>OU343053.1:2400000-3600000 GCA_910593695.2 Ocypus olens | reverse complement strand
TGAAAATTGTAATTTTACCAAAAATTATTAATTTTCGCATTTCAAAATTGTAGTTTTTGTAGGTTAAAAATTGTCATTATTGGTAGCTTAAAATGATTATTTTTGACGATTGAAAAAGGTCATCGTTGGCAGTTACAAAAAAATCATTTTTGACAGTTGAGAACTGTAGTTTTCGGCAATTGAAGATTATCATTTTTGTACGTTGAAAATTGTCATTTTTGGCAGTTGCAGATAGTGATTGTAAACAGGTAAAAAATGCAATTTTTGACAGTTAAAATGGCCATTGTTATCAGTTGAAAATTGCCATTTTTGACAGGTGAAAATTGTGGTATTTAGCAGTTGAAAATTGTCATTTTGACAGTTGGAAATTGTGGAATTTGGCAGTTGAAGATAGATTTAAAAATTGTGATGTGGCCATCATCTTACTTTCTCCGACTTGATGGTATCATAGCCACTTATATTTACGTTTTCATGGTTTATTTTCAATTGAAATCATATTTTAAATGTACATCGAGCGTTTCGTAGATTTGCATGAAACTGACGTTTAACACGTCAAAATTATGAAAGATGGAAAAATTATACTTTAAATTCAAAAACTCAGTTTACTCAAAATCTAAAGGGATTTCGAAAAAAACGTATTCTTTATAAGTTGTTCATTTTAGCATTCTCTACAATTATTATTAAAATAAATTTATTGTAACTATTATCGTTTTGTAATTATAAACCAAAAATTAAAAAAATTATAATAATTTTTTTTCTCGAATAAAAATGATTTTATGAAAAATGTTGTGAAGCAAAAGATGTTCATTTCTTTGTTGTCTTCAAAGTTTGTTGAAATGTTTTTGTAATATTTTTACCTCTGGATATTTAATTATGGATTTAATTATTTTGTGGCTTCGATTAAAATTAAATCCACGTACAAA
This sequence comes from Ocypus olens, assembly GCA_910593695.2. Lineage (NCBI taxonomy): Eukaryota > Metazoa > Arthropoda > Insecta > Coleoptera > Staphylinidae > Ocypus > Ocypus olens. Next base: position 3,599,077 of record OU343053.1, on the reverse strand, counting down.
AATCTCATAGAACAAAAAGGCACTTAGAATAAAGTTTGCTTAATAGTTGCGATAACATCCCCCTTCGCTGTAGTGTTAGATTATCAGTCAGGGGTGCTTTTAATTGTACTAATCGTTTGGGGACTGATAGACGAGAGCATGTTTGAGTCTTTGATACATTTTATCTTCCTAAACACACACTGGCTGCCCCGTCTTCGGATCAGAATTCCCGCTAATAAAATAATAGAGCCGCTCGCCAAAATCGATATCCGGAAATATTTTCCAGATTAGCCTTCGGCTGCTTCCAAACAATCCGATGGATTCAATTATCTTCCGAAAATACTTCGCCCGCTACGTAATAAATATTAATGCCTCGCTTAGAATAGCAATAACAATCCATTTTGTACGTCTTTCTCGTAAAATCTTATTTACACAAAATTTAAAACTACTTATTACGCATATTTATTTTAATACGCAGTTCCAATATTTTAAGTCCTAGTCGGTAACGAGGAAATATATAAATGCGGTATTCATTTTCTTTAGCAACTTTACAGAAGTCTGGGATTTATACGCCCTTTTTTATGGCGCCATAAATCCGTTTTTATGAGTACAGGAATTGTTATGACAAACTCTTCTTATGGGCCGTTTGGGTTCGCCGGCACCGACGACATCCAGAACGTGTAATTTCCTTATATATACAAACATCGGATTGATTCGCTCGGAATTGCAGTTGAAAAATAAAAATTTAATTCGTGTTTTGCTGTATTCCAAACGTTAAACCCGTACAGTTAACATTGTAAATGCTGTGGAAGTTGAGCTCATTTTCGCGGTGAGGTTTATATCCCTAACATAAATGTTTCCGTTCACATTAATCTGTGTTTTTTTGCCAATTTAAATATAAATTGTTTGAATTCGTACTGCTGATGGTCTTGTGTAAGGAATGGTTATTGGCAAACCATTATACCTCATTAAAATAGTTAATAAACGTATGGTAATGGCTTTAACTGTTTTATAAATGTTATTTAATCAGTTTTCATCTATGTCAATACATTTACTTCCAAAACTTGGTCTACTTTGTTTTAGAAACAAAAATAAGGTCTACCTTCGGCAAAACAGACTCCTAAGATCCTGTAATAGTACCAACTACTTAGCAGTGAAATTCTTTAATAAACTACCCAATAGTTGGAAAGTAATGCCATTTAAACAATTCAAAAGGGCAGTAACAAATTTGTTATTAAAGAATGCATTTTACTCCTTTGATGAATTTTTAAATATGGATGTTGTTGATACCGTTTGAGTGGTCTTCTAGTGTGATATTGATTTTAAACGTTTTAACATGTATGTCCGTAACTTAGATTTAGCTTTTAATATTATTTTTAATCATTGTTTTTGTTCCGTCTTATTTTTGCGGCAGATTTTTAAATTTATTTATTAGTTTTATCTCTAGGTTAAGTTTTTACGAGTATTTTAATTGTCAATTTTATAATATATTACTATATGTAGATTCATTTGTAACTGACGAGTGTAAACTTATTACAAGTATGAACACGAATAAACTACATTATTGGGCTTTCGTTTTTTTCACTCCAATTTTGATGATTTTATTTGACTCGTACTTCTTTGCCCATTTAACCGTTCCTCTATCTCTTATAGTTTCCGAGATTCCCATGCTAAACATCGAAAAAACTCACCCTATATACAGGGTGTATTTGAAATAACGAACATTTAAGGGCACATACACAAAATATATGTGAACCCATTTCCGACAAAATTTATTCGAAAAAAATTTTTTGAATTAAATTAGGTCTGCATGGAATGTGTGTTTGTTTATTTAAAACGCGAGTTACTATTTCTTGCCTCCGAAATTTGAAGTGTTATCGCAACGTTTTTTTTTTTTGTAAAAGATAAACAGTCCTCAAGTTCATTGACGCTTAAAGAGCACTCAGATATTTCCTACGCGCTTGTTGTAATTCCATATCTAAAGGCGATGCCGTTTAAAAATTAGGTCGCATTACCACTGCCCCCAAACATGTTGCGTATTTTCACTCATTAACTTTAATAATTAATTGCGGGCTTTTTGTTACAGTTATAAACAAAATAATTGCGTATATTGTTTAAAAATAATATAATCTCTTTGCGGTTACGAGCTTGTTCGTTATTTAAAATACATCCTGTATATACTTAACTAAATTCCTTATAATTAAATTGAAATGCTGCCTGTAGACATAATTTAATCTAGCAGCACTTATAATAATGAAAAGTGGGTTGGGTTGGGGGGGGGGGAGGTGTACTTACAGACGTGTAAATATCAGCACCGCTGAGGAGTGAAGCCCTTCAAAAACTACAGTAATAAGGAGGCTGGATGGGATTTTACGCAAGGCGTAATGTTGGTATAACTAATTAAAAATATATTTTAATTAAAATTTAATTAAAACCACTTAAATGTCGCAATTACTTATTTTCGTTGTTGTCTTATTTGAAATAAGCAAATTGCCATTTTTTAATTGCAATATTTGATATTGTGTAGTTTTGGAAAAAAAAATAGTATTGGGCTCATCAAGAAGTAAAAAAGATTGCGACAATATCCGGCATCCTATGATTTATAGTTTTGGGTTTAAAATACCATCAATTACGTTTACAAAAATTTAAAAATAATAACATTTAATAGTCCAAATAAAGGCGACATCTATTCTCTAAACGTTGCACAAAGGGTATAGCCGAATAAGATGGTCAAAAGTGCCCCCAAAGCAAATCAATCATCGCGATGATTGGATGAAAGATAATTAAAAATACCGTTGGTTGCTCGAAATTTCAGCTTCCTGAAGCAATTCGTTGTCGAGATATGACTGAAAACGTGAATTTTACGTTTTTTTTTTTCTCGTTTTCTATGGCACGAATCAAGCTGAAATCATGTCTACCCAAAACAAAAAAAAAATACTTCTCGCAGTATTTTTTTCAACTTTTTTTGAAAAAATTAAGTAAAAGTTTTCAAAATTCATTTTTGCAGTGATGGCATTCGAGGACTGTCTCAGTTTTTTTATGTAAATGTGTTTTACCAAATTCTATAACATACATTTTTTTCAGAATTTTAAACAGTGTGGAAGATAGTTAAAATAATTAAAAACCACTTTTACCACTTTAAACATTTGAATTTCGCGCCAAAATTGTAATACACGGTCAATAATACTGTCATTACGTACGAATATTGACAGTATTATTGATCGTGTAAACGTCTAGTACGGATGTATTGAAAAATGAACTGACGTATTACAAAATATTTTGTAATCCAAACCTCAGAACTTCAGTATCTTGGCCACGCCTACAAAATAGTGGGGATACTGACAGCAATACTGATGGTGTGAGGTCCATCGCATCATTACCTCAGTACTAGAGACGTTGGTACCGAGTGGGTCGCTCTCGTTCAGGTGTTTCAAGTTTACTTGTTAGACGTGGTGAATGGTTTCAAATGATTTTCTTATTACTTAAAAGTTTGGTGATTATTTAAAATTCTTTTGGAATGGAATTAGAAGACGAATCAATGGATTTTAATGAAGAAGTTGGTTCTAAATCCAAAATTTTGAGACAGCTCATAGAAATGTATGAAAAACTACCTGAACTATGGAATTCGTCTAGTGATAAGTATACGAATAAAAGGAAGCCTGGCGAAGTATTAGATAAACTGCTTGTCATATTTAAAAATATTAAGTCTGATGCTGTTCGTGTTGATATTCGAAAAAAAATCAATACATTGAGATCGAACTATCGCAAAGAACTTAAAAAAAAATCATTCAATCCTAACGGTTATCCATAACAAAAAGTAGTTCACTGGCTGTTGTCTGTTAAGATACTGAAGAAAATACTGATGATTTGGAATGACCGTGTAAGGTGGACAAAAAATACTGATGGCCGATTCAAAATACTGTCAGTATTTTGGAATGACAGTATTATTGACCGTGTAAGAGCCGCTCTAGCAACCATACTATACTTAATATACAGTGCGCGCCTAAAGTATGGAATATATTCAGTAAAACCGAAATAAAATATTTTTGCAAAAAATCCTCGAACAAGTCGATTTTCTTTTATAAAAATTCACATTTTTGCATAAGAGTCGATTTTCAGTCCTCATTAATTTTCGAGTTATGACGTCCGCCATTTTGTTTTTAAATAGCAACCCCCTATTTTTGTTCTTGATTTTGAGAGATCTTTTCATTGTCGAACTGGCAGTATAAAAATATTACCATCTTACATCAGACATTTTCGAGTAAATGACAATTAAAGGTGAAAACTTGATATGTAGAGTTTTTTGCAAAATGTCCTTGTTCCAGCGCTTTTTTTCCAAACAAAAATGATCTTGACCTTCTGTATAATCATATTATACAAAATAGTTTCAACAAGACGGTGCACCCCCGCACTAGGCGCGTTTATTGACAATTGCTTTACGAATATGTGGATTGGCAGACGAGGACCGCAGAATTAGCCTGGAAAATATTCAAAATGTTAAAGAAGAATGTCTACTTGTTCGAGAGAAAAAAACGCCTATTACGGGGATGCGCCATCTTACTGAAACCATATTGTATTATTTGGAAGGTCAAGATCATTGTTGTTTGGACAATCAAAATCAAAAACTATAAATATCAAATTCTCATCCTCAATTGTCATTTACTCGAAAAATTTCTTATGTAAGATGGCAATATTTTTATATTGTCAGTTCGACAATGAAAAAATCTCTCAAAATTAAGAACAAAAATAGGGGGTTGCCATTTAAAAACAAAATAGCGGACTTCATAACTCGAAAACAAATGACGACTGAAAATCGACTTTCATGCAAAAATGTGTATTTTTATAATAGAAAATCGACGTGTTCGAGGATTTTTTCAAAAAATATTTTATTTCGGTTTTACTGAATTTATTCCATACTTTAGGCGCGCACTGTATAATAATATTCTAATAATATGATTAGCAAAAGTTGGCACAAAGAGGAATACATTGTACATCAAACTTAAACATTTAGGTAATTATCATTACAATTACTTGCAATAATCTTAAAACAACAAAGATAAATGAAAAATATCAACATTATGTTCTGAGATAGAATTGAAGTACCGCATTGTACGACATATTGGACTATTTTGGCCATAACTCGAGCGTTGCGCAAACTCGGATGAAACTGACGTTTAAAACGTCAAGATGATGAAACGGAAAAATTATACTTCAAATTGAAAAACTCGGTTTACTCAAAAACTAACAAGATTTTGAAAAAAACTTATTTTTTTAGAAGTTGTTCATTTTGGCATTCTCTACAATTATTATTTATATAAATTTGCTGTACCTATTATCGTTTCATAATTGAGGAGTTGAACTGCAAAACTCAACTAATCCAATTTTGGGCCAAAATGAGCTTGGTATCGATTCTTACTGTCCAAACAGATAAATCCGAATATGTGTGAATTATCTTTCAAAACGCAACAAACCATATTTAAAAACGCGGCTAAACATTCATTTTTTTAAAGCAACAAATAGACTTCCTGAACGTTTTTCGCGGTTTCTGAACACATTATAAAAGTGAAAAATAAAAAAAATAAAAATGATTTTTTTTCTCAAATAGCAATGATTTTATGAAAAATGTTTTCAAGCAAAAGATGTTCATTTCTTTATTGTCTTCAAAGTTTGTTTAAATGTTTTTGTGATATTTTTCATATTTAACAAAATATTGGCAAAAAACAAAAAAAAAATAGTTTTATTTTCATATGTACACTTCCGGTGTACGAAATTTAACCAAAAGCTTTTCAGTTCTTCGGATTATCAAATAAGACGTATGTTCAAAGTTTTATATCAATTGCTCTATTAGTTTTTGAGATAAAGCGCACACAGCCAGACACACACACACACACACACACAATTTTCAGTCAAATCAACGCAACTTGACAAAAATTTCAAGTTTTCCGCGTCCAAAATGAAGAACATACAATTTTTGATTTTTTTATTGTTAAGCGCGTTAATTGCATTTTGATGATTTAAATGTCAAAATGTAGCAAATGGAGTAGATTTTGTGATATTATTAAGAAATTTCTAGGTCAAATCAACGCAACTTGAAGAAAATTGCAAGTTTTCCGCGTCCAAAATTAAGAACATACAATTTATGATTTTTTTTTGGTTTAACGCGTTAATTGGATTTTGATGATTTAAATGTCAAAATGTAGCAAATTGAGTAGATTTTGTGAAATTATTAGGAAATTTCTAGGTCAAATCAACGCAACTTAACAAAAACTGCTAGTTTTCCGCGTCCAGAATCAAGAACATATAATTTTTTTATTTTTTTTTTCGTTTAACGCGTAACATTATTAAAAAAATATCAAATGTCAAATCTAGGCAACTTTCCAAAATTGCAATTTTTCTAGGCGCAAAGTCAACACATTGTAATGTTTTCTTCTCTTTTTTGAATTGCTTTAGGACCAGACACAATTTTTTTTTCTCCAGAAATCGTTGCAATCGCTTCTAGAGACCTCAAAACGGATATTTGCGTTAATTTTTTACTCTCCGTTACAAAGTACGAGAAAGTATTGTAATCGAGAGAAAAAAATTCAAATATTTTTTTTTACGGAAATATCCGGTTTGAGTTCCCTGGAAGTGATTTCAACGATTTTTGGAAAAAATTGTGTTATTTTTTTCTCGATTACAAAACCTTCCCGTATTTCGTAACGTAGAAAGTAAACAATTACGTCAGTAATGATTTTTACTGAATTTTTTTTTCAAAAATGTTTTTAACGGAAATATCCGTTTTGAGTGATTCCAAAAATTTCTCGAAAAAATTATGTTATCGACAAAACATTTCACGGACGAAATATTGTATTAAATACGCTGGAATACATGCTTTTGCTTCAATAATTAGTACTTACTCAAAACGGAGACATGTTGACTTACCTAAAACAAAAAAAATGGTGATGTGGCCATTATGTTACTTTCTCCGACTTGATGGTATCCCAGCCATTTATATTTATCTTTTCATGGTTTATTTTGAATTGAAATCATATTTTAAATGAACAACGAGCGTTGTATAAACTCGGATGAAACTGACGTTTAAAACGTCAAAATTTTGAAAGATGGGAAAATTATACTTCAAATTCAAAAACTCAGTTTACTCAAAAACTAAAGAGATTTCGAAAAAAACTTATTCTTTAAAAGTTGTTCATTCTAGCATTATCTACAATTATTATTAACATAAATTTGCTGTAACTATTATCGTTTTATAATTATAAACCAAAAATTTAAAAAATCATAATACATTTTTTTCTCGAATAACAATAATTTTATGAAAAATGTTTTCAAGCAAAAGATGTTCATTTCTTTGTTGTCTTTAAAGTTTGTTTCAATGTTTTTGTGATATTTTTCATATTTAAGAAAATATTGGTAAAAAACAAAAAACAGTTAAGGTAAACGCCCACTTCTGGTGTACGAAATTTTACCAAAAATTTTTCACTTCTTCAGATTATCAAATAAGACAGATGGTAAAAGTTTCATATTAATTGCTCTATTAGTTTTTGAGATACAGCGCGTAGGGACAGACACACACACAGAGACACACACACAGATACACACAGTTACACAAACAGACACAAAAAAACGTTTTCCAGAAATTGTTGCAATGGCATCTAGGGACCTCGAAATGGATATTTCCGTAAAAAAAAATTTGAAAAAAAATCACGATCACAATACTTTCTCGTACTTCGTAACGGAGAAAGTAAAAAGTATTAATTAGTATACTACGAAGAAATGCATGATTTGGATTAATAATTAGATTTTCTTGTTTTTATTATTGTTATTAAAAACTAAAATTTTGCAACACAAGGAATCAGTGACGGCTCGCGGGATGACGAGGTATTAGAGGTGGCAATACAGATTTCTGTATTACCACCTCTGCTACCTCGGCTGTACCATGAGAAGCAATACAGATATCTATATTACCACCTCTGCTACCTGCCGTACCATGAACAGCAATACAGATATCTGTATTACCACCTTTGCTACCTCGGCCGTACGATAAGTCACCCCGCGAGCCGTCACTGCCAGCAATACAGCTTAATTTTGTTGAAATTTCAATTATACCAATAAACGATAAAAAATGCAACAAGACCCAATAGTTAAATTATTTGATGATTATTGGGGAAAAAAACTCGATTAACGAGGCGTTTAAATGTAAAGAAGAGCAATTCTTTTTATTTCTTCGATGAAATCGGCCGTCGCGTGTTTGTTTCCGCGTTTTCGATTTTCCCATTTTCACGTGGTGAAATGCCAGGTGGGAAAAATGACGCGTAGATGGCGGTAAAAACCATTATCCTATCTTATACTTTTTAGTCCTAGTAAAACCTATTTTTAGATTTTTAAACATCCTTTGGTTATTAAAGTTTTTTGAATGTTAACAATACTTTCGGAGTAAATTAAAAAATGACTGATACATTTAATCCCACCCTTTGAAAAATCCAATACATCTTTTTGTCCGGGCCAACATTTTACCGCTCGAATTTCCCGGTCACGTATTCTGTACGGATGCGGATGCTCTATATATGAAAATTAATCCCTGAATCATCGGAAAGACTGTAGCCGCATTTTTCAAAATGAGAAAACCACCGGCGCACATATGTTCCTACAGTCCTGGAGGATAATCGGCCCTATGAAACTGAAGATCAGTTTATAACTTTCGTCCCTAAAGCCTCGTTTGTATAGAAAACGAATGATTATATATGACGTCTTTTGCTGAATCGTGTGGGTATTAGGAATTCTAATTAAAACTTATAGTGCAGCTTAATGTTCAGCAAACTCCTAAGTTCTATTAAAAACCGTGCTTTAGCAATTAAAAAAAAAATGTTTATTCTACAATATTTTTTTAACTAATTCAATTAAAATCATAAGGTTTTCAAGAGCTAAAAATATTTTAGAAATACTTTATTTGTTTTCGTGCACATTCTAATATTGTTTGCTTTATTCCAGGGGTGGCTCGTTATGTAGAGCCAAAGAGCCATGGCACTACCTCTAATTTCAAACGAAACAAATTCTTTTTAATTAATTCTAAAAACACTGATTTGTCATTTTAAATGTTAAATAAATGCCTGCGAAAGTTTCATAAGACGAAAAAAATAGCAATGCATTTATTTGAGAACTCTTGAACAAATTAGCAGATTTGAAAAATTCTTCCAGAATTGTGTTTTGTGTTGTTATCTTGAAAACCAGTGATGGGATATTTTGAGTTTTTTTGGGATTTATTAAGATTAATGTATTTTGAGTAAATCTGAAAAGTTTCAAGTGTGTTACAGTTGTTTTTGTATTTTTTTTTCACTCCGAAGAAGTGAAACTTAAAAAATCTTAAGGGCTGTTCTCGGTCGGTTATCTTGAAAACTTGTGATGGGGTATTATGGTTTTTTTAGAGGAGTATTATGATTATTGTATTTTAAGTAAGTTTAGAAAGTTTCAAGTATTTTACAGCTGTTTTTATATGTTTTTCGCGTCAACAAAAAATGATTATAATTTTTCATAAATTTACACGAAAAATCGCAAAAGCAATAGACGGAATGTATTTGAATTTTGTACGAAATCACTCTTCAATTAATATTGAGTGATTTTGTAAAGTTTCAAGTGAATGGCAATTGTTTTTATGTTTTTTTTCACGTCGGCGAATTTATTGCAATTTTTTTCTAAATTTGATCTCCATTCACATTGAAATATTCTAAAATTTAGAAACAATGCATTTCTAATTTTTACGGGAATGTAGAATCACATGTGTTGTCAGTTGTTTTGGAAAGTTTCAAGTCGATGGCAATTGTTTTTATATTTTTTTCACGTCGACGAATTTGTTGCAATTTCTTTTTAAATTTCATCTCCATTTACATTAAAATATTCTAAAATTTAGAAACAATGCATTTCTAATTTTTACGGGAATGTAGAATCACATGTGTTGTCAGTTGTTTTGGAAAGTTTCACGTCGATGGCAATTGTTTTTATATTTTTTTCACGTCGACGAATTTGTTGCAATTTCTTTTTAAATTTCATCTCCATTTACATTGAAATATTCTAAAATTTAGAAACAATGTATTTCTAATTTTTACGGGAATGTAGAATCACATGTGTTGTCAGTTGTTTTGGAAAGTTTCAAGGCGATGGCAATTGTATTTATATTTTTTTCGCGTCGACGAATTTGTTGCATTTTTTTTTAAATTTAATCTCCTTTCACATTGAAATATTCTAAAATTTAGAAACAATGCATTTCTAACTTTAACGGAAATGTAGAATCACATGTGTTGTCAGTTGTTTTGGAAAGTTTCAAGTCGATGGCAATTGTTTTTATATTTTTTTCGAGTCTGCGAAAGTTTCATAAGACGAAAAAAATAGCAATGCATTTATTTGAGAACTCTTGAACAAATTAGCAGATTTGAAAAATTCTTCCAGAATTGTGTTTTGTGTTGTTATCTTCAAAACCAGTGATGGGGTATTTTGAGTTTTTTGGGGATTTATTAAGATTAATGTATTTTGAGTAAATCTGAAAAGTTTCAAGTGTGTTACAGTTGTTTTTGTATTTTTTTTTTCACTCCGAAGAAGTGAAACTTAAAAAATCTTAAGGGCTGTTCTCGGTCGGTTATCTTGAAAACTTGTGATGGGGTATTATGGTTTTTTTAGAGGAGTATTATGATTATTGTATTTTAAGTAAGTTTAGAAAGTTTCAAGTATTTTACAGCTGTTTTTATTTGTTTTTCGCGTCAACAAAAAATGATTATAATTTTTCATAAATTTACACGAAAAATCGCAAAAGCAATAGACGGAATGTATTTGAATTTTGTACGAAATCACTCTTCAATTAATATTGAGTGATTTTGTAAAGTTTCAAGTGAATGGCAATTGTTTTTATGTTTTTTTTCACGTCGGCGAATTTATTGCAATTTTTTTCTAAATTTGATCTCCATTCACATTGAAATATTCTAAAGTTCCAAGTCGATGGCAATTGTTTTTATATTTTTTTCGCGTCGACGAATTTGTTGCAATTTTTTTTTAATTTTTATCTCCTTTCACATTGAAATATTCTAAAATTTAGAAACAATGTTTTTCTAATTTTTACGGGAATGTAGAATCACATGTGTTGTCAGTTGTTTTGGAAAGTTTCAAGTCGATGGCAATTGTTTTTATATTTTTTTCGCGTCGACGAATTTGTTGCAATTTTTTTTTAATTTCATCTCCATGCACATTGAAATATTCTAAAATTTAGAAACAATGCATTTCTAATTTTTACGGGAATGTAGAATCACATGTCTTGTCAGTTGTTTTGGAAAGTTTCAAGTCGATGGCAATTGTTTTTATATTTTTTTCGCGTCGACGATTTTGTTGCATTTTTTTTAAATTTCATCTCCTTTCACATTGAAATATTCTAAAATTTAGAAACAATGCATTTCTAATTTTTACGGGACTGTAGAATCACATGTGTTGTCAGTTGTTTTCGAAAGTTTCAAGTTGATGGCAATTGTTTTTATATTTTGTTCGCGTCGACGATTTTGTTGCATTTTTTTAAAATTTCATCTCCATTCACATTAAAATATTCTAAAATTTGGAAACAATGCATTTCCAATTTTTACGGAAATGTAGAATCACATGTGTTGTCAGTTGTTTTGGAAAGTTTCAAGTCGATGGCAATTGTTTTTATATTTTTTTCGAGTCGACGAATTTGTTGCATATTTTTTTTAAATTTCATCTCCATTCACATTGAAATATTCTAAAATTTAGAAACAATGCATTTCAAATCTTTATGGAAATGTAGAATCACATGTGTTGTCAGTTGTTTTGGAAAGTTTCAAGTCGATGGCAATTGTTTTTATATTTTTTTCGCGTCGACGAATTTGTTGCAATTTTTTTTTAATTTCATCTCCATTCACATTGAAATATTCTAAAATTTAGAAACAATGCATTTCTAATTTTTACGTGAATGTAGAATCACATGTGTTGTCAGTTGTTTTAGAAAGTTTCAAGTCGATGGCAATTGTTTTTATTTTTTTTCACGTCGACGAATTTGTTGCATTTTTTTTAAATTTCATCTCCATTTACATTGAAATATTCTAAAATTTAGAAACAATGCATTTCTAATTTTTACGGGAATGTAGAATCACATGTGTTGTCAGTTGTTTTGGAAAGTTTCAAGTCGATGGCAATTGTTTTTATATTTTTTTCACGTCGACGAATTTGTTGCATTTTTTTTAAATTTCATCTCCATTTACATTGAAATATTCTAAAATTTAGAAACAATGCATTTCTAATTTTGACGGGACTGTAGAATCACATATGTTGTCAGTTGTTTTGGAAAGTTTCAAGTCGATGGCAATTGTTTTTATATTTTTTTCACGTCGACGAATTTGTTGCATTTTTTTTAAATTTCATCTCCATTTACATTGGAATATTCTAAAATTTAGAAACAATGCATTTCTAATTTTTACGGGACTGTAGAATCACATGTGTTGTCAGTTGTTTTGGAAAGTTTCAAGTCGATGGCAATTGTTTTTATATTTTTTTCGCGTCGACGATTTTGTTGCAATTTTTTTTTAAATTTCGTCTCCTTTCACATTGAAATATTCTAAAATTTAGAAACAATGCATTTCTAATTTTTACGGGAATGTAGAATCACATGTGTTGTCAGTTGTTTTGGAAAGTTTCAAGTCGATGGCAATTGTTTTTATATTTTTTTCGCGTCGACGATTTTGTTGCAATTTTTTTTAAATTTCGTCTCCTTTCACATTGAAATATTCTAAAATTTAGAAACAATGCATTTCTAATTTTTACGGAAATGTAGAATCACATATGTTGTCAGTTATAATTTACTGAATAATTTTATATATTTAAATATTTTTACATTGATACTTAATAAGTTATTTCCTTCCAACAAGTATTTTATTTATTGTCTGATATACCGTACTTGTATATATTGATGTAATTATAAATATTTAATTTAATTCCTGACTTTAATTTTAAAAAAAAACTCGTTACCTCAGCATAGCTAATAGAATTTGTCATCAATAAATTAACTAACGCAAATATTCCATTAAAATCTCTCCCGATGAGGAGAGATTCCGCCCTGGAACTGTAATTAAACTCCAAAGATGGGCAAAGTAAACCGGCGGGATTTATTTTTAATAAATTAAAAAATCTCTTCGCTCTCCTCCCGTAACACTTTCGGGATTAACCGAGCGGAAGCGCTCAATTCGCGCTAAATGCGCCGATAAATCTCAATTTTCGAGATTAGAAAAAAAAAAAAGAGAACGTGTAAGCTACAGAATCCGGAGTGTGTATGGACCGAGGATGGCTTAAGATTCTATTAAATTTAAAAATACATAAATCAAAGCGGCGTCCGCCAAATACATAAAAATACGAAGGAAAAACGGACGGAGAGTTAAAAATTCCTCCCTTTTGGCATCCTCCGTATGCCAACGGTTTTGTAACGTATAAATATATCAAAGTTATTTTTGCTTGATTTATCGGATTTATGGACAGAGCGTTGCCTCCGGATCAGTTTTCGGAAATATGTTCCGTGCCGGGCGCATACATTAGCGTAATTTATGCCTTTTTGCTGGGGAATCCCATAAATCATATGTTTGATGTAAGTGAGAGGAAGTTCTGTATTTTTCGGTATTGATGGCGCACACTTTCAATTATTTTAATTCAAGAATGATAAATCACTCATGTTACTTGAAATAATTTAAAAATCTTATATAGTCTACAGTGTAGCATTTATATTCAGAGTTGTACACAGTCTGGAAATGGTTACATAACCGTGCTATTTGTGAAGTAATTGGTACGGATATACCGGGTGTTTCAGACCATCCGGACAACCCAAATATAGTGCGAAATACAAATCGGATTTACATACAAAAAAATACATCTAAATTTTTTTTTGAGCTCCATTATGTAGTGTGAAATTTAAACCACCACTCCTCCCCCCTTATGGGGGATAACTTTGAAATCTTAAATAGGTATCCCTATTTTTTATAGTAGATTTGGCTTCTACTCTAAAATATATTAGGTTTTCATTCGAAACATTTTTTTTTTAATTATTAACCGTTTTTTGTTTCTTCACGATAATTTTTTAAATATAAGAAATATTACAAAAATATCTTAAAAAATATTAAAGACAACAAAGAAATTAACATCTTTTCTCTAAAGATATTTTTCAGAAAAATAAATTTCGAAAAAAAATAATTTTATGAAAAATATTTTTAAACAAAAGATGTTCATTTCTTTGTCATTTTTAATGTTTGTTAAAATATTTATGTAATATTTCATATTAAAAAAATTATCGACAAGAAACAAAAAAACGAAATTTAACCAAAAGCTTTTCTTTTCTTGGGACTATCAAATAAGACTTATGTTCAGAGTTTCATGTTAATTCCTGAATTAGTTTTTGGGATACAGCGCGTACTTTGAATTTCACCTAACCTTGCGTAGATGACACAAGGTCAAACCAAGGTCACTATGTTCCCTTCCAAACATTTTTTTTATATCATTGATAGTTCCAGAGAAAATCTATATAAACTGTCCTGAATTTGTGATCTTTGATAGAACCTCAAAAGTTTTCCGCGGTCTAACTTATGTTTTCATCATTCATGGGTGTGAAATACCATGACACCAGTGAATACGGCTTGTGGGCCCAACGTTTTCTCTGTAAGGTTATATAGATTTTTTAACATTCCCTTTTAAATGAATAATAACTGTAGAGAATGCTAAAATGAACAACTCATAAACAATAAGATTTTTCGAAATCTCTTTAGTTTTTGAGTAAACTGAGTATTTGAAGTAAAATTAATAAATATTAAGATTTTATTATTAAATTAGTTTGTCCTGTCCCAAAGACTGTTTATTTTTAAGTTATAGTTTTAGAAACAAGTTATTATATGTAAAATGGATGTACCGTTAAAAAAAATAAAAAAAAAAAAAAAACATTTTCATGTTTCATAATTTTGACGTATATTTGAAAATAAACCATAAAATATAAATATAAACTATGACACCATCAAATCGGAGGAAGTAACAGTACTTATTTTTTTAAATTAGTAGTGTGAACGATAGATGATTTTTTGAAAATTGCGATCAAAGAAACGTTAAAATATAGACAATAAAGTTCGATAAGTCTTACTTATTAGACTGTAAACAATTAACTCCAAATGTCAAACTTGAAAAAATTAAATTTAAATTAATTAATTCATTTAAATTTTTTTTAATTTTTAAATTTATTTTCTTTTTTTGTAAATTTACATTTAGTTACATTTTAGTTTAGGAGTGACCAAATTTGTATTTTATTTATTTATATTTATTATTTTTTCTTAATTTAAATATTTATTTTTGGTTTTGTATTGCTGTATTTTGTGTTTATTTTTGTAAAAGGGGTTACCCGTAAATAAACTATTATTATTATTATTATTATTATTATTATTATTATTATTATTAACTTATTGAAACAACTGCTATTTTTCGTCATTATTACATTTATTTAATGCATCTCAAACAAGTGAGTTTTTCTCAAATTAAATTGTATATTTGATTTTTGAATTTGAACAACTATCACATGTGCTGTTAGTTGTGATATGATCTAAATGTTAAAATATAGCCAATTAAGTATACTTCAATCATGTATCAACGAACTATCCGGCGAAATCATTGAATAACGTTGAATTTTAAATTATTTTAACTCTCACGCCTCAAAATTCGTAATTTTGATTTTCGAAATTGCACAACTATCAAATATGCTGTTAGATTGTGATGTGATCTGAAGGTTAAAATATTGTCATTTTAGTTTTATTCACAAACGTGTAATACACATTCTTTTGAAATCATTGAAAATTACAGTTTCTCGAAAATCGCGATTTTGATGTTTGAAATTGCACAACTTTTGAACACGTTATTGGATTTTAATAATTTAAAAGTAAAAGTGTAGCTAATTTAGTAACTTGTAAAAACGCATTAAAAAATCTTCATATGAAATTAAGTGAGAAAACGCCAACATTGTTCCAGGCCTCGAAAATCGTGATTCTGTTTTATAGAATTGCACAACTTCCGATTAAATTTTTGCATTTTTACTTGTAGTGTTAACATGATATTAACTTCGTACATTTCAAAAACGAATCAGGAAATCTTATAAAATCATCTTGTAAATCATACCTCAAAAATTGTGTTTTTGATTTTTTTTTTGCACAAGTATCGTATGTGTTTTTAGATTGTGATGATACAAACAGTAAAATATAGCCAATAAAGTATGATTTAAAAATGTATCAACAAACTTTCTGGCGAAATCATTGAATAATGTTTAATTTGGACTAACTTCCAGTCCTACGCCTCAAATTAATAATATTTATTGTTTTATTTATTTGTGTTTATTGGCTTCGCAGCGTCGCATAGTGGGACAGAACGGCCAAAAAAGTGACCATTAGACTGAATTATATTATGTTGGAAATAATAATGAAAATGGCCTAATACAATTCTAAAACATATTTTTAATAATTTTTAGTAATAATATGTTACTTAGTAACCGTAATTGCGTTACTAAGTAACGGAAACGTCGAAAAATTAATTCGAGAGTTTTTCAAAAAAATTGTATTACATGCAGTTAACGTTAAACTTCTTCTGGGTTGCATGACACTGTATACATTCCTATTGATGTAAATTTTACTTTCTGACCATCGGCACCTTTTTGTAGCCAATCACAAACATTAATTCGAATTTTTTTTTGAACTACGATATCTAAAAAGTGGTATAAAATAGTATTGAATAACTTTCAGAAATTAAAGAAAATTTAATATAGTTTCGTTTTTTGTTATTATTGGCTGCGACTGCCTGCGACCACGTGACTTAGACAATAAAATGTATAGTGCGAATTCCGCTGCCCAAATCGGAAAGGACTAATAAAAGTCCCTAATCTAGCGAAAACATGTAGTATATTAATTCCAAAATGATAAAATTTCTGTTTTTCCTATTTTTTTGACATAACAAATCTAAAGAAATCGAATCGAAAATTATTGTTTGTCTAAATCGTTTAATTCCCCATATGTGCATAACTAATAAATTAATATTTTCGTACAATTAGTAATAATAATTATTTAAACAATTTCTTATGATTTTCATGCAATGTGAACCGTTTCCGCCCTTGGTGACAACGAAAACCTCGATGATCACTTTTTTGGCCGTTCTGTCCCACTGTGCATCGTGGGAGGGCGCGTCTGTAATTGTTTTTTTTTTAAATACGCATTCGTCTTTGAGAAAACTGACGCTAGAAATTATTAAAATTTAAAGTGTAATTTGTCATATTCATCTTTTATAATTTTGACGTTTTAAACGTCAGTTTCATCCGATTCTACAAAACGCTCGATGTACATTTGACATGTGATTTACATTGAAAATAAACCATAAAGTATAAATCGGAGAGTGTAACTTAATGGCCACAGCAACAATTATTTATTTGTTTTTAAGGTTAACACCCACCACACTTTATCATGGCTTGTGCTTATTACCATTATTGCGGGGAAGAAATTACAATTATTTTAATATTATACGGTAGTTAGTTTTAGTACTTCAGTATATAATTTAAACGAACACTCTTTAACAATTAAACAATTCACAATTCAACTCCATTATCCATTTAAAACCTCTCGTGCGCATGCAGCATTATTTCATAATAAATTAACGCAAAACTACTTAGCCAATGGAACTATAATCGCTTGGGACAACAAACAGAGCCCATTCATATTTAAGGTATACATGGTAGGTGTGCTCGCGGATGTATAAATAATCCCTGCCGGACACCGGATATAATACAACAGATGGCTAATATCCCTAAAACACGCAGAATTCCTTTCAGCTCGACATAATCTGTATCTATGAAGCCTCCAGAAATTCAATCGATTGAATATAAAATCAATCAGCCCGGCTCCGGAGGGACGGATTTAATTGTTGTTTAGACGCGCCCCAATAATTCCTGAATGGCGGAGGCGCGCTCCGGGCCATAACTTATCTCCGTAATACTAGATAAGCCCTCACAAACGATCTCAATTGATACTTAACACATTATAATGCAGGTTTATATCAATATGTTCCCAGATGGTGTACTGATTACTGATTGAGATACAATACGAATCGTTTGATTCGATTAATACGCCCGCCCTTCTCTCCTCACCCGGAGCCCATTAATTTCGCCGCCAGTAATTGCGAGGCATTACTTCATTATCGCGACGACGTAATATTAATCAAATTAAATCGGCACACACAACAAAAGATTTGCTAATTCCTCGGGTTTAGTGGGGCCGTAATAATGTGTGGAATGACCCGTCATTCCAATAAATTCCGTATCGTTTGTCATTGTCAAATAACGCTCCGAGACGGTTGCGTATGATAAATCTTCTACGCAAACAATTAAATACAATTTATCATACCATATTTGGATACGGGGGAATTAAATAACCCACATCTTGTGTACGGTTCGGAGGGAATTACACCCTGCGGATTTCGGATGGTCAATTGTCTGAGTTTTGGTTTCAATTTATTAATTGCGACGGGATTCATTATTAATTGGAACTGTAATAACAGTAATACTCATTAGATGATTAGCTATGGGTTAAATGTTTTATTTTTACTAAAGTACCAAATTGTTCAATCTATAAAAATAAGATTGTAAATCATGTTTATCCATTATGCAGGTACCTAGCAACAATTAAAACGATTGGGCTGAAGTGTTTAGTTATTCTTTGAATGTAGTCATGATAAAGAATATTGCTTTCCGGTTAATGGTTAATACTCTACATAGTTATTTCTTAGATCTTATTCATTATTCGTTCTAATAATGACTGATTTATTTTCTTATTGATGGCCGTAACTTCATCATACAGTATACAACCTCATATACGCGTCAAATCGTATGCAACATCATATACGCATCAAACCCTATGCAACCTCATATACGCGTCATACCGTATACAACCTCATATACGCGTAATACCGTCTGAGACCTCCACAGGGATTCTGAAAAGTCCATACGATACGTATCGACAGACAACTCGTGCTCGAACGTTCATTCGAAAAAGGCATACATCGGGATTCTGAACATCTTTCGACTCAACACAACGTTTGACATTTTGTCGAGTGCGCATGCGGGATTCGTAAGGAGTATACATTAAGAAATAGTCAAATAGATTGACATAGAGACATGCTACTCGACACCTCGTTAGGTACCGTCTGGAAATCGACGAATTCGAATCGAATACTTTTAGAATCGCAATCTAGGCACAAAATGGCCGACTCGATTCGTTACGTATCGTTTGAGAGATTTAGAATAGTAATAGTGATATTTATTTCGTGCTAGAACAGTACAGTTAACACATGTCATACATAGAAATAAACAATAGCTACATATAAATATAATTATTTGTTTGACAAGTAGATAATAAAAAAATAATAAAATCCCCCTGCTCATATGCGCATCATGCCAAATGCAACCCCATAAACGCATCATACCGTCAGGGGCGGCTCGTTATGTACAGCCAAGGAGACATGGCACTGCCTGTGATTTCAAGCTCAGCAAAAAAAATTAATTAACTCCTAAAACATATTTCGCCAGTTTAAATGTTAAACAACGCCTGCAAATTAAAAAGAAAGTTTTGCTTAAAAAAAAAAAAAAAATTGAGTAATAGTGTGATTTTTGAAAGTAATTTAAACAATTTTCTTACTTAATATTCTGCATTTTTTATTATTAAGCCTGTATTTTCGATTCTTTTAGAACTAAATATTTTTTATTTTGACCTAAATTTTCGATTTCATTGTTAAAATTTTCGACTTTTCACTCCGCATTTTAAATTATTAATTTTTAGATTTTTGACCTGTTTTTTTTATGTTTTGGCCTAAATATCCTTTATTTCGACCTAAATTTTTGATTAATTTTTTTTTAATTTTCGATGTTTTTCTCCGCATTTTTGATTTTTCGGGCCGAATGTTTAATTTTTAGATGTTTTGCCTATATTTTCGATTTTTTTTGATCTAAAATTTTGATCATTTGGCCTAAATATTTTTTATTTTGATCTAAATTTTCGATTTTATTCTTAAAATTTTCGACTATTCACTCCGCATTTTAAATTTATTGGGCCGAATTATTGATTTTTAGATTTTTGACCTGTTTTTTTATGTTTTGGCCTAAATATCCTTTATTTTGACCTAAATTTTTTCAAATTTTTTCAAATTTTAGATGTTTTTGTCCGCATTTTTGATTTTTCGGGCCGAATGTTTAATTTTTAAATGTTTTGCCTATATTTTCGATTTTTTTTTATCTAAATTTTTGATCATTTGGCCTAAATATTTTTTATTTTGATCTAAATTTTCGATTTCATTGTTAAAATTTTCGACTTTTAACTCCGCATTTTAAATTTTTCGGGCCGAATTATTAATTTTTAGATTTTTGACCTGTTTTTTTTTTTCGATTTTTGGGTATAATTTTTTTATCTTTTGGCCTAAATATCCTTTATTTTAACCTAAATTTTTGATTTAATTGTTTTAAATTTGCGATGTTTTTGTTGCATTTTTAATTTTTCGGGCCGAATTATTAATTTTTAGAATTTTGCCCTGTATTTTTTCGATTTTTTGCTCTAATTTTTTTTCTTGGCCTAAATATCCTTTATTTTGACCTGAATTTTTTATTTGATTCTTTTAATTTTTCGATTTTTTTGTTCGCATTTTTGATTTTTCGGGCCGATGTTTTGCCTATATTTTCGATTTTTTTTTTGATCTAAATTTTTGATCATTTGGCCTAAATATTCTTTATTTTGACCTAAATTTTCAATTTAATAGTTAAAATTTTCGACTTTTCAATCCGCATTTTTGATTTTTCGGACCGAATTTTTAATTTTAGTTACAAATTTTTGATTTCTTAAACATTTTAACCTGAATTATTGACGCGAGAATTTTTTCTAGTTTTGTTTGCTGAAATGTTTGATTTTGTGGTCACCATTTATTATTATTATTATTATTTTCTTTTGTCTGTTTGTTAATTTTTTTGTACTCTTGGACCACCATTTTTACTTTTAGGCCCGAATTTTAAATTTTTGGTCTAATTTTTTTATTTTTTATCCCATGTTTTAGATTTTTTAACTTGAATGATTGATTTTATTGTTCAATTTTTTGCCTAGTATTTTCAAATTTCTGGTTAGAAACTCATTTTTGGAGGCTAAAAAATTATTTTCAAATATTCTTTATTTTGACCAAAATTTTCGATTTTTGTTGTCTGCATTTTTTATTTTTACACCGAAATTTTCTGTATTTTGACTTCAATTTTTGATTTGTTTGTTGAAATTTTCGATTTGTTTGTTGAAAATTTTAATTTTTTGGTCCACCACTTAGATTTTTGGGTACGAATTTTAAATTTTTGGTCTTAATTTTTTATTGTTTGTCACATATTTTAGATTTTCTTAACTAGAATTAATGATTTCGATAAAGAAAGTAGCCTGAATATATAAATATTCAACCTGTTCGTAACTGCAAAATTTATAATAATAATAATAATAAAATGCTTTATTTTCTGTACGACGATCAATACAATTATTATTATTATTATTATTATTATTAGTCTTATTAGGACTACAAACAAATAACTTATTGAAACAACTACTTCCCTGGCTAGTGCCACGCCGGATATTTAGAATTAATGATTTTATTGTGCGGTTTTGTAATTTTGTTTGCTATTATTTTATAATATAATTATTAGTTTTTTGTTATAGTTTATGTGATAGTGGAGAAATAAAGCTATTATTATTATTATTATTATTATTATTATTATCATTATTATTATTATTATTATTATTATTATTATTATTATTATTATTATTATTATTATATTCGAATTTCTCGTCGGAACTTATTTTAAGCTAAAAAGTATTATTTCTTGACCAGGATTTTTGATTTTTTGCCGATGTTTTAGATCTTCGGGTGTTTTGTTCCATTTTTTTTTATTTCTTTGGTCAAAATATTCGATTCGTTTCTTGAAATTTTGGATTTCTTGGTTTGCATTTTTTATTTTTGAACTGAGTTTTCAATCTTTTGGCCTAAATTTAGACAAAATATCGAAAACTCGGGCCGGAAGGTGAAAAATGCAGACTAAAATATCCAAAATTTCAACAAACAAATCGAATATTTTGGCCAAAAAAATCAAAAATTTTTAACAAAATAGCCGAAGTTCTAAAATGTCGGCTAAAAATATCAAAAATTTGGAAAGAAATAGCCAAAGATTTAAAATGTCGGCCAAAAATATCAAAAATCTTGGTCTAAAAATAAAAATGCATGCAAAAAAACTTGAAAACATAGGTAAAAGAAAAATAATTTTCAACGAACTTCTCGCATATAAATCAATAATTTTTTATTTTGGCCTACATTTTTGATTAGTTTATTACAATTCCGCATTTTCAGGTCCGACGTTTTGTTTTTTTTTGTCCTACATTTTAGATTTTTTTAACTTGAATGATTGATTTTTACGCGGATTTTTAAAAATTTTTTAGTATTTTTTTTTTTGTGTAAGTTTTGATTTCTGACCTTTGTTTTAGATTTTGCAACCTAAGATTTTGAATTTTTGACCTGTATTTTCAAGGGTTTTTGTTTTAATTTCAGGTTATTTATTGAATTTTATGTTGTTTGGTTTCGTGGGTTTATTTTTAGATCAAATTAATTTACTTTGATATTTATCTGGAAAATATAGTCTGCGGGATGTTTAAGGAATTATTTAACATTTCAATATTTGTAGGAATTTAGTTTTTTTGCATCAAACAATTAAATGTCTAATTTAGGTTTTTCGTCCGATCTAAATTTATTTGCCAAGTACAATACTACACTTTATTCATTATTCGTTCAAGGCAGCGGTGACTCGTGGATCTGTAGAGGAGGCCATGACAGAGATGCATCTCTTGCTGTACTACTTTCTCTTATAGAGGAAGAAAATATGTCGCTGCTGTTTTGGTCAAATTTTCTCCCGCAGCCTCCTCGCCGAACATCCACGAGACGCCGCTGGTTTAAGGGTTATCCGAGAAAAACAAACAATTGAAAAAGGGGGGGAGTATATTGTATAAGTGGCTCTACCATCAACATGTTCCACGAGCCGCCTCTGCATACCGTACGCAACCTCATATACGTATCATACCATATGCAACCTCATATACACATAATATCTATGTTCCTCAATATCGTCTGAACTTAACTCAACGCTCTCCCTCAATTCTCGGGGGACTGCTATTTAATAACCTTCCTGTATTAAGACCAACTCGTCATTATCACTATTTAAGAAAACGCTATATACCTTCCTGCTTGATAAGCTTTACTACAAAATAACGGAATTTCTTCAAAATTATTAATACTTTTAATATGTACACACTGTTTTCGTACTTTATTTTGTGTTGTTGACGTTTCTAATTTGTATCTCTGTATACATTAATCTAGAAATAAAGATATATTATTATTATTATTATTTATACCGTATGCAACCTCATATACCCATCATACCGTATGCAATCTCATATACGCATCACAACGTATGCAAACTCATATACGCATCGTACCGTATGATCTCATATTCGCATCTGTAAAAACCGTTAATTAAGCACAATTAATGTTTAATATATAAACGTAGTTTTGAAATTCCAAGTCGCTAATATCATTGTTATTCCAATTACTACAACTACATTGATAATGCCGACATCATTAAAATACCAATATTGAGAGTATTAATAACGCTCGGCAATACATCAGAATATTGTTAGCGCGTCCGCAAATCCGCTTAATAAAATTCAGACGATGTGCTTTTGATGCACACGCTGTCCTATTATAAATTTCCATTAAAGATGATGCCAAAATCCCCGTTGGATTTAAAGGGAGGCCCTGTGTTTGAGTTAGTGCAAGTTGCGGCCAACTTTATGTGGCCGGTATACATTACAGCTGTCAGATTTGACCAGGAGAGTTGCCGCCACCTGCGTTCCACTACTTTTGCACATTTTGTTCCAGCAGTCCTCATCCCCGGTACAGGGCAAGTTTTTTTTCCGCACCGCATACGGCTTTCGGTTTATTAAGTTTTCGCTAGTCACCGCTCCGGCATGTTACCGAAGTGATTCTAAAACTAAAGCCAAATTGATATATAGAAAGGAAATATGGATGGCATTGGGTTTTTTTTAAAGAGCATTTAATGAAACAACAAATCTACACATAGATGTAATATTAACATTAAAAAATATAATACTAATTATAGTCCTAGCTAATTAATATAAATTATTTACCAAATTTTCAAATATTCAATATTATCATGGCATACCTTTGGCCAATTTGGCCCTTTATTTATATTTTTAGATGCCGATGTGATATAAAAGTTTATCACTGGGTAACTTCCAGATGGAAATCCCGGATTTTCTCGACAGGAGATAATAGCCATGGTTGCTATTGTTATAAAAAAATTAAAAAAATTAATTTGAGATTTGTACCTTTTGCCGTTTTGGCCCTAAATTTATAATTTTCGACGCCGATGTGAAATAAAAGTTTATTGCTGGGTGGTTTGCAGATGGAAATCCCAGATTTTCTCGACAGGAGATAATAGCCATAGTTGCTATTGTTATAAAAAAATAAAAATTAATCATTTGGGATATGTACCTTTTGCCGTTTTGGGCCTAAATTTATATTTTTCGATGCCGCTGCGAAATGAAAATTTATTGCTGGGTAGTTTACAGATGGAAATCCCAGATTTTTTCGACTGGAGATAATAGCCATGGTTGCTATTGTTATAAAAAAATTAAAAAAATTAATTTGAGATTTGTACCTTTTGCCGTTTTGGCCCTAAATTTATATTTTTCGATGCCGATGTGATGAAAAAGTTTATTGCTGAGTAGTTTGCAGATGGAAATCCCGGATTTTCTCGACAGGAGATTATAGTCATGGTTGCTATTGTTATAAAAAAATAAAAATTATTCATTTGGGATATGTACCTTTTGCCGTTTTGGGCCTAAATTTATATTTTTCGATGCCGCTGCGAAATGAAAATTTATTGCTGGGTAGTTTACAGATGAAAATCCCAGATTTTTTCGACTGGAGATAATAGCCATGGTTGCTATTGTTATAAAAAAATTAAAAAAATTAATTTGAGATTTGTACCTTTTGCCGTTTTGGCCCTAAATTTATATTTTTCGATGCCGATGTGATGAAAAAGTTTATTGCTGAGTAGTTTGCAGATGGAAATCCCGGATTTTCTCGACAGGAGATTATAGTCATGGTTGCTATTGTTATAAAAAAATAAAAATTATTCATTTGGGATATGTACCTTTTGCCGTTTTGGCCCTAAATTTATATTTTTCGATGCCGCTGCGAAATGAAAATTTATTGCTGGGTAGTTTACAGATAGAAATCCCAGATTTTTTGACAGGAGATAATAGCCTGGGTTGCTATTGTTATAAAAAAATAAAAAAATTTCATTTGGGATTTGTACCTTTTGTTGTTTTGGCCCTAAATTTATATTTTTCGATGCCGATGTGATAAAAAAAGTTTATTGCTGAGTAGTTTGCAGATGGAAATCCCGGATTTTCTCGACAGGAGATAATAATCATGGTTGCTATTGTTATAAAAAATAAAAATTATTCATTTGGGATATGTACCTTTTGTCGTTTTGGCCCTAAATTTATATTTTTCGATGCCGATGTGATAAAAAAGTTTATTGCTGAGTAGTTTGCAGATGGCAATCCCGGATTTTTTCGACAGAAGATAATAATCATGGTTGCTATTGTTATAAAAAAATAAAAATTATTCATTTGGGATATGTACCTTTTGCCGTTTTGGCCCTAAATTTATATTTTTCGATGCCGATGTGATAAAAAAGTTTATTGCTGAGTAGTTTGCAGATGGAAATCCCGGATTTTCTCGACAGGAGATAATAGTCATGGTTGCTATTGTTATAAAAAAATAAAAATTATTCATTTGGGATATGTACCTTTTGCCGTTTTGGTCCTAAATTTATATTTTTCGGTGCCAATGTGATATAAAAGTTTATTGCTGGGTAGTTTGCAGATGGAAATCCCAGATTTTCTCGACAGGAGATAATAGCCATGGTTGCAGTTGTTATAAAAAAATATAAATTATTCATTTGGAATATGGACCTTTTGCCATTTTAGCCCTAAATTTATATTTTTTGATGCCGATGTGATAAAAAAGTTAATTGCTGGGTAGTTTGCAGATGGAAATCCTAGATTTTCTCGACAGGAGATAATGGCCATGGTTAGTATTGGTTTAAAAAAATTAAAATTATTCATTTCGGATGTGTACCTTTTGCCGTTTTGGCCCTAAATTTATATTTTTCGGTGCCAATGTGATAAAAAAGTTTATTGCTAGGTAGTTTGCAGATGGAAATCCCAGATTTTCTCGACAGGAGATAATAGCCATGGTTGCTATTGTTATTAAAAAATAAAAATTATTCATTTGGGATATGTACCTTTTGCCGTTTTGTTCCTAAATTTATATTTTTTGATACCGATGTGATAAAAAAGTTTATTGCTAGGTAGTTTGCAGATAGAAATCCCAGATTTTCTCAACAGGAGATAATAGCCATGGTTGATATTGTTATAAAAAAATTAAAATTATTCTTTTGGGATGTACACCTTTGGCCGTTTTGGCCCTAAATTTATATTTTTCGATGCTGCTGTGATATAAAAGTTTATTGCAGGGTGGTTTGCAGATGGAAATCCCAGATTTTTTCGACAGGAGATAATAGCCATGGTTGCTATTGTTATAAAAAAATATAAATTATTCATTTGGGATATGTACCTTTGGCCGTTTTGACCATAAATTTATATTTTTTGAAGCCGATGTTAAATAAAAGTTTATTGCTGAGTGGTTTGCAGATGGAAATTCCAGATTCTCTCGACAGGAGATTATAGTCATAGTTGCTATTGTTATAAAAAAATAGAAATTATTCATTTCGGATTTGCACCTTTCGCCGTTTGGCCCTAAATTTATATTTTTTGATGCGGATGCGACAAAAAAGTTAATTGCTGGGTAGTTTGCAGATGGAGATCCCGGATCTTCTCAACAGGGAATAATAGCCATGGTTGGTATCATTATAAAAAAAATAAAAATTATTCATTTGGGATATGCACCTTTCGCCGATTTGGCTCTAAATTTATATTGTTTGATGCTGATGTGATAAAAAAGTTTATTGCTGGGTAGTTTGCAGATAATTTTTTTTTTCCCGACAGGAGATAATAGCCATGGTTGCTATTGTTATAAAAAAATAAAAATTATTCATTTGGGATTTGTACCTTAGGCCGTTTTGGCCCTAAATTTATATTTTTCGATGCCGATGTGAAATAAAAGTTTATTGCAGGGTAGTTTGCAGGTGAAAATCCCAGATTTTTTTGACAGGAGATAATAGCCATTGTTGCTATTGTTATAAAAAATATAAATTATTTATTTGGGATTTGTACCTTTGGACGTTTTGGCCATAAATTTATATTTTTTGATGCCGATGTGAAATAAAATTTATTGCTGGTTGGTTTGCAGACGGAAATCCCGGATTTTCTCGACAGGAGATAATAGCCATGGTTGCTATTGTTATAAAAAAATATAAATTATTTATTTGGGATATGTATCTTCGTTTTGACCATAAATTTAAATTTTTTGATGCCGATCTTAAATAAAAGTTTATTGCTGGGTGGTTTGCAGATGGAAATCCCAGATTTTCTCGACAGTAGTTTATACCTATAGTTGCTATTGTTACAAAAAATAAAAATTGAATTTTAAAATTCGATCGTCATCAAAAGGTGATCCCTTTTTTTACGAAAACTAAGGGAATATGTTAGTGGTGAATATTGACGTTAAAATTTAATGTAGAAATAAAGCAATGTGCCTCTTAACCAAGGAAAATAATTATTTTTTATATATGGTACACGCGCCGGGATATTGCTAGAAATATTGCCAACTTCACATACATGAATAACTTTGGATCTGAAGTAGTTACAGTTTTAAGGAAAAATACGAATTTTGTTTTCAAGGGTGGACTTAAAAAACACTGTTCTTAGAATTTGATCTTACACACCCTCACCCTCAGCCACCCCATCTTTATAATTTCAAATGACATCCCCTATTGTGTTGTACCTCATTTTAAAGGGCATAAAAAATACTGTCCAGCAAAGTAAAAATAATTGAAATCAGTTCATTTGTTGTAGAAAGATAGAGAGAAAATTGAAATCAGTTCATTTGTTGTAAAGAGAGCGAGGGTACTAATTTCAAAATAAGCCCGCCTGAATATCTCTGGTTCTAAAGTAGTCACGGTTATAGGAAAAAAAATACGAGTCTCTAACTTGGAATAAATTCAGTAAATTAAAGAAAGTTAATTTTTCGGAAATATGCTCGGACAGGTCGATTTGTATTCTAAATTGCGCTCTTTTTGGTGTAATAAAATTTTATACAGCGTGCCCCAAATTTGAGATATGACGTCATCGACTTATTTTTAAATGGCAACCCTAATTAAATAAAACAAGAGATAATCTCAAGGAAAACTAAAGTAAATGCTCCACATGTCCACCATTTATTTCTAAGATCGTTTTACACCTCCTTATGAATGATCGAAACTACAGATTAGTTTTTGATACGTTATAAAATAAAATATTTAATAATTTAAAAAAAAATGTAATACAACTGGAGCAACATTTGAGTAAACAGAAGTATAAAACACCGAGAATGAACTTTAAAGTAACGAAAATGCACAAATAATAAGAATTTACAACTCTGTAGTCTACACAAATATTTTTTTATGGTATTGCAGAAAAAAGAAATCAATGTTTACGTTGTTTATTGAAATGGCTGTATTAGGAATTTATTTGAGTGCAATAAAGATTTACTGAAACGGGTTCACGCCACTTTTATATTTCGTATTTTTTGTGCCATATATATATATATATATATTTTTATATTTTACGATAGCTATAAAATCGAAATAATTTATGTAAGGACATCAAAATGTAAGTTCCACATAAAATTTGTCAAGTAACTGGCTCGTATCAAAGTATCATAAAGAAATATTAATACGATTTGCAAAATCTTAATTAATTTTCGAAATTTGCGTTGATTCAATGGTCCGTGCAAAAAAATAAAATTTATCCAGTAATATTATTCAGACCTGAATTTGTGTTATAATGAATGCAATACAAAACATTTACTTAACCCAATAATTATACGATTTTTTTTATAAATACATTGTGTTAATAATAACCATGAACCGTGAACAGTGAAACCGGCGATTAATAAACAAGTGGCTTTGTACGTTTGCGAGAGGTAAAATTTGCATTACAGCCTAGATTTACAAAATGCAGGGCAATTGTAAAATTTACATAACAAGAGAACGCGTGTATGCAAAAAGCCATTAGTGGAACGTATCAAAAGCGGTATATTGTGTGAATTTATGGCCATTTTTCCAGCCAGTTCACATCCACTCCTCCCGGTTCGGGCTGCAAACTACAAAATGCCCCTTTTCTCGCAGTTTTGTTTTCCGGGCGCGGAATTCATAATCAAGTTGCCGAAAGTAATGTTCCTCCTTTGCTTATTGTTTTCTTTGATGTGTTTATAAACGATCGGGATTATTTTATAAAGTAAAATGTTTTGGAAAGTGGAAAGGGCGGAAGACTAGATTGGGCTATAAAAATAGGGCAGGCGTGGAAAAACTTTGATGACAAAATAGACAAGATACAAACTAGAGATGGCTAACTCATTAGCAATGTTGCCACACGTTCGAAAACGAATTACCATACCCGCGTACTCTGGATTACCGTTCTTATTAATCAATTACTGGACATACTTGTTAAATGTGATAATTTATTAGGGTGTGGACTGCCAGAAACACACTTATAATGATGTAAACTTACGATTTCAGAGGCGAAGCGAAGGTTTTCTAAATTTTTGTTACCGAAAATATCATATCACTTTTCCTTGTTTAAAAATTCGTTTTTAAAAATTGAAAAAAGTGACACATTTTCAAAAATTAAAGTTAGTTTTAAAGGAAGATACATTTTTTATTTATCCGTGTTACGGTTTTCTTTCTGAACGCATCTTTTGCATATTTTTACACCCTGTAAGTTTAGGTTTTTTTTTTATCTGTTATGACTCATATTTTATTTTACTTATTGAAACCACTTATTTATATTATGTATATTGACCTGTATAAACCCATTGTTATTGGCACATTAAATAAATTAAATTATATAGATGTTTTGTGAATACATGGAAAAAAAAAAGATTTTTTGTCTTCAACAACTTTAAATATTAATCAAATAATTCAAAAATTAATCTCTCGCAAAAATTGACACATTTTCAAAAATCTGTTGACTCTAAAGGCAGATATTTTGTGAATATACTCACTAAAATTTTTGATAAATTCTACATCAGTTTTTTTTTTGTTCAGCAACTTAAAACGTTAATTTTCAAAAATTCATAACTTGATGTTTTGTGAATATACAATTTTTTTTTATTTTGGATAAATTCTAGCATATCATGTAATATATCAAGTGTCGGAAATGACCATTTTTAACTGCCAAAAAGGCCAATTTTCAACTGCCAAAAAGGCCAATTTTCAAGTGTCGGAAACGAACATTTTTAACTGCCATAAATGACAATTTTCAACTGCCAAAAATTACAATTTTTAACTGCCAAAAATGACAATTACAACTGCCAAAAAGGCCAATTTTCAACTGCCAAAAAGGCCAATTTTCAAGTGTCAGAAATGATCATTTCAAGCTGCCTAATATGACAATTTTCAACTGCCAAAAATGACAATTTTCAACTGCCAAAAAGGCCAATTTTCAAGTTTCGGAAACGACCATTTTTAACTGCCAAAAATGACAATTTCAAATGCCAATAATGGCAATTTTTAACTGCCAAAAATTACAATTTCAACTGCCAAAAAGGCCAATTTTTAAGTGTCGGAAACGACCATTTTAAACTGCCCAAAATGACAATTTTTAACTGCCAAAAATGACAATTTTCAACTGCCAAAAATGACAATTTTCAAGTGTCGGCAACGACCATTTTAAACTGCCAAAAATGACAATTTTCAACTGCCAAAAATGACAATTTTCAACTGCCAATAATGACAATTTTTAACTGCAAAAAAGACCTATTTTCAAGCGCGGCAACGACCATTTTTAACTGCCAAAAATGACAATTTTTAACTGCCAAAATTGACAATTTTTAACTGCCTAAAATGACAAATTTAACTGCCAAAAATGACAATCTTCAACTGCAAAAAGGACCAATTTTCAAGTGTCGGCAACGACCTTTTTTGACTGCCTAAAGTGACAATTTTTAACTACCTAAAAATGACAATTTTCACCAAAAATGACAATTTTCAACTGCCAAAAAGGCCAATTTTTAACTGCCAAAAAGGCCAGTTTTCAACTGCCAAAAAGGCCAATTTTCAAGTGTCGGTAACTGCCATTTTACGCTGCCAAAAATGACAATTTTTAATTGCCAAAAATGACTATTTTCAACTGCAAAGAAGGTCAATTTTCAACTGCCAAAAAGGCCAATTTTCAAGTGTCGGTAACGACCATTTTAAGCTGCCAAAAATGACAATTTTCAACTGTCAATAATGACAATTTTTAACTGCAAAAAAGGCCTATTATCAAGCGTGGCAACGACAATTTTAACTGCCAAAATTGACAATTTTTAATGCCTAAAATGACAATTTTTGACTGCCACAGATGACAATTTTCAACTGCAAAAAGGGCCAATTTTCAAGTGTCGGCAACGACCATTTTTAACTGCCAAAAGTGACAATTTTTAACTACCAAAAAATTAAAATTATCAACTGCCAAAAATGACAATTTTCAACTGCCAAAAAGGCCAATTTTCAACTGCCAAAAAGGCCAGTTTTTAACTGCCAAAAAGGCCAATTTTCAAGTGTCGGTAACTACCATTTGAAGCTGCCAAAAATGACAATTTTCAACTGCAAAAAAGGTCAATTTTCAAGTGTCGGCAACACTAATTTTTAAGTGTCAAAAATTAAAAATTTTAACTGCCAAAGAGGCGAGATTTCAAGTGTCGGCAACGACCCTTTTTAGCTGCCAAAAAATGACAATTTTCACCTGCCAAAAAATGACAATTTTGAACTGCCAAAAATGACAATTTTCAACTGCCAAAAAGGTCAATTTTCAAGTGTCGGTAACGACCATTTTTAACTGCTAAAAGTGACAATTCTTAACTGCTAAAAAATGACAATTTTCAACGGCCAAAAATGACAATTTTCAACTGCCAAAACGGCCAATTTTCAAGTGTCGGTAACTACCATTTTAAGCTGCCAAAAATGACAATTTTTAACTGCAAAAAAGGTCAATTTTCAAGTGTCGGCTACGCTCATTTTTTAGTGTCAAAAATTAACATTTTTAACTGCCAAAAAGGCGAGTTTTCAAGTGTCGGCAACGACCTTTTTTAACTGCCAAAATATGACAATTTTCAACTGCCAAAAAAACCAATTTTTAACTGCCAAAATGACAATTTTCAACTGCCAAAAAAACAATTTTCAACTGCCAGAAAATGACAATTTTGAACTGCCAAAAATGACAATTTTCAACTGCCAAAAAAAACAATTTTCAACTGCTAAAAATGACAATTTTTAACTGCCAAAAAGGCCAATTTTCAACTGCTAAAAAGACCAATTTTCAACTTCCAAAAAGGCCAATTTTCAAGTGCCAGTAACTACCATTTTAAGCTGCCAAAAATGACAATTTTCAACAGCAAAAAAAGTCCATTTTCAAGTGTCGGCAACGCTAATTTTTAAGTGTCAAAAATGAACATTTTTAACTGCCAAAAAGGCGAGTTTTCAAGTGTCGGCAACGACCTTTTTTAACTGCCAAAAAATGACAATTTTCAACTGCCAAAAAATGACAATTTTCAACTGCCAAAATGACAATTTTCAACTGCCAAAAAATCAATTTTCAACTGCCAAAAAATGACAATTTTGAACTGCCAAAAATGATAATTTTCAACTGCCAAAACGGCTAATTTTCAAGTGTCAGTAACGACTATTTTTAACTGCCAAAAGTGACAATTTTTAACTGCCAAAAAATGACAATTTTCAACTGCCAAAAATGACAAATTTCATCTGCCAAAAAGGTCAATTTTCAACTGCCAAAAAGGCCAATTTTCAAGTGTCGGTAACTACCATTTTAAGCTGCCAAAAATGACAATTTTCAACTGCAAAAAAGGTCAATTTTCAAGTGTCGGCAACACTCATTTTTAAGTGTCAAAAATTAAAATTTTTAACTGCCAAAAAGGCGAGTTTTCAAGTGTCGGCAACGATCTTTTTAACTGCCAAAAAATGACAATTTTCAACTGCCAAAATGACAATTTTTAAGTGCCAAAAAAAACAATTTTCAACTGCCAAATTTAAAACCCAAAAATGAACACATTTGCGAAAATTTAAGTTTATTTTAAAGATACATAAATGTGTTATGATAGCATCGGACTTTTTAAAGAATTCAATTATATCGATATTATTTTAATTTTCTATTTTTTCTTTGTTAAAATATTTCGACCAAAATTCATAACTCACGCAAAAATTGGCAGAGTTAGTTAGTTTTAAAAGTAAATGTTTTGTAAAGATATCAAAATTTTTAAGGAATTAATATTATATCAGTGTTTGTTTTTTAGCCAAAATATTAATTTTCAAAAATTCATAACTCGCGCAAAAATCGACTGAATTTCAAAAATCAAGGTTAATTTTAAAGGTAAATGTTTCCTTGTAAAAATATTTGACCGCTTAAAAATTCATTTTTAAAAATTTATAACTTTCTACATTAAGAGAGAAAAGTTTGAAAGCACGAGCTCCTACGTTGCTCGTGCTTTTAAATTCTCGAGTAATGTATAAGCAGATAACGTTACGCGTATCGTAGCACGGTTTATTTTATCCTGTTTTTATTGAAAAAATGTTTAATGAAAACGTCAAAAAGCGAAACCATGTTTGTTTCACAATATCTCCACAGCAACGAGTTGCGTTAAGATACATTTAACAACACTAATATTGTTAAAGGTACTTTAACGTTACTCGTTGCTAAGGAGTTATTGGCATGATAACATTATAAGATAATAGTATATTATTAAACGAGTGAGAAAGTTGGCCATTGCTACGAGGGTGAAGTTTGCAACACAAGCCGTAGGCGATACTTTTTCGCATCATATTAAATAATTAACTAAAGATTTTTCTGTTTGTATTCAATTATAACGAATAATTTTTCTATTTGAAAATTGCGGCAGTTCGCTGACAAAAAACGAATCGTAACCATAGTAACAACTAAACTATTGGGTAATGAAACCGCTATCATTTGATTGGACGTCACCTGTGGAGAAAATGATTCGGCCGAATAATGGACAACTTTGTCAATCAAAAACGATTTACCAACGTTTATATTATTTAATAAGATGCGAAAAAATAATATTACAGTATTATAGAATAGATTTTCACCCGTGTATAATCATCAACCCTACAAGTCTATTTGGGGAATTTTGAAACAGAAATTTTATCTCCATCACACAAATGGATTCACAGTTTTAATAAACAATCAAAACATATTTATAATTAAATACTTAAATATAAAATGTTCGTTTCTGTATTCCAAACTGGCGGCGGAATGAAGTGAATTCCGTTACACGGTCCCTTGAGGATACCTTGTCTGCGGCCCACATACATGGGGATTACAAAGCCGTCCCCCGCGTGGGATTTTCCGCTATATTTGGATTTCAAATATTCCCCATACATAGGAATTGAAAGGAAAGTGAAATAGACGGCGGAATGAAAATGGGCAGGTTAAGTAAATGTGGGGATGTAATATTCACGTATGCTGATTTATACATGAGACTCGGTCCACAATGAACTGAAAATAAGACCATAAATCAAGCGATCGGTTTCCAAACGAAAACACCGATAGCAGTCCCAGTTTTGCCACTGGCCCAGTATTACACACTTAACATCGATTTCCCGTTACTGCAAAAAAGTTCAGCGGAACAGTGGATGGAAGAGAGAAGAGTAACACACACACACACACGCACAGAGACACATAAACGATTTGATTTACTGCCCTTTTGCGGAATGGAAGGCGAAAATACTGAAACAGAGGGCGGACACATTTTCTTTTTGGACGCCTTCGAACTGTGACGCAAAAAAAAAGTTTTCGCGCCTTTTTATCCGGGAAGATGGAGAGTCTGCTATCTGGCTTTCTGGTAGTAATTTAAATAACAGAAATAAAACAAGTTCGTTTTAGTTTTAAAGGAAAGTTTGATATTTTTCTCATCAAACACAAAAGGTGTTAATCATGAATCGTATGAGATGTTACAATTTAATATGACACTACATCCAGAGACGATTGACGACCTAAAGCACGAAACTGAAGTCGCCATTGCAGCCATTGAGGGCCACACCATCGAAAATGTCATGAAAAATTGGGTCGACAGAATGGGCCACTGCAAATCCAGCAAGGGCAGCCATATGAATGAAGTGGTCTTCCACTATTAAACCGCAATTTTGGGGCTATTCAATAAAAAATAATAATTAAAAAATATCCACCCGTCTTTTTTTATAGCAATTTTAAAATGAAACTTTTTCATCGGACACCCTATACATACAGCAGTAATGTTTCTGTTGTATAATTTCATAATTAACTTGCCATTGCAATCAAGAACTGCATTAAAAGAATAAGAGATTTTTTTAAGAGTAATCGAAAATTTCAAAAATTAAGACCGTTAACATATCGCAGTTGAATTAATAATAAATGTTAAAAATTAAAACCTTCGTATTTTTTTAAATATTACAATAAACAATAAAACAAGCACCTAATATTTTCCTGGATGATATACCTAAGAAAATTACAGTACCACTATTTAAATAACATATGTAAATTTTCGTATTACGCGTTTTATGATGCGGTGTACATATTTTATAAACATTGCTCCATAAACCTTACATTAAACTATTAAATGTGTAGCTTTGAGACGTAATTCTGCACCGTGTAAAATGTACAGTAAATCTCCTAAATTTGCCGTAGTATAAAATCTTGCATTACTTCCACTATTTGCATAAGCTGGTGGCATTAAGTTGTCTACGATATAGTTGGCATCGTCTTAGGAGTTTAAGGTATTATCAGTTGCAACTGAATTCATTTTCCCGTTTCTCAAATTGATGCAGATAGAATAAATGTGAATAAATATTCGAGATAAAATCAAATCAAATTCATGCTATTTGTATACAGGGTGTATTTAAAATAACGAACAGGCTCGTAACCACAAAGAGATTATATTATTTTTAATCAATATCCGCAATTATTTTGTTTATCACTGTAACAAAAAGCCCGCAATTAATTATTAAAGTTATTGAGTGAAAATACGCAACATGTTTGGGGGCAGTGGTAATGTGACCTAATTTTTAAACGGCATCGGCTTTAGATATCGAATAACAACAAGCGCGTAGGAAATATCTGAGTGCTCTTTAAGCGTCAATGATCTTGAGGACTGTTTATCATTTACAAAAAAAAAAAAAACGTTGCGATAACACTTCAAATTTCGTAAGGTAAGAAATCGTATCTCGCGTTTTAAATAAACAAACACACATTCCATGCAGACCTAATTAAATGAGAAAAGCATCGGTTCTCAAAATGTTTAAAAAACCTCTAACAATTAGGAAAATTCAAAAAAAAAATTTTCGAATAAATTTTGATGTAAATGTGTTTACAAATAGTTTGTGTATGTGCCCTTAAATGCCTGTTCGTTATTTCGAATACACCCTTTACAGGGCTTTTATTTTAACACTGAACATAATATTATTAACGCCTATGGTAAAAACATCCATTTTTTAGATAATTTTCAGCTCAACCCACTTTGAACACTTTTTTGTAGTCAAAAAAAATTCAAGGTTTCGATTATTTTCAGCAACATTTTTACATACTTTTTGTGGTCAATATATTCAACGTATTGTTAATTGTTTAAATTATTTCTAGCAACAATTTTTTGACAATTTTTTCTGTGTCAAAAATGTATCGTTTGGTTTATTGTTTATATTAATTTCTTCTTCAAAGTATTTATGGATTCGACTATTTTTAGGAACAATTTTTGGGCGAGTTTTCTGTAGTTAAAATATTTAAGAGTAGATTATTTATAGCAACAATTGTTGACACTATTTTGTGGTCAAAATATTCAACATTTGGATTATTTTAAGCAACAATTTTTAGATCAAAATGTTTATTTTTGTATCATTTCTATTTTCTTCTTCAAAACAACTTTTGTTTAAATTATTTTTAGCAACTATTTCCGACATTTTGTTCTTGTTCAAAATATTTGTCGTTTGGTTTTTGGTTTATTTTATTTTTGTCAATTATTTTCTTCTGTAAAGTATTCATTGTTTAAATCATTTTTATGTGCGTTTTTTCTGTGGTTAAAATATTCAAGTGTAGATTATTTATGCAAACAATTTTTTGACACTTCAACGTTTCGATTATTTTTAGCAACTATTTTCGGACACTTTTTCGTTTTGTTTTTAGTTTATATTATGTGTGGCACTTTCTTCTTGTTCAAATGATTCACTGTTTTGCTTATTACTACGCATATTTTAAGCAATAATTTTCAACTTTTTTGTCAGTCAAAATATTCATCATTATAATTTTTAAGATTATTTTTAAAAATAATTTTTGGATCAAAATATTTTTTGTTTATATTATTTTTGAAATTTTTTTTTTCGTTGAAAATATTTAATGTTTTGTTTATTATTAAAATTATTTTGAGCAAAAGTTTTTAGAATTTTTCTTTTTGAACACTTTTTTGTGGTAAAAAAAAATTCAAGGTTTAGATTATTTTTAGCAACATTTTTACATACTTTTTGTAGTCAATATATTCAACGTAATATTAATTGTTTAAATTATTTCTAGCAACAATTTTTTGACGATTTTTTCTGTATCAAAAAATGTAAAGTTTGGTTTATTGTTTATATTAATTTCTACTTCAAAGTATTTATGGATTCGACTATTTTTAGGAACAATTTTTGGGCACGTTTTCTATAGTTAAAATATTTAAGTGTGGATTATTTATAGCAACAATTGTTGATACTATTTTGTGGTCAAAATATTCAATATTTGCATTATTTGAAGCAACAATTTTTACATCAAAATGTTTATTTTTTGTCATTTCAATTTTCTTCTTTAAAATAACTTTTGTTTAAATTATTTTTAGCAACTATTTTCCAACATTTTGTTATTGTTCAAAATATTAGTCGTTATGTTTTTAGTTTGTTTTATTTTTGTCAATTATTTTCTTCTGTAAAGTATTCATTGTTTAAATAATTTTTTTGTGCGCTTTTTTTGTGGTTAAAATATTCAAGTGTAGATTATTTATGCAAACAATTTTTTAATACTTCAACGTTTCGATTATTTTTAGCAACTATTTTCCGACACTTTTCGTTTTGTTTTTAGTTTATATTATTTTTGGCACTTTCTTCTTGTTCAAATAATTCACTGTTTTGTTTATTACTAAGCATATTTTAAGCAATAATTTTTCAAGTTTTTTCTCAGTCAAAATATTCATCATTTTAATTTTCAAGATTATTTTGAAAAATAATTTTTGGATCAAAATATTTTTTGTTTATATTATTTTTGAAATTTTTTTTTTCGTTGAAAATATTTAATGTTTTGTTTATTATTAAAATTATTTTAAGCAAAAGTTTTTAGAATTTTTCTTTTGGTCAAAATATTAAGCGTTGTATTTGTTTAGATAATTTTTAGCAACCATTTTTGACACTTTTTTTGTGGTCAAAATATGCAACATTTAGATTATTTTTAGTATCAATTATTGGATGAACATATTTATGATTTATATTATTTTTGAAAATCTGTTCTCGTTTAATTTATTTCTTATATTCTTTATTATCAAAATTATTTTTAGTAACAATTTATGGGCATTTTTTTTTGTCAAAATATTGATCGTTTTTTTTTATTTAGATAATTTTTAGCAACCATTTTTGACACTTTGTTGTGGTCAAAATATGTAACGTTTAGATTATTTTTAGTAACAATTATTGGATGAACATATTTATGATATTCATCATTTTATTTGTTTAGATAATTTTTAGCAACCAATTTTGTACATTTTTTGTGGTCAAAATGTGCAATGTTTAGATAATTTTTGATTTCTTTTTATTTAATTTTTGAACATTTCTCATCGAGCTGAAAAAAATATTTAAAATTTATTACTAAAATTACTTTTATAAACAATTTTTCGGCTGTTTACTTGGTCAAAACATTCATCGTTTTATTTGTTTAGATAATTTTAAGCAACCAATTTTTGGCACTTTTTTGTGGTCAAAATATGCAACGTTAAGATTATTTTTGGGATCAATTATTGGATGAAAATATGTATTGTTTATATTGTCTTTGAAACTTTTTCTCGTTGAATAATTTTCTTGAGTTTTTTATTATTCAAATTATTTTTAGTAACAATTTATCGGCAATTTTTTTTTGTCAAAATATTCATCGTTTTATTTGTTTAGATAACTTTGAACAACCGTTTTTGATACTTTTTGTGGTCAAAATATGCAATGTTTAGATAATTGTTTATTTAATTTTTGAACATTTCTCACTGGGTCGAAAATTTTTTTTAAAAATTTATTATTAAAATGATTTTTAGAAACAATTTTCGGCTTTTATCTCGGTCAAAACATTCATCGTTTTATTTGTTTAGATAATTTTAAGCAACCATTTTTTGGCACTTTTTTGTGATCAATTGTGTAGCAATTATTGCTTGAAAATATGTATTGTTTTTTTTCATAGTTTATATTGTCTTTGAAACTTTTCTCGTTCAATAATTGACTTGAATTTTTTATTATTAAAATTATTTTTGGCAATAATATTTCGACTTTTTTCTTGGTCAAAATATTCATCGTTTTATTTGTTTAGATAATTTTTAGCAACCAATTTTTGACACTTTTGTGGTCCAAATGTGCAATGTAATTTTTAATTTTTTTATTTAATTTTTGAACATTTCTCACTGGGTCGAAAATTTTTTTTAAGATTTATTATTAAAATTATTTCTAGAAACTGTTTTTCTGCTTTTTTCTTGGTCAAAACATTCATCGTTTTATTTATTTAGATAATTTTAAGCAACCATTTTTTGGCACTTTTTTGTGGTCAATTGTGTAGCAATTATTGCATGAAAATATGTATTGTTTTTTTATTGTTTATATTGTAACATTTCGCACCGGGTCGAAAAAAATTTAAAAAATTTATTATTAAAATTATTTTAAGAAACAATTTTTCGGCTTTTTTCTGGTCAAAACATTCATCGTTTTATTTGTTTAGATAATTTTGAGCAACGGTTTTTGACACTTTTTGCTGTCAAAATATGCAATGTTTAGATTATTTTTTATTTTTTATTTAATTTTTGAATATTTCTCACTGGGTCGAAAAATTTTTTAAAAATTTATTATTAAAATTATTTATAGAAACAATTTTTTGGCTTTTTTCTTGGTCAAAACATTCATCGTTTTATTTGTTTAGATAATTTTAAGCAACCAGTTTTTGGCACTTTTTTGTGGTCAAAATATGCCACGTCGAGATGATTTTTGTAGCAATTATTGCATAAGAATTTGTATTGTTTTTTTGTTTGTTTATATTGCCTTTGAAACTTTTTCTCGTTCAATAATTAACTTGAATTTTTTATTATTAAAATTATTTTTAGCAATAATATTTCGACTTTTCTCTTGGTCAATATATTTATCGTTTTATTTGTTTTGATTATTTTCAGCAACAATTTTTGAACGCTTCCCACTTGATCGAAAAAATTTTCTTAAATTTATAATTAAAATTATTTTCTTTTTTTTGTTGGTAAAAATATTTATCGTTTTATTTGTATAGATCATTTTTAGCAACTATTTTTAGACACTTTTTTGTGGTCAAAATATGCAACGTTAAGATTATTTTAAGAATCAATTATTGGATGAAAATATGTATTGTTTTTTTTATTGTTTATATTGTCTTTTAAACTTTTTCTCGTTCAATAATTTTCTTGAATTTTTTATTATTAAAATTATTTTTAGCATTATTATTTCGACTTTTTTCTTGGTCAAAATATTCATCGTTTTATTTGTTTAGATAATTTTTAGTAACCATTTTTGACACTTTTTGTGGTCAAAATGTGCAATTTTTAGCTATTTTTTTATTTTTTTATTTAATTTTTGAAAACTTCTCACTGGACCGAAAAACAAAATTTAAAATTTATAATTAAGATTATTTTTTAAAAGAATTTTTCGGCTTTTTTCTTGGTCAAAACATTCATCGTTTTATTTGTTTAGATAATTTTAAGCAACCATTTTTTGGCACTTTTTTGTGGTCAAAATATGAAACGTTTAGATTATTTTTGGAATCAATTATTGTATGAAAATATGTATTGTTTTTTTTTATTGTTTATATTGTCTTTGAAATTTTTTCTCGTTCAATAATTGACTTGCATTTTTTATTATTAAAATAACTTTTTGCAATAATATTTTGACTTTTTTCTTGGTCCAAATATTCATCGTTTTATTTGTTTAGACAATTTTAGCAACCAATTTGTGACACTATTTGTGGTCAAAATATGCAATGTTTACATTATTTTTTATTATATTATTTAATTTTTGAACATTTCTTACCGGCTCGAAAAAAATATTTAAAATTTATTATTAAAATTATTTTAAGAAACAACTTCTCGGCTTTTTTCTTGGTCAAAACATTGATCGTTTTATTTGTTTAGGTAATTTTAGGCTACCATTTTATTGCATGAAAATATGTATTTTTTTTATTGTTTATATTGTCTTTTTTTCGATCAATACTTTTCTTGAATTTTTTATTATTAAAATTATTTTTAGCAATAATATTTCGACTTGTTTCTTGGTCAAAATATTCATCGTTTTATTTGTTTAGATAATTTTTAGCAATCAATTTTTGACACTTTTTGTGGTCAAAATGTGCAATGTTTAGATAATTTTTAATTTTTTTATTTAATTTTTGAACATTACTCGCCGGGTCGAAAAAAATATTTAAAATTTATTATTAAAATTATTTTAGGAAACAATTTTTCTTCTTTTTTCTTGGTCAAAACATTCATCGTTTTATTTATTTAGATAATTTATCAACCATTATTTGGCACTTTTTTGTGGTCAAAATATGCAACGTCGAGATGATTTTTGTAGCAATTATTGCATGCAAATATGCATTGTTTTTCTTATTGTTTATATTGTCTAAAATTATTTTTGGCAATAAAATTTTGACTTTTGTCTTAGTTAACACATTTATCGTTCTAATAGTTTGGATTATTTTCAGCAACAATTTTTGAACACTTCTCACTTGATCGAAAAAAATTTCTTAAATTTATAATTAAAATAAATTCATTTCATAAATTCCCGCGAATTATTGGCGATGTTCAATTTTTTATTACCTCCAACTAATCGGACAAGATCAAGGAAGCTCTTATGTATTCAACGCTGCACCTCTAATTTTGCGAAAAACTTGCCAATCAATCGCATGATGGCATTTATAAATATTTTATGCGGTCATTCAAACTGTGATTTATTTTCGGAGTCATTCTTAGAATGACGCATCAAACGCATGGATCTGGACTTGTTTTTAAAATTTTATCAATAATATTATTTATTTGTATATTATCTTAGCTGTGCAATTTTTACCCGTTTTATTTTATTCTGTTTATATTTTTTTTAACATGTTCTGTTCGTCATTGCTATTTATGTGATTTTTAGTGCGATTTATTTTTATATGTAAATTACCTTATTTCTGTGAAAAAATTTTCTCGCTACATTTACAATATGCTTTTATTTTTGTTTTAAGTAATTTTGTAAAAGGAGATTTTTCGTGAATAAATCTATTATAATTATTATTATTATAAATGATTTTCTTTTTTTTGTTGGTCAAAATATTTATCGTTTTATTTGTATAGATCATTTTTAGCAACCATTTTTGGACACTTTTTTGTGGTCAAAATATGCAACGTTGAGATTATTTTTAGTAGCAATTACTGGATGAAAATATTTAATGTTTTGTTTATTGTTTATATTATTTTTGAAAGTTTT
This sequence comes from Ocypus olens, assembly GCA_910593695.2. Taxonomy (NCBI): domain Eukaryota; kingdom Metazoa; phylum Arthropoda; class Insecta; order Coleoptera; family Staphylinidae; genus Ocypus; species Ocypus olens. Next base: position 3,555,954 of record OU343053.1, on the reverse strand, counting down.
TCTCGTTCAATATATTTCATGTATTTTTTATTATTACGATAATTTTTCCTCTTTCTTCGTGGTCAAAATATTCATCTAAACAATTCAGATTATTTTTAGCAACAATTTTTGGATACTTTTTTTGTGGTGAAAGTATTCAAGGTTTAGACTTCTTACTTGGTCGAAAAATTTTTCTTATTGTTTATATTGATTAGTGGTGTATGCTTATGTTTTTCTTATTATGACGCACTCTTTTTCTTATTATATGTCTTATTATAATTTAAGAGAGAAATAAAGACTTATTATTATTATTATTATCGCTTTCTTATAGAAAATATTTATTATTGTGTTCAAAATATTTTTAGTAACAATTTTTTTCACCCTCATTTCTTGAGCGATTCATTAAAATCTAGAGAAAAATGGGAGTATAAGGTAATTAATAAAGCGTTTGGATTGTAGAATAGGTGTGTTAAATTTTTGCAAAAGGTGTTTGTCGAATTTTGAAAATTGCACAACTTCCAAAGGTGTCGGACAATTTTAATAATTCAAGCTTTAAAATGTGAAAAAAAAACATTCAAAAATGATTTTTGCATTTTTGTTATTAGATATTTTTTTCCGGTGAATTTTTCGAGGTTTATAACTTCCAAAACGTGTTGAATTATCTTAATTGTTTGAAAACTAAAATATCCTCCAAAAACTTTTTTGTAAAATGTGGAAAAAATGTCCAAAAACAGGATTTCTGAATACATGGAGGGTTTAAAGTTTGGAAACGTATTTATTTTAGGTAACTTTTTAAAGGTATATAATACCCAAACGTGTCAGGTGATCTCGTTTATTTGAAAACCAAAATGTGTCAAAAAAAAAATGGTTAAGAAACTATATTCTATGTAGGGTGGTGTTTCAGAGCTCTGGGAACGGTTAATCACGTGCTTATTTTTCAAAATTTCGAAAAATGTTTTATACAAAAGTTGTGTATAATAGCAAGCTGCACGCCCTAAAAATATTTAAATTTATACAGGGTGTCTCATAACAAAGTTACAGACCAAACTAATGAAACACCCTGTATTTTTTGTATTTTTTGAATTATATGGAGCAAATAAAGGTGAGTTACTTCAATACTCCTTATACCTATTGTTTGCCGTTTTCGAAATATTTGAAGATTTGTTGAAAAAGCAAGGTCAGGGTGAAATTTTATTTTTGCCCCAGTGATTAACTGCGAAAAATATTAAAAAAAATTAAATTGGTGCAGCACAACCTTTTGTTGAAATAGCATGGGATGAGTTTTTACTTTCTCCGTACGAAGTACGAGAAAGTATTGTGATCGTGATTTTTTTTTCAATTTTTTTTTACGGAAATATCCGTTTTGGGGTCCCTAGATGCTATTTCAACAATTTCTGAAAAAAAAAAATTGTGTCTGTGTGTCTGTCTGTATGTGTGTGTGTCTGTGCGCGCTGTATCTCAAAAACTAATTCAGCAATTGATATGAAACTTTGAACATACGTCTTATTTGATAATCCGAAGAACTGAAAAGCTTTTGGTAAAATTTCGTACACCGAAAGTGGGTGTTTACCTTAACTGTTTTTTGTTTTTTGCCAATATTTTCTTAAATATACAAAATATTACAAAAACATTTAAACAAACATCGAATACAACAAAGAAATGAACAACTTTTGCTTGAAAATATTTTTCATAAAATCATTGCTATTCGAGAAAATAATTTATAAATTTTTTTTTAAATTTTTGGTTTATAATTATAAAACGATAATACAGCAAATTTATGTGAATAATAATTGTAGAGAATGCCAAAATGAACAACTTCTAAAGAATAAGTTTTTTTCGAACTCTCTTTAGTTTTTGAGTAAACCGAGTTTTTGAATTTGAAGTGTAATTTTTCCATCTTCTATGATTTTGACGTTTTAAACGTCAGTTTCATCCGATTTTACGCAATGCTCGATGTACATTTAAAACATGATTTCAATTGAAAATAAACCCATGAAAACGTAAATATAAAGTCGGAGAAAGTAACATTTTCATGTTCTCACTTTTTACTTTATTTCTGTGTCACGTACGTTGTATACCTTCTTGGCATGCACCGGGAATCATCGGACGAATTCAGCGAATAACTTTTGTGTGGAACATAATGCGACTCAACACGACACCGTACACCGTGACGATGCATGGAGAATATCCCGTTGGCTAGGTGTACAGAATATATAATATATCACCGGAATAAATACAACAAAAATAATAATTTATGGTGCCAGAGGTGAAACTCTATTCGACTACACACAAGTCTTCTGTAAACTATACTGTTCCATGCAGACACGACTATTTAATCATTTTTACTATAACCTGACAGATTTATGTTATGTAACGTTTCACTAGCAAATAATAATTTTCACAGTGATAAGAAGGAAATTTATTCAATATTATTTTATACAAAATTCACATGTTATTTTTTTGGTAAATTAGCACCGTGAATTATGTAGAGAAATGATTTTCCTGTCTGTCACTTCTGCATATTTTGTTTCGAAATTAAGCTTTACTTTACATTTACAACTGTCCCATCCATATTAATCCATCTCATCACTTCAATTTCATCTTTTCTTTTCCGGTATTTCCTTTCAATTTTAACCCATTCCTACATCGTGTCGTGTATTTTCCAATTTCCTTTCCTTTGGAAGATCTGCTAGAAGAAGAAGAATTTTTATGCAACTCGTGCTGCATGCCCTGTGTGCACTTTTTCCGAATTAGAACCAGTTCTAAATAATTTACACGAAAATTCACATTAAAATTTACTGCAAAATTCTCTGTATTTAATATTTTTGTGAAAATTGACATGCCAATTTTGTGTAAAATTAAGCGGGTTTTATTAAATAATATAAACGGTATTGAATCGATTTTGATTATTCCACCGGTGCCGTCGCCTAAATAAGTTTCACTTCAATCAATTCAATAAATACGTGATAAAGTTATCTAACTGACCGAGTGAGAGTAATACATCCAATTATATTTCAATATATCTTTACTCAATGGGCATGAGAACGAATAAATAAAAAGAAATACATATACAGTTTTTGTTCACTGAAGCATACATCTTCTGCTGATTTTCATCGGGCTTGTAAATTTGCGCTTCGTCGGACATCTCCATCGTGAAAATGTACGATCGAAGTTAACGCCATATTTCACGCACATTGCATAACTTCACATTCACGGATGCACAATTTTCCTACTTTCTGGAAATCGAGGGGGATCCCTATAACATTATAATTGCATATTCTGTACACAAATCCCGGGGATATCGGGATAAATCGTAATATGCTCCCAAAATAATTGCATCAGAGATTCCTGAGATGTGTGTCTCACTTCCCTGGAACATAAATTTATCCTAATTATACGGTGCACAGATACAGGCAGCACCACAGACTCCTTGTTGCGGCCACAATCAATTTCACCTTGGTGACAGGCACCCATGTTCTGATATTGTAATTAATCGAATGACATTTTAGTGTCTGGATTATGTATATCGCGGTTACGAGCAAAATTTGAATTATATTGTTCTACAAGAGAATCGCAATTACGAATTGTAATTTTTAAATTAACAAATTCTACAAGCGAAGAAACAATATGATTAGTAAACATTAATGTCAAATTTAGTTCTGGTGGCCTTATATAGATGGCACCAGAATAAAAAAGTTATTTTTTATTTATTATTATCATTACATAATAGTAGGTATACGTTTCACCGAATCTTAAATGAGAACGCAATTCAAAAACAAAACAATTATAATATGCATGCGATTATTTGCTCAGGAAAATATACCATATGTATAAAAATTATTTAGATAAGGCATGGCTATGATAAACAAAATCACGGTCTTAGATTAGTTCAGCACGTTGTTAACTTTAGGTCAATTAATTACTTTGAACAACTTAATCTAAATCTAAATAATTTATTTTTATACATATAGTACATATAAATCATGGCTATTGTTAAACACACTTACGGGCGACTTCGAAACACATTTTTCCACTCTTTACCCAAATTCGGAAAATCGCCGTAATTAAATTGCTCCCCTGTGCAAGCCAAGCAGAAATCGGCGATTTCTGGGCAAACTTTCGGAAGGAAATGGAGTTTTCCAATTTGATTTAATTAACATTTTATGCAGCAGTAAACTTTTCGCTTAAGAGCACACGGGAAAATAAAGGAATAATATTTGTGTATCTCTTAATGTGCTCATTTTCCACTCCAATTGAGTGAAACTCTATGATATTCAAAGCAGAACAAAGATGTGAAACGTAATATTCAAACATCAAATATTGTTTCACCATCAGTTGACCGGTTTCGACCTTTCAGGTCTCATCCGCGCAGTTAGAAGCTGATGAGAAAAGGGAAATTACTATTGGAATATAAATATTCCAAACACCGTTAAAGATAGATTTTATGGCCTCATGTATATAATTATAATTCTTCGGAATATTTTTTTTCACATTTTCCAGCTGCATTTTACTTCAAAAATTCGAGATTTTTTTTACCTTAACTTTTCTATTTCAAATGGAACACCCTGTATATTTATACACTATTTAATTCTTCTATAAATTCTGAGTTTACAGATATATCATAAGTGACCTTTTGATTGTTGGTTTTTTGTTTAAATTTAATTTAAATTTGTTATTTTGTGTAAATTTAATTTAAAGTAGTTTGAGTTGAGTGGGATTTTCTCATCCAAGACTAATTTTTCTGTAATTTTTCCGATACGTTTACAATTTTTCTTTCTTTCGTCGTGAAAATTAAAAATTTCAAAAATCTGTAAGTCGCTTAAAAATTATTGGATTTAAAAAAATTGAAGTTATCTGAGTAGAGTGAGGTTTTAATAATTAGGATAAATTTTTGCGATACCTTTACTATTTTTTTCCTAATTTTTATTTCTTAGATGCACAAATGTTTGACGTCGAGAAAAACAAAAATTTTAAAAATTTGTAAATCGCTTGAAAATTATTGGACTTTCAAAAATCGAAGATATCTGAGTAGAGTGAGGTTTTAGCAATTAGGATAAATTTTTGCGAAATTTTTCCGATACGTTTACTATTTTTTTCTTAACTGTTCTTTCTTCCATGCGGAAGTGTTTGACGTCGTGAAAATAAAAAATTTCAAAAATTTGTAAATCGCTTGAAAATGATTGGATTTTCAAAAATCGAAGTTATCTGAGTATAGTGAGGTCTTAATAATTAGGATAAATTTTTGCGAAATTTTTCCGGTAGGTTGACTATTTTTTTCTTAATTTTTCTTTCTTCGATGCACAAATGTTTGTCGACGTGAAAATCAAAAATTTCAAAAATTTGTAAATCGCTTCAAAATTATTGGATTTTCAAAAATCGAAGTTATCTGATCAGAGCGAGGCTTTAATAATTAGGACCCATTTTTTCGAATTTTTTCTGGTACGTTTACTATTTTTTTCTTAATTTTTGTTTCTTCGATGCACAAATGTTTGTCGTGAAAATCAAAAATTTCAAAAATTTGTAAATCGCTTGAAAATTATTGGATTTAAAAAAATCAAAGTTATCTGAGTAGATTGAGGCTTTAATAAGTAGGATAATTTTTTGCGAAATATTGATGATACGTTTACTATTTTTTTTTTAATTTTTCTTTCTTCGGTGCACAAATGTTTGTCGACGTGAAAATCAAAAATTTAAAAAATCTGTAACTCGCTTGAAAATTATTGGATTTTTAAAAATCGAAGTTATCTGAGTAGAATGAGGTTTTAATAATTAGGATAAATTTTTGTGAAATTTTTCCGATACGTTTACTATTTTTTTCTTAATTATCTGAGTAGAGTGAGGTTTTAAAAACAATGACACATTTTTGCGAAATTATTCCGATACGTTTACTGTTTTTTTCTTAATTTTTCTTTCTTCTGTGTACACATTTTTGTCGTCGTGAAAATCCAAAAATTCAAAAATTTGTAAATCGCTTGAAAATGATTGCATTTTCAAAAATCGAAGTTATCTAAGTAGAGTGAAGTTTTAGTAATTAGGATACATTTTTGTGAAATTTTTCCGGTACGTTTACTATTTTTTTTCTAAATTGTTCTTTCTTCGATGCACAAATGTTTGTTGTGAAAATAAAAAATTCAAAAATCTGTAACTCACTTGAAAATAATTGGATTTTAAAAAACTAAAGTTATCTGAGTAGAATGAGGTTTTAATAACAAGGACACATTTTTGCAAATTTTTTCCGATACGTTTACTGTTTTTTTCTTAATTTTTCTTTCTTCGGTGTAGAAATGCTTGTCGTTGTGAAAATCAAAAATTTCAAAAATTTGTAAATCGCTTGAAAATGATTGGATTTTCAAAAATTGAAGTTATCTGAGTAGAGTGAGGCTTTAATAATTAGGATAAACTTTTGCGAAATTTTTCCGGTACGTTTACTATTTTTTTCTTAATTGTTCTGTCTTCAATGCACAATGTGAAAATCAAAAATTTCCAAAATCTACAACTCGCTTGAAAATTATTGGATTTTCAAAAATCGAAGTTATCTGATCAGAGCGAGGCTTTAATAATTATGATACATTTTTTCGAAATTTTTCTGGTACGTTTACTATTTTTTTCTTAATTTTTATTTCTTCGATGCACAAATGTTTGTCGTGAAAATCAAAAATTTCAAAATTTTGTAAATCGCTTGAAAATTATTGGATTTAAAAAAATCAAAGTTATCTGAGTAGATTGAGGCTTTAATAATTAGGATAATTTTTTGCGAAATATTGATGATACGTTTACTATTTTTTTTTAAATTTTTCTTTCTTCGGTGCACAAATGTTTGTCGTCGTGAAAATCAAAAATTTAAAAAATCTGTAACTCGCTTGAAAATTATTGGATTTTTAAAAATCGAAGTTATCTGAGTAGAATGAGGTTTTAATAATTAGGATAATTTTTTGTGAAATTTTTCCGATACGTTTACTATTTTTTTCTTAATTGTTCTTTCGTCGGTGTGCACATTTTTGTCGTCGTGAAAACCAAAAATTTCAAAAATTTGTAAATCGCTTGAAAATTATTGGATTTTCAAAAATCGAAACTATCTGAGTAGAGTGAGGTTTTAATAATTAAGATAAATGTTTGCGAAATTTTTCCGATACCTTTACTATTTCTTTCTTAATTGTTCTTTCTTTGATGCACAAATGTTTGTCGTCGCGAAAATCAAAAATTTCAAAAATTTGTAAATCGCTTGAAAATTATTGGATTTTTAAAAATCGAAATTATCTGAGTAGAGTGAGATTTTAGTAATTAGGATAAATTTTTGTGAAATTTTTCCGATACGTTTACTATTTTTTTTTTTTAATTTTTATTTCTTCGTTGCACAAATGTTTGTCGTCGAGAAAATCAAAAATTTCAAAAATCTGTAACTCGCTTGAAAATAATTGGATTTTCAAAAAACGAAGTTATCTGAGTAGAGTGAGGTTTTAATAATTACGATACATTTTTGTAAAATTTTTCCGATACGTTTGCTATTTTTTTCTTAATTGTTCTTTCTTCGATGTACAAACGTTTGTCGTCGTGAAAATCAAAAATTTCAAAAATCTGTAACTCGCTTGAAAATTATTGGATTTTCAAAAATCGAAGTTATCTGAGCAGAGTGAGGCTTTAATAATTAGGATAAATTTTTGCGAAGTTTCTCTGTTACGTTTACTATTTATTTCTTTTTTTTTTCTTCGGTGTACACATTTTTGACGTGATGAAAATTAAAAATTTCAAAAATTTGTAAATCGCTTGAAAATTATTGGATTTACAAAAATCGAAGTTAAATGTTTGTCGTCGTGAAAATAAAAAAATTCAAAAATTAGTAAATCGCTTGCAAATTGTTGGATTTCCAAAAACCGAAGTTATCTAAGTAGTCAAGTTTTAGTAATCAGAATTAATTTTTGTAATTTTTTTCCGATATGTTTACTATTTTTTTCTTAATTTTGCTTTCTCCGACGTTTTCGACGTCGCAAAAATAAAAAATTTCAGAAATCTGTAACTGTATAAATCTGTAATCTGTATAAATTTTGACACAGAGAAAAATTTTAAAAAATTGTTGCTGAAAATAATCAACACGAATATTTTAAACACGGAAAAATTGCCCAAAAATTATGTAAACAATGAATACTTTGAAGAAGAAAAAAGTAACAAAAATAACATAAAAAATAAACAAAACGATAAGTTTTAACATGTCAAAAAAATTTTGCTAAAAATAATTCACACTTGAATATTTTAACCACAGTAAAAGTGCCCAAAAATGTTTGTTAAAAATAATTTAAACAATTAATACTTTGAAGAAAAAAACAACAGAAGCAATATAAACACTAAATAAAACGATAAATTTTGACATAGAAAAAAAGTAAAAAAATTGTTGCTAAATATAATCAACACTTTAATATTTTAACCACCGAAAAAGTGCCCAAAACTGATCCTAAAAATAATCTAAATAATGAATACTTCGAAAAAGAAAAAAGCGACAAAAATAATACAAACAATAAACAAAATGATAATTTTGGCACAGAAGAAAATTTCAAAAATGTTTGCTAAAAATAATCAACACTTGAATATTTTAACCACCGAAAAAGAGCTCAAAATTGTTCTCAAAAATAATCTTAACAATGAATACTTTGAAGAAGAAAAAAGCGACAAAAATAATACGAACAATAAACAAAATGATTATTTGACACAGAAAAGAAATGTCCAAAAATTATTGCTCAAAATAATCAACACTTGAATATTTTCAGCACCGAAAAAGTGCCCAAAATTGTTCTCAAAAATAATCTTAACAATTAATACTTTGAAGAAGAAAAAGCGACAAAAATAATATAAACAATAAAAAAAAATTTATGCATTTTTCTTTGTATTACTATTTTTTTTATATAGAGATTTCGTTAAATAAATAAAATAAATAAATAAATAATCCAAATGTTAAATATTTTTATTGCAAAAGAGTGTCAAAAAATTGTATCCAAAAATAATCCAAATGTTGAATATTTTTACTACAAAAAAGTGTCAAAAAATTGTTGCCAAAAATAATCTAAATGTTGAATATTTTTACTACAAAAAAGTGTCAAAAAATGGTTGCCAAAAATAATCGAAATGTTGAATATTTTTACTACAAAAAAGTGTCAAAAAATTGTTGCCTAAAATAATAGAAATGTTGAATATTTTTACTACAAAAAAGTGTCAAAAAATTGTTGCTAAAAATAATCCAAATGTTGAATATTTTTACTACAAAAAAGTGTCAAAAAATTGTTGCTTAAAATAATCCAAATGTTGAATATTTTTACTACAAAAAAGTGTCCAAAAATGTTGCCAAAAATAATGCAGATGTTTAATATTTTTACTACAAAAAAGTGTCAAAAAATTGTTGCCAAAAATAATCGAAATGTTGAATATTTTTACTACAAAAAAGTGTCAAAAAATTGTTGCTTAAAATAATCCAAATGTTGAATATTTTTACTACAAAAAAGTGTCAAAAAATTGTTGCTAAAAATAATCCAAATGTTGAATATTTTTACTACAAAAAAGTGTCACAAAATTGTTGCCAAAAATAATACAAATGTTGAATATTTTTACTACAAAAAATTGTCAAAAAATTGTTGCTAAAAATAATGCAAATATTGAATATTTTTACTACAAAAAAGTGTCAAAAAATGTTGCCAAAAATAATGCAGATGTTTAATATTTTTACTACAAAAAAGTGTCAAAAAATTGTTGCTAAAAATAATGCAGATTTTAAATATTTTTACTACAAAAAAGTGTCAAAAAATTGTTGCCAAAAATAATAGAAATGTTGAATATTTTTACTACAAAAAAGTGTAAAAAAAATTGTTGCTAAAAATAATCCAAATATTGAATATTTTTACTACAAAAAAGTGTCAAAAAAATGTTGCCAAAAATAATGCAGATGTTTAATATTTTTACTACAAAAAAGTGTCAAAAAATTGTTGTTAAAAATAATGTAGAGGTTAAATATTTTTACTACAAAAAAGTGTCAAAAAAATGTTGCCAAAAATAATGCAGATGTTTAATATTTTTACTACAAAAAAGTGTCAAAAAATTGTTGTTAAAAATAATGCAGAGGTTAAATATTTTTACTACAAAAAAGTGTCAAAAAATTGTTGCTAAAAATAATCCAAATGTTGAATATTTTTACTACAAAAAAGTGTCAAAAAATTATTGCTTAAAATAATCCAAATGTTGAATATTTTTACTACAAAAAGTGTCAAAAAATTGTTGCTAAAAATAATGCAAATATTGAATATTTTTACTACAAAAAAGTGTCAAAAAAATGTTGCGAAAAATAATGCAGATGTTTAATATTTTTACTACAAAAAAGTGTCAAACAATTGTTGCTAAAAATAATGCAGATTTTAAATATTTTTACTACAAAAAAGTGTCAAAAAATTGTTGTTAAAAATAATGCAGATGTTAAATATTTTTACTACAAAAAAGTGTCAAAAAATTGTTGCTAAAAATAATCCAAATGTTGAATATTTTTACTACAAAAAAGAGTCAAAAAATTGTTATAAAAATAATCTACACTTGATAAAATATTCAAGTGTTGATTATTTTTAGTAAGATTTGTTTGTTAACAAATTGCTGCTTAAAATAGTCTACGCTGGTAAAATATTCAAGTGTAGATTATTTTTAGCAACAATTTTGACACTTTTTGTGGTCAAAATATTTGTTATATTTTTAGCAATTTTTCGATCATAGAAAAAGTGCCCAAAAAATATTCATAAAAATAATCTAAACAATTAATACTTTGAAGAATAAAAACTTAGCAAAAATAATCTAAACAATAAACAAAACCATAAATATTTTGACATAGAAAAAAATGTCAAAAAATTGTTGCTAGAAATAATTAAAACAATAAACAACACATTGAATATTTTCATCACAAAAAGTATGTAAAAATGTTGCTAGAAATAATTAAAACAATAAACAACACATTGAAAATGTTCATCACAAAAAGTATGTAAAAATGTTGCTAGAAATAATTTAAACAATAAACAACACATTGAATATTTTCACCACAAAAAGTATGTAAAAATGTTGCTAGAAATAATCTAAACAATGAACATTTTCAAGAGAAAAGGAGTGCTAAAAATAATGTAAAAAATAAACAAAACGAAGGCTGAAAGATCTTTGGTCAATCGCCTGTTGAGGTCATTCGTAACAGTGTCTTAATAAATGTATTGTCTCTCTCTCTCTCTCTCTCTCTCTAAACAAAACGATACATATTTTGACATTTAAAAAATTCAGAATTTAAACAAAATTATACTTTAATATTCTAGTACCATTAGTACCATTAGTACATTTCGATATCGAAATTTAATGTCTTTTAGTTAAAATGCCTAAAATCATTGACCGTAGGCTCTAATTAATCGGTGCCAACGTTTACACACAGTAAATGCAACTTTTTGACACCGTTGCGGCTAATATTTTGAATAATTGATTTTCGCGCACATTTCAATCCTAGATAAAAGCATTCCGCTGTTAAACAATCCATTAATCCATCCGTAATAGTTTTCATAGTTTGAAAGGGATTATTGGCCGACTACCGTACGGATTTTGTGGGCATTGAATCTTTTATGACTTTTCCGCCATTAGTTCAGCGCACGTGTTAAAATAATAATGGTCATTACAATCATTGCTATAATTTTAGTGATGTATGTTAAATACTGAAATATTTTAATGTTGTTTCATTGTAAAATTCTCTAAACTTTCATTAAAATCAATATTTGTGATTTTGGATACAAATTCCTCTACACACTTTCGATTTATCCATTACGAAAAACATGATTTGCACGTATTTTTATAGTTCTGTGTGTAATTATCTGCTTCAATATTTTTTGTCAAGAAGTTTTTTTACAAAGAGCTCTTTTTTAGATAATTCATTCAACCAACTTTGGCCTATGCAATCCCCTATGTAGAATACTACGATTTCTTAATATTCTGCTGGATAAATATAATCATATTGTTATATTCAACATTCATCTATCATCTTTTAAATGTCAACTGAGACGCGTTAACTTGTCAATTTGTGATCCCTGATGTACCAAACTGTTATTTATGTATCGCTATTGCAGTCTCTTTAATCTAGTTTTAGTTCTATGATTTGTTTTTGTCCTTCATTGTAATTAAAATAAGATTAATGTTCAGTGTAAATGGAGTTATCCGTTAATAAACAAATAAATAAATAAATAAATAAAATTCGAAAAATCTGCTATAATTCAGAGTCGATGTCTTACATCGAAATTAGAATAACAAAATTGTAGAATTACAAACCTGTTTATCACAAACGGTGGTGGCTGATGACCTCGCAGTCGACACAAAAAAAAAACAAACCTGTTTATAAAGATGCATTTATTTAGCACCAAATTTAACTCCCAGAAAAATTTTAAATTCTTTATCTGTATGGATTAATATGATGTAAACCGTAATTTTTAAATAAATTATATATCTGCGTATAATGTAAACCAACATTTAATACGTTCTGCGTGGAGCAATATTGTGCATTGTTTGACTTAACTTCTTGTTTGATACTGATTTCAATTTCCCGCAATCAATTTTTCATTTATAAATTTTGCACAATGAAATATGTCGAGATAATGCCCGTACAGGCCCTTCATCATCATCGTTATTTGACACACAATCCACTGAGAGGACTGCACGTAAAAGTATCTGCAATCTGATCCCGGGGAAAAACAGCCCGCGGACTTGTCAGTTGGTGAGAAGGGTTTGAAAAGTTTCATGGGTCGCGGCTGATGCCATAAATTACAATTGTCACTGATGCAGATAAACATGCTGAAATTCGAGTGACAAAAAATTGATTCTGAATATGTGTGAGTTTCGAGTTGTTATTGCACATTTATGTGGGTGTTAAAATGGATTTTTATGCGACATAAAAATGTATGCAATTAATTCTGGTTTTACGCTTTGCCTCGTGTAATTCCTGCATCAACTCTGAAATCATTAGTTTGTATTCTTTTAAATTATCCTAGTGAAGATTTACATTGACCCCGTGATATTAAGGTCATTGACTCAGATACCTTGACCCCCAAGGTCATTGACCCCGTGATATTAAGGTCATTGACTCAGAGACCTTGACCCACAAGGTCATTGACCCCGTGATATTTTGGGTTGGTAGCCCTTTTGTGTACAGTCAAGGTCGATGTCAATGTCGAGATCAATGTCAAAGCCGAAGTCAAGGACCTCTGGGGCAGAGTCACGGGGCCAATGACTTCAACTTCACGCGGTCCATGACCTTGGGATTGGGATTGGTCTCGAATCGGCTGTTTACTATACTTAATATTTTACTTCGTTTTCAATTTAACAATTGGTAATTGTTTCTATCAGATTATTTATAGCAATGAATCTGTGTTTCAGGTAAGTTTCAAAGCCATGCCTTTTATTCAAACAATTTGGTAAGTATTTAAAATAATCATATAACCAACAATAACTTAAATACGGTTTTCTTTTGTTGAATTTTTTAACAGTGGCGGTTTCAGGGGGGGAGGTAATCCGGTAATTTGCGTCAGAAAAACGAGAGAAATTGATTGGCGTTAAAAAATTCAATAGCAAAAAAATCAGTGTGTCACCGTGAACATGTTAGAAAATTTTCAGAATTTTGATCGGCCGTAGCGGCTAAACGAAAACTCCAAATTGAACGCGGTTTTCAAATCTCCGCTCCTTGTATGTAATTTAGTCAGATTCAATTAAAATTGGTGATTTTTAATTTTTGACGAAAACTTGAAAAAATACCCCCTTCTTACTTTCGCTCAAAAATTGGCTTTGAAATAATTTCCTGAAAAAACCACTTGTTCAATTCGGGGTTTCTGCACATCGGTAGGAAGATCCCTTCACGTTCCTTTGGAAAATGTACTTTCGCAAGAAGAAATGTCAATTTGAAGCCCTTGACGCGTCAGCAAAGAAAACCCGAAAATGGAAAAAAATCGAAAAAATCAACTCTTTTAATAATCATCGTAGACCCTTATGTCATATATTTTTCTTTATCGAAAAAACGAGCTAAATCGATTGGCGTTAAAAAATTTCATCTGGCAAATAAATGCAAAAAAAATTGGCTAGTCACCAAAATTTTCAAAAAATGTCGATTTTTTCAGACTTTGATCGGCCGTAGCGACTAAACTAAAACTCCAAATTGAACGCGGTTTTTAAATTTGTCCTCCTTGTGTGTCAATTAGTCGGATGCAATTAAAATTGGCGATTTAAAATTTTTGACGAAAACCCGAAAAACTACCCAAGGATCTTACTTTTGCTCAAAAATTGGCTTTAAAATTATTTCCTGAAGAAACCACTGGTTCGATTCGGGTTTTCAAATGTCAATTTGTATGTAAATTAGTCGGATTCCATTAAAATTGGCGATTTAAAATTTTTGACGAAAACCTGAAAAAATACCCAAGGGTCCCCCTTCTTACTTTTGATGAAAAATTGGCTTTTAAATAATTTCCTGAAGAAACCACTGGTTAGATTCGGAGTGTCTGCACATCACTGGAAGGATCTCTTCAAAATGCCTCGGAAAATGTACTTTCATAAGAACAAATATCAGTTTAAAGCCCGTGACGCATCAGAAAAAAAACTCGAAAATAAAAAAAATCGAAAAAAATCAACTCTTTTACTAATCATTGTAGGCCCTTATGTAATTTATTTATTTTATTTAATCCTGTTTGATAATACATGGTATAGTAAAGGAATCGTTAATATACATATAAATTAAAATTATAAAACATTAAAATTATAAAATATAAAATATATACTTTGTCAAAAGTGCGTAAAATAAAAATTATTTAAAAAACATAGACGAAACCCCAAAATAAAACAAATTTTACGTTATCTGGTCGTAGTCATGTCGTCGGAGTATTCTTTGACTTTGTAGTAAGATTTGTCTTTTAAAAGTTTTTTAAGCTTTGATTTAAATGTCTTGCTTGTTGGAGAGTTGGAGATTGCAACTGGTAACATATTATATTTAATTTTATTGCCATACACGTTGGGGACTTTTCGGCCGTTACTGATTTATTATTTGGTAGTCTGAATTTATCTTTAGTTCTTGTATTGTAAGTGTGTAGATGTCGATTCTTTACCCATCTTTCTTTATTTAATTGCACATATGTAGATATTTCCAATATATATATATATAGACAGCAAAGAGTGAGAATTCCATGCTTCTTGAATATTTTTCTACATGAAGTAGTTCTGGTTACTCCTAATATTGTTCTTACAATTTTTTTCTGAGAGATAAACACATCTGGGGCCATTGTGGAATAACCCCAGAACGCCACACCGTATCTGAGCCTTGAATCCACTTGAGATGAATAAATTAAAATTAATTGTGGTATGGTAAGTATTTCTTTGAGATTTCTGAATAAGTATAATAATGAATTTAATTTTGATATAACTATAGTACAATGGCTTTTCCAGTTGATGTTATCATCTGATGAAAGTTTTAATGCTTGATTGCACTTTTCTTCAAGAAGCATGGAATTCTCACTCGAAACAATTAGAGAGCTATTATCTGCGTCAAGAATTGTAGTTACATCTTTGGGAAAGCAGGATTCAAGATCGTTAATATAAAGAATAAATAAAACGGGCCCAAGAACTGAACCTTGAGGTACCCCAATATTAACAGTTGTTTTATCGGAGTTGGTACACCTAATATGGTTGTTAGGTTCTTGGTACTTTAGTTTTACAAACTGTTGCCGGCTTGTTAAGAAGCTAGTAAGCCATTTTACTCCATACTTCTCCAATTTGTCTAAAAGCAGACCATGATCGACGCAGTCGAAAGCACGGCTTAAATCACATAGTATTACGACAGGGTATTCTCCCTTTTCAATATACTTAATAATAAGTTCATAAAATGAGTACATTGCCGAACTGGTCGATTTTTTTTGAGCGGAACCCATGTTGATTGTTCGACAACAGATTATTTTTTTGGACAAAGTTATCCAGCCTGTAAAGAAAGCTATATTCAGTCGTAATACAACAAGTGGTATGATTATTACCGATGATATTTTGGAGTTGAAACCGAGCTGCAGATTCAACGAGCGCTAGCGCGAGTTGAATGTGCTGCTTCGGTTTCAACGACTAAATATCATCGGTTATTAATCGTACCACGAGTTATATTTAGTGAGAGAATACAACGAATAACCTTTTATAATCTTGATGACAACTCACATATTGCAATGTTTTAATTCGTCTCGTAGTTTCTTGAAGCACAAAGACTCCGTAAACTGTCGACTCTTTATTCCTCGCGGTGTTTCTGGGCGTCGTATTTTTCACCACTTCACTGATTTCACTGTTAGAAACTGCATCCCAATAATTTAGTATGTCCATTTTGAGGTTTAAAATTCTGACAGGACCACAATAAAATATCACCGCCACTTTTGTTTTTTATCATCGCGGTGATACACTTGCTGCTATGCATTTCCTTGCATCTAATTGGCTCAAAATACATTCTAGTAGGCCATGAGTTGTATTCTCAAAAATATTACTAAAACTTGATGCCATAGCTACCGGTCTATAGTGTTCTAATAAACATGTATTCCCTTTTTTAAAAATTGGCACAATTGAACTCAATTTCAGTGAATTTGGAAAAGAGGCTGTTGTGAATGACAAATTTATCAAATACGAGATCGGGGCAGCTATTCCCAATGCAGCAAATTTTATTATAAATGTAGGAACTTCATCTGGACCTGACGATTTCTTGTTTTTTAATTTATTTTGAATGATATCAAATATCTCGAACTCCGACGTCGGAGATTAGAACATGGTGTTCTTAAAACATTTACATGTTTGCGAGGTCTGATATTGCTAGTGATGGTAATTGGTATGTTTTTAAAAAAATCATTAAATTTATTAGCTATTTCTACAGGATCAGTTATTTTAGTTCGGCCATCCATTATTGTAATATTTTTGTGAGTTTTGTGTTTACTGCATATAGTATTATTTATGTTCCATAAGGTTTTCATACTGTTATTAGAATTGGTTATTTTATTTTGATAATATTCACATCTAATGTTTTTCACTAGAGCAAAATGTTTTTTTCGCTCCTGTTTATATTTGCACAAAAGTTCCGGAAAAATACTTTTTCGCGGATTGATATGAAATGTAAGATTTTTCGGACTGCTTTTAGGCCGTGAAAAATCACTTTTGCGGCCTAGGCTTTAAAAATGCTTATTTATGCCTAGGCTGTAAAAGTAATGAGCCAATCAGGTGAGACTACGTCATGTTATTTCGCCAATCAGATGAGACACCGCGTCGACCAATAGAAGCCGCCCGGAAATTTGTTTGACATTACAATGTATTTTTCGCTTAATTGAGTTGCCTTCAAATTTCCCGTTCCAAAAAGGCCAAAAACAGGTTCCCCGAAGTTTTAATAACACCGCGTGTGATTTCCCCGACCTCCATGCGAGTCCCTAACTTATCCACGCACAAAAATCGAGTCGCCGAACGGTGGCGAAATTTGTTTGCCCGGACCGGTTCCTAGTGGCCCGGCATTTGACGTTTAAACGTCCGACCGGTGCACTTATTTCCTGGCACAGTAGAACGGGAGACGTTCCTTCAGATGTTGCCTGTGAAAGACGCCCAATAACGGCTTCTGCGAAGTATTAACAACCCCGCGTAAGTTTTCTCCGAGCACCGTGTGTTTACCTAACTTTCCCACGTAATTGAACCCGAACAGCAATCGGAAAAATGATCGAAAAGGATTTGGAGGTTACGTATTATGTAAGTTTTATTTCATTTTAATCATTGAACAATAATAATATGAACATAGTGACTTTAATATTTTTAATCGTAAAGAAATGTTTGTCATACCAAGAAATTGCATTTTATTGAAAAGTTCCTGAATTCCTGAATCAAAATGTATCACAAAGTAATGGTAAAGAAATGTATTGAAGAGTTTTACTCGAAATAATTATACGGTCCGTCCGATTTAAATATTCATTGCATGTCACTTACGAAATCATGATCATTATGATTATAAATGATTACACCACCCACACACACCGTCAAAATGCGGGCAACACAATGTCTATTATAAATGTCAATTTTTGTTTTACTTGGGTACCTACGAAATTTTTACAAAGCTACCTGCGATATGTTGATTAAATATATTGAAAATTATCGCATTGCAAGTTATTACTAATTTCTCCTGAACAATCCGCGAAAAAAATATGTGTTTAACTCGGCAATAAAGCAGATTTCCTGACTTGGCTGGATTCACAGCCTCGCTCGCAAGCTCGCTCGGCGATAAAACTCCAGCCGCGTTCGCAAATCTGTCACTTTATTGCCTTGTTAAACAAATAACTATTTCAAGTTAAATAATTCTTTTAATTTAACACTAGAATTTTTTATGTCCTCATTTGCCCACGTTTTATTAGAATTTTGCTTAGATAATATTATATATACTATACTATAATACCTTTTTCTTCGTCAGAAAAACAAGCCAAATGGCCGTTGGCGTTAAATAATTTCATCTAGAAAAAAATGCAAAAAATTGTCAAGTCACCATGAACATGTTCGCGCGTTCAAAAATATTCACTGGTTTTTTATGTGCGACATCGGCAATTTTTTTTTTTTTCAAAACGGACTTTGATTTGACAACTTTTATAGAGATCTTAATTCTCTTTACAATTTTTTTTGCAAAAATACTTACCATAATGTTTCTTTACAATATATAATTTATATTTTTCTTCAAAATAACATTAATCAGATTGCGTGAAAACACGAGGAGCAGATTTCGTTAGGACGGGAGAGACTAACAAACGAAATAATTGTAATTGGCTTTAGACAAAGTAAATTCTCATCCTTCCACACCACTCCTAATTAAATCACCATGTAAATATTGTCTAGGTTAAAGACTATTTGTACCCAATTAGGGAACTAGCGGAGGGTCCCATTATTATGCTCTAATCCTTACTAAATTGATTTACGCGATCGCATTTAAATAACAATCCAGAATAACTCAGAAACGGTTCAGTTTAGTTAAATAATAGTACATTATTATACAAGTTTAATAAGAGGGTATATTGTGGCACGAGTGGGATTGGAGCACTCGCGCAGCAAGGAGTGCTCCAATGTAACGAGTGCCCCTCAATGCCTCTTATTAAACAACTATAATATACTATTTTTTCTACTTTGGTTTTAGTTAAGGAATTATTTCTAAAATAAAATATTTACTTAAACCTAGTGAGTTTTATCTTTTAACATTTGGCTGCACTAAAAACATTTGATCCTTTCGAACGAATTTAATATTTGACATACGTATTTCTACGGCGATTTCAATAGTTAATTTTAAAACATATTAAATCAAGAATATTACTTACACACCTCCAAAAATAAGGGAGGTTGCCAAGGATGCGATAAACAAACTATTTCCGCGTAAGTTGTAACCAATTTAAGCTTATAAAATAATGCAACGCCTAAATGATAATCGAAATTTAGGGTTATGTTTACATTTGTTTCTCATTCCTCGTGTCAGGCATCGATCGACGCTAATTAAAAATCCACACCGAATTAACACTCCGACTCAAGTGGCTCTTTTTCGCCGCGAATGAAACATGCATTATACTCTCGCTGTTTCTTCCGTGATATTCGTTCTGCAAACAATGATGATACATATGTATAATAAATTACAAGCTTTCCTCTGTGTATGTTGTGTTGCCTAAACGTCGACACCGAGAGCCAAGTGAATTCATTGTCACCGAGTTCCTACATTTTCCCCGCGGATAAAAAGTGAACAATATGACTCCTCCGTTTTTTTTTAACCTTAGTGGTACCGGTGGCGAACTCCCCAATATGCATTCGAACATATTCAGTGTGTAACGCATTGGACGGTTCCAATTATCCTATGAATTAACGGCAATTTTACATTTTGATGTCGACATATGTCATGTTTAAGTACTGCCAATCGCAACAACTAAAATGTTACCACAAATAGTTTAATAATGAGCAAAACTGTAAAATAAAAAATCTCATTATTAAACTATTTTTAATATAACAAAAGGTCGATTGTTAAACCAAAGTAGAAAAAGTTATTGTCAGCTTAATTAGTATTAAAACCTATGCACATAAATGCCCTATTAAAAAAAAACATAAGTTTGTGTTGGCTCTCCGTTATATACATGGAAATATCGTATGCTCATTAAAAAAAATCATGGCACACTTGAGGTTTTTTTTAATGAACATACAATTTGCTGAAAATGGACAGACGTTTATTCGCGCACAGGGTCTCACAGAGTTGGAGCCCGGTCCGGAAAGTTACAATGGCGCTTCAGTGAGACACCCGGTACATTCGTCTTCATTATTTTTTTTTTGTGAACATTGCACGTCGTAATACAAATTGAGATATTTGCGAAAGGAAGAGAGGGGAGTTAATTAACGACATTGGCATTTGATATCAAATGTTGGTTGAGCGTTCGGAGCCCCGAAGAATACACGAAACTTGTTAATTAATCTCTTTTCATGAATTCCCTAACTAGATTATGTTTGCCGTGAGCGAGTGCTAGTTTTAGGTGTACAAAGTTTTCATCGATTAATTAGAGTATGTCATTGCCGGCCGAGCTTCTTTGCTAATGGTAGCTGCAATTTGCGTGGATTTTGCATCAACTCACCGTTATTGAAAGCCTGTCATTAGGACGAAAACTGGTAAGTATTAACCAACTGTATTCACGTGCATCAGTACTTGATAATTAATCAGGTTACCTAATAGTTATACAGGGTTCCCCATAATAGACTACCCATTTTATTTTATTAATTAATTCCCTATGAGATAACTAAATAAGTTTATCTCTGTGGGATTATGTTCTGTAGTCTTTGGGATTTAAGTTAATTATTGATCAAGTAGGCACCTGTCACAAATAAGTTTTATATTAATAATTTTGTGGAACGTTATTTTTCTACGAGAAGTTTGTTAGTGTTCATCATAATTATTTAACTTTCATGGATTACTCAGTCCAACAACGTGTGTTTTGTGTAGAAACTTACATAAGAAGCAATTCGATAGAAGAAGTTAGGCGTCAGTTTATTAACAACAAACGAGGTCACGCGACAAATCGTAAAACTGTTAAGTTATGGGTTCGTCATTGGCGTGAAAATGGTTCTGTACAAAATTTGATTCGAAGAACAGTTCGTACACCAGAAAATATTGAACGAGTTAGAATTACCTTTACGAGAAGTCCGAAAAGCTCTGCTAATCGACAAACCCTTATCCTAGGAATATCAATTCTTCAAAGAGATTTAAAATTTCATCCCTATAAATACCAAATGGTACAGCAACTTATAAATCAAGATAAAGAAGCGAGGTTAGCATTTTGTCAAGAATTTTTGAATTTACATCAAGGAGCAATTCACAGTCTCTTAATGAGCGACGAAGCAAATTTTTATTTGAACGGCATGGTTAATAAACAAAATTTTAGATACTGGTCAAATAAAAATCCTCGTGAAATCTTTACACAGAACCTCCATAATCCAAAAGTTGTTGTGTGGTGTGGAGTAGGATCTTTTGGTATTATTGGTCCATATTTTTTTGAGGATGAAAATAACCGCGCTGTAACAGTAACATCCGAGCGCTACGTAAACATGCTAGAGACATTCCTCAATCCAGAATTAAATAGACGAGGATTACTAAACAATGCCTTACTATTCCAACAAGATGGGGCAACAGCTCATACCGCCAGAAACTCAATGCGGGTTCTGCGAGAAACGTTTAATGGCCGACGACTCATTTCTCGATTCGGAAATTTGCCTTGGCCTTCGAGGTCCCCCGACTTAACGGCACCCGAAATCGGTAAAAGGTAAAAAAATATAAGTTTGTGTTGCGAGGCACCCTGTATACATACAAATATTTTCCGATAGGTAATTATTTACAACTTTCATATACAGCATATTTTCCTATCTTTAATATTTAAGGCCAAAAAGTTACTTTGACGCCTGTGTTGATTATGTAAATTTTAATGTCAATTTTTTTTGTTCAAACATCCTTACACTGCACGTTACGTTTATCTAACTCTGTACATAAACACATCTGAAATATTATGAATGCTCGCCGGATGAACGTGTGTGTATCGTATAAAACTGAAAGAACAATGTCAACACGCGGATTTTGTTTAGTCGTCTCCAATACAAACAAGCGCCGTAGGCACGAAATTATTTACTTTCCTTTATGTTCGCCCTTTCTATTTGTCCAGCGCGTTTCGTTTCATTGAAAAAAAGAGAATCTACAAAAATTCAATTTCGAAAAAAAAAGAAACTACGTGGGACCATATTGGGGCGGCCGGCCCGCTTTAGAATTCCTACGCTTTACCGTGATTTTAACGCCGGCAAAGCGTTGGGATTCTGAATCGGGCCCTTCGCATACTCAACGAGGGATCTTTCTGCGATTTCTGATTACACTGCTTCATTTTTAGATAATCAATATGCTCATTTATTCATCATTACACATTTTCATTGATCCGAAATTGGCGACGCAAATTTAATGGTGACGCCGGTCTCACGCACCGGGGTCATGTTTTTGCTTTTTTAATTTATGCTCCTTAACAATAAAACAAAGATGTTTAATCAATTTAAGCTCTGAAATGCGGCAACTACTCGAAACTGCAGCAAAAAAACAATAACGGAAAATAAACTGTCCTCCGAGTAGAGCGATACGAGACCGAACCTTGACCGTGGTCAATCGCAGGGGATATGGGAAAACGAAATTTCACTCTCGAACCACAAACTAACCACGTAACCATTGTGATGGAAGCATTATGATAGCGACATCTATTGTCTAGAAAAAATAATTCATGTTTATTTATTGAATTGTCGTCTGTTGATCTGGTGGATCAAACCACCCATTCAGAGAAATTGGTGCAACGTTTAGAATAATAGATGTCACCTTAACGGTGTTTCTACCTTAATGGTTGTTGGTTTATTTAATTCAGTTTTCCTTTTAACCAATAAGACAAAGTAGGCCGAAATCGACCTGCAGTTATCGACAAAACTGCACTTATTGCATTTTCAAATTTCGCACATTTTGACTGTTTAAAAAAATATAAAAACAAAAGCCACGGACTTGAAATGTACCCTAAATTTATGCTTCAGTGAAAATCGGGATAAACCCTTCCTCTGGATTTTTACATAATCCAATCAAAACTGCACTTATTGCATTTTCAAATTGCGCACATTTTGGCCGTTTAAAAAAAATATGAAAACAAAAGCCACGGACTTGAAATGTTGCAAATGTACTCCAAATTAATTTTACTTTATGCTTCAGTGAAAATCGGAATAAACCCTTTCTCTGGATTTTCAGATAATCCAATCAAAACTGCACTTATTGCATTTTAAAATTGCGCACATTTTGGCCGTTTAAAAAAATATGAAAACAAAAGGCACAGACTTGAAATGTTGCAAATGTACTCCAAATTAATTTTACTTTATGCTTCAGTGAAAATCGGAATAAACCCTTTCTCTGGATTTTCAGATAATCCAATCAAAACTGCACTTATTGCATTTTCAAATTGCGCACATTTTGGATGTTTAAAAAAATATGAAAACAAAAGCCCCAGACTTGAAATGTTGCAAATGTACTCTAAATAAATTAATTTTACTTTATGCTTCAGTGAAAATCGGGATAAACCCTTTCTCTAGATTTTTAGATAATCCAATCAAAACTGCACTTATTGCATTTTCAAATTGCGCATATTTTGGCGGTTTAAAAAAATATAAGAACAAAAACCACAGACTTGAAATGTTGTAAATATACTCTAAATTAATTTTACTTTATGCTTCAGTCAAAATCGGAATAAACCCTTTGTCTGGATTTTCAGATAATCCAATCAAAACTGCACTTATTGCATTTTCAAATTGCGCACATTTTGGCTGTTTAAAAAAATATATAAAAACAAAAGCCACAGACTTGAAACGTTGCAAATGTACTATAAATTAATTTTACTTTATGCTTCAGTCAAAATCGGAATAAACCCTTTCTCTGGATTTTCAGATAATCCAATCAAAACTGCACTTATTGCATTTTCAAATTGCGCATATTTTGGCTGTTTAAAAAAATATAAGAACAAAAACCACAGACGTGAAATGTTGCAAATGTACTCTAAAATAATTTTACTTTATGCTTCAGTGAAAATCGGAATAAACCCTTTGTCTGGATTTTCAGATAATCCAATCAAAACTGCATTTATTGCATTTTCAAATTGCGCACATTTTGGCCGTTTACAAAAATATGAAAACAAAAGCCACGGACTTGAAATGTTGCAAATGTACTCTAAATTAATTTTACTTTATGCTTCAGTGAAAATCGGAATAAACCCTTTCTCTGGATTTTCAGATAATCCAATCAAAACTGCACTTATTGCATTTTCAAATTGCGCACATTTTGGATGTTTAAAAAAATATGAAAACAAAAGCCCCAGACTTGAAATGTTGCAAATGTACTCTAAATAAATTAATTTTACTTTATGCTTCAGTGAAAATCGGGATAAACCCTTTCTCTAGATTTTTAGATAATCCAATCAAAACTGCACTTATTGCATTTTCAAATTGCGCATATTTTGGCGGTTTAAAAAAATATAAGAACAAAAACCACAGACTTGAAATGTTGTAAATATACTCTAAATTAATTTTACTTTATGCTTCAGTGAAAATCGGAATAAACCCTTTGTCTGGATTTTCAGATAATCCAATCAAAACTGCATTTATTGCATTTTCAAATTGCGCACATTTTGGCCGTTTAAAAAAAATATGAAAACAAAAGCCACGGACTTGAAATGTTACAAATGGACTCTAAATTAATTTTACTTTATGCTTCAGTCAAAATCGGAATAAACCCTTTCTCTGGATTTTCAGATAATCCAATCGAAACTGCACTTATTGCATTTTCAGATTGCGCACATTTTGGCTGTTTAAAAAAATATAAAAACAAAAGCCACAGACTTGAAATGTTGTAAATGTACTCTAAATTAATTTTACTTTATGCTTCAGTCAAAATCGGAATAAACCCTTTCTCTGGATTTTCAGATAATCCAATCAAAACTGCACTTATTGCATTTTCAAATTGCGCATATTTTGGCTGTTTAAAAAAATATAAGAACAAAAGCCACAGACTTGAAATGTTGCAAATGTACTCTAAAATAATTTTACTTTATGCTTCAGTGAAAATCGCGATAAACCCTTGCTCTAGATTTTCAGATAATCCAATCAAAACTGCACTTATTGCATTTTTAAATTGCGCACATTTTGGCTGTTTAAAAAAATAGAAAAACAAAAGCCACAGACTTGAAATGTTGCAAATGTACTTTAAATTAATTTTACTTTATGCTTCAGTAAAAATAGGGATGGACTCTTCCTCTGGATTTCTAGATAATCCAATCAAAACTGCACTTATTGCATTTTCAAATTGCGCACATTTTGGTTGTTTAAAAAAATATAAAAACAAAAGCCACGGACTTGAAATGTTGCAAATGTACTCTAAATTAATTTTACTTTATGCTTCAGTAAAAATAGGGATGGACTCTTCCTCTGGATTTCTAGATAATCCAATCAAAACTGCACTTATTGCATTTTTAAATTGCGCACATTTTGGCTGTTTAAAAAAATAGAAAAACAAAAGCCACAGACTTGAAATGTTGCAAATGTACTTTAAATTAATTTAACTTTATGCTTCAGTAAAAATAGGGATGGACTCTTCCTCTGGATTTCTAGATAAACCAATCAAAACTGCACTTATTGCATTTTCAAATTGCGCACATTTTGGCCGTTTAAAAAAAATATGAAAACAAAAGCCACGGACTTGAAATGTTGCAAATGTACTCTAAATTAATTTTACTTTATGCTTCAGTGAAAATCGGCATAAACCCTTCCTCTGGATTTTTAGATAATCCAATTGAAACTGCACTTATTGCATTTTCAAATTGCGCACATTTTGGATGTTTAAAAAAATATAAAAACAAAAGCCACAGACTTGAAATGTTGCAAATGTACTCTAAATTAATTTTACTTTATGCTTGAGTGAAAATCGGGATAAACCCTTCCTCTGGATTTTTAGAATATCCAATCAAAACTGCACTTATTGCATTTTCAAATTGCGCATATTTTGGCTGTTTAAAAAAATATAAGAACAAAAACCACAGACTTGAAATGTTGTAAATGTACTCTAAATTAATTTTACTTTATGCTTCAGTGAAAATCGGGATAAACTCTTCTTCTGGATTTTCAGATAATCCAATCAAAACTGCACTTATTGCATTTTCAAATTGCGCACATTTTGGATGTTTAAAAAAATATGAAAACAAAAGCCACAGACTTGAAATGTTGGAAATTTACGCAAAATTAATTTTACTTTATGTTTTAGTGAAAATCGGCATTAACGCTTCCTCTGGATTTTTAGATAATCCAATTAAAACTGCACTTATTGCATTTTCAAATTGCGCACATTTTGGATGTTTAAAAAAATATAAAAACAAAAGCCACAGACTTGAAATGTTGTAAATGTACTCTAAATTAATTTTACTTTATGCTTCAGTGAAAATCGGAATAAACCCTTCCTCTGGATTTTTAGATGATCCAATCAAAACTGCACTTATTGCATTTTCAAATTGCGCACATTTTGGATGTTTAAAAAATATAAAAACAAAAGCCACAGACTTGAAATGTTGCAAATGTACTCTAAATTAATTTTACTTTATGCTTTAGTAAAAATCGGAATAAACCCTTCCTCTGGATTTTTAGATAATCCAATCAAAACTGCACTTATTGCATTTTAAAATTGCGCACATTTTGGATGTTTAAAAAAATATGAAAACAAAAACCACGGACTTGAAATGGTGCAAATGTACTCTAAATTAATTTTACTTTATGCTTCAGTGAAAATCGGAATAAACCCTTCCTCTGGATTTTCAGATAATCCAATCAAAACTGCACTTATTGCATTTTCAAATTGCGCACATTTTGGATGTTTAAAAAATATAAAAACAAAAGCCACAGACTTGAAATGTTGTAAATGTACTCTAAATTAATTTTACTTTATGCTTCAGTGAAAATCGGAATAAACCCTTCCTCTGGATTTTTAGATGATCCAATCAAAACTGCACTTATTGCATTTTCAAATTGCGCACATTTTGGATGTTTAAAAAATATAAAAACAAAAGCCACAGACTTGAAATGTTGCAAATGTACTCTAAATTAATTTTACTTTATGCTTTAGTAAAAATCGGAATAAACCCTTCCTCTGGATTTTTAGATAATCCAATCAAAACTGCACTTATTGCATTTTAAAATTGCGCACATTTTGGATGTTTAAAAAAATATGAAAACAAAAACCACGGACTTGAAATGGTGCAAATGTACTCTAAATTAATTTTACTTTATGCTTCAGTGAAAATCGGAATAAACCCTTCCTCTGGATTTTCAGATAATCCAATCAAAACTGCACTTATTGCATTTTCAAATTGCGCACATTTTGGTTGTTTAAAAAAATATAAAAACAAAAGCCACGGACTTGAAATGTTGCAAATGTACTCTAAATTAATTTTACTTTATGCTTCAGTAAAAATAGGGATGGACTCTTCCTCTGGATTTCTAGATAATCCAATCAAAACTGCACTTATTGCATTTTTAAATTGCGCACATTTTGGCTGTTTAAAAAAATAGAAAAACAAAAGCCACAGACTTGAAATGTTGCAAATGTACTTTAAATTAATTTAACTTTATGCTTCAGTAAAAATAGGGATGGACTCTTCCTCTGGATTTCTAGATAAACCAATCAAAACTGCACTTATTGCATTTTCAAATTGCGCACATTTTGGCCGTTTAAAAAAAATATGAAAACAAAAGCCACGGACTTGAAATGTTGCAAATGTACTCTAAATTAATTTTACTTTATGCTTCAGTGAAAATCGGCATAAACCCTTCCTCTGGATTTTTAGATAATCCAATTGAAACTGCACTTATTGCATTTTCAAATTGCGCACATTTTGGATGTTTAAAAAAATATAAAAACAAAAGCCACAGACTTGAAATGTTGCAAATGTACTCTAAATTAATTTTACTTTATGCTTGAGTGAAAATCGGGATAAACCCTTCCTCTGGATTTTTAGAATATCCAATCAAAACTGCACTTATTGCATTTTCAAATTGCGCATATTTTGGCTGTTTAAAAAAATATAAGAACAAAAACCACAGACTTGAAATGTTGTAAATGTACTCTAAATTAATTTTACTTTATGCTTCAGTGAAAATCGGGATAAACTCTTCTTCTGGATTTTCAGATAATCCAATCAAAACTGCACTTATTGCATTTTCAAATTGCGCACATTTTGGATGTTTAAAAAAATATGAAAACAAAAACCACAGACTTGAAATGTTGTAAATGTACTCTAAATTAATTTTACTTTATGCTTCAGTGAAAATCGGGATAAACTCTTCTTCTGGATTTTCAGATAATCCAATCAAAACTGCACTTATTGCATTTTCAAATTGCGCACATTTTGGATGTTTAAAAAAATATGAAAACAAAAGCCACAGACTTGAAATGTTGGAAATTTACGCAAAATTAATTTTACTTTATGTTTTAGTGAAAATCGGCATTAACGCTTCCTCTGGATTTTTAGATAATCCAATTAAAACTGCACTTATTGCATTTTCAAATTGCGCACATTTTGGATGTTTAAAAAAATAGAAAAACAAAAGCCACAGACTTGAAATGTTGCAAATGTACTCTAAATTAATTTTACTTTATGCTTCAGTAAAAATAGGGATAAACTCTTCCTCTGGATTTTTAGATAATCCAATCCAAACAGCACTTATTACATTTTCAAATTGCGCACATTTTGGCTGTTTAAAAAAATAGAAAAACAAAAGCCACAGACTTGAAATGTTGCAAATGTACTCTAAATTAATTTTACTTCATGCTTCAGTGAAAATAGGAATAAACCCTTCCTCTGGAGTTTTAGATAATCCAATAAAAACTGCACTTATTGCATTTTTAAATTGCGCACATTTTGGCTGTTTAAAAAATTATAAAAACAAAAGCCACAGACCTGTAATGTTGATTTTATTTTTTCCATGGGAGCATGACTTCCTAGTTTTTTTTAAGAAAATATGTGAATGTCGTGCAGCTTTACGCAAATAATTTTTTTCTCGAAAAAATGGGGGGGGGGTGCCTACGGTTTGTTTTATGGTTATTGTTCAGCTGTATATAAGGAACGTTTATCTGATTTTATTTTTTCTATGGGAGTATGACTTCCTTGTTTTTTTTTTTGAGAAAATATGTGTATGTCGAGCAACGTTACGCAAATTATTTTTTTTTCTTGAAAAAATGGAGGGGTATGCCTACGGTTTCTGTATAATTATTTTTCAGGAGTATGTAAGGAACGTTTATCAAATTTTATTTTTTCTATATGAGTATGACTTCCTTGTTTTTTTTTTTGAGAAAATATGTGAATGTCGAGCAGCGTTACGCAAATTATTTTTTTTCTCGAAAAAATGGGGGGGAGGGGAGGTGCCTGCGGTTTTTTTTATGATTATGATTCTAGGGTGTCCACAGAATACAGCTGTATTTTTTGTTTTCATATTGGAATTTGTCTTCTTGTTATAAAAGCGGAAATAATTTTTAAGGGAAAGTGGTGGTGGTTTCAAAAGAAAAGATTTTTTTTGTGTTTACATTGTTCATGTGTTTCATAATAAACATAGAAACATTCAGTTATGTAGCCCGTTTGAATGGAAAACCGTAATTTAAAATCTATTGCTGGAATCTATTGCTAACTTCACACCCGTGAAGTCACTGTTTGTCAAAGTGTGTTTAAAGAATCGCTTAGCGTTATGGAAATATATGCATGGCATTTTCGAGGTGGGAGTAGAAAAATTAGTTAAATTGGACAAACAATTTATAAAATACGTCGGTGGCTTTATCGATAAAAGCTCGTGCTTTTATACAAAAGTGAAAGTAGCAACAGTATATAACATAATGTAACACATTTTCCCTGCGGTTATTGATTAGCTGTGGAGAACTGGACAGTGTTTTCTCGCCCATAACTCCGTGTTACAAGTCCTGCTTGGATGTTTTTGGTGTTATAACATTATGTTCGCACGCAATTGACTCCATTCCAATTTTCCCTAAGAACACACACGACACGATGTTATATTTCCAACTTTCGTTTTGCTGGTAAATAATATTATCATAAAGTATTATTAAAAACTCGATTTACGATGGAAATAATTATTTACAGTTTATTAGTTATTTTTTGTTTGTTCACAATTTATAAATTGTGACTATTAGCGTTGACTGCTTGATCATCTGCAACTACCGCGTGTTTGTAATTATATTATTTGTTCAAGTTAAAGATGTGTCCAAGTGTTTAAATGACTGAAACCAGCGACGGTTCGCGGGCTTTTTCTGGTAGGGCCGAGGTAGCAGAGGTTCCAATACAGTTAGGTAGGGTCGATTGCAGATACAGCTGACTGCATGATCGCACCTATTTGTATTAGCACCTCTGCTACCTCGTCCGTACTAGAAAAAAAACCCGCGAACCCACTTCACTGGTTTCAGTCATTTAAAAACCTGGATACATCTTTAAAATAATGTCGACGACAGCTCGGTTTCAAATTATTTACGCGACGACCACACACGAGCATAAATTTCGAAACTTTTTATTTCTGAAAGTTTCGACATCAATTATAAATATTTATCCAACTGCCATGTCCGAGTGTTCGGACAAAAGATTAAAGATGTGTACGGGTGTGTGAACCCTCGTAAATTTTAAATTAAATTCCTCCAAAATCCAGCAATTGTCGGAGGCATCGTGACCCACTCGACTCCATTCAAATAGGACACGTCAGCAATTTGGTTGCGGTCTAAAAGGGTTAAGTTAATGGGCATCATTTAGTGGGTAAGTCGTAGGGCAACAACGGTGACAGCGCACCATTGATCAGAAAATACATTTTATTGTGAAATACATTTACCGGCAATTAATAAGGCAAATGATTTTATTACAAGAACTGATGATTAATTCTGGATTGGATTATCTCTTTGCAAAACTATAATTACCATTCTTTGTGGGTTATAAATTATACTAATTTTAATTATTTTAATATTTACCTATTAATAGTTCATATTTTACTACAGGGCAGGGGCGGCTCGGTATATAGAGCCAACGAGCCATGGCACTACCTCTAATTTCAAACTCGGCAAGAAATTTTAATTAATTCTTAAAACACTTTTTCGCCAGTTTAAATGTTAAACAACGAATGCATAACTTTAATGAAAAGAGAAAAATTGCAATACATTTGTTACGCAACGCAATACCGCGGAGCACAGTGAGCCTGAATGCTCAATAGTAAAAATATTAGCGTGTCACCATAAACATGTTAATTTTATTTATTTTTTTTTAAATCGATTTTTCAGAATTTGGACGGCCGTAGCGGCTAAATGAAAACTCCAAATTGAACGCGGTTTTCAAATCTGTGCTCCTCGTGTGCTAATTAGTCGGATGCAATTAAAACTGGCGATTTAAAATTTTTGACGAAAACCTAAAAAACTACCCAAGGGTCCCCCTTTTTACTTTTGCTGAAAAAATGGCTTTGAAATAATTTCCTGAAGAAATCACTCGTTCGATTCCAGGTTTCTGTACATCACTGGAAAGATCTCTTCAAGTTATCTCGGAAAATGTAGTTTTGCAACAACAAATGTCAATTTGAAGCCCGTGACGTGTCAGCAAAGAAAACTCGAAAATGGAAAAAATCGGAAAAAATCAACGTTTTTAATAATTATCGTAGACCATTTTCATCAGAAGAACGAGGTAAATTGATGGGCGTTAAAAAATTTCAGCTATCTTCAAAAGTAAAAAAAATAGCGTGTCACCATGAATATTTTAGAAAATTAAAAAAAAAAATCGTTTTTTTAAACTTTGAACGGCAGTAGCGGCTAAATGAAAACTCCAAATTGAACGCGGTTTTCAAATCTGTGCTCCTCGCGTGCAAATTAGTCGGATTCAATTAAAATTGGTGATTTAAAATTTTTGACGAAATCTTGAAAAACTACCCAAGGGTCCCCCCTTTTTACTTTTTCTCAAAAATTGGCGTTGAAATAATTTCCTGTAGAAACCACTGGTTCAATTCCGGGTTTCTACACATCACTGGAAAGATCCCTTCAAGACGCCTCGGAAAATGTACTTTCGCTAAAACAAATGTCAATTTGAAGCCCGTGATGCGTCAGCAAAGAAAACTCGAAAATGGAAAAAATCGAAAAAATCAACTTTTTTAATAATTACCGTGGACCATTGAATTACATCTTTTTTTTCGTCAGAAGAACGAGAGAAATTGATTGGCGTTAAAAAATTTCAGCTATCTTTAATAGTAAAAAAATAGTGTATCGCCATAAACATGTTAATTTTTTTTTCAAAAAATCGATTTTTCAGACTTTTAACGGCCGTAACGGCTAAACGAAAACTCCAAATTGAACGCGATTTTCAAATCTGAGCTCCTCGTGTGCAAACTAGTTGGACTCAATTAAAATTGGCGATTTAAAGTTTTTGACGAAAACCTGAAAAACTACCAAAGCAAAAATTGGAAAGAAACCACAGGTTCGATTTCAACTATCTTCAATGGCAAAAAAATTAGGGTGTTACCACTTATAAAGAATAAGTGAAAACGTTCGATTTACATTTAAAATATGATTTAAATTGAAAATAAATCATAAATAACAATGATTCTATCAAATCGGAGAAAGTAACCTCATGGCCACTTCACCATTTTTTAATCTTTGGTTTTCAATGAAAATGAATATCATCCAATTTTAGAATAAAATTTGGGACAAAATGTTGTAGTTTTTAATTAGAATAGTATTATTTTCATATGTATCGAAATTTTATTTTTTCTCAGTAACTGGATATTTTTCTGTTGGGAAATGTAGAAATAAATAAATAAATAAAAATTTCAAAATTTGTAAAAAATCTTCGGTTTTCAAAATTATTACCAATCCGTTTTGGATGTCTCTGAATCCAAATATTTGAAATAAAAATTTAAAAATTCTAAATGGCGGATCCAATATGGCCTATAATATTTTATGAAATATTTAGATTTGCAGTATGACATGAGGATCATGTCACTAAAATTAGGACACATAAAAAATACAAATTAAGAAATATTAAATTTTACAGACTCTTAAGATTTTTCTTCTTTTGTCACCTTCTGCTGATTTTTTGATTTTCAGCCAAAACTGTGCATTATCTGGAAAATTATAAGAGACCAAAGTTGTAGAGGGAAAAATTTCCGATCGATATTGGTCTTTCGACTTTTCCAATAATACGTGCATTGCCCTCCAGAGCGCGCAAACATTTTAGCGTTTTTTTTTCCAAATATTTTATTAATAAATTGCACTATGCTTAATTTTTCGCGCCCTCTAGCGGAAAAGCGGGAAATTATAGGGAAATTTATATGACCTATATCGATTAAAAATGTTCCGCTCTATAATTATTTTTTGTTTGTTTTTTGGCATTGGTTTGACCATTCAGCCACTAACGATGATATAATTCTTAATAGAATCAATTTTTGCCCAAAATGCATAATTTTGGCTTAAAATTCAAATTGAAAATGTTGTGTATCAATTTTCGCGTTTTTTAATGGTTTTTGCATTTTTAGCGAAACTATGCATTTTGGGCAAAAATTGTACTCAATTTGCGGAGTAGTTCTTAAGAACACTCCCAGTTTTTTAAAGAAGTTTTGACGATGATAACGCCCTGATCGTTTGTAAAGCGATTCATTTTCACTAACTTCACTGTCTCTGGATGACAACTAAGCAATTTCCGGCATTGCCAACCGAAGGGAATGAAAATGGCGCGGTTTTTAAATGGTGCATTCTCATTGGAACACATTATTAAATTCAGGAACTTTTCAATAAAATGCACTTTGTTGCGTGGCACTAGCCAGCGCAGTAGTTATTTCGATAAGTTATTTGTTTGTAGTCTTAGTAAGACTTAATTTTGCTTTGCTGAGTTACGAACAGGTTGAATATTCATATATTCAGGCTATATTTCGTTTTATTAAATTTATTTAATGCTTCCGCAACAAGTGAGGTTGCCTCTAATTTTTACTTTCTCCGTTACGAAGTATTGTGATCGTGATTTTTTTTCAATTTTTTTTTTTTACAGAAATATTCGTTTTAGGGTCCCTTGGTGCCATTTCAACAATTTCTGGCAAAAAAATGTGTCTGTGTGTGTGTGTCTCTTTGTGCGCGCTGTATCTCAAAAACTAATAGAGCAATTGATATGAAACTTTGAATATCCGGCTTATTTGCTAATTTGAAAAAAGCGAAAAGCTTTTGGTAAAATTTCGTACACCGGAAGTGGGCGTTTACCTTAACTGTTTTTTGTTTTTTGCCAATATTTTCTTAAATATGAAAAATATCACAAAAACATTTAAACAAACTTTGAATACAACAAAGAAATGAACATCTTTTCCTTGAAAACATTTTTCATAAAATCATTTTTATTCGAGAATTTTTTTTTTACTTTCTTCGTTACGAAGTACGAGAAAGTATTGTGATCGTGATTTTTTTTTTTCAAAAATTTTTTTTACGGAAATATCCGTTTTGGGGTCCCTAGATGCCATTTCAACAATTTCTGGAAAAAAAAATTTGTGGCTGTGTGTGTGTGTGTGTGTCTGTGTGTGTGTTTGTGTGTGTCTGTCTCTGTGCGCTGTATCTCAAAAACTAATAGAGCAATTGATATGAAAGTTTATACATCCATCTTATTTGATAATCTGAAGAACTGAAAAAATTTTGGTAAAATTTCGTACACCGGAAGTGGGCGTTTACCTTAACTGTTTTTTGTTTTTTGCCAATATTTTCTTAAATATAAAAAATATCACAAAAACATTTAAACAAACTTTGAAGACAACAAAGAAATGCACATCTTTTGCTTGAAAATATTTTTCATAAAATCATTTTTATTTGAGAAAAAAAAAATTATTATTTTTTTAATTTTTGGTTTATAATTATAAAACGATAATAGTTACAGCAAATTTATATGAACAATAATTGTAGAGAATGCCAAAATGAACAACTTATAAAGAATAATTTTTCTTCGAAATCTCGTTAGTTTTTGAGTAAACCGAGTTTTTGAATTTGAAGTATAATTTGTAAGGTATTTTTTACATCTTTCATAATTTTGACATTTTAAACGTCAGTTTCATCCGAGTTTACGAAATGCTCGATGTACATTTAAAATATGATTTCAATTGAAAATAAACAATGAAAACGTAAATATAAATGGCTATGATACCATCAAGTCGGAGAAAGTAACATGATGGCCACATCACCATTTTTTTTTTGGTTTATAATTATAAAACGATAATAGTTACAGCAAATTTATATTAATAATAATTGTAGAGAATGCTAAAATAAACAACTTATAAAGAATACGTTTTTTTTCGAAATCCCTTTAGTTTTTGAGTAAACTGAGTTTTAGAATTTGAAGTATAATTTTTCCATCTTTCATAAATTTGACGTTTTGAACATCAGTTTCATCCGAGTCTACGAAATGTTTGATGTACATTTAAAATATGATTTCAATTGAAAATAAACCATGAAAACGTAAATATAAATGGCTATGATACCATCAAGTCGGAGAAAGTAACATAATGGCCACATCACCATTTTTACTATTATTTGCTTTATCAGCAGATTTTGCATATAACTGCTATGCATAGGTTGAAGATGGTTTTCATTTATTTGAATAACTGCACGTTTGCGGAAAGACTCGGGAATAACAAAGAAACATATAATTTACGTTTTAATGTGAATATATTATTAAATTGAAAGACATTCCTTTGAACCCAAGCTAACAGGTTAAGAAATATGTTCTCTATATTTCCGGGTAATTGCATTGTTTTTTTTTGCGAACAAGGAAAAATATTTCAAGGTATTCCTTTTAGAAAGAAAGAATAAAATAACCATATGGAAAGACCTCGTCTAAAAAATAAATATTTTATATTTTAATATTTTATACATGAAAACTGATTTTATCATGTAACAAAACCAAACGGATTTTCTTACAGAGGACTGAATTAATCAGAGAATATTTATGATCAAGGGAATTTTAAGCACAAAAATAATAATACAAAGAACCCCGCACAAATTATATAGGTTTTCTTTGTCGCGGTTAAATCGGCTAAATTTCACATGTTGTTGCTTATAACATACTGAACAAAAAATGTAATACACTCAAAGCATTCCTATGCATAGTTTTTCGAAGATAAAAAAAAATCAGATTTTTTTCTGAAACTATCAATAATTAAAAAAAATCAAACTGTTTCAGTAATAGTTGAACGCTGTCAAGGAGGCTTATAATAGTGACCTTGATGTAAACTTGTCAAAATTATGAACGATGGAAAAATTATATTTCAAATTCAAAAACTCAGTTTACTCAAAAACTAAAGGGATTTCGAAAAAAAAAAACTTATTCTTTATAAGTTGTTTATTTTGGCATTTTCTACAAATATTATTAACATTAATTTGCTGTAACTATTATCGTTTCATAATTATAAACCAAAAATAAAAAAGAAAGTAATAATTTCCGTAAAAAAAAGTTTGAAAAAATCGATCACAATATTTTCTCGTAACGGAGAAAGTAAAAATTGAAATAAAAATTAATTGTGCAGGTAAAATTCTACAAAATTTTTATTTCGTTTAGGAAACATTACTTTTTCACAATCATTTTGATTTTTAAAAATCCAACAAATTTCTTGCGAGTTGCGAATTTTTTTAAATTCTAAATTTCTTATTGTCGAATCTACAACTAAAAAAATATAAATCGTGAAGGTATGATTCTACAAAACAATTATTTAATAGAAACATCATTCTTTCAAAGTTGCGATTTTTTTTTAAATTCCAGGTTGAGGCTTGTCGACATTCAAATAAAAAAAAATTATATAATGTAAAACGAAAAATGAAACTCTACGAAAATTTAATTCAGCTCAAGAAATGCCGTCCTTACGGAATAATTTTGGTTTTTGAAATTATTTTTCGAGAATATAAAAAAAACATAAAAGTATCCCTAAATTTAAAAGCAATTTGTTATATTTTCTTCAACTCTCCAAATTGATTACAATTCTTCACAGCTTTTCGTTATGATTAGATGACATTACTGCAAAATTCAGAGTGTGAGTAAATTTGCATTTAACTTGAAATACTTACTTTATAATTGTATTGTGACCTATCTGTGAAAAGGCTAAACCTGATATGCTTAATACTTTTTGAAAACCAAGGTTTAGATCTAACCTATTACCCAGTGTATCCTTTGATATGTAAAATTGTTACACAGTAATATAATTCGATCGTTTCTGCAAAGATTTCGTTTTACGTGATTCTTTTCGGCCCTCGCTGTATTCTTATAAGATGCGTGCTTTTACATTGTCCCATTCCGGCGTATTAAGTGCGTTCAATCTCGAAGGGGGCCCCAATAATGGTATGGGTGAATTCCGTTGAACCGGAACTGTAAAAATGGAGGCCAATTTTCTTTAAACAGGAGAAGGGCGCTCGAAGGTGATGTCTTTATCCAGAGGAGCGTCGTTGATAGGCCGCCGCATACGTGACAGGATTACCATTATGTCATTCCGACTCCATCATACCCTTTATGAACAAACGGCTTGTATAAGAGAACGGTGGCTTTTTCCTAAATAAAATTGCCAAATAAAACTAAATGTATCGATTTTTGAAACGTGTGGGATTTAAAGTTACACATAGAATGGAAACTGGGATTGTGCATTGTTTTTTTTTAGAACATAATGTTTCTCAGATATTCTGGTAAGGAGTTAACGGAACATACAATATATGTATAATTGAGACTGTTCAGAAAAAAAAACAGGTTACTTTTTAGCATTAATTTCTATTGCCGGCAATTAAAATTACTTATATGAAATTTATCATTATTATGCAACGTTAACGTTGAATGAACGTGAAAATGGCAACGCCTGATGAAAATAGTACGAAAAATACAAAGTGTAAGAAGCCCAAAGAAAGAATGACCGACGCTACCATAATCTTTCATAAATCTTGTCTGAATGTACATGTTAATTCTGATGAAAAAAAAGTTAAATAGTGTAAGTGATGTCTAAGAAGTATTTAATTGAATGTAATAAAAACGAAAAAATAACTTCAATGAATGAATATTCGCTGTTCATGACTCTGTAAACTCTTGAAATTTCGAATTAGAAGCTTGTTTTGTTTCATGGTTTTATTTTCAGTTTCCTGACATGTGTTTCGAATGACAATAAAACTATGAAACATAAAGTGTTTTCAAGATATGAATCTATAATTAAAATGAAATAATGAATGATTAATA
The DNA here is from genome assembly GCA_910593695.2 of Ocypus olens. Taxonomy (NCBI): domain Eukaryota; kingdom Metazoa; phylum Arthropoda; class Insecta; order Coleoptera; family Staphylinidae; genus Ocypus; species Ocypus olens. Next base: position 3,517,606 of record OU343053.1, on the reverse strand, counting down.
AGAACTAATAAATATTTGCTAGAAAACCAAGACAAAATTAAATACAATAAATAATTTTACAAACCCACTAAATCTACAGAAATCTACAATGAAATTAATACCACAAAACCTGCAGAGATCTGTAATAAAACTAATACCATAATTGCATGGTATTAGTAGTAAGTAGTTTATTAAATCTTTGATAGCAACAGTAGCATAATTTAGTATATCGGTGTTGGTTTTTCCAGTATTTAAATAGTAGTAGTTTTATATACGAAGTTCTGCTAGTGTTGCAATCGAAAATTAAATAAATAAAAAATCACGAGATCGCAAGGAAGGAATTTATTGGCAAATAAAAAGGCATATAGAACCCAGAAAGAATCTAACGAATTAAATACTGTCCAAAGGAGGAAACGTAACAAAACTCAAGCAATTATGGTAACTGGGTGCAGTGACGACACAATGAATTCAGTACCGAAACTTGTCAACTATTTTATATTACTGTACATAACGTCGAAGCATATATTCGTAACAATAGTCATCTGCAAGTATCTAAAATTGTAATAAAGAATAAAGTAGAATCGGAATTCAAAATTTTAACTTAAGAAATGTCAAGAAACATTATTAACTGACCCAAGCAAGTGGCAATTTAAAAATTCAGATGTATTATTTTTTTGTCAAGCACAAAATATCGGGGGAAGCAAATCAGTAATTCATAATAACAATAAAAACAATTATCGAACTACTTTATGTACGATCTATAAATAACAAATTACTCAATCTTAATGTGTTGCATAAAAATCATAACTATTGCCAGCTTTTGGAAATTACTGAACATTGACAGACCGACAGTAACATTAAATAAACAACAATCGAAGATTTTCAATTAGTCGCTTCTTACTGCGGATCGGCCTTCATCAATCGTTTAATAAATTTTAAGTAGTTTTTTGTTACGTAATGTAGATTTAAGAAAACACACAAATTCACAGAAGATAATATAATTTTGTATTTTTTAAACTCTTTCGATTGGAGTAAGATATATACGAACAATTATGTTATAATAATCCGATATGGGACGTTTTCATGATCACAACCAATTCGGCATTAAATGCTTTTAAATTACCTCTCCAATAATCCCATACATTTCAACATCAACAATTTTCGTTTTATTTTTTTGAGCACTTAGCCAAAAACATCGCAGAAAAAAATGGAGGCAAACTTCCATATGAAATCATCCTCAATGGCCGAACTGTTGCTAATTCAAAATCAGTTTGGTTTTTGTAAATTCATCAATTTTTAATAAAGATATGGATTTTTGAAGATTTTCGTTTTAATTTTTTGAGCACTTGAATGAAAACATCGCAGAAAAAAATATAAAACGCGTGGAAAAAATTCCTTAAAACAATATCCTCAATGGTAGAAGTATTGCTTATTCAAAATTATTTTGGATTTTGCAAGTTCAACAATTTTAACTAGAGATATGAATTTTTGTAAATTTCACTTTTATTTTTTTGAGCACTTGAATAAAACTTCGCAGAAAAAATAAAAAACGCGCAGACAAAATTCCATAAAAAATTCATCCTCAATAGCTAATTCAAAATCAATTCTGTTTTTGTAAATTCAACAATTTTCAATAGAGATATGTATTTTTGAAGATTTTCGTTTTAATTTTTCGAGCACTTGAATGAAAACATAGCAGAAAAAAATATAAAACGCGTGGAAAAAATTCCTTAAAACAATATTCTCAATGGTCGAAGTCTCGCTTATTTAAAATTAATTTGGTATTTGTAAATTTAACAATTTTTAATGGAGATATGGATTTTGAAAATTTTAGTTTTATTTTTTTGAGCACTTGAACGAAAAAATAGAAGAGAAAATATAAAACGCGCAGAAAAAATTCCGTAAAAAATCATCCTCAATGGCCGAAGTATAGCTAATTCAAAATCAATTTGGTTTTAGTAAATTCAACAATTTTCGATAGAGATATGGATTTTTGAAGATGTTCGTTTTAATTTTTTGAGCACTTGAATGAAAACATGGCAGAAAAAAATATAAAACGCGTAGATAATATTCATTAAATCAATATTCTTAATGGTAGAAGTATCGCTTGTTCAATATTACTTTGGTATTTGCAAATTCAACAATTTTTAATGCGGATGTGAATTTTTGAAAATTTGATTTTTATTTTTTAGAGCACTTATGAAAACATCATAGAAAAAATATAAAACGCGTAGAAAAAAATCCTTAAAACTATATCCTCAATGGTCGAAGTATCGCTTATTCAAAATCAATTTGGATTTTGTAAATTCAATCATTTTTAATGGAGATGTGAATTTTTGAAAATTTGAGTTTTATTTTTTTGAACACTTGAATAGAAACATCGCAGAAAAAAATATAAAACGTGTGGAAAAAATTCCTTAAAACAATATCCTCAATGGCCGAAGTATAGGTAATTCAAAATCAATTTGGTTTTTGTAAATTCAATAATTTTCAATAGAAATATGAATTTTTGACGATTTTTGTTTTAATTTTTTGAGCACTTGAATGAAAACATCGCAGAAAAAATATAAAACTCACAGACAAAACTCCATAAAAAATCATCCTCAATGGCCGAAGAATGGGTAATTCAAACTCAATTTGGTTTTTGTAAATTCAACAATTTTAAATAGAGATATGGATTTTTGAAGATTTTCGTATTAATTTTTTGAGCACTTGAATGAAAACATGGCAGAAAAAAATATAAAACGCGTAGAAAAAATTCCTTAAAACAATATTCTCAATGGTCGAAGTATCGCTTATTTAAAATTAATTTGGTATTTGCAAATTCAACCATTTTTAATGGGGATATGAATTTTTGAAAATTTTAGTTCTATTTTTTTGAGCACTTGAATGAAAACAGCAGAAAAAAGCTGAAGTACAGCTTATTCAAAATCAATTTGGTTTTTGTAAATTCGACAATTTTCAATAGAGATATGTATTTTTGAAGATTTTCGTTTTAATTTGAGCACTTGAATGAAAACATAGCAGAAAAAAAAATAAAACGCGTAGAAAAAATTCCTTAAAACAATATCCTCAGTGGTCGAAGTATCGCTTATTCAAAATCAATATGGATTTTGTAAATTCAGCAATTTTTAATGGAGATATGAATTTTTGAAAATTTTGGTTTTATATTTTTGAGCACTTGAATGAAAACATCGCAGAAAAAATATAAAACGCACAGACAAAATTCCATAAAAAATCATCCTCAATGGCCGAAATAGTACTTATTCAAAATCAATTTGGGTTTTGTAAAATCCACAGTTTTTAGTGGAGATGTGGATTTTTGAAAATTTTAGTTTTAATTTTTTGAGCACCTTGAATGAAAACTTCGCAGAAAAAAAATAAAATGCGCAGACAAAATTCCATAAAAAAATTAATTCAAAATCAATTTGGGGCTTGAAAATTCAAGGTCAAGATGCATTCAAGGTCAAGATCTATTAACAAGGTCAAGATCTACTAACAAGGTCAAGATCTATTAATATTGTCAAGATATATTATTCAAGGTCAAGATCTATTAATATTGTCAAGATATATTATTCAAGGTCAAGATCTATTAACAAACCATACATTTTTGATTTACCATTAAAACAATTGCCGTATCCTGAATAGAAACAAAATGGCAACGCTTCAAACTTCAAGTGAGTTATTAAAACTACATTCAATGATTTGAAAAATTGTAAAATATTTAATAATTAAGGAAATTTCTTAAAAAGCTCAAGATCTATTAACAAACCATGCATTTTTGTTTTGCCATTAAAACAATTGCCGTATCCTGAATAGAAACAAAATGGCAACGCTTCAAACTTTAATTGGGTCATTAAAACTACATTTAACGATTTGAAAAAATGTAAAAAATACAATAATTAAGGAAATTTCTTAAAAAAAGTCAAGATCTATTAACAAACCGTACAATTTTGATTTGCCAATAAAACAATTGCCATATCCTGAATAGAAACAAAACGGCAACGCTTTAAACGTCAAGTGGGTCATTAAAACTACATTCAACGATTTGAAAAATTGTAAAAAATATAATAATTAAGGAAATTTCTTGAAAAGCTTAAGATCTATTAACAAACCATACAATTTTGATTCACCATTAAAACAATTGCCGTATCCTGAATAGATACAAAATGGCAACGCTTTAAACTTCAAGTGAGTTATTAAAACTACATTCAACGATTTGAAAAATTGTAAAAAATATAATAATTAAGGAAATTTCTTAAAAAGCTCAAGATCTATTAACAAAGTATATATTTTTGATTTGCCATTGAAATAATTGCCATATCCTGAATAGAAACAAAATGGCAACGCTTCAAAGTTCAAGTAGGTCATTAAAACTACATTCAACGATTTGAATAATTGTAAAAAATACTAATAAACTTTTATATAAATCATATTTTTCTGCTCTTAAATATTTAAGGCGAAAAGTTACTTTGACGCTTCAGTGAGACATACGGTAGATGGCAAAATATTTCTTAAAACAGGAAATCTTCTATAATCTAATAGTTCTAAAAATACTACAATAAAGAAATTTTTCATTGAAACAGCTACTTTCCTGGCTAATGATGAAAGACGAGAAGCCTCGTATTTCTCATTTTAATTTTATTTATCCACAAGAAGTCAGAGAGCTTTTACTTTAAAATATTGCTTATTGGGTTTCGATTTTCGTTTGTAATCGGTTTACAATTTAGTTTCAATTGAGTTGCTCCTGACCTGCCTGCAATTTTCTTCAATACGGTTTTATGGTTTTAGACTTTGTATAATACAAACTTAATAAAATATTAAAAGTTAAAATATCTCCTGCTAGCTCTATAAAACAGTTATAATGAAATATTCCATAAAAAGGAAACATATGCACCTGCCTTTTTAAATATTTCACTCGGGTACCTAGCCGTAAATAAAGTTACTACAGGAAATTGTCGCAAAGAATACTTCCTCGTAAAATTCGCGAATATACCTACCCATTGCATCCGGAGAACACCGTCGCGATAAAAGTTGATAACACACTCATCCCCAAATTAAATCCTAAATAAATAATAGCGCCCAGGGCCCATAAAAGAATTCAACGCCTATAAATATAAATCGGCGATGGAGAGCAGATGGGCCATTCCAATGAGGCAATTAATAATTTTAGTGAGACCATTTGCTTAAAGTGCATACTAAAGGGGGGCTTTACTTAGTGCAATCATTTATTTAACAGCGCGCCCTGTAAATGAAAGCTCACGTGTGCAATAAAATTAATGGCGGCAACGGAGGGGTATAAAATGGGTGGCTGATTAAACTGTCTTGTTGCCGGGTATGCGTCGAAAAAGCAGAAACGTCGCGTATCAATTAATTTGGCGAAATTAACGAAGGGCAATAACGGAGATGCACTGCATACTACGCTTTGCTGACTAATGGCGAAACAATGCTTTAAATTGACTGGAGCACGTTCGGAATTTCAATATATTTTCCTCTCGGTCAATATGAAATATTGCTAATATCAAGCGATCCGTGCCCCGGCGCATGCACCATTTATTAATAGATTCCCTGGATTGTTTCCTCAATTATCAAAGATAGTTTAATTTCAAATCTATCAATAAAATTTCACGAATAGATCCTTAATTCATATACCGGGTGGCTCAAATTAGATGTCTCCTCGGTCTGATTTACACATTATGACCTCTTTTTCTGAAATGATAATATCATTATTGTTTATGGTGGCGGCTTTTACTATGATATCATTAACAGATCATAGCCAACTTGATTAGTTTGGCAGGAATCGGGCGTTTTTAAAACACGTGTTTTTCTCCATAACTGTCAGATATGCAAAGAAACGGTTTAATAGTTTATTGTGTGGTCTTCTTCGCAGAATTCACTGGCGTGCCATTTTTTTTTAATTTTGACTTTTAAGAGTTATGGTACAAAGTTGCATTTTTTTAATGGAATATACACCTGTATATTTTGATATCATTGAATAGAACTTTAAATCACATTTCCATTGGAATAACATGGTTAATCAAATTCAGGGGCAGCTCGTTATATAGAGCCAAGGAGCCATGTCACCACCTCCAATTTTATGCTCGGCAAGAATTTTTTATTTCTAAAAACAACAACTCTAAACAATGTCCGTGAAACTTTAATGAGTGGAGAAAAGTCGCAATGCATTTGTTCCCCTACGCAAACGGAGCCAACTTACTACTGGTACGGCATTTCATTAGAATATGGGCAGAGGCGGGGAGGTGCGCGGTTCAGGGAGGGGCGTGTTCTGACCTACAATTGGAGCCAAATCATCTCGTGCACGCGACAACGTGCACTTGTTAGACACACGATTAATAAATTTAATTCATCGCCGAAGAAGCCTCTTCGCTCATGTACTATTGACAAAATTTACAGGCAAGTCATGTACTTATTAATAATACATGTCAATTGAGAAAAAAAACGGAAATTCGACGTTCAATTGTTTTTTTGATTTTTTAAGAATAACTCTTGAACACATTACCAGATTTTAAAAATTCTTGGTGCAATGTGTTGTTCTCACCGAATACATGCAGATAAAAACAAAAAATAAATTCGACGTTCAATTGTTTTTTTTGATTTATCAAGGATAACTCTTGAACACATTACCAGATTTTGAAAATTCTTGGTGCAATGTGTTGTTCTCACCGAATACATGCAGATAAAAACAACAAATAAATTCGACGTTCAATTGTTTTTTTAATGGTAACTTTTATCAAGCCCGATAACCCCCCCCCCCCCTCAGGTGCGCGCCTGTACTTAAGGACATATTTTGAAAATTCTTTCGGAACAGTGTCGTACCCATTGGACAGATGTCGATGAGATTAAAAAATCAATAATTTTCTAATATTATTAAACGAAAAGAAAGAGTTCAAATTCTCTTAGCAAAGAAATATTAAATTTGTCGTTAAATTATTTTCTGGTGTTTTAAAGATAACTTTTGAACTGACGACCAGATTTGTAAGATCCATCCCAAAGATTCAGATAGAACCAAAAATTTAATTTGTTGTTCATTTGTTTTTCGGGTTTGAAAGGATAACTCTTCAACGGATGACCAAATTTGGCAAATTCTTCCAGAAAAATGCTGCACTCATCGAAAAGACCAAAAAATTAAATTTCCCGTGTAATTGTTTTCTGGTCTTTGAGGATAACTCTTGAACGGATAAACAGATATTGAAAATTCTTCCAGGAAAGTATTGCACTCACCGTGTGGACGTATAAGAAAAATTCAATCAACCGCTCAATTATTTTGTGGTTTTGGGAAGTTAACTCTTGAACAAAATGGCCGATTTTAAAAATTCCTCCTGAAAAGTATTGGACTCATCGAGTACAGGACCAAAAAATCATTTGTCTTCAATAGTTCTTTTTAGGTTAACTTATGAACGGATGACCAAATTTGGCAAATTCTTTCAGCAATGTGTTGTACTCGCCGAATAGATGCAAATAAGACGCAAAAAATTAAATTTGCAGTTTTTTTGAAGATAACTCTTGAGCGAAAGGACAGATTTTGTAGATTCTTTCGGTACTCATTAATGATAAGATAAACAGTTATAACAGTTACTGTTACTACAAATAACTTATTATTTAAACGGTTATTTAAATTAAATTACTGTTACCACAAAAGAACTAGTTATTTAAGTAGTTATTTAGTAACCGTTATTTAAATAGTTATTTAATAACCGTTATTTCAAATAACTTTACTCAGTAACTGTAAAAAAGTGAATCTTAGGGGTTTATTAACACGCAATGTATAAATCGCACTTTTCAAGTTCGAATATTTTAAAATCGTGATTTTGATTTTGGAAATTGCACTACTGCTAAACTCGTTGTCCGATTTTTATGATTCTAACGTAACCATTTCGAGAATTTCATGCAATTTAAAAACAGTTTAATAACCTTTTTTTTTGAAAAACGCAAACCGTAAAAATTCCACGAATTAAAAGTCCGAAGATTAAAATTACAATTTTGATTTTTGAAATTGCACGTTGTCCTAATTTGGTGATCCTAAGGTCAAAATTGTGGCAAATTTTATGCAATTTACGGTTCGGATTAGTTTTTCCTTTTCATGAAATCAACGCAAAATGCCAAAATCGCAAGTTTTCAAACTGCGAAAATAGACAATCGAATATTGATTTTTAAACACACAACTGCCGAATCCATTGTTAGATTTTGACAATTCAAACGTCAAAATACGGAAAATTTAGTGTACTTTTACGAAATGTTTCCAAAATGCAAAAATCTGACTTTTTTAGTTCGGATATTGTAAAATCGTGATTTTAATTTTTGAAATTGCTCAACTGCCGAATTTTTTTATTTTAATGATTCAAACCTCAAAATATGGCAAATTTTGTACAATTTTCTCTTGAAATTAACACTAAATGCAAAAATTGCAATTCAAAATTTTAAAATCGCGACTGATTTTTTAAATTGTAAAATGAATGATTTGTCCGATTTTGATGATTTTGATGAATTTAGTATCATTCGAAATGGTTCATCACTGGCGGATCCTAGGAAGGGGCAAATAATCTCTTCCTTGAGGTTTCTTGTCGGTCATCGTAAACTTTTCAAAAATGTAAAAAATAAACGCTAAACGCCAAAATTACGAACAAGACCAAAGATTTTAATTGCATATTGTTTGTGGAGGAGGCTTCTACTTCGTTATACATGTTGTAAATATAATAACATGTATAACACAAATTTGTGTTATACCAACAAAGTAAAAGTGTTTTATTATATTTTAATTGCAATTTTGATTTTTAAATTGCTCAACGCGTTGACCGATTTTGATGATACAAATGTTAAAATATGGTGGATTTAATGTCATTCTAAAATGAATTTCCACATTTTCTCTTGAAATTAATGCAAAATAGCAGTTTAAAAATTTCCAAGATTTTCGCGACTTGATTTTTGAAATTGTACAACTGCCGAATGCGTTGTTCGATTTTGAAGATTTATAATAATAATAATAATATTTTATTCGTGCCAATACCAGTTTACACAAGTCGGAAAATGGCTTTCATGGATTTAAATATCAAAATTTGAAGAATTTCTTGTAATTTTAAAACGGATTACATTTTGAAATCACTGGCCTATTTTGTGTTTGTCAATTTTACATCAAATTCTTTTCAGTATTTGTTCGAGTTTTTTTTAGATGTGTTTCGTTATTGAATCGATTCCTGTTACTAAGAACTGATTCTTATTGAATGGGTTATAAAAGTTACTGTTGGTAAGAAGTGATTCGTTATTGAATGGGTTATAAAAGTTACTGTTGGTAAGAAAATGATTCGAGCTCCTTTTATAAAATAACTTTCGAGAAAATCACCGTTAGTGGGATTTTTCAATTACGGTTACCGTTATTATTTCTTAGTAACGGTTGCAAAGTAGCAGTTAGTGAAAATAACGCTCATCACTTTTACTCATTAAAGAGTTGTAGATAAGATCAACGAATAAATTTCCGTATTTTAACCAAAAATAAATTTCAAATTCCTAAAGTATTGCACTTGTTAAGGAGATGTAGATACGGTTACAAAATTAAATTCGTCGTTTAATTGATTTCCGCGGACGGAGAACGGTATTACAGATTTAATGCGGGCTATTTTTCGTGTTTATTTATAGAATAGAATAGAATAGAATATTTATTGGTGACAACAACTACATTAGAGTCTTTCACAAGTCAACTGTTATTACAGTATACTTAAAACATTGTTCTTAAATTTAAAAATATTACTATAATATTTAACCATCGGACAATTTTACAAGGGAAATCACAATTTCGATAAAAATAACAGTGAAAAAGTATCACAATATTTAATTTTTTAATGCTTCTGCAACAAGTAACGTTTTTAATGATCGATTTTTCTTTCTTCAAAAAGGGGGCGGTGAGATATATTGTGTATGGCTCTACCATCAAAATTTTCCACGAGCCGCCACTGATCAAATTCATGTAAACTAACGAAAAAAAAACGATTACGAGCACTTTTTACACATCAATATTTGTCATCAATGTTACCTTTATGTAACAATAGGTCACTACAACTTCTCCAAATTCTTTTCAAGGGTGTGGCAGATAAGACAGTTCAATATTTTAATTTACCCCATACCAAACTGCATATATTCTTGTGGAAAATTATGAACGTACACATAATTCCGACTCACACACAGCATTCATAAACTCTCGTGAAACGCAAGGACGAACATATTTCTTTCAATATCTAAAAGTGTTTACATCCGAACGTTGCTCGTAATAAAAAAAAAAAACAAATTATACAGTGCAGAAACATGTTCTGTATATTGAAATGATATACACGACATGAAAATGTAATTTGCCTTCTACTGCGCTCTGTATGTGTGCACGTGTAAGTGTTCTGGGTGCGGGTTTGAAATATCGCACAGTATATTAAAAAGCGAATTGTGAAATCGGCCAATGTAACATTTCAATTCGTCGCATACTTCGATGTCGCGATCGGGGTTTCGATTTGTTTGTTGCTTTCGTCGAACTGCAAGTAATATCTACGTTGCAAAAGATTTTTTTGAATATTTCCTTTAAAAGCATGCAATAAGATCATATTAATGAAATTGAGAAGAAAATATATTTTTAAATTTAATCTGCTAGTAAATGGCTTTGTAGATTTGTAGTTAATTTTTAAATATAAGTTCTCTTGCAGACGTTCCATCCATTTCTCCTTTAAAAACTGTGGCTTTTACGAAAACCAAATTGATTTTGAATAAGCGTACTTCGGCCATTGAGGATGATTTTTAATGGAATTTTGTCTGCGCATTTTATATTTTTTTCTGCGATGTTTTCATTCAAGTCCTCAAAAAAATAAAACTAAAATTTTCAAAAATTCACATCTCCATTAAAAATTATCGAATTTGCAAATACCGAATTATTTTTTATTAAGCGATACCTTGATCATTGAGGATATTGTTTTAAGGAATTTTTTCTACGCGTTTTATATTTTTTTCTGCAATGTTTTCATTCAAGTGCTCATAAAATTAAAACGAAAATATTAAAAAATCCATATCTCTATTGAAAATTGTTGGATTTACAAAAACCAAACAGATTTTGAATTAGCTATACTTTGGCAATTGAGGATGTTTTTTTATGGAATTTTGTCTGCGCATTTTATATTTTTTGCTGCGATGTTTTCGTTCAAGTGCTCAAAAAATTAAAACGAAAATCTTCAAAAATCTAAATCTCTATTGAAAATTGTTGGATTTACAAAATCCAAAGAGATTTTGAATTAGCAATACTTCGGCCATTGAGGATGATTTTTAATGGAATTTTGTCTGCGCATTTTATATTTTTTCTGCGATGTTTTCATTCAAGTGCTCAAATAAATAAAACTAAAATTTTCAAAAATCCATATCTTCATTAAAAATTGTTGAATTTGCAAATACCAAATTAATTTCAAATAAGCGATACTTTGACCATTGAGGATATTGTTTTAAGTAATTTTTTCTACGCGTTTTATATTTTTTCTGCGATGTTTTCTTTCAAGTGCTCAAAAATTAAAACGAAAATCTTCAAAAATCCATATCTTTATTAAAAATTGTTGAATTTACAAAAACCAAATTGATTTTGAATTAGCTATACTTCGGCCATTGAGGATGATTTTTAATAGAATTTTGTCTGCGCGCTTTATATATTTTATGCGATGTTTTCATTCAAGTGCTCAAAAAATAGAACTAAAATTTTCAAAAATTCACATCTCCATTAAAAATTGTTGAATTTACAAAATCCAAATTGATTCCGAATAAGCGATACTTTGACCATTGAGGATATTGTTTTAAGGATTTTTTTCTACTCGTTGTATATTTTTTTCTGTGATGTTTTCATTCAAGTGCTCAAAAAATAAAACTAAAATTTTCAAAAATTCACATCTCTATTAAAAATTGTTGAATTTACAAAATCCAAATTGATTTCGAATAAGCGATACTTTGACCACTGATGATATTGTTTTAAGGAATTTTTTTACGTGTTTAATATATTTTCTGCGATGTTTTTATTCAAGTGCTCAAAAAAATAAAACGAAAATCTTCAAAAATCAAAAATCTCAATTGAAAATTGTTGAATTTACAAAAACCAAATTAATTTTTAATTAGCTGTACTTCGGTCATTGAGGTTGATTTTTATATTTTTTCTGCTATGTTTTCATTCAAATGCTCAAAAAAATAAAACTAAAATATTCAAAAATTCACATCTCCATTAAAAATTGTTGAATTTACGAAATCTAAATTGATTTCGAATAAGCGATACTTTGACCATTCAGGATATTGTTTTAAGGAATTTTTTCTACAATTTTATATTTTTTTCTGCGATGTTTTCATTCAAGTGCTCAGAAAATTAAAACGAAAATCTTCAAAAATCCACATCTCTATTGAAAATTGTTGAATTTACAAAAACCAAATTAATTTTGAATTAGCTGTACTTCGACCATTGAGGATGATTTTTATTGGAATTTTGTCTGCGGGTTTTATATTTTTCTCTGAGATGTTTTCATTCAAGTGCTCAAAAAGATAAAACTAAAATTTTGAAAAATTCACATCTCCATTAAAAATTGTTGAATTTACATAATCCAAATTAATAAACCATACTTCGACCATTGAGGATATTGTTTTAAGTAATTTTTTCTAAGCGTTTTATATTTTTTCTGCAATGTTTTCATTCAAGTGCTCAAAAAATTAAAACGAAAATCTTCAAAAATCCATATGTCTATTGAAAATTGTTGAATTTACAAAAACCAATTTGATTTTGAATTAGCTATACTTCGGCCATTGAGGATGATTTTTAATGTACTGGAATTTCGTCTGCGTATTTTATATTTTTTTGTGATGTTTTCATTCAAGTGCTCAAAAACATAAAACTAAAATTTTCAAAAATTCACATCTCCTTTAAAAATTGTTGAATTTACTAAATCCAAATTGATTTTGAATAAGCGATGCTTTGACCATTAAGGATATTGTTTTGAGGAATTTTTTCCATGCGTTTTATATTTTTTCTGCGATGTTTTCATTCAAGTGCTCAAGAAATTAAAACAAAAATCTTCAAAAATCCACATCTCCATTGAAAATTGTTGAATTTACAAAAACCAAATTAATTTTGAATTAGCTGTACTTCGGTCATTAAGGATGATTTTTAGTGGAATTTTTTCTACGCGTTTTATATTTTTTCTGCGATGTTTTCCTTCAAGTGCTCAAAAAAATAAAACTAAAATTTTCAAAAATCCATATCTCCATTAAAAATTGTTGAATTTGCCAATATCAAATTTATTTTGAATAAGGAGTACTTCGACCAATTAGTATATTGTTTTAATGATTTTCTTCTACGCAGTTTATATTTTTTCTGCGATGTTTTCATTCAAGTGCTCAAAAAATTAAAACGAAAATCTTCAAAAATCCAAATCTCTATTGAAAATTGTAGAATTTACAAAAACCAAAGTGATTTTAAATTAGTTATACTTCGGCCATTGAGGACAACTTTTAATGGAATTTTATTTGCGCATTTTATATTTTTTCTGCGATGTTTTCATTCAAGTGCTCAAAAAAATAAAACTAAAACTTTCAAAAATCCATATCTAGATTAAAAACTGTTGAATTTGCAAATACAAAATTAATTTTGAATAATCGATACTTCCACCATTGAGGATATTGTTTTAAGGATTTTTTTTGTGCTCAAAAAATTAAAACGACAATCTTCAAAAATCCATATCTCTATTAAAAATTGCTGAATTTACAAAAACCAAAGAGATTTTGGATTAGCTATACTTCGGCCATTGAGGATGATTTTTAATAGAATTTTGTCTGCGCGTTTTATATTTTTTCTGCGATGTTTTCGTTCAGGTGCTCAAAAAAATAAAACTAAAATTTTCAAAAATCCATATCTCCATTAAAAATTGTTGAATTTGCAAATACTAAATTAATTTTGAAAAAGCGATACTTCGACCATTGAGTATATTTTTTTAAGGAATGTTTTCCACGCGTTTTATATTTTTTCTGCGATGTTTTCATTGAAGTGCTCAAAAAATTAAAACGAAAATCTTCAAAAATCCCTATCTCTATTAAAAATTGTTTAATTTACAAAAACCAAATTTATTTTGAATTAGCCATACTTCGGCTTTTGAGGATGATTTTTAATAGAATTTTGTCTGCGCATTTTATATTTTCTCTGCGAACATTTTGAATGCTACACACTTGATGAAACAAAATTGTAATAAGGCGTGAATGAATCAAACATTAATCATGAGAAATTCTTAATTAATAAATTACCTCTTATCAGTTGATTTTGTAAAAAGTTCATTACAATTTAATCCAATATATTTATGATATGAAATCGTATTCGATTCAATAAACAAAACACAAATATATGACTCAATAAATACCAATTATATTTCAATTATCACTAATTGGTCATAATAAAAATCAGCGATTAATACTGGAAAACTCAACATTAATTAGCACTTTTGCGAACACTAACAAACAATGGATATTTCCATATCTCGTTAGCGATTTATTGGCCGGGGCAGAAAATTGATTAACGGCAGCCGCAAAAATATACGGACAGTCGTAATTTGGGCATTAATTGGCGATGCTAATTAAATAATTAAATTTTGAATTATTGCTATCAGTATATCGGCTTCAAAAATATTAATGCGGATTTGCAGATATTTATGCAGTCGACTGGTAACCGAATGAATTCCGCCATTATAATTGAGGATCAGCGTCGAATTAGTGCATTTTGTTTGATAATTTATCAATCCGGATGGTGTAATCGTATAAATTTTATTATTGCGATTGGGCGTGTATAGGTTGTACAGATAATTACAATAATTAATTTTGAGTTTATTCGGAATTTTGGAAAATGGAGCGTTTAACGATATGGCGCGGATAATCTGTACTAAATAATTATTCAATTTGAAGTATGAAAATTGTGTATCCATTACCATCAGTAATTTTTATGGAATTATCAATTCGTAATAATTATCTATTTTTTATTCAGATGAAAATTAATTTAGTTGATAATTTCTATTTCATTTATTTATCATATATTACTCAATCAAATTTGTTAATTTTACACCACATTGGATTATACCGTTCAGTTCAATTCAATTCTTTATTTCCACGAAAGCCTTCTTACACAAAAAATACAAAGCAAAGTACATTCGTAGTGGATGTGAACGTCAATAAAATATAAAATGGTCTTACATTAGTCCTAATCTTACTCAACGCCGGGAGCTTATCGCATCCTAATGACGGGAGCTTACCATCTCAATCAATTTAAGTAATCTAAATCGATTTAAATCAATCTATCTACATTTAAAATTTTTGATTGAAATATTTATTAAGCAGAGTTAAATTTTTAGTAGAAATCAATGCGTTAATTTTATTGATAACATTACATTTGATTTGTAGGAAATATTATAAAAACTAATGAATTGTATTAAGTTTTATATTCAATTAATTATTTAGAACATTTAGTGGGCGTAAAATGTAAATTTTCTAATTAAAAATGTTCACGGCGCGAAGGTAAAACTAACACCGGCCTCCTGAAATTTCACTTTGTAAATTAAAATTGGAAATTAAAACTCGCCGGCATTATCTGATCTTTCCATTCGAGTGGATTGTTTGCGCTCTTTATCTCTTGGAAATACTTTTTTGGGACTCGAATGAATACTTTCAGGGATGCCTCGATGTTAATTAATTTTTTTTAATGTAAATTGAAGCTAAAGTATCTTATTGCGTAGCCTTACAATTTGACTACAATTATTTACGTACACTTCAGTTACAAGTCTTCGATTGCAAATAGAATGATTTCAGGATGGAATATAGACTGAATATATAAATATTCAACCTGCTCGTAAATCTATAAAAAAAAAGACTTAAAAGAAGTAAAACTTTGTGACGGACTGGTTGAATAATTTTTCCGATACGTTTACAATTTTTTTCTTAATTGTTCTTTCTTACATGCAGAAATGTTTGATCTCGTGAAAATAAAAGAATTCAGAAATTTGTAAATCGCTTGAAATAGATTGGATTTTCAAAAATCGAAGTTATCTAAGTAGAGTGAGGTCTTAGTAATTAGCATACATTTTTGCGAAATTTTTCCGATACGTTTACTATTTTTTTCTAAATTCTTCTTTCTTGGATGCACAAATGTTTGACGTCGCGAAAATCAAAAATTTCAAAAATCTGTAACTCGCTTGAAAATTATTGGATTTTCAAAAATCGAAATTATCTGAGTAGAGTGAGGCTTTAATAATTAGGATACATTTTTGTGAAATTTTTCTGATAAGTTTACTATTTTTTTCTTAATTTTTCTTTCTTCGGTGTACAAATGTTTGTCGTCGTGAAAATCAAAAATTTCAAAAATCTGTAACTCGCTTGAAAATTATTGGATTTTCAAAAATCGAAGTTATCTGAGTAGAGTGAGGTTTTAATAATTAGGATACATTTTTGTGAAATTTTTCTGATAAGTTTACTATTTTTTTCTTAATTTTTCTTTCTTCGGTGTACAAATGTTCGTCGTCGTAAAAATCAAAAATTTCAAAAATTTGTAAATCGCTTGAAAATTATTGGATTTTTAAAAATCAAAGTTATCTGAGTAGAGTGAGGTCTTAATAATTAGGATAAATTTTTGCGAAATTTTTCCGATATGTTTACTATTTTTTCTTAATTTTTCTATTTTAATTGCACAAATGTAAACCGCTTGAAGATTATTGGACTTTCAAAAATCGAAGTTATTTGAGTAGAGTGAGGTCTTAGTAATTAGGATAAATTTTTGCGAAATTTTTGCGATACGTTTACTATTTTTTATTAATTATTCTTTCTTCGATGCACAAATGTTTGTCGACGTGAAAATCAAAAATTTCAAAAATTAGTAAATCGCTTGAAAATTATTGGATTTTCAAAAATCGAAGTTATCTGAGTGGACTGAGGCTTTAATAATTAGGAGAAATTTTTGCGAAGTTTCTCCGATACGTTTACTATTTCTTTCTTAATTTTTGTTTTCTTCGGTGTACACATTTTTGACGTCATTTTTGACATGCAAGCTTGAAATGTCAAAAATGACAGATATAACCTTTCCGTGATTGAATAAACAAATCTGTAAGACATCAATGTGATTCATGCTTTTTAAATGAGACGTAATTAGCGGGCCTTTTTGAAGTTTTATTGCCCTATGGAATTATGTATTACGAAACGTATCTTTTATCATAGTAATAATGGCACAATCAAAAATTAATACAGGATGTTGATAAATGTTGAGACACATTGTCAAGTTTCATATTTTACCTAAATTGAAAAGTATAATTATAACTAAGTAAATTTAGAAAGTTTCAAGTATGTGACAATTGTTTTTAT
The DNA here is from genome assembly GCA_910593695.2 of Ocypus olens. Lineage (NCBI taxonomy): Eukaryota > Metazoa > Arthropoda > Insecta > Coleoptera > Staphylinidae > Ocypus > Ocypus olens. Next base: position 3,500,233 of record OU343053.1, on the reverse strand, counting down.
ATTTTTTTAATCACTTGAAAAATTAGAATTTTCAGATTGACAATATATTCTGTTCTCATGTGATTATCTCCAAATTTTGTGACGAAATATTTTAATATTTTTGCCAAATTGTAAAGTATTATAATTATTCAGTAAATTTAGAAAGTTTCACGTATGTGACAATTCTCTTTATATTTTTTATTCAGTTGAAAAATTATAATTTTTAGAATGACAATATTTTCTGTTCTCATCTATCTCAAAATTTTGTGACGAAATATTTTATTATTTTTACTAAATTGCAAAGTATAATTATCATTAAGTAAATTTAGAAAGTTTCAAGTATGTCACAATTGTTTTTATATTTTTTAATCACTTGATAAATTATAATTATCAAAATGACGAAATATTCTGTTCTCATGTGAATATCTCAAAATTTTGTGAAGCAATATTTTGACACTTTTACTAAATTGTAAAGTATAATTATCATTAAGTAAATTAAACAAATTTCAAGTGTGTGACCTTTATTTCTAAATTTTTTGATTCACTTGAAAAATTAGAATTTTCAGAATGACAATATATTCTGTTTTGATGTGATCTCCAAATTTTGTAAAGAAATATTCAAAAATGTTTACTTATTAAGTACTTACTTATGAAGTATATTAATTATAAAACAAATTTAGATAGTTTTAAGTATGTGACAATTGTTTTTATATTTTGTTAATCACTTGAAAAATTTAAATTTTCAGAATGACAATATTTTCTGTTCTCATGTAATTATCTCCAAATTTTGTAATGAAATGTTTTAATATTTTTACTTAATTGTAAAGTGTAATAATAATTAAGTACATTTATGTCAAAATTATTTTTATATTTTTTATTCACTTGAAAAATTGTAATTTTCAGTTTGACAGTATATTTTGTTCTCATGTGATTATCTCCAAATTGTGTGACGGAACATTTTAATATTTTTACTAAATTGTAAAGTATTACACTTATTCAGTAAATTAAGGAAGTTTCACGTATGTGACAAATGTTTTTGTATTTTTTTATTCACTTGAAAAATTAGAATTTTCAAAATGTCAATATATTCTCTTCTCATGTGATTATCTCCAAATTTTGTGAGGAAATATTTTTATATTTTTACTAAATTGCCAAGAATAGTTATTATCTAATAAATTTAGAAAGTTTCAAGTATGTGACAATTGTCTTTATATTTTTTTAATCACCTGAAAAATTCAAATTTTCAGAATGACAATATATTCCGTTCACATGTGATTATCTCCAAATTTTGTGATGAAATATTTTTATGTGTTAACTAAATCGCAAGGTATAATAACTATTAATTGAATTTAGAAAGTTTCAAGTATATGACAATTGTTTTTTTTTATATTTTTTTATCACGTGAAAAATCAGAATTTTCAGAATGACAATATATTCGGTTCTCATTTGATTATCTCCAAATTTTGTGAAAAAATATTATGATGTTTTTACTAAATTTTAAAGTAATATAAATATTTCTTTTAAATTTAGAATATTTCAATTATGATAATTGTTTTTTATTTTTTTTAATCACTTAAAGAATTGGAACTTTCAAAATGACAATATATTCTGTTCTCATGTCATTATCTGCAGACTTTTTGACGAAATATTTCTATATATTTGCTAATTTGCAAAGTATAGCTATTATTAAGAAAATTTGGAAAATGTTTGACAATTGTTTTTATTCACTTCAAAAATTAGAATTGTCAAAATGACAATATATTCTGTTCTCGTGTTATTGTCTGGAAATTTTGTGACGAAATGTTTTAATATTTTTACTAAATCGCAAAGTATAATAACTATTAGGTATATTCAGAAAATTTCAAGTACATTTTTTACAATTATTTTTATATTTTTTTTAATCACTTGAAAAATGTTAATTTTCAGAATGACCATTCATTCTGTTTCTCCAAATGTTGTGAAGAAATATTTTAATAATTCTACTAAATTGTAAAATATAATAATTATTTAATAAATTTAGAAAGTTTTAAGTGTGCGACAATTGCTTTTATATTTTTTTAAACACTTGAAAAATTAGAATGTTCAGAATGTAATATATTCATGTGATTATCTCCAAATTTTGTGACAAAATTTTTAATGTTTTTACTAAATTATAAAGTATTATAAATATTAAGTAAATTTAGAAAGTTTTTAGAAAGTATGTGACAGTTGTTTTTATATTTTATCAATCACTTGAAAAATTAGAAGTTTCAGAATGACAATTTATTCTGTTTTCGTGTGATTATCTCCAAATTTTGTGACCAAATATTTTGATATTTTCACTAAATTGTAAAGTATTATAATTATTAAGCAAATTTAGAAAGTTTCAACTGTGGAGAATTGTTTTCATATTTTTTTAATCACTTGAAAAATAGAATTTTCAGAATGACAATGTATTCTGTTCTTATGTGATTATCTTCAAATTTTGTGATGAAATCTTTTGAAATTTTGACTAAATTCTAAAGTATACTTATTATTAAGTAAATTTAGAAAGTTTCAAATATGTGACAATTGTTTTTATATTTTTTTATTCACGTGAAAAATTATAATTTTTAGAATGACAATATATTCTGTTCTCATATGATTATTTCAAAATTTCGTGATGAAATATTTTGATATTTCTACTTAATTACAAAGTATAATTATTATTAAGTAAATTTAGTGAAAGTGGTAAGTATGTGACAATTGTTTTTATATTTTTTTAATCATTTAAAAAATTGAAATTTTCGAAATGACGAAATATTGTGTTCTCATATCTTAAAATTTTGTGAAGAAATATTTTGATATTTTTACTAATTTACAAAGTATATTTATCATTAAGAAAATTTAGAAACTTTTAAGTATGTGATAATTGTTTTTATATTTTTTTATTCGCTTGAAAAATTCGAATTTTCAGAATGACAATATATTCTGTTTTGATGTGATCATCTCCAAATTTCGTGACGAAATCTTTTGAAATTTTTACTAAATTGCAAATCATAATTATTATTAAGTAAATTTGGAAAGTTTCAAGTATGTGTTAATTGTTATTAATTTTTTTATTTGCTTGACAATATATTCTGTTCTCATGTGATTATCACTAAATTTTGTGACGAAATATTTTAATATTTTTACTAAATTGTAAATTATAATGTTTATTCAGTAAATTTGTAAAGTTTCAAGTGTGTGACCATTGTTTTAATATTTTTTTTATTTACTTAAAAAATTAAAAAATTATAATTTTCAGAATGACAATATATTCCATCTCCAAATTTGGAGTTGTTTTTATATTATTTTATTCATTTGAAAAAATTGGAATTTTAAAAATATTATTATAACCTATTGGGTTAAATATGTATTTAAGTTGGTAAAAGGGCTCAAAGATATAAGTAAATTGTCCTTTAAAAACTTGTATGTAGATTGGTTTTAAGAAAGTTTTCGTAACTAGAATTTTCAGAATGACAATAAGTTCTGTTCTCATTCGAAAATCTCAAACTTTTATTAGGAACTGTTTTGATATATTTACTTATATTATAAAGTATTATTAAGTTAATTTAGAAAGATTCAAGTATGACAATTGTTGTATTTTTTTTATTCGTTTGAAAAATACAATTTCCAGAGTTCTATTTTTGTGTCTATCTCAAAATTTTGTGTCGAGATTTTTGACATTTTCACTAAATTGTCAAGTGCATAGTGAATTTAGAAAGTTTCCAGTATGTAAAAAAAGTTTCTACATTTTTGATTCTCTTGAAAAAATTAGAATTTTCAGAATATAATAATAATATTATATTATCTTTATTACACGTAAGCCACCATACACACAAATACCAGAACATAAATAATTTGTAGCGGTTGTGAATGTCAGTGAAAATAAATAAAATAAACTTAGTCTAGTTATTAAAATGTCAATAAGTTCTATTTTATGTGATTATCTTAAAAATTAGTAATGCGTTGTAAGGCGATTTTTACTGAATTATAAAACCTACTTGTTTTTATTTAAATTTGAATTGTTTCAATAATATGAATATAGTTTTTTCTACTTCTACTTTCTTATCAACTCGGCAAATGAGGACTTACTGAGGCATTTGATTTTTTTTTACTGAATTGTAAAATTATTATTTTAGAATAAGTTTTCAGTTTCAAGTTTGTTGCAATTGTTGATGTATTTCTTTCCCCCGTTGAGAAATGATAATTTTCTCTATTAGTAATCTTGTGATTGTCTCATAACTAGGTCAAGAGCTTTTCTAATACTCTTGCTGAATTGTGATCGAAGTATGTGGCAATTTCTCTGCCTAGTTGAGAAAAGAGAACTTTCAAAATGATAATAAGCTCCTGGTTCGTACGATTATCTTGAAATCTAGTAATTTTTTAATTAAAACTTTAAATCGTCTATTGACGAATACAAGAGAAATTTGCCAAGTCGCTTATTGGCGACTCCAGTAATAAAAGGATGTAAAGCTAATAAATTTCTATTTAATGATATAAAAATATACAAGGTGTTCCGTTTGAAAAAGCAACTTTGTGTCATAACTACAACTCTTGAATTAAAAGTCGAAATAAAAAAAAAACTATTTAACTGTTTTTTATATATCTTACAGTTATTGAGAAAAAGCCGTTTTTTTTAAATGACCAAAAACGGCATCTCCCAAACTAATCAAGTTAGCCATGATCTGTTAATCCTATTATTGTTATTTCAGAAATAGAAAGAACATCCGGTACAGATTTTATTGTATAACTCTTAGACGTTTGATAATATTTTTATCAGAAGTATTTGTGATTAGAAGATAGTTTTTGGTTCAATTCGCCCAACTCCTTTTGTAGTTTATGAAAAAAAAATTGATTAATGCCTTAAATTTTTTAAATCAAATTGTAATTCTTTATTTTCAGAGGCGGATTATACCTTGGATGACTCCTTTTGGATCGACGAGAGTCCAGCTGGTAAGTGAATACTAAACTAAATAAGTATTAAAAATATGATGAACTGTGTTATTAATTATTAATGATGATCGTTTCAACACATTATGCTTCTCATGCATAAAATATATTTAATAATAAAAATAACATTGAATGAGATGATTTTTTTATTACTTTTTAAAAACAGCACAAACCATTCATGTTCCCAATTTTAGGGGTTTTATTATTTCATTTGCAATGAGGTGGTAATTTTTTCAGTATTCTGCTCCCAAAGGCAACGTAATTTCATTCACGGAAATTCTCGGCATAATTCCCGAAATGATTAACCCGTTAATGACCCGAAAACACGGAAAATTTCGCACAAACGAAAAACAACTTAATGCGGTGCATTCCGTGGAATACCAAAGCAATTAGGACGGAAAATTATATGTTCACGAGCGTACGTATCCGCGCCGGAACATCCGTGAAATGCGCTCAAATGTTTTAATATCTGCGTTATCCCCAGTGCTTTGCGCGATTATGATATATCACCATTGTGTTGTTAAAACCAAACTGACAGACATATATTATCTGCCGTAAATACGCTCGTATTTTTGCGATGCTAAAAAAAGATGTTAAGCCCTTAAACTGACTGCTTCGCACTTTGATGTATTAATTTTTAATTTTATGGTTTAAAAGATTCATTTGCAAACATTGGTATAGAAAGTGATTTTACATGTATTGTTATAACGTTTGTAATGGAGTGTTATCAATTCAATATTATGTATTGTCTGCCATTTCAGTTCTTCGGATTGTTAAATAAGGCTTTTAATATTTTCAAAGTCATTTGTTAATTGCAGTAGTAGTTTTTGAGATACAGCACGTACAGACAGACAGACAGACAGACAGATAGACAGACAGAAACACAGTCAGACAGACACACTCACACACATACACAATTTTTTTTTCTCCAGAAATCGTTGAAATCGCTTCTAGGGACCACAAAACGGATGTTTCCTTAAAAAAAATTGATCACATTTTCATGATCACAATGCTTACCCGTACAAAGGAAACGCAAAAATTTAATTATGAAATTTAACACTATTATACTGTCGATATTTATTCCTTATAAACTTAATCGTAACAGCTCATTACTTTTGTGAGGGATGACCTCAATACTTAAATCACTTAAAATGTAAAATGAATACAATAATTAAATAATATTGAATCATGCAAGTGGTGCAGTTCTAATAAATGATTGATCGAATACCAACCTAAACAAAAGATAACTCAATACATTCAAGAGTTTTTTTTTTTATTGGGATAAATCCATTACGTTTCATCGTCCGATAAACGTTCTAAAGTAGAATTAATAAACGGCCGGTTGTCGAAAAGCGGGAATCATTGATTGGTGGCACTGCAAAATTTCAATTACACCCATAAATCACTGTTTTAGGCCCATTAACGATGATAGCAGTGACAGCGACCGCCCCGAAACTCGTGCACGTTACATCCATTCAATTACCAGAGGGCTGTTTGATGCGATTATAATAATAAATAAATTTCGAGGGGGGAGGCTCCGGCCCTAATTTAGGGCCTGTGCGAAAGTGCCAACCACCATGAAGCCTGAATTATGTATAAGAAAGTGTTGAGGTGGATTTACCAAATCTGCATACGAAAGTGAATTTGAATCTCTCCAATAAATTAATGAGGATTCGGGGTTTACGTAAATCATTTTTTTAAATATAATTTAAGGATTCATTAGTGTCTATTTATTTAACGTCAAACAAAACAATGGCATATCTACACTCAGTGTTATTCATCTCACCTCTGCATGCATTTATAAAAAAAAAATATTGTATTATTAAAAGAACTGATTAAGCATATTCATAAACCATTCCTAATTTATTTATATTTGCTGTTCAACTGTATTTAATGTAACTTATTGGTGTATTATTGACAAAATCAATAACGGGCAAGAAAGTATAATTGTTGAACTTTGTTTTCATTTATGTGCGTGTATATTTATTTGCGTCATTCACAATTAATTTCCTTCATGAATAATTAGAGCAGATGTAGGTTATACTTCCTGATGACTCTCTGGAGAAAGTAAATAACGAGTGAACAAGTCCATTACCCCAGAAATCATTTAAAAGCTATTTAAAAGAGCACACACTGTTCTGCAATTGTAGGAAAGCAAATAATGTTATAATAAAACACTTTTAACTTTGTTTTTTGTATCAAAAATAAATATATAAGTTATGCAAAACAAAGTTAAAAGTATTTTATTATAATATTTAAAATGTATAACGAGTAGAAGTCTCCAGCATAAACAAATAATGTTCTTAAAGTTAGTGAAACTTGCCTCTTTTGAAGATCAGTATAAGATTTTGAACCCTTATGTATTCGATGGTATGTAGCTTGTTTATACCTGAAAATATGATCAGGTGGCAATCCATATTTATACACAAAAACACTTACTATAACTATTTTATTCTATGTAGTAATTTGACAAATTGTGCGGCACTTGCTACCAGCCGTTGTCCAACGACAACTGTAAAGTAAGAAGGACTAGTCCGTAAAGCTCTACCTACTGGACGCGTCGTCAAGACGGGAGATATCCACTAACAATTCAGTGCTTTCCCTTTTCCACTGAATCATTCGGTTATGTTTTATAATCGGCAACTATCATCTGTCAACTTCAGGGTACATTTGCCTGATACAAATGTTGCGTTAATGAGCATATGAGAAGAGTCTAGGACTAGGAAGGGTGGAAATGATGTAGATTCTTGTCCGCTGAGTCATCCCCCATCCAAATTTTCCTAAAAGAAAAAATCTGGTGATCTGAAGTGATGAACAAGGATCAGACTATTTTAATGGTAAACATTTGCCTGGTTATGGAAAGGTCGAGCAAAAGTTTCCGATAAGTGATAATTCGCATCACACTTGCAAAATTTAGTTTAATTTTATTTTTTATTTACGGTAAATCACCTTTCTACAAAATAATGTAATAATCATTTACATAAAAAATATAAACATATAAATAGGTAAATGAAAAAGTAAATATTAACCCAAGTGGCATGTAGTAATATAAGAAACATAAACAACAGGAACAGTAATCTCAGTGTTACTAAATGAACCCATAAATACAAACCAATAAATAAATATATAAATAAATAAATGCATGAATATATAAATACATAAAAGAGAAAAAAAAATGTATGTATCACAGATGGTATCACAGATTAAGTTAAATTATACGCAAAAGCAATATAATACAGTTATTGGACACATAAAAAAATAAAATAAAATATAAAAAATAAAATATAAAAAAAATATATATACATATGACTTAAAATTCATTTGAATTTAAGATTCAGTTCAAATATCTAAACATATAATTTAAATAAATACAAGAAAACGAAATGTAGCCTGAATATATGAATATTCAACCTGTTCGTTACTCTGCAAGCAAAAAATCAAGTCTTACTAAGACTATAAACAATAATAACATTTACAGTTTAAAGTTTCACATTTCATTTCAGAATAATTTTCTAAGTTAGTCTTGTATGTAGAAATAAACGATCTTAAAACCAATGTTATTATCTAGTAGTACTAGTAATAACATGCAAATTTCTTTTGTATCATTCAATATCCGTGCCGAGTGGCACTTGCCAGGAAAGTAGTTGTTTCAATAAGTTATTTGTTTATAGTCTTAGTAAGACTTGATTTTTTGCTTGCAGAGTAACGAACAGGTTGAATATTCATATATTCAGGCTACATTTCGTTTTCTTGTATTTATCTAATGCTTTCTGCAACAAGTAAAGTTGTTTCTAATTTGTATATAATTTAAAATATTATCACGAAACTGGAAAAAAATAAATAAAAACAATTTACCACACTACAAAAATCTCCAAATGCTCCTTGTTCAGGTGCTCAAAAAATGAAAATAAAAATCTTCAAAAATCCATATCTCCATTAAAAATTGTTGAGTTTACAAAAACCACATTAATTTTAAATAAGCGATACTTCGACCATTGAGGATATTGTTTTAAGGAATTTTTTCTACTCATTTTATATTTGTTTCTGCAATGTTTTCATACAAGTGCTCAAAAAATTAAAACGAAAATCTTCAAAAATCCATATCTATTGAAAATTGTTGAATTTACAAAAAACAAATTGATTTTCAAGTGCTCAAAAAATAAAACTAAAACTTTCAAAAATTCACATCTCCATTAAAAATTGTTAACCAACCAGATTAATTTTGAATAACCGATTCTGCAACAACTGAGGATATTATTTTAGGGAATTATTCTTTGCGTTTTATATTTTTTTCTGTGATGTTTTCATTCAAGTGCTCAAAAAATTAAAACGAAAATCCATATCTCTATTGAAAATTGTTGAATTTACAAAAAACAAATTGATTTTGAATAAGCTATACTTCGGCCCTTCAGGATGATTTTTTATGAAATTTTGTCTGCGCGTTTTATATTTTTTCTGCGATGTTTTCATTCAAGTGTTTAAAAAAATAAAATTATAAAATTTTCAAAAATTCATATCTCCATTAAAAATTGTTGAATTTACAAAAACCAAATTAATTTTTAATAAGCGATTTTTTAACCATTGAGGATATTGTTTTGAGGAATTTTTTCTACGCTTTTTATATTTTTTTCTGCGATAGTTTGATTCAAGTGTTCAAAAAATTAAAACGAAAATCTTCAAAAATCCATATCTCTATTGAAAATTGTTGAATTTACAAAAACCAAATTGATTTTAAATAAGCTATACTTCGGCCATTGAGGATGATTTTTTATGAAATTTGTTCTGCGCGTTTTATATATTTACTGCGATGTTTTATTCAAGTGCTCAAAAAAATAAAATAAATTTTTTCAAAAATTCATATCTCCATTAAAAATTGTTGAATTTACAAAAACCAAATTATTTTTGAATAGGCGATTTATTGATCATTGAGGATATGGTCCTGAGGAATTTTTTCTACGCGTTATATATTTTTTCTGCGATGTTTTTTATTCAAGTGCTCAACAATATAAAATTAAAATTTTCAAAAATTCATATCTCCAATAAAAATGGTTGAATTTACAAAAACCAAATTAATTTTTGATAAGTGATTCTTTGACCATTGAGGATATTATCTTAAGGAATTTTTTCTAAGCATTTTATATTTTTTCTGCGATGTTAAGTGCTTGAAAAAATAAAATTAAAATTTTTAAAAATCCATATCTCCATTAAAAAATGTTGAATTTACAAAAACCAATATAATTTTGAATAAGCAATTCTTCGACCATTGAAGATATTGTTTCAATGAATTTTTTTCTACGTGTATTATATTTTTTCCTGCGATGTTTTCATTCAAGTGCTCAAAAAATAAAAACGAAAATCTTCAAAAATCCATATCTCTACTGAAAATTGTTAAATTTACAAAAACCAAATTAATTTTGAATTAGAAATATTTCGGCCATTGAGGATATTTTTTATAGAATTTTGTCTGCGCGTTTTATATTTTTTTTGCGATGTTTTCATTCAAGTGCTCAAAAAAATAAAATTAAAACTTTCAAAATTCCATATCTCCATTAAAAATTGATGAATTTACAAAAGCCAAATTAATTTTGATTAAGCGATTCTTCTACCATTGAGGGTATTGTTTTAAGAAATTTTATTATTCGTTTTATATTTTTTTCTGCGATGTTTTCATCCAAGTGCTTAAAAAGTTAAAACGAAAATCTTCAAAAATCCATATCTCTATTAAAAATTGGTGAATTTGCAAAAACCAAATTGATTTTGAATTAGCCATACTTCGGCCATTGAGGATGATTTTTTATGGAATTTTGTCTGCGCGTTTTATATTTTTTCTGCGATGTTTTCATTCAAGTGCTCAAAAAAATAAAATTAAAACTTTCAAAATTCCATATCTCCATTAAAAATTGTTGAATTTACAAAAACCAAATTAATTTTGAATACGCGATTCTTGTACCATTGAGGGTGTTGTTTTAAGAAATTTTATTACGCGTTTTATATTTTTTTCTGCGATGTTTTCATTCAGGTGCTTAAAAAGTTAAAACGAAAATCTTCAAAAATCCATATATCTATTAAAAATTGGTGAATTTGCAAAAACCAAATTGATTTTGAATGAGCCATACTTCGGCCATTGAGGATGATTTTTTATGGAATTTTGTCTGCGCGTTTTATATTTTTTCTGCGATGTTTTTATTCAAGTGCTCAAAAAAATAAAACCAAAATTTTCAAAAATTCATATCTTAATTAAAAATTGTTAAGTTTATAAAAACCAAATCGATTTTGAATAAGCGAGACTTGGACCAATGAGGATATTGTTTTAAGGATTTTTTTCTAAGCGTTTAATATTTTTTCTCTTTATCTCCAAATACTTCTCGAATTTTGAACTGAATCAAGGATACTCGTATATTTATTTGGTATAACAATAAGATAGCCAAAATATTATCCTAAGTCACAGGTATAATATCAAAAAGAACACGAGGTGGACAAATATTAGCAGAATCATATCAAAAACAGTTTTGAGAAACCATTAACAATTTCAGAAGGTGTTAATTAACCGTGATCACAGTCACAGTTTATAATCACTGATATTAGAAAGTAGCAACGTAATTCAAAAGTAGAAGTTTTGTCCATCTCTATCCGGAACCAAGCCAATGCTCTTCTTGATTTTTTTCTGGGATTAATGTCCTATTTAGAGATGGTGTAAATCGAATAAAAGAGTCCACTCTTGGAAATGAGTTTAATAGTCAAGTGACTCCTGTGGAAATTTGTGACTATTATTTGATTCGTACAACATGATGAGGAACTTTTTATTCGCTTATCGATATTTTTAAGAGGAACACAATAGTTTTTAATGTGGGGACCTTTTTTTGAACCATGTTTTCGGTGTAAATTGGAAAATGAAAAAAGGAATTGTTAGGAAGTGAGTAGTTTTTCTTTTGCTCTCCAATTTTTCTCAGAGGGAATTTTTTTAACGTAAGGACATAATTTTTGAAGGAGACTCTTTCCGGTGGACTCTTTTAGGTCGACTCTTTTCCTTGAGTCGACTTACAAAAAAGAGTTACTTCGCCCATCTCCAGTCTCATCATGTAGTACCATTTGGATTAAATCAAATTCGAGGTCCAAAAAATGGGTTTTTTTTGCGGTCACTCTTCAAAAGGGAATCTTATAGACAACTCGTGTTGGCATGCATATTTTTCATGCGTCTGGATTGTTAAACTCGGCTGCGCCCCGGTTAATAACAGTGCATTTGCACTTCTAAATTATATTCATGTTTTCGAACAATTGAGCCAAAAGAATGCATATATATTAACGACAGGTAAAAAATTATTCGATATACCTAATATTGTTCTTTCAAAAATTCATGCTTTTGCGAAGTTCTAGATTTTTGGAAATATGCTTTTTTACTAATGCATAAATGAAATCATTTTGAGGAAATTTTTATTTTTAACAGTCAATTTTTATAGCCATCGCGGAGAATATCAGGCTTAGAACACATGGAACACTGGTTGGCCAGGGTTCTGGCCCAGTATCTACTCTGCGAGTAGCATTGCATCTTTTGGGCGAAGGAACAAAATACAACAATTTACTTTGAGTATATATTTTTAGCATGCACCGCTTGAAGAAAAGATAGCAATAATCGCTCGATATTGAAGTGTTCTTTTTCACGCTTCGCGTTTCGGCCCGCAATCACTGCGCTCAACATGAAAAGTACCACCTTTTTTGCCTAGTAATATAATCTACGATTTTGAGTACTGACTGTAAAAATTATCAGAATTTCTTATTTTCATCTTTCACAATTTTGATGTTTCAAACGTCAGTATTGTACGCTCGATGTACATTTAAAATATCATTTAAATTAAAAATATACCATGAATGTATTATACCATAAAATCGGAGAAAGTAACATGATGGCCACATCCAGTCTCTTAGTGTAAACCTTTATAGTAAAACATGAAACATGCATATCTAGAGCAAAAGTTCAAATATTAGATTTCCTCGTTTTGCATAGTTAGAATGCGAAAGTGGCTACAGTTTGGGTATAATTATGGAAATTTCGGTCCCCGGGTGTTACCTAAACGACAAACCGCACACTTCACATTCCCCGTGTGAAATCTCTATTGCACTCCTAAAACGAGACCGCTAAATTACTCCCTCATCGGGAATGCATCCCAAGTGCACGTGCATCCGGGCATCCACCAGACGGTCGTCACGCGTGCATTTTAAATTTGCCTAATATTTTATTTAACGCCGAGGCCGCACATCTCTCCTTCCTGGCGTGCGGAAGAAACGGCGAAATGTGTGACACTATCTCCTTATTTCCCTCAGGCTTTTCAATCTCTGCGACCGCTTAAATTTTAATGATTTTCCAAAGTGCATTTCAGGTATGCCGTATAACAATTATCAACACAACTTAATAAAGAAGGTTATTTATTTAAGTAATATAAAACTGTTTGATTTATCTTTTATTACTGTCTTTGAATATTTTTGAAATTGAAATTGAAATTTTATAATTTTGAGTAGTTAACTGAATGGCTAACGCTGAATTTTTGGATCTTTTTTTGGCCTCGGATGCAAGCCCACTTCTGGATCTCATGTTACAGTACAGCAGGGGCGGCTCGTTATATAGAGCCAATGAGCCATGGCACTACCTGTAGTTTCAAGCTCAACCAGAATTTATAATTCATTCTTAAAACACTTTTTCGCCAGTTATTTTAGTCTAGGAAGATAAATCGTTCTTCCTCTCTTCAAAAAAGGAGGGGGTGGGGTATATTGTATAAGTGGCTCTATCGTGTTCCACGAGCCGCCACAGGTTATAACTGTTCGTTGTTTGTTAAACATGCATTTTTCAGTTGCATTCAAAATTGAGCATTTTCTAAAATTAATAAAAAATATTAAAAGTTGTTTAAAAATTCTGAAAAAATTTAATACAACTTGTTAATTATTATATTTTAAAAATATAATCAACTTCTTAAATTCCAACAATGTTTTAATAGGTTATAATTGTATCTTGTTAAACGTGCATTTTTTAATTGCGCTCAAAATTGAGCATTTTCTAAAATAAATAAAAAATATTAAAACTTGTTTAAAAATTCTGAAATAATTCTATACAACGCCTTAATTATTATATTTTGAAATTATAATCAATTTCTTAAATTCCAACAATGTTTTAATGGGTTATAACTGTTTCTTGTTAAACATGCATTTTTTCATTGCGCTGAAAATTGAGCATTTTCTAAAATGAATAAAAAATATTAAAAATTGTTTAAAAATTCTGAAATAATTTTATACAACTCCTTAATTATTATATTTTGAGAATATAATCAACTTTTAAAATTCCAACAATGTTTTAATAGGTTATAATTGTTTCTTGTTAAACATGCATTTTTTTAATTGCGCTGAAAATTAAGCATTTTCTAAAATGAATAAAAAATATTAAAAATTGTTTAAAAATTCTGAAATAATTTTATACAACTCGTGAATTATTATATTTTGAGAATCTAATCAACTTCTTAAATTCGAACAATGTTTTAATGGGTTATAACTGTTTCTTGTTAAACATGCATTTTTTAATTGCCCTCAAAATTGAACATTTTCTAAAATAAATAAAAAATATTAAAAACTGTTTAAAAATTCTGAAAAATTTAATACAATTCGTTAATTATTATATTTTGAGTATATAATCAACTTCTTAAATTCTAACAATGTTTTAATAGGTTACAATTGTTTCTTGTTAAACATGCATTTTTTAATTGCGCTGAAAATTGAGCGGTTTCTAAAATGAATAAAAAATATTAAAAATTGTTTAAAAATTCTGAAAAAATGTAATAAAACTCGTTAATTATTATATTTTAAGAATATAATCAACTTCTTAAATTCGAACAATGTTTTAATAGGTTACAATTGTTTCTTGTTAAACATGCATTTTTTAATTGCGTTCATAACTGAGCATTTTCTAAAATAAATAAAAAATAATAGAAATTGCTTAAAAAATCTAAAATAATTCCGCACAACTCCCAAATCATCATATTTTAAGAATATAATCAACTTCTTAAGATCCCCGGGAAATATATTATTAGCAGTGTTTCTAACGTTCTACATATTATCTCGACCTCCGTATTAAAATTGAACCAGTTTTGATTGAAAATTGAAATCAAAATATTCGTTTTTTTTTTCTCCGCCCAGAACGACATTAAATTCTTATCACCAATCCTCGGTGCACCTGTTGATATCAATTCAGTTCTTAGGTTGCGGTCGCGAAATAGGTTTGTTCTCTGGTTCGGAATTTTGATTTTTGAGTTTTAGTGCCCGTTGTGTTGTGATACATCTTCAGGATTTGTGTTTGTTGGTGTTTGTGTTTTCCTCTTCATTCCGCCCCATCAATCCGAGGGAAGAAAAGAATCATCATCTAGGTTACGTCTTAACCGCCAAAATGTCTCGAAAAGATTTTCCTTTTTTGTAAGTTTTGATTTTCTTGCATTTCTTTCTTTCATCGAAAGTGAAATAAAGTATTGTTTCAGTAGCTTTAGAAAATTTCAAGTGTCTGGCAAATACTTTTTCAATTGCGTTTAAAATTAAGCAATTTCTATAATAAATAAAAAATAGTAGAAATTGTTTTGAAATAATTCTATACAACTCCCAAATGATTATATTTTAAGAATATAATCAACTTCTTAAATTCCAATAATTTCTTAACGGGTTATAACTGTTCGTTGTTAAACATGCATTTTTTAATTGCGTTCAAAATTGAGCATTTTCTAAAATACATAAAAAATAGTAAAAATAGTTTAAAAATTCTGAAATAATTCTATACAACTCCCAAATGATTATATTTTAAGGATATAATCAACTTCTTAAATTCCAATAATTTTTTAACGGGTTATAACTGTCTGTTGTTAAACATGCATTTTTAAATTGCGTTCAAAATTGAGCATTTTCTAAAATAAATAAAAAATTGTAGAAAGTGTTTAAAAATTCTGAAATAATTCCAGACAACTCCCTAATGGTTATATTTTAAGAATATAATCAACTTCTTAAATTTCAATCATTTTTTAACGGGTTATAACTGTTCGTTGTTAAACATGCATTTTTTAATTGCGTTAAAAATTGAGCATTTTCTAAAATAAATAAAAAATTGTAGAAATTGTTTAAAAATTTTGAAATAATTCTATACAACTCCCAAATGATTATATTTTAAGAATATAATCAACTTCTTAAATTCCAATAATTTCTTAACGGGTTATAACTGTTCGTTGTTAAACATGCATTTTCTAAAATAAATAAAAAATAGTGGCTGAAAGACCCCGGGTCGATAGCCAATAAAGAATCTTTACACATTTAATTATTATAGTTAAGCAAGATTTGTTTATATCATATACTAAATGTATGAATTCTTTAACAAAGATGATTTATATATAAAAAATAGTAGAAATTAATATACTGAATACTTGTTGTGCCACTTTCTTGATGGAACCATATTTTCAAATTGGGTAAAGTAAAACGCTTGTTTTGTTCCATAATTTTATTTTAACTTTGAAAATGATCCTAACGGATCGAAACACGTGTCAGGCAACTGAAAATAAAATTATGGAACTAAACAAGCGTTTTACTTTACCCAATAGTAGAAATTGTTTAAAAAATCTGAAATAATTCTATACAACTCCCAAATGATTATATTTTAAGAATAAAATCAACTTCTGAAATTCCAATAATTGTTAATGTGCTATAACTGTTCATGTTAAACATGCATTTTTTAATTGCGTTCAAAATTGAGTATTTTGTAAAATATATAAAAAATGGTAAAAATTGTTTCAAAATTCTGAAATAATTCTATACAACTCCCAAATGATTATATTTTTAGAATATAATCAACTTCTTAAATTCCAATAATTTTTTAACGGGTTATAACTGTTCGTTGTTAAACATGCATTTTTTAATTGCGTTCAAAATTGTGCGTTTTCTAAAATAAATAAAAAATAGTAGAAATTGTTTAAAAATTCTGAAATAATTCTATACAACTCCCAAATGATTATATTTTAAGAATATAATCAACTTCTTAAATTTCAATCATTTTTAACGGGTTATAACTGTTCGTTGTTAAACATGCACTTTTTAATTGCGTTCAAAATTGAGCATTTTCAAAAATAAATAAAAAATAGTAGAAATTGTTTAAGAATTCTGAAATAATTCTATACAACTCCCAAATGATTATATTTTAAGAATATAATCAACTTCCAAAATTACATGCCATTTTTTAATTGCGTTTAAAATGGAGCATTTTTTTAAATAAATAAAAAATAGAAGAAATAGTTTAAAAATTCTGAAATAATTCTATACAACTCGCAAATGATTATATTTTAAGAATAAAATCAATTTTTTAAATTCCAATAATTTTTAATGTGCTATAACTGTTCATGTTAAAAATGTATTTTTTAATTGCGTTCAAAATTGAGCATTTTCTAAAATAAATAAAAAATAGTAGAAATTGTTTAAAAATTCTGAAATAATTCTATACAACTCGCAAATGATTATATTTTAAGAATAAAATCAATTTTTTAAATTCCAATAATTTTTAATGTGCTATAACTCTTCATGTTAAAAATGTATTTTTTTAATTGCGTTCAAAATTGAGCATTTTCTAAAATAAATAAAAAATAGTAGAAATTGTTTAAAAATTCTGAAGTAATTTTATAGAACTCTCAAATGAATATATTTTAAGAATATAATCAACTTCTCAAATTCCAATAATTTTTTAACGGGTTATATCTGTTCGTTGTTAAACATGCATTTTTTAATTGCGTTCAAAATTGAGCATTTTCTAAAATAAATAAAAAATAGTTAAAATTGTTTAAAAATTCTGAAATAATTCTATACAACTCCTAAATGATTATATTTTAAGAATATAATCAACTTCCTAAATTCCAATAATTTTTTAATGGGTTATAACTGTTCGTTGTTAAACATGCATTTTTTAATTGCGTTCAAAATTGAGCATTTTCTAAAATAAATAAAAAAATAGGGGAAATTGTTTAAAAATTCTGAAATAATTTTCTACAACTCCCAAATAATTATATTTTAAGAATATAATCAATTTCTTAACTTCCAATAATTTTTAATGTGCTATAACTGTTCATGGTAAAAATGCATTTTTCTAATTGCGTTCAAAATTGAGCATTTTGTAAAATATATAAAAAATGGTAAAAATTGTTTCAATATTCTGAAATAATTCTATGCATCTCCCAAATGATTATAATTTTAGAATATTATCAACTTCTTAAATTCCAATAATTTTTTAACGGGCTATAACTGTTCGTTGTTAAACATGCATTTTTTAATTGCGTTCAAAATTGAGCATTTTCTAAAATAAATAAAAAATAGTAGAAAGTGTTTAAAAATTCTGAAATAATTGTAGACAACTCCCAAATGATTATATTTTAAGAATTTAATCAGCTTCTTAAATTCCAATAATTTTTAATGTGCTATAACTGTTCATGTTAAACATGCATTTTTTTAATTGCGTTCAAAATTGAGCATTTTGTAAAATATATAAAAAATGGTAAAAATTGTTTCAAAATTCTGAAATAATTCTATACAACTCCCAAATAATTATATTTTAAGAATATAATCAACTTCATAAATTCCAATATTTTTTAACGGGTTATAAATGTTCGTTGTGAAACATGCCTTTTTTAATTGCGTTCAAAATTGAGCGTTTTCTAAAATAAATAAAAAATAGAAAATTCTGAAATAATTTTATACAACTCCCAAATGATTATATTTTAAGAATATAATCAACTTCTTAAATTCCAATAATTTTTAACGGGTTATAACTGTTCGTTGTTAAACATGCATTTTTTAATTGCGTTCAAAATTGAGCATTTTCTAAAATAAATAAAAATAGTAAAAATTCTTTAAAGATTCTGAATTCTTGGTATATTGTATAAGTGGCTCTACCATCAACATGTTCCAAGGGTCGCCACTGCAGTACAGTGTGGGCAAAATTTAATGTTTCTATGGGAGATCTCTATAACTGTAATAGATTTTGGAGAAAAACTTAATAGTGAAAACTAAATTTATTTATCATCTTTTGTTTTCGAGTTATAGCCAAAAAGTAATTTTTTTTTCATTTTCGATATTTTGCAATATCTCAGTTACTTATCATTTTTGCACTTTTATCGTAGTCGGCTTGTGTTATTTATAGACATATTACCTGTTTTTTTTATTAGGGGGGCATATACGTCTGTCGGTTTAAATTTTTTTTTAATTCTAATTTTTTGACAGTTGAAATTCTAATAAATAAAGAGGTTTGTCGGGCAGCGCACAGGCGTGCGTCTCCCGTTTCTGAAGCGGTGCGCAGGTAGAAGAAACGGTTTCTGTCCAATTTACCACACAACTTAATTTTGAGATTGAAATACAAAAAAAAATCGCAAAGGCATTGAAGGTAGAAATAAGCTGACAGCAACAGTTTTAACAATATTATCGGGAGGATAGCGCCGAAGATAATAAACAGCAGCACTGAAGTCCTTCAAATCGCTCTGAAAAAAAATCATCAAAAATGCCTTTTTTTCGGGGCTCCAAATGTATATGTCCCCTTAAACAAACCAATTTTGTTTACAAGATCAACACGATATGATAATGAAAACGTAGAAGAATTAGCTATAGGTGTAATTGGAGCTGTAATAGTAACTTGAAACTATTTATGTTTATGCACGACACTCACTAAATGGGAAAGTTTCTTCCACCGTTAAATTTTAAAATTACATTCATTGCTGAATTAAGACTAAAGGCAAAGTTGGTATTATTACACCTAGCGTAGATAATTAGGAATTTTTAATAAGCCCTTCTGCCGAGTGTGTGAACAATATCAGCACTTTTAATGAACGCATTAATTAGGAAGGATCGGCGCATGGTGCACAGGTGCGCGTCCCTTTATTAGGGGGGGCTGTTGCATTCGTTCCAGAAAAAGGCGGTATTAATTAAATTTCAGCAAACAGGACAAGCTGTTGCAGACTTGCTAGATAGCGATAAATAACTAATATGCGCGCCCGACAAAGGCCTATAGATCGGTCCGATACGGCGTTATTACAGGGAGTGAATTATGTATGGTATAGGCTTGTGCCTAAACAAAACTTTAGATTGGATACTGTGGGAGGCGCGAATAACAAATTCCGCTTAAATAATGGCGATAATTATATAGCGTAATCGAATGACTGCCGCCCCTGCAATCTCCGTTAATAACTAAATTAAGCCGTAAAAATTAATTTGGGATCTGCGCGGCCTTAAGGGGTTGGGCTGCGAGGCCGTATTTTCGAGATTATGTAATGAATTTTATACTAATTATATTTAATGTAGGAGGAGTTTGCTATGATTATATAATGTACTTAAAACAACTTAAATGGATAACATTTAAAAGGAACAGGAATACAAAACAGTAGAAAACAATAAAGAAAATAAAGTCAAATATTGAAATCGTAAACAGTATTAAAAAGAAATACTTATTATGCAAGAAATAAAAACAATCCACAAAATAATTATATTAAAGGTACAGTCTACTTTGCAGGCCTGAAAAAAGGTGATTTTGGGTATTTTTTTTTGAAACGACTAATGAAGTTTTTAACTTGAATGTTTTTCCCAGAAATTCAAAGTGCAAATTGTATTTTTTTATATAAAAATTAATTATGTTGTCACATCGTCGAAATCACACGGGCATGCCTCACTGGTGGAAGTTCCTTGGTCCACAAAAATGGTGTGAAATCAAAAAACGACATAACTTGTTAAAGTTTATTACATTTGCCAGTGTTATGTAGCATGGAATTTAAAAATTCGGAAAAACAACAAAATGATGCTTGTTTGGAAAAAAAGTTCATTTTTTGACTTTTTTGCTGACGTTCAAAACGTCAAAATTATGAAAGATGGAAAAATTATACTTCAAATTCAAAAACTCGGTTTACTCAAAAACTAACGAGATTTCGAAAAAAACTTGCTGTAACTATTATCGTTTCATAATTATAAACCAAAAATTAAAAATAAAATAATTAATTTTTTTCTTGAATAGCAATGATTTTATGAAAAATATTTTCAAGCAAAAGATGTTCATTTCTTTGTTGTCTTCAATTTTTGTCTAAATGTTTTTGTGATATTTTTCATATTTAAGAAAATATTGGCAAAAAACAAAAAATAGTTAAGGTAAACACCTACTTCCGGTGTACGAAATTTTACCAAAAGCTTTTCAGTTCTTCGGATTATCAAATAAGACGTATGATCGAAGTTTCATATCAATTGCTCTATTAGTTTTTGAGATACAGCGCACACAGTCAGACACAGACACACAGACACAAAAAAAAATTCTTTAGAAATTGTTGAAATGGCATCTAAAAAAATTGAAAAAAATCAAGATCACAATACTTTCTCGTACTTCGTAACGGAGAAAGTAAAAAGATTTTTTTGAATCTAACAAAGTCGATGGTACCCTTATAGAAATCTATCTAAACCAAAAAAAAAAACTACTTCTGCAGCAATAAGTGTTGGGAAAAAACAATTGTATAAAAAAAAAATCAAAATGCAGAAGGAAATGCAAAATAAATATGGCATGAAAATTATAGACCTCTAGCACTTTCTTCTTGCTTTCCTAAAATATTGGAAAAATCATACTCACCAGACTGCAAAAACATACCTTCAAAAACGAATCTTCAAAAATCCATATCTTCAATAAAAATTGTTGAATCTACAAAAACCGAATTGATTTTCAATAAACGATTAAGGATATTGTTTTTAAGGAATGTTTTCTATGCGTTTTATATTTTTTCTGCGATGTTTTCGTTCAAGCGCTCAAAAAAATGAAATTAAAATTTTCAAAAATCCATATCAGCTATCAAAAGCAGCTTTTTTCGACATTATTTTAACTGTCAAAAATGGCAGTTGTCATGAACGGTATGTTTCAGCTGTTAAAAATTGACGTTTTGAGCTGTTAAGAAATTATTCAACAGTCGAAAATGATATGTTTCGGTTGTCAAATATGTTTTTTTTCAGCTGACAGAAAAGGTATTTTTCACCTATTAAAATGGTATTTTTCAGCTATCAAAAAAAGTATTTTTCGACATTTTTTATTTGTCAAAAATTGCATTTTTAAACTATCAAAAATTGACTTTTTGTAGTCAAAAATTGTATTTCTAACTGACAATAATGGTTTGTTATAGTTGTCAATAATGTTTTGTTGCAATTGTCAAGAATGGTATTTTTTCAGTTGTTAACAAGTGTATTATTCAAATGTCAACAATGATATTTTTCAGTTGTCAAAAAAGTTTTTTTCTAACGTCAAGAAAGGTATTTATCACCTATTAAAATTTAATTTTTCAGCTATCAAAAACAGCATTTTGTGAAATTTTTTTAAATTGACAAAAATGGCATTTTTCAGCTGTGAAAAATTGATTTTTTGTAGTCAAAAATTGTATTTTTAACTGACAATAATAGTTTGTTACAGTTGTCAATAATGTTTTGTTGCAATTGTCAAGAATGGTATTTTTTCAGTTGTTAAGACGTGTATTATTCAAATGTCAGCAATGATATTTTTCAGTCGTCAAAAAAGTTTTTTTTTAAATATCAAGAAAGGTATTTCTCACCTATTAAAATTTAATTTTTCAGCTATCAAAAACAGCATTTTGAGAAATGTTCTTAAATTTAAAAAAATGGCATTTTTCAGTTGTCAAAAATTGATTTTTTGTAGTCAAAATTGTATTTTCAACTGACAATAATGGTTTCTTACAGTTGTCAATAATGTTTTATTGCAATTGTCAAGAATGGTATTTTTTCAGTTGTTAAGAAGTGTATTATTCAAATGTCAGCAATGATATTTTTCAGTTGTCAAAAAAGTTTTTTTTTTAATGTCAAGAAAGGTATTTCTCACCTATTACAATTTAATTTTTCAGCTATCAAAAACAGCATTTTGCGAAATATTTTTATATTGTCAAAAATGGCATTTTTCAGCTGTCAAAAATTGTTTTTTTGTAGTCAAAAATTGTATTTTTTAGCAGGCAATGGTATGTTACAGTTGTCAATCATGGTTTGTTGCAGTTGTCGACAACAGTTTGGCAGTTTTCAGTTGTTAAGAAGTTTATTATTGAACTGTCAAAAATGATATTTTTCAGCTGTCAAAAATGCGATTTCCAACGAATAAAAATGTTATTTTTCAGCTATCAAGAGCAGCATCTTTCCACATTTCTTTAACTGTCAAGAATGGCATTTTTCAGCTGTCAAAACTTGTATTTTTTGAGTTGTCAAAAATTGCCTTTTTTTGGCTGACAATAACGGTTTGTTAGAGTTGTCAATAATGGTTTGTTGCAGTTGTCAAGAATGGTACTTTTAGTTATTAAAAATGGTATTCTCAGCTGTCTTGAGTACTATTCAACTGTTAAAAATGATATTTTTCAGTTGTCAAAAATGCTAGTTTTTAGCTGTCAAAATGGTATTTCTCACCTATAAAAATTGTATTTTCCAGGTATTAAAAGCAGCAGTTTTTGACATTTTTTCATTGTCAAAAATGGCATTTTACAGCTGTCAAAAATTATATTTTTTGTTTTCAAAAATTATATTTTTTAGCTGACAATAATGGCATTTCCCACCTATATTAATAGTATTTTTTAGTTATCAAAAGCAGCATTTTTTGACGTTTTGTAACTGTCAAAAATGACATTGTTCAGCTGTCAAAACTTGTATTTTTTGTGTTGTCAAATTTACACTTTTTGGCTGACAATAATGGTTTGTTAGAGTTGTCAATGATGGTTTGTTGCAGTTGTGAAGAATGGTATTTTTAGTTGTTAAAAATGGTATTTTCAGCTGTTTTGAGTATTATTCAACTGTTAAAAATGATATTTTTCAGTTGTCAAAAATGGTACTTTTTAGCTGTCAAAAAGGTGTTTCTCACCTATAAAAATTGTATTTTTCGGGTATTAAAAGCAGCATTTTTTGACATTTTTTAATTGTCAAAAATGGCATTATGCAGCTGTCAAAAATTATATTTTTTGTTTTCAAAAATTGTATTTTTTAGCTGACAATAATGGTATGATATAGTTGTCAATAATAGGATGTTGCTGTTATCAAGAATCGTATTTTTCAGCTATTAAGAATTGTATTATTCAGCTGTCTAAAATGTAATTTTCAGCTGTCAAATATGATATTTTTCAGCTGCCACAAATGGTATTTTACTATCAAAAATGGTATTTTTTACTGTCAAAAATAGTATTTTTCGTGTGTCAGGAATGGTATGTTTCAGCTGACAAAAAATGGTGTTTCTCAGCTGTGAAAATTCGTATTTTTCAGTTGTCAAAAATAGTATTTTTTACTGTCAAAAATAGTATTTTTTACTGTCAAAAATAGTATTTTTTACTGTCAAATATAGTATTTTTACTGTCAAAAATAGTATTTTTTACTGTCAAGAATAGTATTTTTTACTGTCAAAAATAGTATTTTTCGTGTGTCAGGAATGGTATGTTTCAGCTGATAAAAAAATGGTGTTTCACAGCTGTGAAAATTAGTATTTTTCAGCTGTCAAAAATAGTATTCTTTACTGTCAAATATAGTATTTTTTACTGTCAAAAATAGTATTTTTTACTGTCAAGAATAGTATTTTTTACTGTCAAAGATAGTATTTTTCGTGTGTCAGGAATGGTATGTTTCAGCTGATAAAAAAATGGTGTTTAACAGATGTGAAAATTAGTATTTTTCAGCTGTCAAAAATAGTATTCTTTACTGTCAAATATAGTATTTTTTACTGTCAAAAATAGTATTTTTTGTGTGTCAGGAATGGTATGGTTCAGCTGACAAAAAATGGTGTTTCTCAGTTGTGAAAATTCGTATTTTTCAGCTGTCAAAAATAGAATTTTTTACTGTCAAAAATAGTATTTTTTACTGTCAAGAATTGTATTTTTTACTGTCAAAAATGGTATTTTTCGTGTGTCAGGAATGGTATGTTTCAGCTGATAAAAAATGGTGTTTCTCATCTGTGAAAATTAGTATTTTTCAGCTGTCAAAAATTGTATTTTTTACTGTCAAAAATCGAATTTTTTACTGTCAAAAATCGTATTTTTTACTGTCAAATATAGTATTTTATACTGTCAAAAATAGTATTTTTCGTGTGTCAGGAATGGTATGTTTCAGCTGACAAAAAATGGTGTTTCTCAGCTGTGAAAATTAGTATTTTTCATTGGTCAAAAATAGTATTTTTTACTGTCAAAAATAGTATTTTTCACTGTCAAATATAGTATTCTGTACTGTCAAAGATAGTATTTTTCGTGTGTCAGGAATGATATGTTTCAGCTGACAAAAAATGGTGTTTCTCAGCTGTGAAAATTAGTATGTTTCAGCTGTCAAAAATAGTATTTTTTACTAACAAAAATAGTATTTTTTACTGTCAAAAATAGTATTTTTCGTGTGTCAGGAATGGTATGTTTCAGCTGACAAAAAATGGTGTTTCTCAGCTGTGAAAATTAGTATTTTTTAGCTGTCAAAAATAGTATTTTTTACTGTCAAAAATAGTATTTTTTACTGTCAAAAATAGTATTTTTTACTGTCAAAAATAGTATTTTTACTGACAAAAATAGTATTTTTTACTGTCAAAAATAGTATTTTTCGTGTGTCAGGAATGGTATGTTTCAGCTGACAAAAATGGTGTTTCTCAGCTGTGAAAATTAGTATTTTTCAGCTGTCAAAAATAGTATTTTTTACTGTCAAAAATAGTATTTTTCGTGTGTCAGGAATGGTATGTTTCAGCTGACAAAAAATGGTGTTTCTCAGCTGTGAAAATTATTGTTTTTCAGCTGTAAAAAATTGTATTTTTCGAGTGTCAACAATGGTATGTTTCAGCTGTCAAAAACAGTATTTTTAATAGTTTTTCTCAACATTCCTGAATTGTCAAAAATAGTATATTTTGCTGACGAAAGCAGGGGCGGCTCTTCGCATAGAGCCAAGGAACCATGGCACTTAATGTAGTTTCAAACTCAGCAAAAAATTTTAATTCATTCTTAAAACACTTTTTCGCCAGTTACTTTGGTCTAGGAGGGGAGGGGGGGTATATTGTATAAGTGGCTCCACCATCAACATGTTCCACGAGCCGCCACTGGTGCTCGATGAGTTTATCCAACAAAGTATTAAGAAATTCTTTCGAAAATGCTTCAAATTTCTGTAAATTTGGCAAATCGAAAAACTGAAAAACTTCAAAGTCGGCAAATCTGATTTCAAGTTGAACGATAATAATGTCTAAAATTTGAACTTAAATCTGTTTATAATGCAAATCTTTTCTCCCGAAATTCAAGGGTGGTACATCTGATAAAAACATCAATACCACACAGAGACAACAAAACAAGTGCATTAATAGTTATTCAAGGTACAAGTGTAAAAAGTGATTCTACATTCCTGTAGGCTATAAAAACACTTGCTCGTTCCTCGCTCTCGTTTTTAAACGCCAGTTCGTGCAATAAATAATTTCTTTACACGAGTGCCTTACAAAATTTTATCTTCGATCGTGCAGCAATTTTCAAAGAAGTTGTTCATATGAGTAATATTTTGTAAATGTCATTTTAACTGCTTGTAAATGTCATTTTAACTGCTGCTAATTATTCAATGAATAAAATAATGAATAATAACGTTTTGTCCAGAGTGCATTGATGAAAACGTTACTTAGCAACCAGTAAATAAATTGCACAAATGTCAGTCGCCATTATTATTTGTGGAAAATAGTTATATGTGAGTGTTATACTGTTATAAATTACAGAAAAAATGTGTGATAGTGATATTCTTTCTATGTCGAAGGGGCCGCGGCAATGGCAATGAAAACTTTGCTTCCAGCAAAATCTCGAAAGCAGTATGAATTAGTTTATACTAAGTTCAATCAATAGTGTACGTCAAAAAGTGTCCATAACTTTACGGAGAACGTCTTCTTAGCCTAATTTTCAGCAAGAGGCAAACAGATCAAACCATCGAGCTTATGGTCGGAGTATTCTATGGTTAAGTCGTCAGTATTAGTTAACAAAAATATTGACCTTAAAGAGTTTTCTAAGTTAACGGCATTTATGAAAAACCAATCAAAAGGTTTTCACAGGAGGAAGTCTTGCGTATTTATTAAAGAGTAGTTATATAAATTTTTAAACGATGCGCCCGACGATATGTTAATTTTAGTCTAAATTAATTGATTATGTTTCCAAATTGTAGGTTGTGGCAATTTTTAGAATTGCGGGGGCTGTTAGGAGAGAAGAATTACATCAAGGATGTTGAAGATACTGGTTCAATGCTTATTGTAAAAATATCCACTTCAAAGACTAATAAATCTCAGGCGTTCCTTGTTGACGGCGACACCAAAAAAATGATTGACATTTACAGAAGATACGTTTTACTTCGTCCTCCACAAACTCCCCATCAACGATTATTTGTCTATTACCGTAATGGCAAGTGTTCAGTCCAACCCATTGAAAAAATTCCAAACCAAATTGCTAGTTATCTTGGGTTAGCAAATCCGGACGAGTTCACTGGCCACTGTTTTCGAAGAAGGCCACATTTCTCGCAGATGCTGGAGCAGACATTTTAAACTTAAAACGACATGGCGGTTGGAAAAGTTCCACTATAGCTGAGTCAATAAATAACAAAAATTCATATCTAACAAAATTTTTCAGAGGAGTCTCCAATAACTGTACTTGTTCTTCTACGGGACAATATGTAGAAGATTCAATCATTTTCAATCAAAGTTTGCGCGAAATTACAACTAATCAATCAAATATTCCAAATGTTCTTCCTGAAACTTCTTGTTCGACGACGCCAAGGATTATCATAGAAAATTGCACCAACTGCAAAATTAAAATTGATGTACATTATACAGTTTAATTTAATACAAGTCCAAGCAATTTTAATAGTTTAAATTCTATATTATACATATTATCACTGTTACCTACTTTTATCTTTTACTGTTTGTAGACTGTACTTATATTTAATTGCCCTGCTTAGCTGGTAGAATTGTGTCCCTGCCAAGAAACAATTAACGCTGAGCAAACTGTAGTTCTTCGGAATTATCACCATGGAATACCTGCCCCATATAACCGCTGTGAGCACAAGCGACGACGGCTGCGCAATGCTCAGTTTTTCCGCGGGTCGTTTTAAGTCGCTGATGCCTGCCAGCACCAGTCCCCATTTAATTACCGGCGCCCAGAAGAATACGGTCTTCGGACCGGCGGGGTGTTGCCACAGGGGCTGCGCTTTCTCGGGCACGTACCTATCCAAAATGGCCATCGTGCGGTGATACAAATTTGGCATGGTCCTCCTAATGGAATTTTGAGCATCGTTGGTACTAATTATCGTTTATGAAGTGAACTCATTATGGGGTTTTCGATGCGATCAATTTTATTTACGAAAGTAGTGACATGTTATTATGTCAATGATAATTACATGTTTCATAGCGATCTATATATTTTGATATACATGATTATTTTCGTCAAAGCGCGGCCTTTCCTAAGGTATTTAAAAAAAATTAAAAAATATTTTTCTCCTCAATGAGCAAAGCTGAAAGTTGTACTTCTAGGTACTTCAAGTTCAGTGTTTCTCCTCCCTGTGGATGAAGTTTCAAATCATTCCAACAGATGGCAGAGCTGTAGTGAATTTTCAAAATGGCGTCTGTTAGTGATCCACGTTACAAACAGCGAGCAGTGATTGAGTTCTTGATTGCAGAGAAAGAAACTGTGGGAAATATCCATAAACGTTTGTGTGCAGTGTATGGAGATTGTGCTATCGATAGGAGCACTTTCGGGAGGTGGGCAAAGAGAGTTAAGGGCGAACCACTTCATTTCATTCGAGCGGATTTTTTGATTTCAAGTACACGTCTTCATACGTATGGCAAAAATTATTTGAGGCACATAATTTCTTTATCTAGTCCATTAGAAAATAAATATGTCTATCCTTCAAATGCACCCATATGAAACTGTATAGACCCCAACCTGTACATCACATCCACTCTTCATCTGAGTCAATCGAGGAACCGACCGAATGCTTATCGCCAGCTTGTTTACATTATTAAAATTGATTACCCTCATTACAGAGCCGCTTTTCACGCTGAATATTATAATTACAAAATCCCGAATACCAACTAGATTTCAATTCTTCCGATATTTATAAAAATCGGAAATTGAGATACCGCCGGCCATCCCTTATTAAATAGTCAACTCAAAAAAAAAATGTAGCCAATCTCTTTTAAAATCCACTTCATATTATGTATAATTATATTGTCAAAAGCAAATTTATTATTTATTGTGGTTATTGACGGCCGGTTCCCAGCAGGAATTAAAAAAATGTATCGTGATAAAGATGTTAATAAAACCACTAGAAAACGGCAATATTATTCAAGTGGATTTTGCGAAAAATATTTTGGAAAACTATACCGCTTACTACACAGATTACGATTACATCACTAACCCTTTCTCATAATTCAAGTACTATAAAATTAATATAGTTTCTTACTGAATTCTCTAACAAACAAATTTAAAATTTTATTCATGAATAAATATATCAATTTCATACTTCAAGTCCGAAATGTTCAATGACCCTAAAAATCTAAAATATAAATTATATTATTTGTGAAATCATAGACACGTTACTCGTTACTTTCAGTACAATACAATTATTTCGCTCAAAATTGTTTCAAATGATATCAATTTGATACATTTTATTATAAAAAATATTCATTGTGATTAAAATAGCTTGCAAGCTTCCGTGGGAATTTAAGATATAGCCAGTGGCGTAGCGTAGGGTCCGCAGCCAAAAAAGGCTTTGAACACGCACGTTTTGGGAGCGTTATCCATAGGAAGTACTAAATAAGATGACAGAGCAACACGCTACAAGGATATTCCGTCAATATCGTACAATTTCTATAAAACCATTCATACTTCCTTGTTAGATGTCATCTATAAATCTGCATAGAGAGTAATGAAAGAAGCCGGAATAGAGGAAGCAAATAGGAGGACGGGGAAATTGTTATTTTTAAGACTTCGAAATAAATACTGCACCATTTGTGCAAGGGCGGAAAATACATTAGAAAAACCCGCTGATCACAAATGTATCGAGTATTGGTCTTGAACATCAACGATAGAATGCAGTACAATTGTTGAAGGTTTTAGAAGAAGTATGGAGTTCACGAGTTAAAATATAATTGGCTTATCGGTGACGGAGACAGCAATGTTTATAGAAAACTGCTGAAAATTAGACCTCATGGACCTTCATTTTTAATTAAAAAAATGGAATGTAAGAATCGGAAAGGATCATTGGGACAATACAATTTGCCCAATCCATGTCATTTCATATCCACCACATTGCCTAAACGCGTCACCTCTCTCAGCATTGCAGAAAGGCGTGTTCCGCAGAGGAACATTGGGAATGTAATCTAGTGACCACAGTTTCTAAATCTGACATAATCTGTCAAACATGACAATGTACTATCAATGTATTTCTCAATTTGTTCTTTGGAAAGCATTCGAACGTTAACAGAAGAAGCTTTTTTTTATTAATTTTGGTCCTCTAAGAATTATTTAGTGAGCATCTGTGAAGCGTATACACTTTGCATTGCTGTTTTCGAGGTTTGAAAAATTGACGATTCAAAAATTTGATTTTCATCGTTTTAAAAAGGTATTGCCGGAGTTGGGGGGCGAGATTGAGGGATGGATGCCACCCGAGTTTAAAATTGCAGAATTCTCCGAAGATCATATTAAAGTCGAAAGTTTGTTGATGCTATGAAAATTATGGGAGCCGCAGATAAGGGTTGTTTTGGTCTTTGGCACCCCGTTGTGGCTGACGGAGTGACCAAAATGTTAACAAACTTTGATAATCTGCTTCAAATGGGATGCTTATGCTTAATGATTTCTCAAAGTTTCATTGTTCTAACCCTCACGAAAGAATCTTTGTTCGATATTGATTTTTAGGGGAAAGATTTTCAACATTCCCAAACAACAATAATTCATATCTCGGTTAATAACTGCGCGATTTCAAAACTTCAAAATGTTTTCTCCCAACATACAATAGCGTAATGATAATCCGTCGTTAGATCCGTGATTTAAAAAGAAAAAAAAATGTTTTGAAGCTTCTTTTCGACTTTGCATTTTAGGATTTCGGACAGTTTTGAAATGTAGCTGGATGTGCAGTGGTGCAATTTCAGATCGGACAAAAAAATGTTGTTCCCCGCTGCTTAATTTCGCTCCCCCCTTTCGTTTACATCGTCATATCTCGAAAACTAAATATTGGATCAAAAAACTTTATGGGGATACGGATTAATTCGGCGACTGATATGACGCCATCAGATTTTTAATTTTCGGAAAAAAAAAAATTGAAAAAATCTACAAAACATCCTCAGAAAACAATTGAAAATCTACTGTACATCCTAAACGGTGCCCCCTACGAAAAAATAGCTTTTACTTTTTCGACGCAGAATGTAGTTCTAAATCACCTGCTCTATATTTTTTTTCGTGGAGTTAAACATTGCCGCTCTAGAATTTTTTTATTGAAATCGGGGGTGGTTTTCTTTCAATAACTCCTCGAGGGTTAGAGCTATCGAAAAAGTTCAAACATAAAATGTCGAAAAGAGTTCGTTCTACAAAACTCTATGAAAATTGATTGCTTCCGGAAGCGTCCAAAATGTCACTTTTTAGAAAAAACGCCTGAGGGGTTGCAACCGAAATGTTAAAGTTTTCTGCCCCCCAAAACGCATTGGGAATTTTTTGAGCCGTATCCGAATCTTCCAGCTCAAACATCCAGGGAGGAGATAGATTTGGCACAATCATCTGCATCATCAAAAATCGATTTTCAAAAAGTCGCCCTGGGGTCGCCCTTGGAGCTTTGGTTCCTCGACGGGCTCCGGCGCCCATCAAAAAATAAAAAAAAATGATAGGGCGGCAACCCCTAATGTAAAGAGTTGAATGTAGGGGCTGAAATTTTGGGGATCGTATTTTTTATTATTCTTCAAGTTTTCTTGAAAATTTTAACATCCTATATACACCTGTTCTCGAGATATAGTATTTCGAGGCTTACGCTTACTTGGTAGTAAAAAAAATAGTACTCAAGCCAGTGGTATCCCCTTAAGGTGTCAGAAAGTCCAACAACTCAACTCCAAGATCTGCCAAGTTTCAGGCGTCCTGTCAGTGCCAACACTCCAGACATGATGAGGCGCGTGGATGCCATTATTCGTACGGACCGCCGCATCACAGTTCAACAATTGGCCTCACAGCTGTCAGTCAACAGTGGAAGTGTGTGTGCAATGATCGAGACTCTTGGATATTTAAAAGTTTGCGCAAAATGGGTCCCAAGAAGTCTCACAGCAGAACGCAGGATGTAAAGAACAACCATGTCATCTGATTTGTTGGCGAGGTTTGATGTTGGGGAACCGTTTCAGTCCCGGATTGTGACGGGTAATGAAACCTGGGTGCACTACTTTGAGCCGGAAACCAAAAGACAGTCAATTGAATGGCACCTTCTTCAGTCACGAAAAAAATCAAGTCAACTCCCTCTGCTGGAAACGTCATGGTTACTGTTTTTTTGGGACAGTAAAGGGGTCATTCTTGTTGATGTGATGCCAAGAGGGACAACCATTAATTCCGAAGCATACGTGAAGACCTTGGGCAAACTCAAGAAACGTTTCCGGCGTATTCTTAAAAATCTTGATCCTGCACGATAATGCACGCCCGCACACAAGTCTTAGAATCTGGGAACACCTCACCAAATTGGGTTGGACAACATTGCCCCATCCACCATACAGCCCAGATCTGGCACCGTCAGACTTCCATCTCTTCGGACCTCTTAAAGACGGTTTGCATGGAAGACACTTCGATGATGATGAAAGCATAATTCAAGCGCTGAAAACATGGCTTCGTGCACAGTTCAAGAGTTGGTACCGGCAAGGAATACAGGCACTTGTTTCACGCTGGCGTAAGACCGTTCAAGTTGATGGAGACTATGTTGAAAAATAGTACATGAAGAAGAAACATGTAGCTATATTGTCAACAAAATTTAACACTTTGAGGGCCGGTATTATAAAGGTAATTTAAATTTAATTCACGATTAAATTTTAATTGACATTTGTCCTACATGTATTTTGCATATTAACAAACTTCATTTAAATTTTAATCTTCAGTTAAATTTAACTGACCTTTTAAATAAATAGTTTCTAAAAAAAATGTGGGGCATTACTTATTGAACGACCCTCGTAACATAACGCTTGAAATTACATTACAAATTAATTATTTCGCGCTTTTATTCAACTTAAAATATTCGTATCGATTTATGATTATTGCAAAGTTATTTAGATATTTCTGGAGATTTTATGTTTCTTTGATTGCTATGATTATATTGTGTATAAAAAGCAAACGATAATTCGTTTTGAAATTTTCATAATCGCTCAATGCACATTTGACTTTCTTCAAATAAAGAATCGCCATTTTGTTTCTAGCCAGGGAATATTAATTATTTTTTTAATTGTCAACAACTTTCAAAATCAACTTTCTTAATAATCATCGTAGACCTTTATGTAATACCTCTTTTTTCATCAGAAGAACGAGATAAAACGATTGGCCTCAAAAAATTTCATCTAGAAAAAATTGCAAAAAAGTTAGCAAGTCACCATGAACTTTATGGAGAAATTTTAAAAATGCTAATTTTTTCAAACTTTGAACGGCTGTAGCGGCCGAACGAAGAATCCAATTTAAACGCGGTTTTCAATTCTGGGGTCCTTGTATGCCAATTAGTCGGTTTTGATTAAAATTGGCGATTTTTTTATTTTTGACGAAAACCTGAAATTCTATCCAAGGGTCCCCCCTTCTTACTTTTTCCGAAACATTGCACTAAAAATGATTTCCTGACGAAATCACTGATTCGATCCGGGGTTTCTACACATCACCGTAAAGATCGCTTCAAGACGCTCCAGAAAATGTACTTTTGCAAGAACAAATGTAAATTTGAATCCCGTGACACGTCAGCAAAGAAAACTCGAAAATGAAAAAAAAACGAAAAAATCAACTTTCTTAATAATCATCGTAGACCTTTATGTAATACCTCTGTTTTCACCAGAAGAACGAGATAAAACGATTGGCCTCAAAAAATTTCATCTAGAAAAAATTGCAAAAAGTTAGCAAGTCACCATGAACTTTATGGAGAAATTTTAAAAAAGCTAATTTTTTCAAACTTTGAACGGCTGTAGCGGCCGAACCAGGAATACAATTTGAACGCGGTTTTCAATTATGGTGTCCTTGTATGCCAATTATTCGGTTTTGATTAAAATTGGCGATTTTTTTATTTTTGACGAAAACCTGAAATTCTATCCAAGGGTCCCCCTTTCTTACTTTTTCCGAAACATTGCACTAAATATGATTTCCTGACGAAATCACTGATTCGATCCGGGGTTTCTATACATCACCGTAAAGATCGCTTCAAGACGCTCCAGAAAATGTACTTTCGTAAGAACAATTGTCAATTTGAAGCCCGTGACACGTCAGCAAAGAAAACTCGAAAATGAATAAAATCGAAAAAATCAACTTTCTTAATAATCATCGTAGAACTTTATGCAATACCTCTTTTTTCATCAAAAGAACGAGATAAAACGATTGGCGTCAAAAAATTTTATCTAGAAGAAATTGCAAAAAAGTTAGCAAGTCACCATGAACTTTATGGAGAAATTTTGAAAAAGCTAATTTTGAACGGCTATAGCGACCGAACGAAGAATCCAATTTGAACGCGGTTTTAAATTCTGTGGTCCTTGTGTGCCAATTAATCGGATTAGTCGAAATTGGCGATTTTTTATTTTTGACGAAAACCTGAAAAATCATCCAAGGATACCCCCTTCTTACTTTTTCCCAAAAATTGGCTTTGAAATTATTTCATGGAGAAACCACAGTTTCGATTCGCGGTTTCTATACATCACAGGAAATATCGCTTCAAGACGCTTCAGAAAATGTCCTTTCGCAAGAGCAATTGTCAATTTGAAGCCCGTGACACGTCAGCAAAGAAAACTCGAAAATAAAAAAAAAACGAAAAAAATCAACTTTCTTAATAATCATCGTAGATATTTATGTAATACCTCTGTTTTCATCAAAAGAACGAGATAAAACGATTGACGTCAAAAAATTTCATCCAGAAAAAATTGCAAAAAAGTTAGCAAGTCACCATGAACTATAAGAGCAATAATTTTGTTTAAATTACTTTTCCAATAATGAGATGCAAATTTCACTTTTTGCAATAGAACTTTCGAGAGTCGCAATTTTCTTTTTCCAGCTAGGATGTATCAATTTTCTTTTAACACGTCAAATATACATTATTTTTAAGTACATTTAGAAATTTTGAAGACTTGAAGCAAGAGATGCTTTTTACGGAAATTTTAAAATTTTGCAAATTTTTCGATTTGCAATTCGAGTCCATTTAATTTTCAGTTGTTTTTCAGTACATCAAGAATAATAATACATGATTTCTGAGTAAAGTTGAGAATAATTTTGAAAATGATTCCAAGTTTTTTTTAAACTTCCTTTCAATTGTGACTTGCAAATTTCACATTTTGCAATTCAAGTTTTGAGTCTCACTGTTTCGATTCCAGTTGTCGATTGTTTTTCAGAATATCAAGAATACATGATTTCCAAGCAGATTTAAGAAGAATTTTGAAGATGATTCCAAGATCAATTTTTTTTTTTAATTTCCTTTTAATTGTGATTTGCAAATTTTACTGTTTGCAATTCAAGTTTTGAGTCTCACTGTTTCGTTTCCAGTTGTCAAATGTTTTTCAGAATATCAAGAATACATGATTTCTAAGTAGATTCGAGAAGAATTTTGAAGATGCTTCCAAGATCAATAATATTTTTTTTAAATTTAACGTTGAGAATAATTTTGAAAATGATTTCAAGATCAATTTTTTTCCAATTATTAGCCAAGAGCAACAACACATTCCAAAGCTTTTGACTTGAACAAATTAAATTATGAATAAATATCAGTACCATATTGAATTTCGTGATAAGCGCCAATTATGTTTACAATAGGTGAGTTTGCACGATAATTTGAATGTGGTGTACAATATGAGAATATTTTTGGGGTTCCGCAGGGGTCCAGTCTGGGTCTTTTATTGTTTTGTAGGAATATGTATTATTCACGTAATGCAGTTAATTTACACAGATGTCAGAAATTCACAGAAGTCTTCATCAATGCTTTGCAATTCCTTCTTCTTCGTCTTCATCATTGAATTATTTGGATTTTTCCTGAAAATTTAAAACTCTCAACGATTTCTAAAAGTAAATTAGACTCATTTAGTATATTTGACGCTTATCACTAGTGTTAAAGAAAACCAATGTGCTCATTATACTTCAATACATTTTCTCGGGTAAGGATTATATCACCCTACAAAAAAAAATACAATTAGATGCAATTATACCGATTGCCGAACCAAATTTTCAACGCCCACGTAGTCAGCCCTAATTACGCCATTCCTCACGCAACGTTGTGGAAATTATAGATCGTCAAGAATTAATGTTACAGCCTGGATTTGGAGTTGGAAATAATTGGATCTTGTTTGATTGATAATTCAATTATTTTAAGAGCCAGTTTTTAAAATCGCAAATAATTACAAAAGTTACCACTGAAGGCTGAAAGGCCGCGGGTCAAGAGCCGTTGATCAAAAGAAAATATATACTTTTTATTGTATTTTTTTTACTTCTGTATTACCACTGAATTTTAATTTTTACTTGACTTGAGCAAACACTATTTATCTTTTCATCTTTGGCATTCTTAAATCCTTCTGTAAAATCAACATTCATACCTGAGAATAAATATCACACATCAGTTGAGAATCGTTAAACTAGTTAATATTCATTATCATTAACAAACAATCGGGAAAAGGGGGTAATTTTCGAAGTAGGTGAAGGTACGCTTCCCAGCGAACGTTTCACCCGAAATCCGGTTCAATTATTTAATTAATAAAGTTTCGCGTGCCCGCCGCCCTCGGCGGCGGCAGAGGATACAGCTCGAATTGATTATTTACGAGTCGGTGTGTAAATTAGTTATCCACATATCGCAGCTAGTTAAACCGGCGATTCATCACTTTCTAAATTCCTCCACTGAAGATTAGAGCAGCCAATTTGGAATTAAGGAACTAGTTAATTAATGTTGGCAATTTTCGAGTTATCCATCCGCGAACCATCGCGCCAGTGATGTGTAAATGTCTTCAGTCGGAATCCTGTAATTGCACAACTGCGAAAACTCCCCAACCGCTAAATAGTTGAAAGTTCCATCGACACGAGGATATTGAAATTGCTTACTGATTGGATATCGATAATAAAGATTACTGTTATGGAAAATGTTGTCTTTTTATGATTACATTATAAGAAGGTCGATGGTATATTGTTTTACCACACTGTTGCTAGATTTAAAACAATAAAAATTCATAACATTCGTAAGGATTTACATTGACCGTCAATTTATTTGAGATTTCACAATCTAAAATATTTTATTTTAAATCTTTTGTTCTTAACATTCGTAAGGATTAATATTTATCGTTAATTTATTTGCAATTTCACAATCCGAAATCTTTTATTTTAAATTATTTAAGTACATAATTAAAGCATGAATAGGTATTATAAAACAAATACAATATGAAATAACTACTATTACGTAGGATATAAACTGAGAGAACAAACTTTTTATAAAAGAATTTAAGTTTACAAAAAAAAAAACAACTTTACAACGTTATGCCATTAAGCACATAAATCGAAAGCTATCAAAATCCCTTCGCAATACAACTCAATTCCGATGCTATCAGGGATGTATACACCTGACTGGCTGCAGCTGCACACACATACACAAAAAAAAAACACCCCATTTGCCCATCGGACCTTTCTGGAACACGCTCAAACGCTCCGATAAATTCCCGGGTTCGAAACACGGATTTACCTCGAGGGTGAATAAGTATAAATACACATCCTTAGGGATATATGAAACCTTGAGGAGTACATCTATCTATCTATATTAGAGGAGGTGAGTCATTTGCATATTGGCCTCTATCCCGGGGCTAATTGCTCATCTATGCTCTTGTCTAAGGATATCCGGAATTAGCATTATCCGATGGCCCTAATCGAACAATACGTCCAAGAGACTCGCATAATAATCTTAGTAATCTGCAGTGGGATGGATTCTAAGACGATTTAGCTTTCGTTGACAATCTTGCGAGATGTATTAAATACTTTTAACTATACTGTTATTAATATATATATAGGGTGTTTTAAACCACTCGTTCACCCCAAATATCTCCTGAAATACGAAGCGGATTGAGAAAAAAAAATATGTCCAAAAATGTTTTTTGAGCCCTATCATGTGATGTGAAATGTGAACCGCCCCCCCCCCCCCCTCCCCCAGGGTCGGGGAGGGAGGTAACTTTGAAATCTTAAATAGGAACCCCTATTTTTGATTGCAGATTTGGATTCTATGATAAAAAATAATGGGTTTTTATCCGAAAAAAATTTTTCGACTGATGGCGCTATATTCGGCAAAAACATTTATTGAATTATATTTATTTCTCGCATCAAATGATAGATTACGACATTTTTTACGTAGTCATCTCTCAAATAAGGCGTTGATTGAAGACATTCGTAATTTTATGTCAGAAATAAGCAAAATCCAAAAAAATCTTTGTAAAAAAAAATCGTAGAAACGAATAAAAATCAATTTGATTATTAAATTTCATTCTATTATTTTCTATTGTGGTAATGTATGAATGTTTGTAACGACAAACAGGATTTTTTTTGCTAATCGAAAGAAATGTTTCGAATAAAAACCTAATATATTTTAGAGTAGAAGCCAAATCTGCTACAAAAAATAGGGGTACCTGTTTAAGATTTTAAAGTTACCCCCCTGCCCCGCCACAGGGGGGTGGGGTGGTGGGTTAAATTTCACACCACAGGATAGAGCTCAAAAAAATAGACGTATTTTTTTATATGTCAATCCGACTTGTATTTTGCCAGATATTTGGGGTGTACGGGTGGTCTAAAACACCCGGTATATAAAGGGTGCCCGGCAACTTCTGCATTTGAAGAGATTGAGAGATGGTCAAATTAGCAAAAAGGTACAGGTTCGAGGGCTCGTTGAGAATCCACCCCCAAATCCCACTTGTCATGGCTCACTTGTTCAAAATAAGAATTACTCCAAAATCTCCCAATTTCTGCAATTTCAGATTTTCTTTTAATTTTTATTG
The DNA here is from genome assembly GCA_910593695.2 of Ocypus olens. Classification (NCBI taxonomy): domain Eukaryota; kingdom Metazoa; phylum Arthropoda; class Insecta; order Coleoptera; family Staphylinidae; genus Ocypus; species Ocypus olens. The sequence continues at coordinate 3,461,082 of OU343053.1, read as the reverse complement.
CGGAGGCGATGACAAGTGGGATTTGGGTGTGGATTCTCAATGAGACCTCGAACCTGCACCTCTTTGCTAATTTGACCATCTCTCTACCTCTTCAAATGCAGAAGTTGCCCATGTTGTCCCTACGAAATCCGGGCACCCTGTATATATACCCGATCAAATTTGCTCAATACATATCTCTTAATAGCTGCCATGTTGCCAAAACAGGTCATCTCCATCGGTAGTACTGAAGAGGGCAAAAAAGATAAAACATTATTTTTAAACCGTTTGAAATTGGCGAAAATCAATATTTTAAAAAATATGCACCTTATGTAAGAATTTTGTATATGTTTTCGATAAGGTTTCAATAGTTATTAAAAAAATTGACATTTGAGTTGAGAAAAAAATACCACCCCAAAAAAGAGGGTGGAATCTTAAAATAAAAATTTTGGTCGTTTTTTAAAAAATTGTATCTCGTTAAGAGGACAACAAATCAAAAAGTTTTTATATATAAATAATGTAGGCGGATGCTTTGTGAAGAGAACCCGCCACCGACGGATCCTTCAAGAGCAAAAATTAAGTCAGTGGCGGCGTTTTGTTAAAATTGCCAGGGATGTTCCGTTTGCCAAGAACCTGGAAAAAATTTAATTGAAATCGGACTATACGTTTGCGAGTTTTTGAGTTTTTGAGTTCTTGTTTTTTTTTTTCACGGGGGGTGGTAGGGTAGTGTCAGAGGGGCGGCACTAGGAGGGATCGATATAGCTCTCTGGGGTGTTGAGGTTCAAAAAAATTTGCCTCCGCCCCCAGGGGGTGATTTTTACGTCTCGTCAAACTACTCCAAAACCGGTCTACGTGCACCGATGAAACTTGGTGAGGATGCGTCAGAGGGGGAGAATTTTTCGAAGAATTTTTTCATTTTTTTTTCGAAAATTAATTAAAATCGGACTATACGTTTCCGAGTTTTCGACTTTTTGATTTTTTGTTTTTTTTGTTCACGGGGGTAGTGGGGTAGTGTCAGAGGGGCGGCATCAGGAGGGATCGATATAGCTCTCTAGGGTGTCGGAAACATTTCCAAAAAAATTGCATTCGCCCCCGAAGGGTGATTTTTACGTCTCGTCCAATTACTCCGAAACCGGTCTACGTGCGCCGGTGAAACTTGCTGGGGATGTATCGGAGGGGGAGAAGGGTGTCTGTTGCAAAAATCAAAGCGATCGGCCCCTGTAATATATCGGAATAGATATTTATTTTATATTTATATTCGGCGCGATTTGGTACGCGCATGTTTCTTGTTTTTTTCTGTGAACCGTTTTGGGATGTACATATGTGTGTGAAGACAGAATAAAGCGAGCCAGCATCGAGTGAAAACGTATATATTATTTCCAAGTGTGATCTCTCCCCGAACCCGTGTGAAGACACAACAGCCATTTGTCGAAATTAACTATTTTTGACCAACGGGGGTGGTAAAATTTTTGGGGAAAAACTCAGAAATTAAAAAAAGAAGAGTCTCTTTGAAATATTTTCTAAAGTATAAAAAAAAATTCCGCCAGGCGCCTCCTCGACCGCCAAAAAACTTCTCCACCGTCGTGATTTTTTCGTCGTTTAAAAATTTGCCCCGATTCCGGAGGGGTGTTTTAAAATTTTTGAAAAAATTACAGCTCAAGGCTCGTTCGACCCCCTACCTATTTTGAAAGTTTCAACTCTTCTATTTGAAGAGAAAAAAATGCGTCCTCGATGGAAGCAAAACGAACCCGGGAACAGGGCCAAATGACGGCTCTCGAAGCCTAGGTGGTGTTTTAAAATTTTTGAAAAAATTACAAGTCACACCTCTTCTCATCCTACACCCTCTCCTCATCCTAGAAGTTTGAGCTCTTAAAAAAAACTTCAGAGAGAGTAGAAACTTGTGCAAACTCGGATGAAACTGACGTTTAAAACGTCAAAATTATGAAAGATTGAAAAATTATACTTCAAATTCAAAAACTCAGTTTACTCAAAAACTAAAGCGGTTTAGAAAAGAACTTATTCGTTATAAGTTGTTCATTTTAGCATTCTCTACAATTATTATTAACATAAATTTGCTGTAACTATTATCGTTTTATAATTATAAACCAAAAATAAAAATAAAGTAATAAATGTTTTTCTCGAATAAAAATGATTTTATGAAAAATGTTTTCAAGCAAAAGATGTTAATTTCTTTGTTGTCTTCAAAGATTGTTTAAATGTTTTTGTGATATTTTTCATATTTAAGAAAATCTTCTCAAAAAACAAAAAACAGTTAAAGTAAACATCCTTACGTGTACGAAATTTTACCAAAAGCTTTTCAGCTCTTCAGATTATCAAATAAGACGGATGTTCAAAGTTTCATAAAGTTGAAATTGTTGAAATGGTATCTAGGGACCCCAAAACGAATATTTCCGTAAAAAAAATTGAAAAAAAAATCACGATCGCAATACTTTCTCGTACTTGAGAAAGTAACGGAGAAAGTAAAAATGTATGGTCACTTTTTTGAAAAATCATTTTTATCACGATCGGCCTTCATTTGTCGAAATTAAGAATTTTTCACCGAGGGGGTGATAAAAATTTAGGGGTTAAACTCAAAGATTCAAAAAAAGGAGACTGTCTTTTTGAAATATTTTTTAAGGTCTAAAAAAATTTTTGGCCGGACCCCAGGGTTCGTTTTTCTTCTTTTAAGAATGTACTTTTTTCTTTCACCCACTTTTTTATTATTTTTTTTTTTTATGTTGAATATTCGATTCAGGACAAATTTGTCAGACAAAATGAGAGATAAACGGAAAATTACTTTCGTTTTCGCAATTAAAACTTCAATGGGCCAAAGAGAAGTTTAATTTTACTGAGATTTGTAATATTTTGCGTTATGGTGGATGCGCTGGGAAACAGTGACTGGAAAACTCTTCGGTGCAGGGTGTTTAAGTTAAAATTTCAAAGTGCAATTAAAGTTTTTGGAAGACCGCCACACTCAAATTTGCATCTAGTATAACGCTACCAAATTTCGAATTAATATCACAAATAATAAATGCCCTTGTTAATCCTATCGTCTACAAATTGGTCGCTTAGCATCTTTATGTGGCAATATTTTCTTTAAATATAGTTAGCGGCTGAACGGCTAAAAGCCTAGGCAAAAAAATAAAAATAAATAAAAATAATAATAAACAAAACTGTATGGGTGAGCCTGTTTCCTGTTACGACCTGTATACGTAAAGCAAATTGGTGATCACGATAAGCGAGATTTACTGACTGGATTATATAACACAATTAAAACTTTTTAGCACGTCCTCTGGGAATATTTAATTTGAAAAGTAAGAAGAAAAAAAGTTTCAAATAAGATTTTGCCGCAGCATTAAAGCGATTTCGCAGGCTTAGATCTTAAATAAATATTGATGAGGAAAAATGTAAGCGTCCTCAAAATAAATTGACGGTATTAAATGCAAGGTAAACTGGAGCCTCGCGAAATAACTCAATTTGCCTAGCGCAGTCTACAAATCTCCGACGGGGAGCTTCTTCTTCCTTCCATCGCGCCTCCCCCGGCATTATTATTCCCTAACCCCAGTTCTCCCCCCTGTGTGCATCTCGAAATATAAAGTAACGTATGCATAAACAGTTGTTCTGAATACATAATGCACGCATATTCGACGAAACGGTGCGCACGAAATCCAAAAGCCAATTTCGGAGGAACGTGTGCTGGTGGTGTGCTGCAGCAGCCCCTCTTCCGGTGGCTCGGTGTTAATTACCAATTCAGGTGACCGCGTGTTTTCAATTGTCCCGAAAATTTCCATTGCAAATATCTTATAAAACGACCGCGGGTTTCGAATAAATTTCGCCTATTTCGCTATAATTAAATGAAGATATTTAGTCCGGGTTATGCCTCTGTAACGGTATTTTGAAAGTTTAATTAAATCACCGACCACTCGCACAACACACACACACATACACACATCGGGTTATGGGTTTGTTCAATGCCCGCGAACGCTTGTTTTCATACAAAATTGGTTCACCACGGCCGGTTTATACGTATAGCATATCTAATGGTCTCTGTTCATGCATATCGCAACACTTTATGTTGAATGAAATTCGACCACAACTTGTTAACTCTCCACAGTTAAGCCGGTAAATATACAGAAAACATTTCAGCAAACATAATCAGGGAAAACAGTTTAGAATATTTGTACGAGCGTTTTAAATGTCGCCGAGCGCGGGATGAATTCATGCTTCCGGCAATTCTGTCACCGAGTTCCTACGTTTTCCACGCCGGTAAAAAGTGAACAATATTACGACTCCGTTTTTTTAATCTTACTGGTGGCGATCTCCCCAATATACATTATCGAACAAATTCAGTATGTAACGCATTGGAGGGTTCCAATTACCAACAGTAATTGCACAAGTGCATTGGAAATTATTGGTAACAAGTTTGTGCGATTTCGACAGACAAAGTCGTATTGTTTGGCAACAGTCCCGAGCCCGCAAGGGTCAAATGTCGAATATGTTATGTTACTTAATGATTTTTTTCACAGAATTTTATGCGTATTCCAAATTTTCAATAGAAAATATAGCATTCCGTGTAAAATAAGGAAGTTGGTGTTGACTTCCGGTATAACCGGAAGTCGAATAATCTTGAAAATAATTTCATTGAAAAGGGCATCTTCAATTACCTAACCGATGAAATTAGATTATATAGTTATAGACTATGAAGAACATTTTTGGCCATCAAAATCATTTCTAAATTAGGCCAAACACTTACTTTTTATTTTCCTAAATTTTGAATATCACGCTTTTCAAAAAAAAAATTAAACTAAATGTTACAAAAATGGTCATCTAATTGTTGTTTAATATGGTTAAAAAGACTATGGGGAACGATTTGGGCCATTAAAAAAATTTGTAGATTAGGCCAAACACTTACTTTTTATTTCTTTAAAATTTTGAATATTACGCATTTCAAGAAAATGTATTTAAACAAAATGTTAGGAAAATGGTTCTCTTGTTCTTGTTTAATATTATTGATAAGACTATGAAGAAAATTTTTGGCCATCAGAATCATTTCTAAATTAGGGCAAACACTTAATTTTATTTTTTGAAAATTTCCAGTATTACGCATTTCAAGTAAAAATTATTTAAACAAAATGTTAGAAAAACGGTTCTCTAATTGTTGTTTAATACCGTTATTAAGAATATAAAGAACTTTTTTAGTCATCAGAATAATTTCTAAATTAGGGCAAACGCTTACTTTTTTTTTGAAAATTTCGAATATTACGCATTTCAAGAAAAAATTATTGAAATAAAATGTTTGTCTAACTGTTATTGCACATTGTTATTAAGACGTTTAAGAACATTTTGGCTATCAAAATAATTTCTAAATTGGGCTAAACATTTCCTTTTTATTTATTTATTTTTTAATTTCGAATTTTAAGCATTTCAAGAAAATTGTATTTAAACTAAATGTTAGAAAAATGTTCCACTCATTATTGTTTAATATTGTTAATACCAATATTAACTATTAACTATTAATATTAACTAGTATCTATTAAAACATTTTTGGCCATCAAAATAATTAGACCAACACTTTTTATTTCTTTAAAATTTCGAATATTACGCATTTAAAATTATTTAAACAAAATGAATAAAAAACGTTTGTCTAATTGTTATTTAATATTGGTACATATTAAGACTACGAAGAAAATTTTAGGCTATCAAAATAAATCATTTCTAAAATTGGGTCGAACACTTACTTTTTATTTTTTCTAAATTCCGAATATTATGCATTTCAAGGAAATGTTAGAAAAACATTTCTCTAATTGTTGTTTAATATTGTTAATAAGACTATAAAGAACATTTTAGCCATCAGAATAATTTCTAAATGAGGCAAATACTTACCTTTTATTTTTTTTGAAAATTTCTAATATTACGCATTTCAAGAAAAAATGATTTAAATTAAATGTTAGAAAAACCGTCTTCTAATTGTTATTTAATATTGTTATTAAGACTATAGAGAACATTTTTGGCCATCAGAATAATTTTTAAATTAGGGCAAACACTTATTTTTAATTTTTTGAAAATTTTGAGTATTACGCATTTCAAGAAAAAAATATTTAAACAAAATCTTGGAAAAAAGTTTGTCTAATTGTTGTTTAATATTGTTATTAGGACTATGAAGAACATGTTTGGCCATTAAAATCATTTCTAAATTAGGCCAAAGACTTACTTTTTTATGAGAAATAGACTGTAGTACTTCCTGATATCTATTTTTATTTTATTTACTGTACTAGTTTCGACTACAGGAAGTACTACAGTCTAATTCTCATATTAAATCACCTGATAAACATGAATTACCTACTACAAACAAACTTACTTTTTATTTCTTAAAATTTCGAATATAGCGCATTTCAAGAAAAAAATATTTAATCTAAATGTTAGAAAAACCGTCTTCTAATTGTTGTTTAATATTGTTATCAAGACTATAGAGAACATTTTTGGCTATCAGAATAATTTCTAAATTAGGGCAAACACTTATTTTTTATTTTTTGAAAATTTCGAATATTACGCATTTCAAGAAAAAAATATTTAAACAAAATCTTGGAAAAACGGTCTTCTAACTGTTATTTAAAATTGTTGATAAGACTACGAAGAACATTTTTAACCTTCAAAATCATTTCTAAATTAGGCCAAACACTTACTTTTTATTTCTTTAAAATTCTAAATATTGCGCATTTCAAAGAAAATGTATTTAAACAATATGTTAGAAAAATGTTCTTCTATTTGTTGTTTAATATTGTTATTAAGACTATGAAGAACATTTTTGTCAATCAAAATAATTTTTAAATTAGGCCAAACACTTTTTATTTAATATTTTCGAATATTGCACATTTCAAGAAAAAAATATTTAAACTAAATGTTAAAAAAACGGTCCTTTGGTTGTTGTTTAGTATAATCAATAAGACCATGAGGAACATTTTTGGCCATGAAAACCATTTCTAAATTAGGACAAATACTTATTTTTTATTTCTTAAAAATTTGGAATATTGCGCATTTCAAGGAAAATTTATTTAATCAAAATGTAAGAAAAACTGTCCTCTAATTATGTTTTGATATTGTTAATAAGATCATGAAGAAGATTTTCTGGCACTAAAATCATATTTAAATTAGACCAAATATTTACTTTTTATTTCTTCAAAATTTCGAATATTGCGCATTTCAACGAAAATTTATTTAAACAAAATATTTAAAAAAAGTTCGAATAATTGTTGTCTAATATTGTTACTAAGATTATAAAGAACATGTTTGGGCATCAAAATCATTTCTAAATTAGGCCAAACACTTACTTTTTATTTCTTTAAAATCTTGAATATTACTCATTTCTAGAAAAAAAATTATTTAAACTAAATGGTCGTCTTATTGTTGTTTAATATTGTTATTAAGACGATGAAGAACATTTTCGGCCATCAAAATAATTTCTAAATTGGGCTAAACACTTACTTTTTATTTCTTTAAAATTTTGAATATTACGCATTTCTAAAAAAAATATATTTAAACTAAATGTTAGACAAACAGTAGTGTTATTGTTGTTTAATATTGTTATTAAGACTATGAAAAACATTTTTGGGCATCAAAATCATTTCTAAATTAGGCCAAACACTTACTTTGTATTTTTTGAAAATATCGAATATTACGCATTTCAATAAAACATTATTTAAACAAAATATTAGAGAAAGCGTTCTTTAATTATTGTTTAATATTGTTAATAAGACCATGAAGTACATTTTTGGGCATCAAAATGATTTCTGAATTCTTTTTAAAAAAGAGCATGTCTGCGAATGTTATGCATTTCAGGAAAAAAATATTTAAACAAAATGGAAGAAAAACGGTCTTCTAATTATAATTGAATATAGTTAATAAGACTGCGAAGAACATTTGTGGTGACCAATATTATTTTTAAGTGAGGTCAAACAATAACTTTTTTTTTTTTTTAATTTGACCGTGTGTTCGTATCCTCGTTTTAGGAAGAAAAATTGTTATACAAAATCATATATAAACAAAAAATTAGCTAATTCCTTTTTGCAATGAAATATTTTTTGGGTTAGGGCCCAAAACGAAGATTGATTAACATTTTATTGAGATTGATAATATTTTACTAATATATGGTGAATGCGCCGGGAAACCATGGCTGGAAATTCGTGGTCAACTTCTCGTCTGTCCAAATATGCAGTTATTTGCACCTGATATTTTAAATGTTCGATGGGAATGTATGATAAATTTTGACAAAAAGTACTGTGCAAGAACTGATAAGAATTTTTACGTAGTTGATATTTTGTAGGCATGTTATGTTTCGTATACGGGAGAATGATCAATTAATTGATTGATGTAAATTGTCAGAAATTATAACAATAATAAATAGCATATTTTTTTAATTATCGGCTTTTAAAAATAGAAGTTGATATAATTTTAGCAAATCACCTTATAATTATTTGTTGTTTTCTTCGAAGGAATTATTTTCTTAATACATGGCTTGGCACATACATATTGATATCTTAATTGTAAAAAGAAACTTCATAACCATCATTGTTCATCGGCGAAATCATGAAATTAAATTCACCTAAATTTCTTTAATTATGTACAGAACATTAACACCAGCGCCCCGTCATATTTTCCGCAGGCTGTTTTTTATGCGAAACACCAGCGTTTTAATTGCGCGAGTTATAAATCTTGTCGGGAATTGGGCGAACGCGTTAGGTAATTGCGCATAACGGAACCGGAAGCCCTACCTTGAAGTATTAAAATGTAATTATATGGTATGCGGGTTAAGTGTGCTGAAGGGGGCGAAGCCTTCCCTGGAACACACCGTTTACGGCCACATGTGACGCTAATTGCTCCAGACTTTAGATACCCGGCGTCAACATGTAATTGTGTTTTTGGAAAAATTTACAGGCCAATTAGGAGCCCGGCCAAAATTAGCTACGCATGGCTTGGGAGAATTTTATCTGTTATATTACAACTGGAATATTTCCAGGGAGTTTTTTGCATTGACGGACGTTCGCAATGATACGCCGTGGATTCTATCGACCTTCCGGCCTTTTATACTTTTTTTTTCTTCCTGGGCTGCAGGAAAAAACTCCCTTCGGAGTAGGCCCGTAAAAAAAGGTAATTTAATATTATTAAATCCTTCCGGGACGAGTAATAGTGCTCCGAGGAGACTACTCCTAATGCATTTTCCAATCAAACGACATTCGGAGATTTGTGCCTGATTTTTCTACATAAAAATGAAAACTGTTTGGGTTTACAATTTTCATGATATTATCGTGAGAAGTACATCTTTCGTTCAAGCATGCATTTGTAGGTATAGTTGGTGTGAAAATTGTTCAATAATAAATATGTTGCTACTACTAATATTAATATTAAAATTATCTTCCTTTAGATGAATTATTTATTAAATATTCATCACAAATTAACACAATGTAATTTAAAACAGCTGTAAATTGTTTAATTCTTTCTCAAGATATAAAAGTGTAGATGCACCACCGGCACTAAAACTAAAGTTGACTACTCCAGTAAAACATAATGTCGCCACCGTAACGATCCCCCATAGAACACGCTTGTCGTAACAATACAAATTCTACAAAAAAAAAGTAGGCGAAAAATAACTTTTACGGCCCTTCCGGCGGCGCATAATTACACCCTTCCCGAATTCGAACCCTGAAAAAAAAAGTTATAATCCGAGAAAGTTCCCGTGTCTCGGCGGTTACCGACGGAGCCATTTATCCCTGCATGTCCTTTGCACAATGGGAACGGTGATATAGGTCAGTAATTATTTAACGCCGTCAATAATTCATCTATTTTCATTCCGACTTAGTTATCGGAAATAAAAATCGAAGGGACATTAATATTAATTTAACGCCCCATTTACGGGCCCTTTGATCAATCACCCGTTGGACGAGCGCGGCCCTATTTGTATATGAAATTAGCTGTTTCTCAAAGAAACGCTGCTAAAGCAAAATGAAGATTCGACGTTGTGTGCTCATTTATTTCATGAAAATCATATTGAAAATGTTCTTTGTTGTAGAAACTCGTTGGAAACGAACTAGCCCTTGTTAGATATAATGCAAAATAAATGCATATTTTTTATTTAGAAAATACTTTTACAAATTTGACTTACAAAAACAATAATAGTCAGAGCCATGGAGCTATGGCACTACCTGTAGACTCAAGCTCAGCAAGAATTTTTAACTGATTCTTAAAAAACTTATTAAATGTTAAACATTACCTGTAAAACCAAGTGGAAGTTCCACATGAATTTCAACAGATGGTTAAAATTTTGAAAGACTATTTCTGAATAATGTGTTTTTACAAATTTCCAAATTAAGCAATCGCAAGTTTACCACAACAAAAATGGTTGCATGAAAAAGAAAATTTTGATGACCAAAAAGGCGCATTTTTCAAAATACAAGTAGGGATTAAACATTTATTTTAACAGATGGTTTAAACTTTGACTGACTAATTCTGAATATTGCGTCTTTATAAATTTTTAAAGAAAATCATCACAAGTTTACCACAACAAAAATAGTTGCACTAAAAACAAATGTTGATGACCAATAAAGCGCATTTTTCAGAAATTCAAATGGGAATTCCACATTTATTGCAACAGATGGTTGAAATTTTGACAGACCAATTTTGAATAATGCATCTTTACAAATTTCCAAAGAAAATAATTTTCTTCTAAATTTTCGATTTTTTTGTTAAAATTTTCGGATTTTTGGTCCAAAATTTTGATTTTAAGGATCGAATTTTTGGTCAAAGTTTTTCAATTTGTATCCTATATTTTAGATTTTTTAACCTAAATCATTGCTTTTTTATTTTTTGCCGATATTTTCAAGTACAGTTTTTGATTTCTAGCCCTTTATTTTAGATTTTATAACTTGAATTATTATTTTTTATGGGCGAATTTTTTTACTTTTTGGTTACTTTTTGACTACCGTTTTCGAGTTTCTAGTCGGCAACTAATTTTGAGCTAAATAGTTATTCTAGGAGCTGAAATGTGCAAATTAATTTTGTTTTCCTTGATTTTTCAATTTTTTTGGTTGGCATTTTTTATCTTTAGCATTTTTAATTTTTTTGCCCTATATTGTAGATATTTGACCTGTATTTTTCATTTCTTCGTTCCAAATTTTAGAGTTTTTGCCTGAAATATTCTTTATTTTGATTTTTTCTTTGTTGAAATTTTCAGATTTTTTTTTTTAAGGAAGGATGATTGACGGAAATTTGGGTTGGGGAATTATGGATGATGTGGGACATTGGCTTAGACATCGTAGGTCATTCAGCCACAACCGATTGTTTGCAATACATTCCTCATATTAAATGAAAATAGACATCCACAAACACCCATGCCCTCGCCGGGATTCGAACCCAGGACCCTCCGCATTAGTTCTAGCGTACTAACGCACGCGGCTAGTGGGCCGGCTTTCAGATTTTTGGTTTGCATTTTTTAACCGCAAATTTTTGGTATTTGTCTACATTTTTTGTGCTTATATTTTAGTTTTTTACTTTAATTAAGAGCTAATTCAGCAAGTGATTATTTTTTTAACGATTTTTCAAAACCTTGAGTACAATTTCCATTCCCTCCAGTGCAGTTTTGAGTCAATTCCTGTTGTTTTCAGTAGCAATATTGCAAATATTTTTACAAGTAATGAAAAGTACACTATGTCTTCATAGTTTTAGTAATTTTTGAGGTAATTGTACTAGTGATTAATTTTTTACAATTGTTCAAAACATTGAGTGCAAATTTCCTTCACTGCAAGAGCATGTCGTTGTTTTCAGGAAATTAAAAGTAGACTATTTTTGAATAATTGAAGTTTATTTGAAGCGAAACCTTCAAGTAATGAATTTAAAAAAAAAATTCAAATCGTCGAGTGCAAATTTCCTTTGCTGTAGAGCAAATTTTGAGTTTTTTCCTATGTTTTCTGGGGCTAATCACAACGAGTTCTGAAAACGGCAATTTTCGTACTTGAATTTTCAATCTTCTTGTTTTTATTTTTTTACCGTTAAGCCCGGATTTGTATATTTTGGTCTAAATTTTTAATCTTTTAACCTTATTTCGTTTTATAAATTTTCGATTTCTTTGTTTAAATTTTCGATTTTTTGGTTCGCAATTTTGATTTTTAGGATCGAAGTTTTGATTTTTTATCCTATATTTCAGATTTTTTTACGCGACTTTTTTTATTTTTTTGCCGATATTTTTTAACTTGCATTATTATTTTTTATGGGCGATTTTTTTACTTCTCGGTTACTTTTTGACTAAAATCGATTAAATTTAATTTTTCTTCAATGTTTTTTTGTTTTTTTTTTCAAGACTGAGACCATTCTGAGCACTATTTGTCCAGGAAATTTTGTTGTGGGACTTCCAGGAACTGAGGTTTTTGAGGTCGCCAACTTATTTTGAGCTAAAGAGTTATTTTGGGGGCTGAAAATAGCGAATTATTTTCGTTTTCCTTGATTCCTCAATTTTTTGGTTTGAATTTTTTATTTTTAGACCAGCATTTGTGATTTTTTTGGCCTATATTTTAGATCTATGGCCTGTATTTTTCATTTCTTCGTTCCAATTTTTTTTTTGATTTTTTTTGTTGAAATTTTCTGCATTTTTTTAACAGCGAATTTTCGAAATTTGTCTAAATTTTCGATCTTTTGGGCGTGTACATTGGTTTTTAACTTTAATTAAGAGCGTATTTTTTATTGGTCTATACTTTAGATTTTTAACGTGTGATTAAATTTAATTTTTCTTCAATTTTTGTTTTGTTTTTTTAAGACTGAGACCATTCTGAACACTATTTGTCCATGAAATTTTGTTGTGGGACTTCCAGGAACTGAGGTTTTCGAGGTCGGCAACTTATTTTAAGCTAAAGAGTTATTTCGGGGGCTGAAAATAGCGAATTATTTTCGTTTTCCTTGATTTCTCAATTTTTTGGTTTGAATTTTTTATTTTTAGACCAGCATTTGTGATTTTTTTGGCCTATATTTTAGATCTATGGCCTGTATTTTTCATTTCTTCGTTCCAATTTTTTTTTTTTTTTTTTGTTGAAATTTTCTGCATTTTTTCAACCGCGAATTTTCGAAATTTGTCTAAATTTTCGATCTTTTGGGCGTGTATTTTAGTTTTTAACTTTAATTAAGAGCGTATTTTTATTGGTCTATACTTTAGATTTTTAACGTGTGTGATTGATTTTTATGTGAAAATTTTTGATTTTTTTGCCGGTATTTAATTTCTAAAATTTGTCATTTCCATCTTTCATAATTTTGATGTTTCAAACGCCAGTATCATCCGATCTAATAAATTGTAAAAGTGGCTCTACCATCAACATGTTCCACGAGCCGCCACTGATAATAGTAGATTCCTTTCATTGAAATAACTTTAAAATCAATTTTTTTTATATAGATATATAAACGGAAAAATTTAATGTGATGACTGAAGGACTTCGTCGATGGCTTTTTCTAACATATGTATGTTGGAGTAAAGTTCATGTATATATATGCGTGGTATTAGCCTGGCAAGTATTTGTTGCAATAGATAATTTACTTTATAGTCTCTAACCTAGACTTTTATATTAATCACAGATTTGCGGATATATATTTCGTTTGAAATAATATTATTTAAAATTTAATTTCCATCAACTTTTATTACGTGCAAATTTTCAGATGCAACAGTTACGCGACAAAACGTTTTAGACCTTCCTGAGAGTGGCATTACGAAAATGTGTACAGCGGTTCGAGTTACAATTAAATATCAAATGTCACGAAGTTCCTTCTATTGGTTTCTGAATTTGCGTCGAACAAACATATGACATGAAAGTTTTCATTGCACGTGTTAGTCGTATAATTGTCCAAACATGGTTTCCCTATAAAACGGGCAGTGATTTGAAAAAAGAAAATACAAATGTACAAACAAATTAATTTGCTGATTAGATCAAACTTTTTTCTGTAATGTAATTTAAATTGCAAGAATCAGTAACCGTAAACTGAAGAAACGAATGAGTGATATTCTTTAATTATCTCGATATCAAAACAACTGCTGAAGTTGAAAACATTGTTTACAGGAAAGTAAACTAATTGCACAAAGCAGGCAAAAGGAATGTACACTTTTCACGACCCCTCGAAATCCATCCGGGCAAACAAAACACAAAAAAAAAATTGCGACATAAAGAGACACATCCATTCACGTATCATTTTCCGTAATAAACTTATTTTAGTGGGGAAAATGGGATGAGCGCCATACATCACTGTCGAACAAAACATGGTATTAGATCATCCGTTTCCATGCAGGACTGTGTGTTGTGTGTTTCTGTTTGTTTCGAGCACTGATAGATGCAATAAATTGAATGCTGCACATCCGCGCGACGGCAACAGAAAAGTTTATGGCCGCCGTTTATTCACGGTTTCCGGAAATTACTTGGCAATTAACCACTGAAACTGTACAGAACACCGACACACCGAATATACGGTTTATACACCGTGACGAATTTAAATATTATACGCTGGCAACACTGACGTTGGTGCGGGGAAATTGGACGGCGAGAACTCTATTTTAAGTGGATATTATTTATTGTTGTTCGTGTCGTGAATAGATTTCTTAGTTATTCCTTCGAAACTATGCATATACAAGTTAAACATTAGAAATCTTACACAAAATAATTTATCCTAAACCATGTGTTTAATTTTGTGTAACAAGTGTGAGCAACGATACCAGATTCTAAAATACGTGGACAAAAAGAGACGGGTTGTGCAACAAAAACAATGGGGGTTAAAATTAAAAAATTTCAACTTAGGGGTCGTATCTCAATTTTGGGACACCCTGTACATTTGAATTTTATCTCAAAAAATGGGCGTTAAAAAAACTAACACACGTATCTGAGCATTTTTCTGAAAGAAAATGCCCTAAATTTTAATCGAATTTATTCCTTACTTTATGTACACAATGTATAAATATTCAACCTGTTCGTAACTCTGCAAAATTAAGAATTTAATTTTTGTAGGCAGAGTCAAGCTGAAAACATTATATGTGTATATGCATATGTATTTTCAATTTGTCGTGTATTTTTATTTTGTCCCAGATATGCATTAAATCTGTAATACCGTTATTCGTAAAAAAAAAATGGTGATGTGGCCATCATGTTACTTTCTCCGACTTGATCATAGCCATTTATATTTACGTTTTCATGGTTTATTTTCAATTGAAATCATATTTTAAATGTACATCGAGCGTTGCGTAAACTTGGATGAAACTGACGTTTAAAACGTCAAAATTATGAAAGACGGAAAAATTATACTTCAAATTCAAAAATTCAGTTTACTCAAAAACTAAAGAGATTTCGAAAAAAACTTATTCTTTATTAGTTGTTCATTTTCGCATTCTCTACAAGTATTATTCACATAAATTTGCTGTAACTATTATCGTTTCATAATTATAAACCAAAAATATAAAAAACAAAATAATTTTTTTTCTCAAATAAAAATGATTTTATGAAATATATTTTCTTATAAAAGATGTTCATCTATTTGTTGTCTTTAATATTTGTTTAAATGTTTTTGTGAATTTTTTATATTTAAGAAAATATTGGCAAAAAACAAAAAACAGTTAAGGTTCCGGTGTACGAAATTTTACCTAAAGCTTTTCAGTTCTTCAGATTATCAAATAAAACTTATGTTCAAATTATTATTATGTTTCATATCAATTGCTCTATTAGTTTTTGAGATATAGCGCACACAGGCAGACACACACACACACACACACACACACACAGCACAAAAAAATGGTGATGTGTCCATCATGTTACTTTCTCCGATTTGATGGTATAATTGTTTTATATTTGCACATTCATGGTTTATTTACTTTCTCCGTTACGAAGTACGAGAAAGTATTGTGATCGTGATTTTTTTTCAAAAAAAATTTTTACGGAAATATCCGTTTTTTTTAACTATAATCATATTTTAAATGTACATTGAGCGTTTCGCAAGAACGTCAAAATTATGAAAGATGAAAGTGACAAATTATACTTCAAATTCTAATAATTTTTACCGTAAGTTTACTCAAAAACAAACAAAAAAGTCTTAAAAAAGATTTCTAAAATAGTCCTGCTGAAGAGGTCCTAACAAACCTAATAAAAGTCCTGAACAACAAAGTCCTGATAAAAAAGTCTTGATAAAAAGTCCTGAAAAAAAAGAGTCCTGACAAAAAAATATCTTGCACAACAGTTCTGAAAAAAGTTCATCCTAAATCTGTAAAAAAGAGTACTAAAAATAAATCTTGAAATAGTTAAAAAAAAATTTTCCCAAAAAGAGTCTTGAAAAAGTTCTTAATAAGAAGTCCTGAGAAAGAGTCCTATAAAAAATCCAGCAAAAAGGCCTGAAAAAAGTCCCCAAAAAATGTCCTAAATAAATACCTGAAAGTAAATGTTTTTAAAATCAACTTGAAAAAGAAAATTTTGAAAAAGTCCTGAAAAAAAAATTCAAACAAGGTCGTGAAAGAAAATTCATGAAAAAGATATTCCGAAAAAAATGTCATGAAGAAATTCTGAAAAAGTTGTTCTAGAAAAAAATACCAAGAAAAAGTCTTAAAAACAAGGAGGTACTTAAGAAATTCCCCAAAAAAAAATTCCTGAAAAAGAATTCCTGTTAATACAATTCATGAAAAAGATATTCCGAAAAAAATGTCATGAAGAAATTCTGAAAAAGTTGTTCTAGAAAAAAATACCAAGAAAAAGTCTTAAAAACAAGGAGGTACTTAAGAAATTCCCCAAAAAAAAATTCCTGAAAAAGAATTCCTGTCCTGGAGAAACAATGTTGGAAATAAAATCTTGAAGAAAGAGTCCTGATAATTCCTTTATGAATGATTTTGTAGAGGTTAAGAGTCAGCACTTGTTTTGAATTTTGAAAAATTTACGTTGTTTTCGATTTTCGATTTTCGATTTTCGAGCAATTGGTTATTTTTTAGTTTGATGGCGATTATTTGGAAAACTAAGTGATTAATAAGTCTGGATTTTTCTAAAATATGAAAGCTCAGTGTTTTAAAATTCTGTAAAAGTTAAGTCCGCACTTGTTTCAACTTTTGAAAAACAAAGATTTTTCGATTTTCGCGCTCATAAAATGGTTATTCTTGAGTTTGACAGTAATTATTTGGAAAACTGCGTGATTCATGAGACTGGATTTCTCTAAAATATGAAATCCTAGTGTTTTGCGAATAATTCTGTAAAAGTTGAGTCTGTATTTGTTTCAAATTTTGAAAAAACAACGATTTTTCGATTTTCGAGCGCAAAAATGGTAAATTTTGAGTTTGTCTGTGATTATTTGGAAAGCTGCGCAATTAATGAGCCTGGATTTTTCTCATATATGATAGCCCAGTGTTTTATTAATGATTCTATAACAGTTAAGAGTAAGTACTTGTTTGAAATTTAAGAAAAAATAACGATTTTTCTATTTTTTTAGCGCATAAAATGGTCATTCTTGAATTTGACAGTGATTATTTGGAAAACTATGCGATTAATAAGTCTGGATTTTTCTAAAATATGAAAGCCCAGTGTTTTACGAAAAATTCTGTAAAAGTTAAGAGTCCGTCTCTTGTTTCAAACATAGAAAAAACAACGATTTAGTCATAAAAACGTCCTGCATAAAAGTCCTGAAAAATAGTCTTCGTTCAAAATACCAGAGGACCTGAAAAAGGTCATCTAAAGAGTCCTAAAATAAGACCTAAGAAAAGTTCTTAAAAAAATTCTCGTAGAACGTTCTTTTCAAAATGTCCTTAAGTTTCTGAAAAAATTGTCTCAGAAAGGCTGAAAAAAGTCCTAAAAACACACAGACAGTATGTTATGTAGAGTAAAAATGGTGATGTGGCCATCATGTTACTTTCCCCGACAAGATAATATCATTTATATTTACCTTTCATGGTTTATTTTCAATTGAAATCATATTTTAAATGTACATCGAGCGTTGCGTAAACTCGGATGAAACTGACGTTTAAAACTTCAAAATTATGAAAGATGGAAAAATTATACTTCAAATCCAAAAACTCGGTTTACTCAAAAACTAACGAGATTTCGGAAAAAACTTATTCTTTAGAAGTTGTTCATTTTGGTATTCTCCACAATTATTATTCACATAAATTTGCTGTAACTAGTATCGTTTCATAATTATAAACCAAAAATATAAAAAAATTAATAAATTTTTTTTCTCGAATAGCAATGATTTTATGAAAAATATTTTCAAGCAAAAGCTATTCATTTCTTTGTTGTCTTCGATGTTTGTTTAAATGTTTTTGTGATATTTTTTATATTTAAGAAAATATTGGTAAAAAACAAAAAATAGTTAAGGTAAACACCCACTTCCGGTGTACGAAATTTTACCAAAAGCTTTTCAGTTCTTCGGATTACCAAATAAGACGTACGTTCAAAGTTTCATATCAATTGCACAAGAGAGACACACGCACACACACACAGACACACACACAGACACACACACACACAGACAATTTTTTTTTCCGGAAATTGTTGAAATGGCATCTAGGGACCCCAAAACGGATATTTCCGTAAAAAAAAATTTTGAAAAAAAAATCACGATCAAAATACTTTCTCGTACTTCGTAACGGAGAAAGTAAAAAAATCCAGAAATTGTTGAAATGACATCTAGGGACCCCAAAAAGGATATTTCCGTAAAAAAAAATTTTGAAAAAAAAATCACGATGACAATACTTTCTCGTACTTCGCAACGGAGAAAGTAAAAACGGAAATTAATAAAACGACCAATCTTTTGTAACGAGTACTGAAAGAATTTGCAACATCTTTATGTACTCTAAGAACTTGAAGACTGTTTTTCGTTCAGAAAAAAAAAAACCAAAAACAATGAAACTGCGAATTTATTTTTTGATTTGATCTACATCTTTTTAATGAGTACTGAAATAACTTGAAAAATCTGTCCTTTCGTTCTAGAGTTATCCTTAAGAAAATAGAAAACTATTTTTGGGTATTATCTGAATCTATTCGATCACCTAATCGGCTGGAAACGCCTAAATAACGATTTCTCGTTTATTTTTCTTATTTTTTTTTCAAGTCCAAGAAATTCATTCATTCTGACCACTGTTTGTCTATAAACTTTTTGGTGGGACTTCCGGGAACGGAGATACGCAAAATGACTTTTATTATCGAAAATAGTGCTTAAATTCATTGCAAACGAAAGAAATCATTTTAATCATTAAATAACGACTTAAAAAAATCTTCAAAAATGATTTCTTCTTTTTCAAGTCTAAGGGCTCATTCTGAACAACATTTTTTTTTTCTGTGAGACTTTAAGAAACGGAGATACGTAAAATGACTTTTGTTGTAAATAGTGCTTATATCGACAGGAAACGCCTTAATAACGATTAGAATTTTTTTTTTTCGAAATTTTTTTTTCAAGTCTAACAAGGAGGGGACAGATGTGTGAGTCACCGATTTGATCCATCTTTGGCACACGTGTAGGTCATGACTAGGAGTGTAATAGGGCGCACTATTTAGCCGTTTTCGAGAAAAAATGGTTTTTTAATTTGTTATTCATTAGTATGTTTATATACCTTTTGCGTTATGCAAGGCTTGCATCGTCTCCAGACCACAGGGCACACATATTAAAAATTCTAGATTTAGATGGCTTCGAGTATTCGCTTCAACAGATAACAGATGTAAGCAATCAATCAAAAATACCCGTGAATCCCTTAAATGTTCTGATCCTGAAGGACTGTCAACCGATTCCTGCGGTGTTGTGTTTTGTTTTATCGATAATACAGTATATGAAATCATAAATTTTTGAAAGAAATCATTCTCCGGGGTAATTATTCAGATAACCTTAGTCATCCTATTTACGCATTTAATAATTTTGTGTCGTACTAAGAATCCATTAATTTCTCATTATATTTCCGCGTATCGCTGTTTGATGTTCGTGACGTTGGATAGACCAAAAATATTCTCCGGCGTTACTAAAGCCGTAAAGTGGGTTGAGGTTGAAGAAGAAGAGGAAATGTAGGGCGGAGCGCGGGGGGGGGGGGGGGATCACACACCATTTCACCTATGATATTTAATCATCCCTGCGGCAGGCGGGAGAGAACTTCCAAATCAATTTCCCTAATAACGGAAAGGCAGATTCAGCATTTATTTCGTGCATATAATAGAAGTGCCGAGCGTGCATCATGCAGATATCAAGGAATTTATATTCACGCAGATAAGCCCATAAAACAATTTTTACGACTAGATCAAAGGGGGAGAGAGAGAGGGCCGCCCTAGCGCACATTACTACAAACAAAAGTCGCAATAATATCAACTCTGCAGTATTCCGGCGCTTAACTATGAAATTTATTCTTACTATATGGCATCATTGCTTTACTTTATCTGCAAGCTTGCCTTCGATTCCATGGATTCGTAACGTATGTATTTGCGGGATTTCTCGTTACTTCAATATTTACACAGAAGGCAATTCACATCTGTTCACTAACTTTGAATTATTGATACAAATACGTTGGTGGTTTACGTACTAGATAAATTATAATGTGATACAGTGATCATTTAAATTATTACAAAATTAGAAACTCTTTAAACATTGCTAGGTACTAGATAAATTATAATTTATCTAGTACCTAGACTAGTAAAGTGAAAGATCACTGTAGAATATTACCCATTCGTTACTTACTCCGTTTGTTGAAATTAACCGTTGTAATGCTGTTAATTTAGAATATCTGCCGATTTCTCCGCATCCGACAAGCTAACAAGGATGGGGTGTTGGCAGATAAACTAGTACAAGTGGGCCTGAAATTTGTTGTTCACGAGTCCTTTGTCGCCCGTAAATTGTACATACAGCGCTTAGAATAATGAAAAGGCGAATAAAGGAGGTCAATGGCACGAAAACAGGACATTATGCGAGACCCTGCGTCAAAACACGTTTAAGACGTTCCGTTCTTGTTAATGTCCCCCCATTCGTTACAGTTCCCAGCCCCTCATCAACGACCTTAAGATCCCCATTGTCCCTGCTTCTGTACATTTTGTAACGTTCGAATATTTCTATAAAAAATAACAAGCCTGTTTGTGCATCTCCCGTTTGTCGGGGGTGCGGATCGATGGTGAAACGACCCCCTTTCAATTAATTATTTCTGGTCTAGCCACGACCATAATCTTACCAGTTATTGCTTGGATCGGATACTTGAATGATTCATGTATAAATTAAAACGTTCACAGCTGAATTCTAGTTAAAGAATTGTTCACGCGTGCACATTTTCTGAATATCATTTAATGCCATGCCGAGTGCGGGATAATTAAAGTCCAATTGGGGATTCGACGGTCTGGGAATTACCCTCCGTATATGATGGTCCCCAGGACGCTTTGATTAGTTTCCTGTGTAATGCACTTATATGAGTTTTTAGCGTTTTCAGTGAAATTTGTACCTAATTTCGGATTGATTCAATTAACTGAATTTTGAAATTTATTCGTTAATAGCCTAGAATTGTATGGGTATTAAAAACAACTTGTATTACAACATATATCACGAGAATAAACAAGTCGGTGATAATATTTACACGATGCACATTGCTTTAACGAGCTAAGAGAGCATGATACAGAGGACACCTTCTAACTAAACTAACTCAATGCGTCATCCGTACATTTCAGGTTTTGTCCACATCTGCAGGGTGTTTTGTAGTTTCCCAAAATAAATAGCACGCTTAGGATGGCAGACAACATCAACAGCTCATGTAAACAAAAAGCCTTTGAAACTAGTTTTAACGTATTACAATGGGAATAAAGGTAATAGCACTGTTACAGTTAATACTTTAGGATAAGTTTAAATTAAGCAGTGATAATTAATTCCAAGCGAACTTCCCAATTAACTGTCTATAGTATATTAATATTAACTGAAGTACAACATTAGTTGTTTATTAGTTTTTATAAATAAGCATATTTAGTCGTTAATCTTGAAAGTTACTACACATGTAACCTTTGTTTCGAGCAGCCTATGCTATATTTATCTATTATTATCAATTGTGTTTTTATAAAATCAATGTTGTGCAATTTCACAATAATTGTGGATCTGTCGGATTTATTGTTGATAAATGGACGGTAACTTTTAAGAAATTAAATTTTTGTGTTCCCGGCGCATCCACCAGAATATCAATTCATCCAAGCGATGGTTGCGTGCAAACTCAAAAATGTAAAAATGGTTTTTGTAAGTGCAAAACACACTGAATAATTGTAATAATAACATAAATAATTTTTCAAACTTCACCACCATTAAAAAAATCCAATGGCTCTTTTATAGATTTTTGTAGAAATCCCAAAAATGCTATTGAAAAAGAAACGATACATTACATTACAATCACCTTCGATTGATAATAATCATTTTAGATACACTGCATAATCACGTGTTATAAAGAAAGTCTGTTTTTTGTTTATTTCTTCTATCCAGGCACCACTTTTGAAAGCTGATAATTATTTTGTAAGCATTGTTTAAGCAATGCATGAAGACATTATTTGAATAAATACATCGTGCCTGGAAACAAAATGTCAGCACTCGAAACTTGATTTTAAGAAAAATTTAATTTACATTTCGTGATTTAAAAAATTCTAAAAAAAATAGTGACTGCCAGAATTAGCTTCAAATTTCTCAAATCCATCCAGAAATATTGTATTTTTGGCAAACTGGAAAATAATCGATATACCCCCGCTGGAAACAAAATGTCAGCACTTGAAACTTGATTTTAAGAAAAATTTAATTTGCATTTCGTGATTAACAAATTCTAGAAAAATAGTGACTACCAGAATTAGCCTTAAACTTATCAAATCCATCCATATATATAGTATTTTTAACATACTGGAAAATAATCGATATGCCGCCGTTGGAAACAAAATGTCAGCACTCGAAACTTGATTTTTAGAAAAATTTAATTTGCAGTTTTTGATTTTAAAAATTCTAAAAAAACAGTGACTGCCAGAATTAGCTTCAAATTTCTCAAATCCATCCAGAAATATTGTATTTTTGGCAAACTGGAAAATAATCTATATAGCCCCGCTGGAAACAAAATGTCAGCACTCGAAACTTGATTTTTAGAAATAACAGAATTTTCATCTTGTCATTTAAAAAATTCTAAAAAAATAGTGATTGCCAGAATTAGCTTCAAACTTCTCAAATACATCCAGAAATATTGTATTTTTGGCAAACTGGAAAATAATCGATATACCCCCGCTGGAAACAAAATGTCAGCACTCGAAACTTGATTTTTAGAAATAACAGAATTTCCATCTTGTGATTTAAAAAATCCTAAAAAAACAGTGACTGCCCGAATTAGCTTCAAATTTCTCAAATCCATCCAGAAATATTGTATTTTTGGCAAACTGGAAAATAATCGATATACCCCCGCTGGAAACAAAATGTCAGCACTTGAAACTTGATTTTAAGAAAAATTTAATTTGCATTTCGTGATTAACAAATTCTAGAAAAATAGTGACTACCAGAATTAGCCTTAAACTTATCAAATCCATCCATATATATAGTATTTTTAACATACTGGAAAATAATCGATATGCCGCCGTTGGAAACAAAATGTCAGCACTCGAAACTTGATTTTTAGAAAAATTTAATTTGCAGTTTTTGATTTTAAAAATTCTAAAAAAACAGTGACTGCCAGAATTAGCTTCAAATTTCTCAAATCCATCCAGAAATATTGTATTTTTGGCAAACTGGAAAATAATCTATATAGCCCCGCTGGAAACAAAATGTCAGCACTCGAAACTTGATTTTTAGAAATAACAGAATTTTCATCTTGTCATTTAAAAAATTCTAAAAAAATAGTGATTGCCAGAATTAGCTTCAAACTTCTCAAATACATCCAGAAATATTGTATTTTTGGCAAACTGGAAAATAATCGATATACCCCCGCTGGAAACAAAATGTCAGCACTCGAAACTTGATTTTTAGAAATAACAGAATTTCCATCTTGTGATTTAAAAAATCCTAAAAAAACAGTGACTGCCCGAATTAGCTTCAAATTTCTCAAATCCATCCAGAAATATTGTATTTTTGGCAAACTGGAAAATAATCGATATACCCCCGCTGGAAACAAAATGTCAGCACTTGAAACTTGATTTTAAGAAAAATTTAATTTGCATTTCGTGATTAACAAATTCTAGAAAAATAGTGACTACCAGAATTAGCCTTAAACTTATCAAATCCATCCATATATATAGTATTTTTAACATACTGGAAAATAATCGATATGCCGCCGTTGGAAACAAAATGTCAGCACTCGAAACTTGATTTTTAGAAAAATTTAATTTGCAGTTTTTGATTTTAAAAATTCTAAAAAAACAGTGACTGCCAGAATTAGCTTCAAATTTCTCAAATCCATCCAGAAATATTGTATTTTTGGCAAACTGGAAAATAATCTATATAGCCCCGCTGGAAACAAAATGTCAGCACTCGAAACTTGATTTTTAGAAATAACAGAATTTTCATCTTGTCATTTAAAAAATTCTAAAAAAATAGTGATTGCCAGAATTAGCTTCAAACTTCTCAAATACATCCAGAAATATTGTATTTTTGGCAAACTGGAAAATAATCGATATACCCCCGCTGGAAACAAAATGTCAGCACTCGAAACTTGATTTTTAGAAATAACAGAATTTCCATCTTGTGATTTAAAAAATCCTAAAAAAACAGTGACTGCCCGAATTAGCTTCAAATTTCTCAAATCCATCCAGAAATATTGTATTTTTGGCAAACTGGAAAATAATCGATATACCCCCGCTGGAAACAAAATGTCAGCAGTTGAAACTTGATTTTAAGAAAAATTTAATTTGCATTTCGTGATTAAAAAATTCTAGAAAAATAGTGACTACCAGAATTAGCCTTAAACTTCTCAAATCCATCCATATATATAGTATTTTTAACATACTGGAAAATAATCGATATGCCGCTCTGGAAACAAAATGTCAGCACTCGAAACTTGATTTTTAGAAAAATATAATTTGCATTTTGTGATTAAAAAATTCTAAAAAAATAGTGACTACCAGAATTAGCCTTAAATTTCTCAAATCCATCCATATATATAGTATTTTTAACATACCGGAAAATAATCGATATGCCGCCACTGGAAACAAAATGTCAGCACTCGAAACTTGATTTTTAGAAAAATTTAATTTGCAGTTTTTGATTTTAAAAATTCTAAAAAAACAGTGACTGCCAGAATTAGCTTCAAATTTCTCAAATACATCCAGAAATATTGTATTTTTGGCAAACTGGAAGATAATCGATATACCCCCGCTGGAAACAAAATGTCAGCACTCGAAAATTGATTTTTAGAAAGATATAATTTGCATTTTGTGATTTAAAAAATTTAAAAAAAACAGTGACTGCCAGAATTAGCTTCAAATTTCTCAAATCCATCCAGAAATATTGTACTTTTGACAAACTGGAACATAATCGATATATCCCTACTGGAAAGAAAATGTCAGCACTCGAAACTTGATTTTTAGAAAAATTTAATTTGCAGTTTTTGATTTTAAAAATTCTAAAAAAACAGTGACTGCCAGAATTAGCTTTAAATTTCTCAAATCCATCCAGAAATATTGTATTTTTGGCAAACTGGAAAATAATCTATATGGAACCGCTGGAAACAAAATGTCAGCACTCGAAACTTGATTTTTAGAAATAACAGAATTTCCATCTTGTGATTTAAAAAATTCTAAAAAAACAGTGACTGCCAGAATTAGCTTCAAATTTCTCAAATCCATCCAGAACTATTGTATTTTTGGCAAACTGGAAAACAATCGATAAACCTCCGCTGGGTACAAAATGTCAGCACTCGAAAATTGATTTTTAGAAAAATATTATTTGCATTTTGTGATTTAAATTTAAAAAAAAAAACAGTGACTGCCAGAATCAACTTTAAATTTCTCAAATCCATCCAGAAATATTGTTTTTTTGGCAAACTGGAAAATAATCTGTATACCCCCGCTGGAGACCAAATGTCAGCACTCGAAAATTGATATAGAAAGTTATATTTTTAAGAGTCGCAACAGCGTGATCATATCATAAAGTGTCATTGTGATCTGGATTATCCATGACTAATTTAATTGCGGATCCTAGAACATCAGTTAATACTCTTTCGTGTCTTATTTTTATATTTGGATTATTTTTATTAATTACTGCTATTAGTTTTATTTGCATAATGCTGATTAAATTATATAATTAATAGTATTAATCTTTATAGACAGAATTTTCAAGGAAAATTAAAGTTTTTACAGTGTTTGCTGTCTTGGTGATGTTAGTTAAGTTTTTGTATAATGACCACTGATTTATAATATTTTTAGAAATACAGTCTGTTCGTTGTTATACCGTGACAAATTTGTCATAAACTCAGCGATGCGCAGTGAGAAAAGCTCCACCCCCTTAACAGCGATTGGGACAATTATTGGGTATTAAATGCAATGTCGCCCGTAGGGGATTTATCTAGTACACAATTGTAATCGTTCACAATGAGTAATTCAGGCATAAACGAACGCCACTGAGCCGATCGTTCAAATATCACAGCCCCTACCGGGTAGGAGTGCCCGTCCATCTGATCATAAATTTATCACGGTATAACGAATAGACTGTACGTAGTTTTAAGGGGTCTGGAGCATGAAAATAAAGTTAATTTTTGAGAATTATCTTTTGAGACACTGTAAATGGTACATGAAAATCCTTTGCAGATAATTTGATTTAAAATGTTTGACGAAAACCTGAAAAACTACCCAAGGGTCCCCCCTTCTTACTTTTTCTCAAAAATTGGCTTTGAAATAATTTCCTGAAGAAACCACTGGTTCGATTCCGGGTTTCTACACATTACTGGAAAGATCCCTTCAAGACGCCTCGGAAAATGTCCTTTTACAAGAATAAATGTCAATTTGAAGCCCATGACTCGCAGGCAAAAGCAAAGAAGATTCGAAAATGAAAAAATGGAAAAAAACAACTTTTTTAATAATTATTGTAGACCATTGAAGTACACCTTCTTTTTCATCAGAAAAACGAGAGAAATTGATGAGATTAGCGTTAAAAAAATCAGTTATCTTCAATAGTAAAAAAAATAGCGTGCACCATGAACATGTTAAACAATTTTCAAAGAAAATAATGGAAAAAAACGAAAAAATCAACTTTTTTATTAATTATCGTAGACCATTGAAGTATACCTTCTTTTATCAGAAGAACGAGAGAAATGGATTGGCGTTAAAAAATTTCAGCTATCTTCAATTGTAAAAAAATAGCGTGTTACCATGAAAATGTAAAAAAAAATTTAAAAGAAATCGATTTTTCAGATTTTGAACGGCCGTAGCGGCTAAACGAAAACTCCAAATTGAATGCGGTTTTCAAATCAGTGCTCCTCGTGTGCAAATTAGTCGGATGCAATTTAAATTGGCGATTTAAAATTTTTGACGAAAACCTAATGTATTATTTTGATCATAAAATACGAAATTTTGATCTAAAATCCAAAGTTGAGCTCTTAAATTCTGAAAATTGAACTTATATTCTAAATTTTGGACCCTAAAACGTATTATTTTGATTATAGAATGAAAAAGTTTCATCTAAGATTCAAAATTGAGGTCTTGAATTCTGAAAATTGGCAGTAAATTCTGAAATTTAGATCCTGAAAAATAATATTTTGTTCACAAGATGAGAAATTTTACTCTAAAATCCAAAATTTTGGTCTTGAATTCTGAAAATTGGCAGTAAATTCTGAAATTTAGATCTTGAAATGCAACATTTTGTTCAGAAGTTGAGAAATTTTCATCTAAAATCCAAAATTGAGGTCTTAAATTCTAAAAATCGGCAGTAAATTCTGAAATTTGGATCCTGAAAAATAATATTTTGTTCACAAGATGAGAAATTTTACTCTAAAATCCAAAATTACGGTCTTGAATTCTGAAAATTGGCAGTAAATTCTGAAATTTAGATCCTGAGAGTAACATTTTGTTCAGAAGTTGAAAATTTTTTATCTAAAATCCAAAATTGAGGTCTTAAATTCTGAAAATTGGTCGTAAATTCTGAAATTTAGACCCTGAAATGTATTATTTTAAACCTAAAACAAGAAATTTTGATCGGAAATCTAAAATTCAGGCCTTCTTTTCTAAAAATTGGCAGTAATTCTGCAATATAAACCCTGAAATATAATACTTTGATCAGAAAATGGGAATTATGTGTCTAAAATTACAAAATTTGAATATTTTGGATTAGACTTTAAAACACTAAAATTGTATTTTAAATGTGGAATTTGGGCTAAAAAACTTAAAAGCAAAAATTCGTTGATTCTGGGTCTAACATAAAGTCATGATAAAAAAAATTGGATCGAAAATATAAATTTCAATCCAAAATTTAGGTTCTATAATTTGGTTTCTGAAACTCTGGAATTTAAACCCTAAAATCTAATATTTTAAATTCAGCATTTGAATTCCAAAATTTTCGTGTGCAAGGATTTTTTCAAAATTCGAAATTAGATCTGAAAATATAAATTTAGATCCGAACTTTGGGTCCTATAATTTAGTTTCTGAAACTCTGGAATTGAAACCCTTGAATCAAATATTTTAATTCGAAATTCAGCACTTGAAATCTAAAATTTTTGAGTTTTAAGGATTTGGAGTTGTTTTAAAATTCTAAATTAGATCTGAAATTATAAATTTCGATCCGAAATTTAGGGCCTATAATTTGATTTCTGAAACTCTAGAATTTAAACCCTAAAATCAAATATTTTAAATTCAGCACTTGAATTCCAAAATTGTTTTGTGCAAGGATTTGGAGTTTGCTTTCAAAATTTGAAATTAGATCTAAAATCTAATTTTCAATCCGAACTTTGGGTCCTATAACTTAGTTTCTAAAACGCCGGAATTGAAACTCTCAAATCAAATATTTTAATTCGAAATTCAGCACTTGAATACCAACATTTTTGAGTTTAAAGGATTTGGAGTTTGGTTTCAGAATTCGAAATTAGATCTGAAATTATACTTGGAAAATGTACTTTCACAAGAACAAACGTCAATTTGTAGCCCGTGACGCGTCAGCAAAGAAAACTCGAAAATGGAAAAAATCGAAAAAATCAACTTTTTTAATAATCACCATAGACTATTGAAGTATACCAAGAGAAATTGATTGCCGTTAAAAATTTTTAGCTATCTTCAATAGCAAAAAAATTAGTCAGTCGCCATGAATATTTTAGAAAATTAAATAAATTGATTGATTTTTCAGACTTTGATCGGCCGTAGCGGCTAAACGAAATCTCCAAATTGAACGCGGATTGCAAATCTGAGCTCCTCGTACGTCAATTAGTCGGATTCAGTTAAAATTGGTGATTTTTAATTTTTGACGAAAACCTGAAAATCCACCCAAGGGTCCCCCCTTCTTACTTTTGCTCAAAAATTGGCTTTGAAATAATTTTCCGAAGAAACCACTGGTTCGATTCCGGGTTTCTACACATCACTGGAAAGATACCTTCAAGACGCTTCAGAAAATGTACTTTCGCAAAGACAAACGTCAATTTGAAGGCTGTGACGCGTCAGCAAAGAAAACTCGAAAATGGAAAAAATCAAAAAAATCAACTTTTTTAATAATCATAGTAGACTATTGAAGTATACCTTTTTTTTCATCAAAAAAACGAGAGAAATTGATTTTCGTTAAAAAAATTCAGCTATCTTCAATAGCAAAAAAAAATAGTCGGTCACAGTGAACATTTTAGAAAATTAAATAAATTAATTGATTTTTCAGACTTTGATCGGCCGTAGCGGCTAAACGAAAACTCCAAATTGAACGCGGATTGCAAATCTGAGCTCCTCGTACGTCAATTAGTCGGATTCAGTTA
The DNA here is from genome assembly GCA_910593695.2 of Ocypus olens. Lineage (NCBI taxonomy): Eukaryota > Metazoa > Arthropoda > Insecta > Coleoptera > Staphylinidae > Ocypus > Ocypus olens. The sequence continues at coordinate 3,431,234 of OU343053.1, read as the reverse complement.
AAATTGGTGATTTTTAATTTTTGACGAAAACCTGAAAATCCACCCAAGGGTCCCCCCTTCTTACTTTTGCTCAAAAATTGGCTTTGAAATAATTTTCCGAAGAAACCACTGGTTCGATTCGGGGTTTTACACATCACTGGAAAGATACCTTCAAGACGCTTCAGAAAATGTACTTTCGCAAAGACAAACGTCAATTTGAAGGCCGTGACGCGTTAGCAAAGAAAACTCGAAAATGTTAACTTGCAAATAAATCTGAATTGCAACGTTAATACATGAAAAAATACACAATCAGCAGTTTCTATATAATGTGTTATAAAAAAAGAGAATTGAATGCTTTATCCGAAATTTGAATTATCGGACCATGCATTCGACATGGGGATGACGCGCTTATATGGAAGGGTCCAATTTATGGCAGGATAACTCGCGTAGGCACAATATAAAATACAAAACCGGAAAATTGATATTCCGGTTTACCGAATTTGCCTCTCCAGGAGACAATAAAACCTTTTACGGGAGCGGAAAAGGTGGAAGGATATATCGTAATAAAAATAAGCACCGAAAAAGTGAGGGGGGGGGGGCTGCTCTCTCTTTACCCCTACACACTCGAGTTATGAAAATTGGCGATTTTTACCGCCGAATTGCGGGATCGAATAGAACACGTGTGCTTTTTATAACAGAACCGTTAATATTAGATGGGGGCGACTTTTTGTGGCGTTTTCTTAATTAGTCGATTATTCTCCATCATAAAATGAGAAATACTACTTTTCTTCTTCTACAATTTAAGAGTCTCTAAGAGACTATTCATGTTGTGTAGTGTATTAAGGTGTGGTATATATACATAAATATGAGATATTTGTACTTAATTAATTTTTATTTATTTATATCGCGACCGGTTTCTTTTCGCCTGTAATGGTTTAATAAACCGAAACCGGTCGCAATACAAACAAATAAAAATTAAGGAAGTACAAATATCTCATATATATCTAAGAGACTACAATTAACAAATCATCTACCGAAACAACTATTTTCCTGGGTACTAGATGAATATTGAATGTTACAGTTGATAATTTATGTGTTAAAAATATCAAAAATATTAAATTAACTCAAGGTTGAATGTATTTATTACTGCACAAAAACACTAAATAAACATCATTAATTAATATGATTAATTAATTTCTCACTTAACTCGTGGTGAAACATTATCATATAATTTTAATTAATTAAAACACTTGGTTTTGGAGAGACAAATAAAAATAGTGTTTTAATTAATCAAAATAAAAGAATTAATTAAGATATAAGTATGACAAAATTGTTTTGTTAATATTGGCCATCCATAAACCATCTACATATATTCTCCATCATATTTGGAATTTGAAATTTAGGTGATTTATGTACAGTGTTGCGCAGTATAACAATGCCTGGTCGGATTGATATGCTCGTATAAGGAATGGGGAATATCCGGTCTAGTTTAACTAAACATGATTTCATGTTTGATTTGATTAAATTACTATCTGCAGTGTATCACGCTCTAAACGAGTTTCCAAGTTAATTATTTAATCAATTTAGAGCGCGCCGGTTTCTAGATCGGTTGTTCCCAAACTGTTTAATTATGAAGCTCGCCCGGTATCATTCGAAATTAATTAATAATAATGTGATTTTGCGATTCGTAATATATTAATAATTGAAGCGCCAAAAGTAACTTTTTGGCCTTAAATATTTAAGATGGAAAAATGTGGTTTGTGTAAAAGTTGCAGATAATTATCGAATCTATAATCGGAAAATATTTGTATGTATAATGGATGCCCCACAACGGAAATCCAATACAAACTTATTTTTTCTGTAAACAACACTAGGTATATTTTGCATTTTAATGAAATGAATTTTTTTCAATGACGAACACTCGAGCGCAAAAAATTAAAAATTAATAGGAAATGCAAGGATAAAATCGTACAAAAATTCAGTTCACTTCACAAGACGTCAATCTTTCAAAATAATTTTGGTTTTTCCATGTCAAACAATTTTCAGCCGAGTTATGAATTTTTGAAAATGTATTTTTTTTCAATGATGAATACTCGAGCGCAAAAATTATAAATTAATATGAAGCGCAAAGATAAAATCCTACAAAAATTCATTTCACTTCATAAGATATCAATCTTTCAAAATAATTTTGGTTTTTGAATGTGCAGCAGTTTTTAGCCGTTATGTCTTTTTGAAAATGTATTTTTTTCAATGATGAACTCTCGAGCTCAAAAAAAAATTAATATGAAACGCAAGGATAAAATCCTACAAAAATTCAGCTCACTTCACACGACATCAATCTTTCAAAATAATTTTGATTTTTGCATTTGCGGCAATTTTCAGTCGAGTTATGAATTTTTGAAAATTTATTTTTTTCAATGAGCGCAAAAAATTAAAAATTAATATGAAACGCAAGGATAAATCCTACAAAAATTCAGTTCACTTAACAAGACGTTAATCTTTCAAAGTAATTTTGATTTTTGAATGTGCAGCAATTTTCAGCCAAGTTATGAATTTTTGAAAATGTATTTTATTCAATGACGAACACTCGAGCGCAAAAAATTAAAAATCAACATGACACGCAAGGATAAAATCCTACAAAAATGTAGTTCACTTTATAAGAAGTCGGCCTTTTAAAATAATTTTGGTTTTTGAGTGCGCAGCAATTTTCAGTCGAGTTATGAATTTTTGAAAATGTATTTATTTTTCAATGATGAACACTCGAGCGCAAAAAATTAAAAATTAATCAGAAACGCAGAGATAAAGTCCTACAACAATTCAGTTCACTTCACAAGACGTCAATCTTTCAAAATAATTTTGGTTGTTCCATGTGCAGAAATTTTCAGTCGAGTTATGAATTTTTGGAAATGTATTTTTTTCAATGACGAACATTCGAGTGCAAAAAATTAAAAATTAAAATGAAACGCAAGGATAAAATCCTATAAAAATTCAGTTCACTTCACAGAACGTCAATCTTTTAAAATCATTTTGGTTTTTTAATGTACAGTAATTTTAAGTCGAGTTATGAATTTTTGAAAATGTATTTTTTTCAATGACGAACATTTGAGCGCAAAAAAATAAAAATTAATATGAAACGCAGGGATAAAATTCCACAAAAATTCAATTCACTTCACAGGACGTCAATATTTCAAAATAATTTTGGTTTTTGAATGTGCAGCAATTTTAAGTCGAGTTGTGAATTTTTGAAAATGTATTTTTTTCAATGATGAACACTCGAGCGCAAAAAATTAAAAATTAATATAAAACGCGAAGATAAAATTCTACAAAAATTCAGTTCACTTCATAAGACGTCAATCTTTCAAGGTAATTTTCGTTTTTAAATGTGCAGCAATTTTTAGTCGAGTTATGCATTTTTTTTTAATGATGAACGCCCAAAAAATTAAAACTTAATATGATACGCACGGATAAAATCCTGTACAAATTCAGTTCGCTTTACAAGATGTCAGTTTTTCAAAATAATTTTGGTTCTTGAGTGTGCAGCAATTTTCAGTCTAGTTATGAATTTTTGAAAATGTATTTTTTTCAAGGACGAACATTCGAACGCAAAAAATTAAAAATTAATATGAAACGCGGGGATAAAATTCTACAAAAATTCATTTCACTTCACAAGACGTCAATCTATCAAAATAATTTTGGTTTTTCCATGTCAAACAATTTTCAGTCGAGTTATTAATTTTTGAAAATGTATTTTTTTCAATGACGAACATTCGAGAACAAAAAATTAAAAATTAATATGAAACGCAAGGATAAAATCCTATTAAAATTCAGTTCATTTCTCAAGACGTCAATCTTTCAAAATAATTATGGGTGTCCCATGTGCAAAAATTTTCAGTCGAGTTTTGAATTTTTGAAAATGTATTTTTTTCAATGATGAACACTCCAGCGCAAAAAACTAAAAATTAATATGAAACGCAAGGATAAAATCCTATAAATATTGAGTTCACTTCACAAGACGTCAATCTTTCAAAATAATTTTGGTTTTTGAATGTGCAGCAATTTTAAGTCGAGTTATGAATTTTTGAAAATGTATTTTTTTCAATGACGAACATTCGAGCGCAAAAAATTAAAATGATACGCAGAGATAAAATCCTACAAAAATTCAGTTCACTTCACAAGACGTCAATCTCTCAAAATAATTTTGGTTTTTGAATGTGCAGAAAATTTCAGTTTAGTTATGAATTTTTGAAAATGTATTCTTTTTTTCAATGATGAACACTCGAGCGCAGAAAAATTAAAATAATATGAAACGCAGGGATAAAATCCTATAAAAATTCAGTTCACTTAACAGGACATCAATCTTTCAAAATAATTTTGGTTTTTGAATATGCGGCAATTTTTAGTCGAGTTATGAATTTTTGAAAATGTATTTTTTTCTTCAATGACGAACACTCGAGCGCAAAAAAATAATAAAATCCTATAAAAATTCAGTTCACTTCACAAGACGTCAATCTTTCAAAATAATTTTGGTTTTTGAATGTGCAGCACTTTTCAGTTGAGTTATGAATTTTTGAAAATGTATTTTTTTCAATGACGAACACTCGAGCGCAAAAAAATAAAAATGAAAATGCAACGCAAAGATAAAATCGTACAAAAATTCAGTTCACTTCACAGGACGTTAATCTTTCAAAGTAATTTTTGTTTTTGAATATACAGCAATTTTTAATTGAGTTATGAATTTTTGAAAATGTTTTATTTTCAATGATGAAAATTCGAGCACAAAAAATTAAAAATTAATATGAAACGCAAGGATAAAATCCTATAAATATTCAGTTCACTTCACAAGACGTCAATCTTTCAAAATAATTTTGGTTTTTGAATGTGCAGCAATTTCCAGTCGAGTTATGAATTTTTAAAAATTTATTTTTTTCAATGACGAACACTCAAGCGCAAAAAAATAAAAATTAATATCAAATGCAAGGATAAAATCCTACAAAAATTCAGTTCACTTTACAAGACGTCAATCTTTTAAAATAATTTTGGTGTTTGAATGTGTAGCAATTTTCAGTCGAGTTATGAATGTTTGAAAATGTATTTTTTTTCAATGATGAACACTCGAGCGCAAAAAAATAAAAGGTAATATAAAACGCAGGGATAAAATCCTATAAAAATTCAGATCACTTCACAAGACGTCAGTCTTTCAAAATAATTTTGGTTTTTGAATGCGCAGCAATTTTAAGTCGAGTTATGAATTTTTGAAAATGTATTTTTTTCAATGACGAACACTCAAGCGCAAAAAAAATAAAAATTAATATCAAACGCAAAGATAAAATCAAATAAAAATTCAGTTCACTTCACAGGACGTTAATCTTTCAAAATAATTTTAGTTTTTGAATGTGCAGCAATTTCAGTCGAGTTATGAATTTTTGAAAATGTATTTTTTCTTCAATGATGACCACTCGAGCGCAAAAAATAAAATAAAATTCGATAAAAATTCAGTTCACTTCACAGGAAGTCAATTTTTCAAAATAATTTTGGTTCTTGAATGCGCAGCAATTTTCAGTCGAGTTATGAATTTTTTAAAATGTATTTTTTTTTCTCTAACGAACCTTCGAGCGCAAAAAATTAAAAATTAATATGAAACGCAGGGATAAAATTCTACAAAAATTCAGTTCACTTCACAGGACGTCAATCTTTTAAAATACTTTTGATTTTTGAATGCGCGGCAATTTTCAGTCAAGTTATGAATTTTTTAAAATGTTTTTTTTTTCAATGACGAACATTCGAGCACAAAAAATTAAAAATTAATATGAAACGCAAGGATAAAATCCTATAAAAATTCAGTTCACTTCACAGGACGTCAATCTTTCAAAATAATGTTGGTTTTTGAATGTGCAGCAATTTTCAGCCGAGTTATAAATTTTTGAAAATGATTTTTTTTCAATGACGAACATTCGAGCGCAAAAAATTAAAAATTAATATGAAACGCAGGGATAAAATCCTACAAAAAATCAGTTCACTTCACAAGACGTCAATCTTTCAAAATAATTTTTATTTTTGAATGTGCAGCAATTTTAAGTTGAGTTATGAATTTTTAAAATGTATTTTTTTCTCTCTCTAACGAACACTTGAGCGCAAAAAATTAAAAATTAATATGAAACGGAAGGATAAAATCCTGTAATCATTGAGTTCACTTCAAAAGACGTCAATCTTTCAAAATAATTTTGGTTTTTTCATGTGCAGAAATTTTCAGTCGAGTTATGAATTTTTGAAAATGTATTTTTTTAATGACGAACACTCGAGCTCAAAAAAATAAAAATTAATATGAAACGCAAGGATAGAATCCTACAAAAATTCCGATCACTTCACAAGATATCAATCTTTCAAAATAATTTTGGTTGTTCCATGTGCAGACATTTTCAGTCGAGTTATGAATTTTTTAAAATGTATTATTTTCAAGGACGAACATTCGAGCGCAAAAAATTAAAAATTAGTATGAAACGCAGAGATAAAATCCTGCAAAAATGCAATTCTCTTCACAGGATGTCAATTTTTCAAAATAATTAAGGTTTTTGAATGTGCAGCAATTTTCAGTCGAGGTATTAATTTTTGAAGATGTATTTTTTTTTTTCTCTAAAGAACACTTTTGCGGAAAAAATTAAAAATTAATATGACACGCAAGGATAAAATCCTGCACAAATTCAGTTCACTTTACAAGACATCAATCTTTCAAAATAATTTTGGTTTTTGAATGTGCAGCAATTTTCAGTCGAGTTGTGAATTTTTGAAAATGTATTTTTTTCAATGACGAACTTTCGAGTTCAAACAATTATAAAAGTATACCTCCACCAAAACAACATCGTGCAAGGCACTTTTCAGAGTTCGCCAACGAATCAATTTTTAATGTTTTTAAGGTGTGTTAGGAAAATAATAATAAATTTACATGGTGTAAATCAGACTTTTGCGCAGAACACACGGCGATTGTGGGCGTTTTTACAACTCCATTTGTAGAATGAATAGACAAGAGATTAAATTATGGTACGGTTACCTTAATTCGTTATCATAGTAACCTGTGGATAAAAATGAGTTCGTCCTGAAGTTTGTAACAAGCAATTATTTGTTTTTCCATAGAAATTTGATTGACACATAAATAAATTAATTAATTGTCACTTTGGGGAAACAAATTGGGGACTCTGGGGTCACATCACATTTAAATGCTTTTGTACCAAATATAACATAGTGCCTGAATCACGACGAGGTGTGAGTTGTATTTAACTCACATGTCAATGTGTAAAAAAAAATAACCAAAACTGGAAGAGGTGTTGAAATTATAGTTGTCAAATAAAATTCCGCAATAGATTTTTTGATTTCTACAAAGCATTCAACCGTAAGCGGGCCTGAATTTTATAAACTTCTAAGTGAAAGTTGTGGCAACTTTTAATTTTACGCATTTTTTAATCATACGAACTACGATGATTATAAAAAAGCGCCCATTGTTTTAACCAACCAACCAACATACAAAAAATAGATTTATTTATACTACATTATTTTCCACAAAGGTGACATCATATACTTATTAGAATATACCGCGTATCATGTATACAACGTTAGTGAAGCCGAGTTAAAGGAACGGATTGTCGTGGGTGCTTCCTCGGCGCTTGCGTCGATTCCGAGCAACGACCAATAAGAACGTTCGCGCTTGTGCTACAGAACCGCTGATCGTTTAAACACAGTCGACCGCCGTAGAATCAACACATGCGTACTTATTTCCAACACATCTAAGAGAAAGAGAGAGACTATATTGGCTTTAGGTTCAGCGCCGTATACACTAATACAACGGCGGCTCGTGGAAGAGGCTAAGTAATAGTATTTATTGGTGCTAACACATATGATTACACAGGTCTTAAATAGAAAAAAATAAATTACACAAAATTACAGATAAAGATGCCGCTCATGCACCTATAGAGGAAGCAAATATTCCGGTCAAAGTTAGCTTTTATTAGGTTAAATTTAACTGTTTCTGAGTTATTCTTGTTTTTAGGGCAGGAAACATTTGGGCACAGAAAAATATTTAGTTTGTATTTTGAATTGATCGATGCGTTTGTTGAAGCAATAAAATGCTATTTTAATGAAATAAGAAGACCTTCACTGAATGTAAAGTATATTTAATAGAAATTTAATGTCCTTTTTCTTTCCTTTCTAAAAATACCTCTTTTTCTAGGTTTAAAAATAATAATAATAACTTTATTATTAGGCGAAATTTTTCCATCTCAATTAATTCTCGAAATTTTTTTAAAAAATTCTAACCTCTTGTGATATTACTTCCGACAAATTTTACTATCGAGTGATATATAGCAATTATATTTTATCCACATCATACCTTCAATCTTTAGCCTAAATGTAAACGGTCCATATCTCCACAGAGATTTGAATCCTTAGTCAAAATGCAAATGGTTAATTTTCCCACTATGATTTAAAATTTATAGGAACTTCGAAATGCTGCAGGCGCGCTTAATAAAGGTAGTACATTAATACTCGTGGAGTGAAATCAGGGATTCCCCTGTCCTACAACCCCCCAAGGCGATTGGACTAATCGGGGGATGTTTTATGTCCGCGGTTTCATTAGGAGTAACGCCGTGCGACAACTGTCACCCCCTGGGGTACTGTTTACACTTCTACCCGCAAATGAGACGCCTTCACTAATCTCCAGACTGAAATATATAAATTCCCCGAGACGTACTTTAATCCTCATCCCCAACAAAAATAGTTCCACCTAGGTGTTGATGCGGAGTATATTATTTTCTCATTACAATGCCGGGCATATTGATTCGGTCTCCGGTTCTCGTTCTCTTTCGACGAACGAAAATTTCAGCGAAATTGACACAATTCACATTCAAAGCAGGGGGCGGAAGTAATCTCGATACCTTTTGCATTAATAAAGCATACAAAACAAAAGTGAATTTTCAAAGGACGAATTGAATAAAATTTGAAGTGAACTCCGAGGCAGAAATGTCCGTGGAATATTTATGCTCTGCAAATATGTATGCCGGATTTCATTTTGTATTTTAAATTTATTTCGTTCTGTTTGTATTTGTCAAATTATAATAAATTCGAAGGGAAGGTATTCTTTGTGAAGGAAGGAACTACGGACGTGTATAAAACTAGTTTCATTTTACGATTCAATAAATGGAAAAACAATTCTGAAATTAAGTTTACTACACAACGGAAACGTTATATATAAAATAAAAAATTATACATAATGTAAAATACTTTAATTATTAATTCAATTTAAGCACTTATTCATTTCATTCGCATTACATTCATTTAACAGCTAGATATTACGTGTATCGATGCATATTTCATCTTTTATACTGTTACACTTTTTTTGATTCTGTCAAGTTTTATTAATGTGATGTTGATGTCTCCTAAATACCACTTCTTCACAATTAAATTTAATGGTTATTATTTAATTTCTTTAATGTGCCAATAACAATACGTTAAACAGGTCAATATACATAATATGCGCCGTCGTCCGTGCGTAGCCTTTTAAAATCAAGCAAGGTAACTGGTGACGAACGACGGCTCCGCTGCGCTGCGCCGTCGTCAATACGTAGCTTATTACTGGTGACGTATCGTGTTGGTTTTGTTCGTCTGGCCGAAAACGGTTTAGGCTCTTAACGTTAGTGAGTGCTGTTTAATTTTACGTTTTAATTTTAAATGCTAATTACAGGTTGTGAAAGCAACCAATTTCAGGTGGTAACGCCTGACGTACATTATTCCATCCTCCTGACATTCGCTAAATACAACAAATACTATAAGTTAGGTTATGTACATTGAAACCCAAGAAATGGTGGACAAACATATTCTATTTTACACAGAAACCTTCCCCCGCATGATTAAATTAACCCCTGAAAATTTCAATTAAATCCGACGAATGGTTTAGGTGTCCATAAACGACAAACAAACCAACAAACAAATATTCATAGATGTTTGGTCTGTATTTTTGATTTCTTTGTTCTTACTGTTAGAGTTTTTGGCCAAATATTTTTTAATGGTTTGTTGAAATTTTCGATTTTTTAATCTACATTTGATTATTAATTTTAATGAGCGATTTTTTTATTGATCTAAACTCTACATTTTTAACATGAATTGTTGATTTTTATGGACGAATTTTTGTTTGTTTTTAGGGTATTTTCGAGTTTTTTGTGCTGTTATTGATTGTTTGATTTCAGATTTTTTTAACCTGAATTATTGTTTTTATGGGCGAATTTTTACTTTCTCCGTTACGAAGTACGAGAAAGTATTGTGATCGTGATTTTTTTTTCAAAAATTTTTTTTACGGAAATATCCGTTTTGGGGTCCCTAGATGCCATTTCAACAATTTCTGGAATTTTTTTTTGTGTCTGTGTGTGTGTGTGTGTGTGTCTGTGTGTGTGTCTGTCTGTGTGCGCTGTATCTCAAAAACGAATAAAGCAATTGATATGAAACTTTGAACATACGTCTTATTTGATAATCCGAAGAACTGAAAAGCTTTTGGTAAAATTTCGTACACCGGAAGTGGGTGTTTACCTTAACTGTTTTTTGTTTTTTGCCAATATTTTGTTAAATATGAGAAATATTACAAAAACATTTAAACAAACTTTGAAGACAACAAAGAAATTAACATCTTTTACTTGAAAATATTTTTCATAAAATCATTGCTATTCGAGAAAAAAACAAATTTTTAATTTCTCCGTTACAAGTACGAGAAAGTATTGTGATCGTGATTTTTTTTTCAAAAATTTTTTTCACGGAAATATCCGTTTTGGGGTCCCTAGATGCCATTTCAACAATTTCTGGAAAAAAAAAATTTGTGTCTGTGTGTGTGTGTGTGTTTGTGTGTCTGCTTGTGTGCGCTATCTCTCAAAAACTAATGCAGCAATTAATATAAAACTTTCAACATACGTCTTATTTGATAATCTGAAGAACTGAAAAGCTTTTGGTAAAATTTCGTACACCGGAAGTGGTTGTTTACCTTAACCGTTTTTTGTTTTTTGCCAATATTTTCTTAAATATGAAAAATATCACAAAAATATTTAAACAAACATTGAAGACAACAAAGAAATAAATATCTTTTCCTCGAAAATATTTTTCATAAAATCATTGCTATTCGAGAAAAAAAATTATTAATTTTTTTTCAATTTTTGGTTTATAATTATGAAACGATAATAGTTACAATAAATTTGTGTCAATAATAATTGTAGAGAATACCGAAATGAACAACTTCTAGAGAATAAGTTTTTTTCGAAATCTCGTTAGTTTTTGAGTAAACCGAGTTTTTGAATTTGAAGTATAATTTTTCCATCTTTCATAATTTTGACGTTTTAAACGTCAGTTTCATCCAAGTTTACGCAACGCTCGATGTCCATTTAAAATATGATTTCAATAAACCATGAAAACGTAAATATAATTGGCTATGATACCATCAAGTCGGAGAAAGTAACATGATGGCCACATCACCATTTTTTTTTTTACTTTTTGGTTTATAGCTATGAAACGATAATAGTTATAGCAAATTTATTTGAATAAAAATTGTAGAGAATGCCAAAATAAACAACTTCTAAAGAATAAATCTCGTTAGTTTTTGAGTAAACTGAGTTTTTAAATTTGAAGTATAATTTCTCCATCTTTCACAATTTTCACGTTTTAAACGTCAAATTCATCTGAGTCTACAAACGTTCGATCTACATTTAAAATATGGTTTAAATTGAAAATAAATTTTTCGACTTTTTGCCGATGTTTTAGTTCTGTTACCTTAATTATTAATTTTAATGAGCGAATTTTTTATTGGTCTTGAATTGTTGATGTTTATGGCCGATATTTTCGACTTTTTTGATTTTTTTGTCCTATTATTTAGATTTTGCAGACTGAATTTTTGATATTTTTGCATTGTACTTGGTTTTTGTATTAATTTCAGGTTATTTGTTTAATTTGAATTTTTTTGTTTTAGTGTTTTTAATTTAATTATAGTGGTTGTTTTAAGATAAAACTAATGTACTAATGTACGCGATTTGTGTTTAAGGAATTACTTAATCGAATCGATTTTTGATTTTTTTTTTCGAAAATTCGTAATTTTTAAATCAAAAGAATAAGTTTTGCAGCCAATTTAGTTTTTTTAGTAATTGTTAAATATAATACTTTTGCCCGGAATGAAACTGATCATCCGGTCTAACTGGTACTGTATGGAAATTATGAATAAAAATGCGAACAATTTTAAGCAGTTAATTAGCGAGTATTTCCGAAAAAATTAAGAATTATTTTAATTAATTGGAGGATACTAGAGCACGATTAAATATTTTTCTATTTTTTTAAATGATCTTTTTGTACTACCTACATCATATTTTCGGAAAAACGGAGTTATAAAACTGATGGGTGAGATTCGTGATTCGGCGAAAGCAACTTTTTTTGTGCAAATTCCGAAATCTCATTAGCGCGCCTTCTCTAATCCCAGTGTTGCCAGATTGGGGAGAGGGCTCCCCAAATGGGGGTAAATTAAGGTTTTGGCGTAATTTTGGGGTTTTTTATGAAATATTTGGGGAAAATTTAAAATTACTCCTGGCAACGCTGCTCGATGCAACCGTACCGGATAATTTTGTTTGGCTGGAAGCTGCTTTATTCTACGCCAATAATTTTGAAAAATCAGAAAATATTCTTCTTAATTTTATTTGTGAAGAATCGGCAGCACTTAAAAAATGTAAAGATAGAAATATTTTGCAACAACTAGCTTTTATTGCACATTTTTGCATCTTAATAACTGCAATCAAGAATTTAGAAACAGCTCAAATGCCTTTAATTGAGGCTTTTTAAATTATGGAAGAACTGTACGAAAATTAGTTCCCTAACTTTTGCGAAAATTTTATGCGTATTATACGAAAAAATTCAAATGATTTGTGGCATTTTGAAAAGGCGAAACTGAGGAGGACATAAAATAACAATAAATTTTAACATGAACCCCATGTCATTTAACTAACCTAAAATGAAAATGAAAATCAAATTTTGGTTCTACATTGTAATTACAATAAATAAATTATCATCAGTTGCTATTCGTATTTTTTATTTTTTTTATTTCGCAACATTATTTTTAATTAAACTGCAGATAAAATCCATATTTCTAGAGCTGGCCACATGGACATGCATCCCAGGCAAAAAAAAAAATCCATATTTGAATCATTTTGTTGAATATATTGGCCAATTTTAAGCGCATATAAAAAAAATATAACGCATTTTTTAGTGCGTATAAAAAATTATTATGCCATTTTTTAGCGTATATAAAAAAATTATAATGCCATTTTTAGCGCATATAAATCCGGACTCTAGTGATGACAGATATAAAATATAAAATAGAATTATTTCGAGAATTTTTCTAGCTAAGATAAAATTGTACAACTTTGGATATCAATTTCCACTGAATAATAATTTTACAACATCTACAAACGAATACAATTTTCAGTATACACGCTGAAAATCAAACTGCGAATGAAAACCGCAACAACAGCGAAACATAACTATTTCGCTGTAAGCGAACAACAAAGCTAACCTCAACCATATCCCAGCTGTAAAATACACTTTTCCAAATATCAATACCTATTTTGTTAAAGCTTTACGTAATTACTTCCGGTCCGTACAATCTCATCGTCTATCACCAGAAACAAAGCATGTAACATGTCTGTTGGAATGATACGCAGTCACCATTTTAAGCAATTTAAACTATACCTTTTCAATCTCCCCCTGCTCCCTCCTTTCTCGCATGTTAAAATGTAACTGCCTGTTCCCCGTTCCCCGTTCCCCGTTCCCCGAGAGCCACGTCAAATGAAATCGTGGTTTTTGTTGCCGCGTTATACATGTGCAGAGGGTGGAAACGAAAAAAGCGCTCACGTCACTCAACGGCTGAGAATATTCGACATTTTGTGAATCCATCTTATATCAGATGCCTTGAGTAGGTTTTTTGTATCAATAAATTTGTCGTAAATATATTTTCCTGAAATACTTAATATTCTATTAATATTTTCTGATGTGAGTACACACATTTATTTCCCTCTTAAGTAATGCAATATAACAGCATACGCTTTATCCTGGTGGACAGGTGATTTCTCTCCTCACATCACGTACAGAGGGTGCATTTTAGTAGGTGAGGCAAGGAGAGAGATGTTAATACATCTCCATGACAACCACTCAAGCTGCGCAACCGGGTTGTTGACTATTTTTTTTTTCGTTTGTCTTTCCTCCAAATTTTCAGAAATTTGCACTAAGATTTTTTTTTACTGTTAAAGGGTGGCTCTTAGGAGTTCAGGTGCGAATTGCGGATTACAGGAAATTATCTTTGCCGGCTTGGAAATTCAGCTGCAGCGGATGTATAGGATTTAATAATTTATATTAAAATGAAATGGGGACATCCGCCAAAAGGGGCCAGACCCATAAAATGATACCAGATACCTTGGGTCTATAATTTATGGGCAATTCTGTGACTAAAACCTATGCACATTGAAAAAATTGCAGAAGCGTTCCTAATTAAGATAGCGACGTTTTTTATACACCTGAAAATTCCACATTATCAAGAATACGGTTTTGATCCTTTTTTGTCCATACTGTTCATACAGGGTGTCGCATTTTCGACAAGCTTGCCAGCGAGGAAAAGGACCATTGAGATTTATAAATAAAATCTTGTTCTTTGCTTTAGTTCTGATATTAAGTTTGGATTCTTGCCTGGCGTGAGAATCACTATATCGTCTGCATATCCTTGGGTATAGTATCCCTCATTGTTTAGTGAGACAAGCAGGCCATCCACTACCAAGTTATTATTATTATGCTTTCGAATCAAGTGTTATCTATTTCAATTTATACACCCATTTATTGTGTCTAAGACAGATACGGTGGTTCAGACAAAAGTTGTTCAAGATAATAGAGGTCACGTATCTGTGTAACTAGCTTTGACCTAGAGACTAATTTTGAAGGTTATTTGAAGGTCAGAGTGTTTTTTTAATAATAATAATAATAACACATTTTATTCAACAATAGTTATGGCAAATGACACAATAATAAGAATATTACCGAAAAAAACACAATCCACAGCTGTTTGAACACGTCACAAAAAAGGAAAACAAAATTATAATTGATACATTCCTCTATTGAGTAGTACTCTTTTCCGACTAGGAAGTGTTTTAATTCTTTTTTAAATACACGTTCACTCGAGATATTTTGCATGTTTTTTGGCAAGACATTAAACATCCTCAATGTAACGTACATTGGTGATGTTTCAAACAAGGAGAGTCTATGGAGTGGGAAGGTATATAGTTTTTAATAGGAACCCCTATGTTTGACACCGAAAAATTTTACGTCTGATATGATATTTTGAAGAGTTGCAGCACCACATGTCGCACGAATCGTTAGGAACTTTTTAAATGAAAATTATAATTAGAGATGGATCGGACGGGGAGGTCCTTGCACACCTGATATCACATCTCCAGATTTCTAATTGTGGGACTATTTAAAGAATGTTATTTTTCAACAACGACCCACAACTAGAGCTGACATGCAAAACCGCATTCGTCAAGCATGCGCAGCAATTCCCAGGCTGATTTTGAACAACACCGTAAGCCATTTTCAAAGGCGTTTAACTTTGTGCCTTAAAGCAAATATAGGCAACTTTGAACATTTGCTTCGTGGTTAAAATTATAACTGGAACGATAGTGAGTCCCCCACTTTAATCCAGCACACCAAAGGAAATAGAATTTACTGCAACTTACTTGCTAAAACTCTTCAAAATATCATTTTAGACGTAAAATGTTCCGCTATTTTCGAATCCGGTGTCAAAATTATGGGTTCTCATTAAAAAAAATATGGTGATATGGTCATGTTACTTTCTCTGACTTGATGGAATAATTTATATTTACGCTTTCATGGTTTATTTTCAATTTAAATCATATTTTAAATGTAGCGTATTGTAGACTCGGATAAAAGTGACGTTTAAAACGTCAAAATTATTAAAGATGGAAAAATTATACTTCAAATTCAAAAACTTTTCGAGGTTTCGAAAAAAACTTATTCATTTTGGCATTCTGTACAATTATTATTAACATAAATTAGCTGTGACTATTATCGTTTCATAATTATAAACCAAAGATAAAAAAAATATATAATTTTTTTTTTCGAATAACAATGATTTTGTGAAAAATATTTTTAAATGAAAGATGTTAATTTCTTTGTTGTCTTCAATATTTGTTTAAATTTTATTGTGATATTTTTCATATTTAAAAAAATATTGGAAAAAACCAAAAAACAGTTAAGGTAAACACCCACTTCCGGTGTACGAAATTTTACCAAACGCTTTTCAGTTCTTCGGATTATCAAATAAGACATATGTTCAAAGTTTCATATCAATTGGTCTATTAGTTTTTGAGATACAGCGTGCACAAACGCACACAGACACACACATACAATTTTTTTCCCAGAAATTGTTAAAATGGCATCTAGGGACCCCAAACTAAAAAACTGACGTCAAAAAGCGTATAAAAAATATTTCTACAAGAACATTTTGTAGGCAAATTTGCAAACATTTCTCGAATTTTAAGTACAATCTCAATCAATTTAAAACAAATTTTTGAAAATTATTTCAACCACTGTACAAAAATAAGTTTTTTTTTTAATTAAATCAAATCTCTTCATTTGCCACATAAAATACATTACAATAAACAAAAAGTGTTACATAATATTAATAATACAAAATTTAGAAAGGATGGCATCTAATTTTGGTAAATATTTTTTAGTGAATTTGGAACGGTTCAAGCCGATTTCAGTTGTTTTTTTTTATATTTTTCTCCGGTGGACGAAACGATTACAATTTTTTTTTTTGAAATTTGCTCTCTTTTCAAGTGGGATTACCTTAATTAGTTGGGACTGAGCATTTGCAACTTTTTCCAAAGTTATGATCCAGAATGAATTTTTAGTAAATTTGGAAAATTTGAAGCCGATAGCAATTGTGTGTGTTTTTTTTTAATTTTCTACAGTCAAGTCAGTGCATTTTTTTAAATTTTTGTACTCTGTTCAAAACACTTTTACTTTGTTGGTATAACACAAATTTTATTTTATTGTTGACTTTAGTTTCGACAACTCAACTTGCCATTAACAAAACATAAAGTTTAATAAAAGTAATTCTAAACAGAACAATTTCATAGTGACTTTTTAAAAAGAGTAGATTTTGAGAAAATGTCTAATTCTGTTTAAAAAAATGACAAAGAATATATTTATGAAGAAATCATTTGGAAGAATTTTTTAATAATTTGAGAATTAATTTTGTTAATAAAAACGAAAAAATATTTCTGAAAAAAATAATTTGAAAGTGATTTTTACAAAATCTAAGGGCGTCAATATTGAATACTTTCTTTTAAAAAAAAACTAACTCTTATAGCGTACAAAAATATTTCGAAAATAACATTTTGTTCTTTGTATTCTGAAAAATATTTGATTTATGACGTGTCAAAAATAATTCTAACGAAAACAAAGCAACTTTTAAATAACAGTATACTTTGAGAAAATGGTCGCGTTCGTCAGAATTTTCAACTGTCAACATGTTTACAACATTTACACTGAATGTTGGTATTTTATGAACGCTACTTTGACCATTCTAATTGCTGTGCTTTGTTTGTGTCCTTTTAATATAATTTGCATTAGGCTATTTACACAAAAGGATTTTCTCAATTTTATTTACATGATAAATTATATTTTTCATCATAAGACTTTGCCAATTTCCATGACTTTGATAATTCCAACACCAATCGGTCTAATTTGTACGCTTGGGAAACTTGCAACTTTGAACGATCAGAAAATTCCTCATCGGTCGACAGTAAATTCCCAACTGTTTTGTTTGATGAACGCGCCCAATATCTAATTATGTCTTAAAACAATGACAAAGGAAATATTTCTGAAGGATTCAGTTGGAAGCAAATTTGAGAGTTAATTTTGTTTAAGAAAAAAAAGAAGGAATTTCAGGAAGTTAATATTGAATGCCGACTTTTTTAAACTAAGGAAGCAGGCGTACAAAAATATTTTTAAAAGAGCATTTTGTGCTAAAAATAATTTAAAAGCAACTTCTTAAAAACAGTAGATTATGAGAAAATGTCTAATTCTGATTTTTTTGTATCAATCAAATTATGAAGGGCGGCTATATAATTTTTGCACCTGGGCGGCCAAAAACACAGGTACCCGCATAATACATTGTTTGAGATTAAATTTTAGGAATCTAAATTGACCACAGATTGAATCATACGATTTTATGTATGACTTTTAACACGTTCACTGCTTTATTTATGTACTTATTTTAAACTTTACACTATTGCCACCATATTCAGGCAAAATTAACATTGGCTTTACTTGAGGTGGATGTGTTCATCAATACAGAAGGTACATGCATCGTATTTGGCGGATCAGAATTCCGGACTGAATTAAAAAAATTTGGTACCGAGAGACTCGATTCGGTTTGCAGTAACAAAATAAAAAAATAATATATAATAATAATAATATTTTATTAATCCACAGTTATACATGAAAGTATATAGGACATACGGGACTTATATGACCCGTACCGTCGAGTAAAAAGTTACATAAAAGCCGTAGCTGCAGAGAACGCAAAATTCGGTCAACTATTCAATGCCAGTAAATTTTATAGGAAAACGTGTATAATTCAATGTTCATCGTAGCATTAGTCATAGTAGACTAATAAATGTTATAATAATTACAATTTGAATTTAATGGTAAAGATCAATTGAATAATAACACTATAGTTTCGCTTCTTATAGCACTATCAAGTGTGAATTATAGAATTCTAGAATCGCACTTATGTTTCATTTATCTAAGTCAATACGTTATCAAAAGGCGTAGTCCTGTTGATCAAATTGTGCCTTTCTGCCGTGTCCTGTTGATATTTATTTAGCTTCCCACTGCCTCAACAGGTTTGTACGTGCGATGTGGTCACCGGAACAAGCTAATATCCGCCAGCCATGACATTTTCTCCAATAATTACATTTCACGAACATAGTTTAGGCAGTATACCACAAACGCTCGTCCCCCACTATTCACCATGATGAAATTTAATTTCGTTATCGTTATTAATGGAAATGTATTAAATTATCGACCGAATTGGTCAGGGACATGATGTTTATTAAAATGGTTAGGGTTGCTGTCAGTATTTTCCATTTACCGCAACGTATATCAAAATTTGTTATAAAAAAACTTTGTGTCTTTTTTTAAACATATGATTTCAGAACATATAATTGTTAATGTCTATGTTCTATGTCATAATAATCACCTCAACGCATTGCAATGTAGGCAACCATACTTACACTCAGTTTTATTTGATTGTCAAAATTGTGTTATTAATAAAAATGTATTACACCACCGAAGAAAGAATACAGATAATTAATTGGTACAAGAGTGGGAACAGCATTCGACGTGTTAGAGATTTGTTTTCGGTTGAGTATCCGAGCAGACAAGTTCCATCCATCTCAACAATTTGTAATATTGTCCATCATTTTGACAATACTGGCTGCGTGAGTAATTTTCACATTAAAAGGGCTAAAGGAAATCACATTTTAACGGAAGAGATGAAACTCAACATTTTATGTTACGTAGAGCAGAGCCCCATATCATCGTTAAGAGTTATCGCAGCACAGTTTCAAAGTTCAGCTTCCGTTTACAAGACATTAAAAGAATTTAAATACAATGCTTACAATGCAACTATCAAATGAGGACAAAGGCAAACGAACAGAATTCTGTGAAACCGTATTGAATTTATTTAATAATGATCAAGAAACTTTACACAGAATAATATTTACTGATGAGGCATCATTTTCCTTAAATGGTGAAGTTAATCCACAAAATTATAGGTTAGTATTCTTCATTCCTTATCGATGCCCATTCCTTACACCCATTCCTTCACCTTTTAGATTTTGGGCGTGCAATAATCGTCGCTTACAAAATTTGACGCACACACAATACAGTGAGAGAGTTAATGTGTGGGCTAGACTAATTAATGATACCCTTATTGGTCCTTTTTTATTAATGGAAATCTAAACAGTAATGTTTACTTAGATCTTCTGCGAACTCGTATAATGCCAGAAATTCATACACTAAACATTGCTGCTCCTTATTATCAGATGGATGGAGCGCCTACACATTCTACAGCTGCCATTAATAATTATTTAAATGAATTACTTCCTGATCATGAAATTTAATTTCGTTATCGTTATTAATGGAAATGTATTAAATTGATCTCTGGATAGGTAGGTTTGGTTCAATACCTTAGCCACCCCGGTCGCCTGATTTGACTCCAAACGACTTTTTATTGAGGGGGTATCTAAAAAGCAATGTTTATAATAACATTATTATTAACAATACTTCAGAGTTAAAAGATCTTATAATTACTGTTTGCGATGAATTAAGAAGAAATCCGCAACACATTAGAAATGCTATTCAAGAATTTTATAATCGACTTGGCTCTGCTTAGAACGTGAAGGTGGTCATTTTGAATATTTATTACTAGCGCTACCCGGCATGCGTTGCACTGCCACTCAAATATATAGAAATAAAGATTCAATTCGTTTATTGGAGTGCTTTAGGATAAACAATATTTTTAGTTTTTCCGTCTGGTGCGCACACGAATAAATCTGATGGTTTTCCAACACGTGAACAGGCCACATATAGTTGTCCATGTGAGAAGCATGGATTCTCAAAATTTAGTCCACACACTTGTAGCGATTGGCCCTGTGCTTTGTTGATTGTCATTGCAAACGCGAGTCGCACAGGAAACTGTAAACGTTTAAATGGAAATGGCATATCTGTCGGAATCATTGGGATGCGTGGTAATAGTACATCTTCGCCTTTAAATTTTCCATTCAAAATGGTAGCTTGGATGATATTGTTCATCATCTTTTTCACTGAAAGCCTGGTACCGTTTCAAAGCTGTGGTGGATTGATGTTGCGAAGAAGGATTATAGGCACGCCAAGTTTCAATGTTAAAAAGTGCGGCGGCATGCCTGGCAAATCAAGTGAATTCAAAAATTCGGTTGGATAGTTGACAACTTCGTCTTGATCCATTACAGTATCCACGGACTTGTACGTTGTACCTTCACCTGGTATTTCATTTTGAATGCTGTAATTGATCGCATTCACATCGTTATTTTTGGCTGCTAATATAGCACGTGAACTCAGCCACTGATGATTTTTATAATTCTGGGCGATATTTGGGAAAACTTTGCGAACCAATATTTCTGTGGTTGCAGTGATTTCACAGAAGTTTGTAGGCAATGAGATACATTGTGTAGATTCTTCGATTGGCATTTTCCCATTCCCAATATCCAACAATTGTTTCGCGAAACGTTCAGCAAATGCATCATGTTGTAGTTGTACACGCATATTAGTCTTCAAAGTCAATTTTTGTACATGTCGCCATAAAACTGACGATTTGAGACATGCATTAAGTTCATCGGCGGATGTTGAACGTGGTATAACAGGGAGAGTTTGTCGAAAATCGCCAGACAATAAAATGAGTGCGCCACCGAAGAGCTGTTTATTTCTTCTCAAATCTGTTAGTGTACGATGAAGCGCTTCCAATGCTTTTTTATGGGCCATAGTACACTCGTCCCATATAATCAATTGACCTGTTTGGAGTACTTTACCCATTCCAGAATCTTTGCTGATATTGCATGTGGGGGTCTCAGTAATTTGAATATTTAACGGCAATTTAAGTGCTGAATGCGCTGTCCGGCCCTCATCCAAAAGAGTTGCAGCAATCCCAGATGAAGCGATTGCCACTGCAATATTTTTTTGTGATCGTATAGTTCCCAAAATTAATGAAATCAGAAAAGTTTTGCCTGTACCACCGGGCGCATCAAGGAAATACAAACCGCCACTGTGGCTTGTAGTTGCATGGATAATTTGGTCATAAGCTATGCGCTGTTCTGGGAGTAATTTCGGAAGATTCGTTTGAACAAATCTATCCAAATCGTCGACATTAAAGTGTGTTTCTCGTTGTAAATCACGATCTAAAATGTCATTTGTAGTTCGATTGGGCGTAGCTATTCCCAATTGTATAAGTCCTTTATTAGCAATTGCCAAACATATGTCCTCAATCAGAACCAATGCCTCATTAAACACATTTGGTGTGAATTGAATGTCTTGATTTTCATTCGTTGCACGCAGACGATATAGGATGTCTTCACTCATGTAGTCTTTATATTTTTCCCAAAGACCTTTGGGATTGGATGGGAAGCACGTTGTTAATATAATAGCAAATAACGTGCGTATTTGCGATGGTTGAGCTGTATTCGATGCATCTCCGAGTGAAGTATCCCAATGTGTATCGTTTTCAAGAAGATTTAATTCTTGGCAAGCTTCACGATAAGTGGCACAAACTTGACCGTTTACTAATCTTAAGCCTTTAAAGGATGTCGGGCCTCGTATGTTTATTAAAAGTAATCGCAAGTAAAAACATTCTGCATTGTTTGGATGAACAGTGCACAGTCGTCCTAACGCGTCGGTCGAATAATAATTTGTTTGTCCTTCAACTGGTTTACCTTGTTTGCGACGTTGAAACTTTTTCGTAGATGCATTCCAGGTGTAGTATGTAGGTACTTCAGAGTAAAGTAAAGTCTTTGCAAATGTATCCTCTCCACACAATGTGAAAAATGCAGTTAACGTGGTTGGCGGTGGTGACAATACTCTTGCGCGAACATTTTCTGTTGTGAAGTACACTCGTTGTCCATTTTCAAGATGCACTGCCAAATGAACAACTGTTGGATGACGTTCATGTATTGGAAATGATAAAATGCGCCATACTGCTTCATTGCTACTAATGTAGCGTCCCAGTTGATATTGGTTGATCTCATTGATGGATGCATTTGCATTTTCTACTCCAAATACTGCCATATCGCTTCCTTTGTTGACATATTTGCAAATATACTTGATAGATTTCATCGAATTGCAATACTCGACATTAATGTGGGCTTTGTATGTTTTCGAGAGTAACGGAGAATACGGTACAACCCAACGATTATCTACGCCAATGTCATTGTTTCTTACTTTTAAATTGAAAGATTTTCCGCCATCTTCAGTTGATCGTCGACGGTAGAGTGGATATCCATCATTGCCAGTAATAGTTTCAGCAAGTGAGTTTCTTGGGTATCTTTTCGTGCATTTTCCATTGGACATGCATGGTGAATTCTTGTTGAGTAAGCCACATGGACCATGAATCATGTTTTTAGTGACTACTTCAAATAATTGTGGATCATTTTCGATATGTGGTATTTCTGTTGAAATAACTTCGTCAATTTGATTTGGGGTTATTTTTCCGATCAACCAAATCAATATGTGTGCATGTGGCAAACCTCTTTTTTGCCATTCAATGGAATACATCCAACAGCGTGTCTCTCCAAAAACATTATGCTTGACAATGAAGTCCATTAAAGATTTTAATTTTTGTTTGAACACACGTGTGGAAATATCATGGCGATCCGATGGTGATTGCCCAGTTAACAAAAGTTCTTTTATTTCATCCCACGTTGGATTGCAAGTAAACGTAATAAACAAATCTGGGCGGCCAAATGCACGAACATATGTCATTGCATCTTGAGCGTATTCATGCATGTGCCGTGGACTCCCAGTAAATGTGGCCGGTAAAATGATCATTTTACCCAAGTCATTCGGATTCACATTGCCATCATTAACTACGGCATCACGTAAATGAATGTACTCTTTGAAACGCAACTTGCTTTGATTTAATCGAATGTAGAGAAGTCTTTCGGTTTCGATTTTCGCATACATATCGACAATGTATTGATGGAACAATTGTCGACATTTCAAGATATGATTTTCAGCGTTTCTTCGAATCATCAATCGATATGAATAAAAATTAAATGCACTGACTTTCTTATCTGTTTCCTCATTTGTTTGTGGATTTCTCAATTTTATGTTGAAATGATATCCATCTTCTCCATGGCAAAATAAAATTGGATATTGTAATCCGTCGTATGAGCGATGAGTTTCTGACACTCGTTGAATATGGCCATTCCTCCGATGAAGAATTATATCACGCGTATTAAATTCTTCTCCAACTATAACGACGGCCACTTCATCAATTGTTGGTGCGTTGTATTGTCTTTCGTGTTGGCCGACTGGTGTTTTGTCTGCTCTAATTACAAGTTTATAGTCATCAGTTGGCATTTGTTCAATTGCACTTCTGAACAGTCGAATTAGTTCGTTGTGTTGATCGAATAAATTTTGTAATGCAGCCACAATTTCTCTTTTAGTACTCGTATTGTACCGACAACGTTGATTTATTTGTTCATTAGTGTTTCCCATGAAATATATTTGAAGAAATTTGTGATCTGCGTTCGGCAATGGTAGTAGTGATCCTGCACGATGATAGATTTGCCCTTGCACTTTGAATGTTGGCATGTAATTCTAGCGCACTATATTTGTTGCACCAAACGAAGTCATTTGGAAACATGAGTTGTATTTATGTATATTTGCCAAGAAATGTTTCGATTGGCTTGTGTCACCTGATACCAACTTTGATAACGGTTCAGGTGGCATATGTAATTCTGGCAATTTCACTTTTCCACCCGCGCAGCACATTCCAGGTGTTTCTTTGTTAAATTTGAGAGCGTTACAATACATGCATAATTTGTCCATTTTTCCAATGAGCACACTTGGATGAAGACTGTAGTCATTTGTAGCATCGTAATGGAATGCACAAAGATTTAAATCGGCGTACAGTGTTCGTCGGGCTTGAGCAGTTCGTTGTTGCTGGATTTACAGTCGTTCATCCCGTTGTACTTCTGTTTCATATGATCGGGCTTGAGCAGTTCGTTGTCGCTGGATTCTCAGTCGTTCTTCCCGTTGATTTTCTGTTTCAGATGATCGGCCTTAAGCAGTGCGTACACGTTCTATTTCCAGTTTTGCTTCCCGTTGGTCTTCTGTTTCAGATGATCGGGCTTGAGCAGTACGTGCACGTTCCATTTCCAGTCTTGCTTCCCGGTGCTCATCTGATTCTGAAGCTCGTAACATCTTTCGCTTCTGAGTTTGAGGTGTAGATCGACCAATCGCTTTTCGCTTGGGTGGCATAATTTATTTTACAACAAATGTATTCCTTTTGAATATTTTTTAAGGGTTCAAAAGCGCTACGACCTGCAGGCGGGTAGACAGCGGTAACAGGAACACTGGCAGAATTCCTCAGCAATGCAACTGACTGTGGTAGAAGTAACCGCAAACGTCACAAATTTACAAATTTAGTTTTGTTTAATGTTATTTTAATTTCAGTTGGTAACGTATATAGATATAGATAGATTTTATTATATATGAAAGCAACCGGCAGGTCGCACCAATTTCAGTTGGTAACGCCTGACGATTATTCCATCCTCCTGACATTCCCTAATTACAACAAATTCTATTAGTTAGGTTATGTACATTGAAAACCAAGAAATGGTAGACAAACATATTCTATTTTACACAGAAACCTTCCCCCGCATGATTACATTAACCTCTGAAAATTTCATCCAAATCCGTGGAATGGTTTAGGTGTCCATAAACGACAAACAAACAAACAAACAAACATTCATTTATATATATATATATATATATATATATAGATAATTACTTACGATTTATCATTGTTTGTGTCATTAATCTCACTTTATTCATAATAATTTTAAGCTTTCACTGTACTGTGACAGCTCGACGGGGCCTTTATGTACTTGGTTGCCTACATTTGTATACTTGGTTGCCTAACAATTGCAATGCGTTGATGTGATTATTATGACATAGAACATAGACATTAACAATCATATGTTCTGAGTTAAAAAAAATACCCTGTATACTTAAAAACCGTAAAACACTTAATAAATAAAAATTATTTAGTAGTAAGTCATGAAAGAGTAAATCATTATTAGAGATTTCGATAAAATTATTTGTAATTATAAACAAAAATCACACGGTTGATAAAACAGTGCAAGTTTGGCTAAGCACACACACACACATATTTGAAATTATTTATTCTCTACAAAAAAACTGACTGTAACCGATTACAGATTCCACTTACAGTGACAGCCACTTGCTTACATGCATTCTAAGCGATATATTTTCGTGTGTACACACATCCGAGAAAATTGAATGTAAAATATTATTCCGCATACCCAAGAACTACAAATCAAATCTGAAATTTAATATTTTATAATGCGATTGTGATAAGTTTTCCTTTGTACAGAATATATACATAAACAGCGATATAAATCACGGGACGCGCTCCCAAAACTTTTCAGTCGCCTATCTGTACATGTCTATGAAAATACCGGATTGCTCAGTTTTCCAATATTCAGGATCCTTATTTACGCTTCGTGACGTAGAAAAAAAAACACCCTTTAAATTTACCGGTTATGAAGGTTATTGTAGTAATTATGAACTATAGACCTATTCATGAGTAAGGGCGGTTTACGAACTAAGTTCGGAACATTCAAATAATATTGGTATCCTTTTCTACAACCTGATAACCGAGCGGATATTCCCAAGACGTACGATTTCGTCGTCGGCCGTATCTAGAAAACACGGTCCTAGACCGAGCGGTAGAAGGAGAAAGAAATAGTTTACGGCGTCTCTTACCGGTTATTTCATAGGCGCGCGCGATTTAGCCTATGGTGGAAAATTACAACGGGCACTACTTGATTCGGACGGACAAGACACCCCGACCGCCATCTCTGCTGAATAGCTCTATAGTTATTTTTGTGAATTTAATTTGCTCAGAAGTCCAATTGCTAATATAGTTTAAAAAATTTGCAAAGCCTTAGAAAGACTTAATTTTACAGTCACGAACAGGTTAAATAATTATATACGGGGTGCAGGTATTTGAGAACACACATTATGAGAACACACAGTACCCTGTACGTCATCGTAACACTCCCCTTTTTGTTGTGGGTAATCTTGGCAGAACCAGGGCTAACCCAGGAAATGAGGAGGCATGCAGTCATCGTCTCACAAATTCCGACATCGCTGCCTTCCTGAAAGTCGCCCGGTCTTTCGTCTTCAATGTTCGGAGAGAACTGGAGACCATCAGTGGTGATGTGGACACCGTTTTCCAAGGAACGACATTGTCGGCGCTCAGTCAGGACCAGGACGCCCGATTTCATCGCTTCCGTCCAAGCTGCTGTCGAAGCGGACCCAGGGAAGTCCACGAGGGTGCTCGGCAGGGAGATTCAGGTTGACGAGACCACCATCCGACGTGTGGTTCATGAAGACCTCCGTTACAAGTCGTACGTGATGCGAGAGGCGAGAATGACTGTTCCGTTCTCTTTTAATAGCATTGTCAATATCAGCTCTAGTCTTTCAAAGAAGATTGTGATATTTTCATTATTTGGAGGTCTATAAATAACTATTAATATTAAAATAGATTGATTACATTGACGCCACTGTATTGCCGCACACTCAAATGATCCTGGAATCGCCAACACTGTCTTCTCTTGCTTCACAAGCGATGCCGTCGCGCACGTAGATCGCTGCGCCTCCATATGCAGTTTCCCTCTTGGAACTCTTGTTACATGAAAAGTTAACCATTAACTGGAAATTTTCAATTTGGTGTCTTCTGAGGTTATTTTCCGACTGCCAGTGAACAAGCTGAAACATCCGGAGCAGCCAGGAATTCTCTGTTTCTTCTCGGACGAGAAAAACTTCGTCCAGGACCAGAAGGTCAACCGCAGAAATGATTGGTGGCTGTGTAAAACACCCGAGGAGATTCCGACCGTCACTCACACCAAATTACCCACCTGTGTGATGGTTCTGGGTGTCGTGAGTAGTGAGGGAGGCGTGACGCCTCCACATTTCTTCGTCAAGGTGCCAGAGTCAACGCTGTTGCTTACGCCGATGTGTTAAACACGTTTGTGCAGCCCTGGATTACTGCTGTAGCACGTGGCAGGCCATATGCTTTCCAGCAGGACTCCGCTCCAGCCCATACGGCCCATTCAACCCAAAAATTGTTGGGCATCGATTTTCACGACCACGTCACCCCAAGCATGTGGCTCCCCAGTTCCCCTGATGTCAACCCTTTGGACTATTACGTTTGAGGCGTTGCGACTCTCAGGGCAGCGATTGTGGATGCCATGACAAACATTTCCAGGACCCACCTGATTCATGCCCGCGGAATGTTTCGACATGGTTTAGAGGCTGTTATTGCGGCAGATGGCGGTTTCATTGAATGGTCATTAAATGGTTTATCTTCAGTCTTTGCTCCTTTTTTCCGCTGATGTTATTTTGTTCTCAAATACCTGCTGCACCCTGTATTTAGTCTACGTTTCGTCCTTGTTTAATTTATCTTTTATCAGCCTTTTACGTTTCTCTGTCTTAATATTTGTTAAAGTTAAAAACCAAGCTCGCATAAATATGATGTTGGATATTGTAATAACATTATTTATACCTTTTTAAATGCAATACAGTTTGTCGGTGGATGTTTGAATATTTCCATTTTAACCTTGCATACCAATATTCAAGTTATTTAAATAATTGAAGAAATGATTTAAATATGTCATTGTAAGGCCGAAAGACCGGAGGTCGTTAGCGAAATTGGCTTCCTAGTGCGGGGATGCGCCGCCCTGCTAAAACCATATTGTATTATATGGAAGGTCAAGATTATTTTTGTTTGGAAAAATTGCTACAAGCGCTGGAACAAGGTCATTTTGAAAAAAATTGAAATATCAGGTTCTCACCTTCAATTGTAATTTTCTCGAAACATTTCTCATGTAAGATGGCAACCTTTTTATACTTCCAGTTCGACAATGAAAACATCTCTCAAAATCAAGAAAAAAAAAATAGGGGGTTGCCATTTAAAAACAAAATGAAATCATATTTTAAATGTACATCGAGCGTTTTGTAAACTCGGATGAAACTGATGTTTAAAACGTCATAATTATGAAAGATGGAAAAATTATACTGCTCAGTTTACTTAAAACTAAAGCTATTTCAAAATAAACTTATTCTTTATAAGTTGTTCATTTTAGCATTCTCTACAATTATTATTCACATAAATTTGCTGTGACTATTATCGTGTTATAATTATAAACCAACAATTAAAAAAATAATAATAAATTTTTTTCTCGAATAAAAATAATTTTAGGGAAAAATGTTTTCAAGCAAAAGATGTTCATTTATTTGTAGTCTTCAAAGTTTGTTTAAATGTTCTCGGGATAGTTTTCATATTTAAGAAAATATTGGCAAAAACAAAAAACAGTTAAGGTAAATGCCCACTTCCGGTGTACGAAATTTTACCAAAAGCTTTTCTGTTTTTCGGATTATCAAATAAGACGTATGTTCAAAGTTTCATATCAATTGCTCTATTAGTATTTGAGATACAGCGCGCACAGACAGACAGACACACACACACACACACAGGCACATGCACAGACACAAAATATTTTTTTCCAGAAATTGTTGAAATGGCATCTAGGGACCCCAAAACGGATATTTCCGTAAAAAAAAATTTTGAAAAAAATCACGATCACAAACTTTCTCGTACTTCGTAACGGAGAAAGTAAAAATAATGAAATATAAAGTGTTGAAATCCCGATAATCATTTAGACACACCCTTTATTATATTATCCGAAAATGGATTTGTACAAAATTGTAATAATAATAGTGACTTGAAAATTGCCACTTGAGACTTTCAATGTGCATTTATAATACACGCAAAATTGTTATTTCATAAAAACTACAAAAATCTCACCCCAAAATCCCTAATTTCAAATGATCCACCGTAAGGGTTTGAATAATTAATATTTTAGATTTTTCTCTCCATTTTCGTTCGGATGGTATTTGATACTGTCGAACTTTTGAAGTGGAATTTAAATATCTAATCTAACACATTTGAAAAAAGTAAACTTTGTGGCTATAAAATTTGCTGTAACTATTATAGTTTCATAATTATAAACCAAAAATGAAAAAAAATTAATAATTTTTTTTCTCGAATAGCAATGATTTTATGAAAAATATTTTCGAGGAAAAGATATTTATTTCTTTGTTGTCTTCAATGTTTGTTTAAATATTTTTGTGATATTTTTCATATTTAAGAAAATATTGGCAAAAAACAAAAAACAGTTAAGGTAAACACCCACTTCCGGTGTACGAAATTTTACCAAAAGCTTTTCAGTTCTTCGAATTATCAGATAAGACCCATGTTTTAAGTTTTATATCAATTGGTTTATTAGTTTTTGAGATACAGCACGCACAGACACACACACAGACACACACACAAACAGATACAATTTTTTTTTTTCAGAAATTGTTGAAATGGCATCTAGAGACCCCAAAACGGATATTTCCGTAAAAAATAATTTGAAAAAAAAATCACGATCACAATACTTTCTCGTACTTCGTAACGGAGAAAGTAAAAACACCACAATATTTTTTACAAACGAATAGTCCTTAACCAAGATATTAATATAAGCTTAATAAAATGTTGGATAAGACATCTATTAATTTTTTTGGTGCTACAGAATATAAAATAAAGTTCTATTTATAAACAAGACTTAATTATGCAAGACATATTTTAAGATTCATTAAAGAAATCTTGCGTAAAATGTCTGAAACTGGTTGTATGTTCATAGGTATAGCGTAAAATCTCTGAAACTAGTTGTGTAATAGTAATTTACGTATATAGGTTTAAAAATTAAAATTCACTTGGTTTGTGTCACGATTAAATTGCTTTATTTTCAACTAGTTTCGGCTTAGTGCCATTTTCAAAAATTTAAATTTTTAAACCTATATTAACATAATGTTTAATTAATTAACAAGTGATCAATGAGAAACAAGTACATGATAGTAATTTACGTAACAAGTTCCGAAAGTGATATTTTACGGGATGAGCAGGAAGTTTCCTGCGTCGACACATTTTTCCAACTCGGTACACGTTGCTAAAGTTGGACGTTTTTTTGCCCAAAAACGTGTTTTTTTTTTGTTCAGGGGTTGAAGGGTTCGAAAAGGGATCATTCCAATATGAGTTTACTTCCTTAAAGTAGCACCAAAATGGGTTTTTTTCCCGAAAGAATCATCAAATTTGGTTGAAAAGTCACTGAGTTATGTGTGAAAAACCTCAAAATGCACTTTTTTCAAACACCCATAACATGGTGCCGAATCGTCGTAGGAACTTCGTTCTTCAAGTCCTGCATAGGGAATTGATCAAATTTTAATGTCTTTATAGTGGATCGAGTCGACAAAATTTTTCCAACTCCGTAGACATTGTCAAAGTTGAACATGGTTTTCAGAAAAAAACTTTTTTTTTCACAAGGGTGCTAGAGGGGGCGGAAGGGGTTACGCTCAAGTTCGCATGCATGACTTTAAAGAAGACACTTCAAAGTTTTTTGCACTTAAAGATTCATCAAAATCGATTAAAAATATGCCGAGTTATGGTGGTTTGAAAATGGTCGAAATTTCACGAATTTTAAGTGTTTCATTTTTTTTGCTTCAGCGTACATACAACGTGTATTTTTTCGTTTTTTAAACCAACTCGTAGTTTTTTAAGATATTTCGTTGTCTCACGATAAAAACTCACCCAGTATATAAATCTTAATTGGACTCCTCAATCAACTTAACACTTTACGACAGAAAATTTTATAATTAAATCATAATCATAATTAAATCACAATTAAATCAACGTTTATGACAAATTTAAAGAATCTTGGTATACAAATGCCACTAAATATTACACGTCTGCTGGCTCGTAATGATTCAAGAATTAACCTAGAAATAGTAAACTTTTTAAAAAAGAACAAATTAAACATTTAGATAATTTAGTATAACAAGTACTTAATGATGAAATTAGCAAGTGATTGATATAATTCTGTTGCATATGTTGTATTCAATTATTATATGATATATTAACACAAACGGTGGTGGTAGATGACCTCGCAGTCGACGCCAAAAAAACAAACAAAACAAAAAAAAACTAATTGGAATTTGCATAATTACTATGCAACCAAGAAATCTTAATCCAAATAAAAATTAGTAATGGCGTTTTCAATGTTTCTAAAGAGCGTATATTTAATATTTCAAAAGTTTCATATTTTTAATCCATTTTAAAACCCATATAGACCCGAAAATGAAATAAATTGTTATGATTTATCAAATAAATATAATTATTAATAATCCTTACACGCGCACATGACGTACTTTTCAATTACTATCATATAAATTCGACGTATATCATCAGTATTGTTCAATTTTGCAATAACCATTGTCACTTCATTTTCCACATTTTTCATTACTCCGACAAAATTGAATTTATTTAAATGCCTTAATGCGCGTTACTAATTTCATCGATTCGGCAAATATTTTCACAATCAGTTCATTTGATGAATATATGGCAGGCCATGCATGTACATTTAATAAAATATGTACGCTTTAATGAAACTTTACAATTAACATTACGCAAAATATATAATGAAGAATTAGATTAACAATAAACGGATTTATTAACGCGAACTGTTCAAATCCGGAAATGTGTGGATATTAAACATAAAATGTATTGTTAATTGCACGCAGAAAGAGGGGAATTAAATCAGTTCAATTCAAAACATATTTAAATATGTATTTTTTATTGTTTATTTTATTATTTTCGTGTTTAATTTTTGTATTCTTATTTCTGTAAAAAATGGTGGTGTGGTCATCATGTTACTTTTTCCAACTTGATGGTATCATAGCCATTTATATTTACGTTTTCATGGTTTATTTTCAATTGAAATCATATTTTAAATGTACATCGAGCGTTGTGTAAACTCGGATGAAACTGACGTTTAAAACGTCAAAATTATGAAAGATGGAAAAATTATACGTCAAATTCAAAAACTCAGTTTACTCAAAAACTAAAGGGATTTCGAAAAAAACTTATTCTTTATAAGTTGTTCATTTTAGCATTCTCTACAATTATTATTAACATAAATTTGCTGTAACTATTATCGTTTTATAATTATAAGCCAAAAATTGAAAAAAAAAATAATAATACATTTTTTTCTCGAATAAAAATGATTTTATGAAAAATGTTTTCAAGCAAAAGATGTTCATTTCTTTGTTGTCTTCAAAGTTTGTTTAAATGTTTTTGTGATATTTTTCATATTTAAGAAAATATTGACAAAAACAAAAAAACAGTTAAGGTAAACGCCCACTTCCGGTGTACGAAATTTTACCAAAAGCTTTTCAGTTCTTCAGATTATCAAATAAGACGGATGTTCAAAGTTTCATATCAATTGCTCTATTAGTTTTTGAGATACAGCGCACACAGACAGCAGTAGTTTTCGAGATATCGTGAACACCGACTTTGAAAATGCGGTTTGCGCGTACTCTGAACGCCTGTAACTCCGTCAATTTTCATCGGACTGATTCCAACTTTTCAGGAAATATTCTCCAAATATTATACTTACTGAAACTGTCACAACCCAAAAATCAATTTTTCCAAATTTCTGCGGCTATCCCGTTAATTTGGCCGCCCGTATATCGCATAATAAGACGCAGGGGCTTTACATCTAGTGTTACGCCATCGTTTATTATTTACAAAGTGGAATAACAGAAGTCGGGCTTAATAAACAATAAGTCTTACGCTTGTCTGAAAGATGGCTTATGTGACCTCTTTCGCGAAATGGGAATAAGTTGGAATGTGAGATATAAGCCGAAACAAGCTAAATACTGCAGAGGGGGCGGACTCTACATGTTTTCATTTCAGATGTCAAACTGTACCGCCCGTGGGTTTTATCTTCTTATATTACGAATGAACAGAGTGCTTACTTATTAAAGCAGCTGCTCTAAAAAGAATACATTGCGACATAAATTATTGAACCGGACGCCCGGTCCTCCTTCCGAAGTCAAACGGGGCCCTTAAATAATTAAACGGGCCCGCAATACCGCATTGTGCATTATTGAAGGGTCGGATATTCACCTCATCAATTCTCACTTTCGCTACATTATAAGGAATGTGTAAATGTTTAGCTGTGATGTTCCGGTGTTAATATTTTGTTGTAAATTCTGCGAAGGCTCGTTGGTTTATTTACGCTGTATCCGTTCTGCAGAGAAATGACGAATTCACGAAACAAAATATTGAATAATTTATGGGAATACTCGTAAATGTTCAATTGTATTTTTTTCGGAGACGCGTACACGGGGGTTTCGCGGGGGATTTAAAGGGAATGGTTCTATTTAACTTTAAACATTTAGGCCTGGCGCACACTGGCAACTTTTTCTAAACAACTTTTTAGTCACCGAAATCAAAGACATTAAAGTAAATGTAAGTTGCTTCGAATTAAAAATTGCCCGTGCGGGCACTTACATTTACTTTAATGTGTTTGATTTCGGCGACTAAAAAGTTGCTTAGGAAAAGTTGCCAGTGTGTGCCAGGCCTTATAATTGCCTTCATTTAGATAAATTGGGTATAATACGACGAATAAATCTTTGAACGCTCCGTGTAACTTGTTTTCTTAAATTCTGTTCGATACAGTCGCTTAACATTATTATACACTCGGCGTCAAAAAAACTCAAAAAATCGCGAAAAAGTCGATTTTTCAAACCGTTGTTACTTGGTTCAATTTGGTCGAAAATCGATGAATCTTTCAGTTTGGGAAAGATTCAAGTTTTATCTTTAAGAATGTGTAGTTGATTTTGACTCCAAGTCCAACCCACCCTCCGTAACAACGCGATGGAAAAAAAATGTTTTTCATGTAAAAAATTGTCCAACTTTGACAAGCTGTACCGTGCGCAAAAAAAATCGGCGGGAAATTTCACCACAATGGCAGAAAAATTTAATCAATTTCCTTCAAATGCCTTAAAATTTCAAATGGTTTCGATGAATTGGAGCAAAGTTATGAATCTTTCATCGATTTTCGGCCAAATTGAATTTACCTTTCCATTTGCAAGTTTACAAAAAATGGGCGGAGCGTACAATTTAACTGATGACGACTTATGGGTGTCA
This sequence comes from Ocypus olens, assembly GCA_910593695.2. Taxonomy (NCBI): domain Eukaryota; kingdom Metazoa; phylum Arthropoda; class Insecta; order Coleoptera; family Staphylinidae; genus Ocypus; species Ocypus olens. Next base: position 3,396,244 of record OU343053.1, on the reverse strand, counting down.
ACAACTTTACAGCTTTACACAAGTCAAATATACACTCGGCGTCAAAAAAAAAACGCCACTCAAAAAATCGCGAAAAAACTCGATTTTTCAAACCGTCGTAACTTGGTTCAATTTGGTCGAAAATCGATGAATCTTTCAGTTTGGAAAAGATTCAAGTTTTATCTTTAAGAAGCTGTAGTTGATTTTGACCCCAAGTCCAACCCACCCTCCGTAACGATGGAAAAAAAAGTTTTTTATGTAAAAAATTGTCCAACTTTGACAAGCTGTAACATGCGCAAAAAAAAAATCGGCGGGAAATTTCACAATAATGACAGAAAAATGTAATCAATTTCCTTCAGATGCCTTAAAAATTCGAGTCGTTTTGGTGATTTGGAGCAAAGTTATGAATTTTTGAAAAAAATGACATTTTTCGCTTTTTTGGCCATAACTTGAGTAATTTTGCACCAAAATCGATGAACAGTCTGAACACTTTCAAATTTACTCTTCAACGTCATGTGAATTGTTTTGTTGCTAAAATGATTCCGCCCCCTGCCACCCCCTAAAGGAAAAAAAATGTTTTTGAAGTTTAAATGAGCAAATTTGGCTTCTTGTACCGTGTGCAAAAAAAAATGTAGACTCAATCGGTTAGCATGGCAATAAAGTTCAATCATTTTCCTTCAATTTCCTCTAAAATTCAAGTCGGTACGATAATTTGGCGCGAAGTTATGCAGTTTTGAAAAAAAAAAATACATTTTGCGCCTTTTTGGCCATAACTAGGAAAATTTAGCACGAAACTCGATGGAATTTTGCGATCTAAGAAGTTTTCGACTTTAATGACCCCCTGAAAACTCCTACAAAAAGTGTTTTGGATTGACAAAAAATGTTAAATTTTTACAACTTGTTTTCATTTTCAATGTAATTTTTTTTAAAAATTCATAACTGCTCCAAATCATCGAAACCATTTGAAATTTTAAGGCATTTGAAGGAAATTGATTAAATGTTTCTGCCATTGTGGTGAAATTTCCCGCCGATTTTTTTTGCGCATGTTACAGCTTGTCAAAGTTGGACAATTTTTTACATAAAAAACTTTTTTCCATCGCGTTGTTACGGGAGGTGGGTTGGACTTGGGGTCAAAATCAGCTACACATTCTTAAAGATAAAACTTGAATCTTTCCCAAACACATTCTTAAAGATAAAACTTGAATCTTTCATCGATTTTCGGCCAAATTGAATTTACCTTTCCATTTGCAAGTTTACAAAAAAATGGGCGGAGCGTACAATTTAACTGATGACGACTTATGGGTGTCAACAACTTTACAGCTTTACACAAGTCAAATATACACTCGGCGTCAAAAAAAAACGCCACTCAAAAAATCGCGAAAAACTCGATTTTTCAAACTGTAGTAACTTGGTTCAATTTGGTCGAAATTCGATGAATCTTTCAGTTTGGAAAAGATTCAAGTTTTATCTTTAAGAATCTGTAGTTGATTTTGACCCCAAGTCCAACCCACCCTCCGTAACGATGGAAAAAAAAGTTTTTTATGTAAAAAATTGTCTTTGACAAGCTGTAACATGCGCAAAAAAAAATCGGCGGGAAATTTCACCACAATAGCAGAAAAGTTTAATCAATTTCCTTCAGATGCCTTAAAAATTCGAGTCATTTCGATGATTTGGAGTAAAGTTATGAATTTTTGAAAAAAAATGACATTTTTCACTTTTTTGGCCATAACTTGAGTAATTTTGCACCAAAATCGATGAACAGTCTGAACACTTTCAAATTTACTCTTCAACGTCATGTGAATTGTTTTGTTGCTAAAACGATTCCACCCCCTGCCACCCCTTAAAGGAAAAAAATGTTTTTGAAGTTTAAATGTGCAAATTTTGTTTCCTGTACCGTGTGCAAAAAAAAATCGTGGCCTCAATCGGTCAGCATGGCAATAAAGGTTCAATAATTTTTCTCTAATTTCCTCCAAAATTCAAGTCGATGCGGTGATTTGGCGCGAAGTTATGCAGTTTTGAAAAAAAAATACATTTTGCGCCTTTTTTATTTGATAATCTGAAGAATTGAAAAGCTTTAGGTATAATTTCGTACACCGAAAGTGGGCGGTTACCTTAAGTGTTTTTTGTTTTTTGTCAATATTTTCTTAAATATGAAAAATATCACAAAAACATTTAAACAAACTTTGAATACAACAAAGAAATGAACATCTTTTGCTTGAAAACATTTTTCATAAAATCATTTTTAGAACAAAATGTATTATTATTTTTTTTAATTTTTGGTTTATAATTATAAAACGATAATAGTTACAGCAAATTTATTTAATAATTGTAGACAATGCTAAAATGAACAACTTCTAAAAAATAAGTTTTTTTCGAAATCCCTTTAGTTTTTGAGTAAACTGAGTTTTTTAATTTGAAGTATAATTTTTCCGTCTTTCATAGTTTTGACGTTTTAAACGTCAGTTTCATCCGAGTTTGCACAACGCTCGATGTATATTTAAAATATGATTTAAATGGAAAATAAACCACGAAAGCGTAAATATAAATGATACCATCAAGTCGGAGAAAGTAACATGATGGCCACATCGCCATTTTTAAACGTTATTTTCAGGTCAATTTTTCAAGACCGTTTTACAGGACAATTTTTTTATGATATTTCGGGTTTTTCTTCACAATTTTTTTTTCAGAATTTTCTTAATGACATTTTTTAGAATTCTTCTTTTCATGACCTTTTAAAGGACTTTTTCAGATATTTTTGGCATTTTTTTTCAAGACTATTTTCAAAACTTTTTATTTCAGGAATTTTGTCAAGAACTTATTTTAGGCCTTTTTGCAGGATTCCTTTTAAAACATTTTGGGATTTCTTTTTCAAGATAATTTCTTCACATCTTTTTAAGGACCATTTTAAGGAATTTTTACATTGCTTTTTTGTTTATTTTTAAACATGTTTTTTTCAAGGACAATTTTTTTATGATATTTCATCAGCGATCTTTTTCTGAACTTCATTCAGAACTTATTTTAGCTTTCTTTCAGGATCTTTGGGGATTTTTTTTCGGTACATTTATTTCTGGTATTTTGTATGAAGACTATTTTTCCGGACTTTTCTTCGCGGCTTTTATCAGGACACGTTTTTCAAGACTTTATTTCAAGGACTGGGACTTTTTCGAGAATCTCTTAAGAAGCTCTTGTTCCGGACTTCTTTTCAGGATTCTTTTCTGAATTTTCTTAATTAATATGCTCTTAAATTATTCCAATTTCTTTATATTTTGCAACTCATATTCACTCTTCAAACGCCATTTATCATACATTGATTTATCAATTCTTTGTTGATTTATTTGTAATTAGAAGTCATCATTAGAATTAGATTTAGTTTATTACTATACTTGTGTCATACTATCAACCGTATTTTGTCTCTCGTTATTGTTTATATGTTTAAAATGGGGAATTTCGTTAAATAAATAAATAAATAAATTACATTATTCGGGAATTTTTTTTTTGAGCCTTCTTTGCAGAACTTTTTTGAGTACTATATTTTAGGACATTTTTTATAGGATTCATTTTCAGGACTTCTCGTTCCGGACTTTTTTTCGAGACACTTTTTCGGACTCCTTTCAGAATTTTTTTGAGGACATTTATTTCTGGTGTTTTAAATGAAGACTTAATTTTTCAGGAATCTTCTTGCAGTACTTTTTTCAGGACTTTTTTTACAACTCTTTTTCACAACTTTTTAACAGGAGTCTTTTTTCAAGACTTTATTCTCAAAACTGTTTCTCCGGGACTTTTTTTCAGGACCTATTTTTGACAGAACTCTTTTTTCAGGACTTTATTTCTGGTCATTTTTGTGTTTTTCAACACATTTTTTTGTCAGAACTTTTTATCGACTTTCGTGTTCAGGACTTTTATTGGATTTTTTAGGACTTTTTGGTCAGGACTAATTTTAGTCTTTTTCAAGACTTTCTTGTTCAGGGCTTTTATTAGTTTGTTTAGGCCATTTTTAGAAATCTTTTTCAGGACTCGTTTTTAGCCTTTTTTTTAGTTTTTCAGTAAATTTACGGTGAAGATTATTAGAATTTGAAACATAATTTGTCATTTTTACCTTTCATAATTTTGTCGCCATTACCACGCGATCATGTGAAACGTTTGATTTAAAATATGATTTAAACTGAAAATAATGAATGAATGTATAAATATAAATAACTATTATACCATCAAATCGGAGAAAGTAACATGATGGCCACATCACCATTTTTTTTTTCAAAAATTCATAACTTTGCTCCAAATCATCGAAACCACTCGAGTTTTTAAGGCATTTGAAGGAGATGGATTAAATTTTTCTGCCATTGTGGTGAAATTTCCCGCCGATTTTTTTTGCGCATGGTACAGCTTGTAAAATTGCACATTCACATTAGGGAGATAAACCAGCGAAAACAATTTAAAATTAAAATTAAAAAGTACTTTTTAGACACACCTATTTATTCAATAAACGAATACCTCAGGTAAATAGCTCATTTTTTCCACAAACTGTCGTGTGAGGAAAATATCTCTCCCTTCTGAGATAGTTATCTCGCACCGAAAGAAACTGATATTAAAAATGGTGATGTGGCCATCATGTTACTTTCTCCGACTTTATATTTACGTTTTCATGGGTTCATTTTCAATTGAAATCATATTTTAAATGTACATCGAGCGGATGAAACTGACGTTTAAAACGTCAAAATCATGAAAGATGGAAAAATTATACTTCAAATTCAAAAACACGGTTTACTCAAAAACTAATGAGATTTCGAAAAAAACTTATTCTTTAGAAGTTGTTCATTTTGACATTCTCTACAATTATTATTCACATAAATTTGCTGTAACAATTATCGTTTCATAATTATAAACCAAAAATTAAAAAAAAATAATAAATTTTTTTCTCCAATAGCAATGATTTTATAAAAAATATTTTCAAGCAAAAGATGTTCATTTCTTTGTTGTCTTTGATGTTTGTTTAAATGTTTTGTAATATTTGTCATATTTAAGAAAATATTGGCAAAAAACAAAAAACAGTTAAGGTAAACACCCACTTCCGGTGTACGAAATTTTACCAAAAGCTTTTCAGTTCTTCATATTATCAAATAAGACTTATGTTCAAAGTTTCATATCAATTGCTTTGTTAGTTTTTGAGATACAGCGCACACAGACAGACACACACACACACACACACACACACACACACACACACACACACACAGACAGACACACACACACACACACACACACACACAGACACAAAAAAAAAATTTCCAGAAATTGTTGAAATGGCATCTAGGGACCCCAAAACGGATATTTCCGTAAAAAAAAATTTTGAAAAAAAAATCACGATCACAATACTTTCTCGTACTTCGTAACGGAGAAAGTAAAAATTATATGTCTTGATTAATATAAATTTCTGTTGACAATGTATGTTTATTTTAGAAATGTATATCATAGAATTTAAAAATGTAATAACAATACAATATATCTTTATTTATTTTTTTATAGCTGTAGTTTTTAGTATACTAATGACAATATAATACGCTCGAAGAGTGTCTGAATACAAATTAAGTTAAATAAATAAAAGTTCGACAATTTTTTACATAAAAAACATTTTTTTTACATCGCGTTGTTACGGGGGGTGGGTTGGATTTTAGGTCAAAATCAACTACACATTCTTAAAGATAGTACTTGAATCTTTCTCAAACTGAAAGATTCATCGATTTTCGGCCAAATTGAACCAAGTTACGACGGTTTGAAAAATCGAGTTTTTTCGCGATTTTTCGAGTGGCGCTTTTTTTTGACGCCGAGTGTATATTTGACTTGTGTAAAGCTGTAAAGTTGTTGACACCCATAAGTCATCATCAGTTATATTGTACGCGTTGCCTATTTTTTTGTTGTAATATTGCAAATGGAAAGGTAAAATACAAGAAAACGAAATGTAGCCTGAATATATGAATATTCAACCTGTTCGTTAAAGTGCAAGCAAAAAATGAAGTCTTACTAAGACTATAAACAAATAACTTATTGAAACAACTATTTCCCTGGCTAGTGCCACGCCGGATATTGAATGATACAAAAGAAATTTGCATGTTATTACTAGTACTACTAGATAATAACATTGGAAAGGTAAAAGTTTCTAACCCACAAATTTCTGGAAATGTGATGAATGACGAGAATATGCGTTAATTTATTACTTTCTCCGTTACGAAGTACGAGAAAGTATTGTGATCGTGATTTTTTTTTCAAAAAATTTTTTTACGGAAATATCCGTTTTGGGGTCCCTAGATGCCATTTCAACAAAATCTGGAAAAAAAATGTTTGTGTCTGTGTGTGTGTGTGTCTGTATGTGTGTGTGTGTGTGTGTGTGTGTGTGTGTGTGTCTGTGCGCGCTGTATCTCAAAAACTAATAAAGCAATTGGTATGAAACTTTGAACATACGTCTTATTTGATAATCCGGAGAACTGAAAAGCTTTTGGTAAAATTTCGTACACCGGAAGTGGGTGTTTACCTTAACTGTTTTTTGTTTTATGCCAATATTTTCTTAAATATAAAAAATTTTACAAAAACATTTAAACAAATATTGAAGATAACGGAAAAATGAGCTTATGTTGTTTGAAAACATTTTTCATAAATTCATTATTATTCGAGAAAAAAAATTATTATTATTTTTTTATTTTTGGTTTATAATTATGAAACGATAATAGTTACAGCAAATTTATGTTAATGATAATAAAATGAACAACTTATAAAGAATAAATTTTTGACGAAATCTCTTCAGTTTTTGAGTAAACTGAGTTTTTGAATTTGAAGTATAATTTTTCAATCTTTCATGATTTTGACGTTTTAAACGTCAGTTTCATCCGAGTCTACAAAACGCTCGATGTACATTTAAAATATGATTTAAAAAGAAAATAAACCAATGAAAGCGTAAATATAAATGATACTATAAGTCGGAGAAAGTAACATGATGGCCACATCACAATTTTTTCTCTACATAACAGTCTGTGCGTTCTGTAACTCAAAAACTGATACAGAAATGACCATGAAACTTGAACACAAGTGTTATTTGAGAATCCGAAAAACTGTAAAGCTTTTGGTAAAATTTCGTATTTCCGAATATTTACCTTAACAGTTTTTTGTTTTTTTAGCCTTTTTGGGACTTCAGGACAAAGTTTTTAGAACTTTTTTCAGAACACTTTTAAAAGACTTTTCTTCGAGGATTCTTTTTCAGAACATTTTAAGAACTTATTTTTTAGGACTTTTTTTTCAGGACCTTTATTTTCAAGATTTCTTTTCAAAATTTTATTAACAGGATTTTTTTCTCGGGACTTTCAAAACTCTTTGTTAAGAACTTATTTTCGGTATTTTTTCAGAAAAAAAATTTCAGAATTTTTTAGAATTTTTTTTTCATAACCATTTTTGGACCTTTTTAAGGACTTTTTCAGATATTTTTAGCTTTTTTTACGACTACTTTCTAAACTTTTTATTTCAGGAATTTTGTTAAGGACTTATTTTAGGCCTTTTTGCAGGACTCTTTGGGATTTCTTTTTCAGGACAATTTCTTCAGATCCTTTTAAGGATTTTTAACAATGCTTTCTTTTCAGATTTTTTTTGTTTATTTTTTATAGATGTTATTTTCAGAGCATTTTTCAGGGACTATTTTTACAGGACAATTTTTTTATGATATTTAATCGGGGCTCTTTTTCTGAACCTTCTTCAGGATTTATTTTAGGACATTTTAGGACTCTTTTTCAGGACATTTATTTCTGCTATTTTGTATGAAGACTATTTTTCAGGAGTTTTTTTCCACGGCTTTTATCAGGACTCGTTTTCAAGACTTTATTTCCAGGACTGTTCCTCCAGGACTTTTTTTCGGAACTTTTTCGAGTCTTTCTTAAGAACCTCTTGCTCGGGACTTATTATTTTACATACAGTATTATTTTTTCGGGAATTTTTTTTCAAACCTTCTTTACAAGACTTTTTTCAGTACTACATATAAATCAGGACATTTTTTATGGGATTAATTTTCAGGACTTCTTGTTCCGGATTTCTTTTTGCGATTTCTTCAGAACTTTTTCAGGTCTTTTTTAATAATCTTTTTACAGGGTTTTTTTTCAGAAATGTTTCTTTAGGATTCTTTTACGATGTTATCTCCATAATTTTTTTCAAAACTGTTATTACAGGACATTTTGTCTAAATATTTTATCAGGATTCATTTTTGGGACTTTTTCAAGACATTCTTCAGGACTTTGGCATGAGTTATTTTAGGACTATCCTTTGGGACTTTTTTGGGACTCTTTTTCGGACGTCTTTCAGGATTTTTTAAACGACATTTACTTCTGGTGTTTTATACGAAGACTTAATTTTTTAGGATTTTTTTGCAGTACTTTTTTCACAACTTTCTAACAGGAACCTTTTTTCAAGACTTTATTTCCAAAACTGTTTTTCCAGGACTTTTTTCAGGACATTTTTTTGCAAGAACTCTTTTTTAGGACATTCTTTTACGACTTTATTTCTGGTCCTTTTGAAGGACCTGTTTTTCAAGACATTTTTTGTCGGGACCCTTTTTCAGGACTTATTTCAAGACTTTCTTGTTCAGGACTTTTATTGGGTTTTTTAGGACTTTTTAATTGGATCTATATTTAGAAATCTTTTACAGGACTTTCTTGTTCAGAGCTTTTATTCGGTTTTTTTAGGACTTTTTAATCGGGACTATTTTAAGAAATCTTTTTCAGGATTTTCTTGTTCAGGGCTTTTATTAGGTTTTTGCGGACTTTTAAATCAGGACTATTTTTAGAAATCCTTTTCGAGACTTTCTTGTTCAAGTCTTTTATGAGATTTTTTAATCGGGACCATTTTTAGAAATCTTTTTCAGGACTTTTTTTTAGTTTTCCAGTAAACTTACGGTAAAAATTATTAGAATTTGTAACATAATTTGTCATTTTTATCTTTCATAATTTTGACGTTTCAAACGTCATCACCATCGATCGATCATGTGAAACGCTCGATTTAAAATATGATTTAAATTGAAAATAATGAACGAATCTTCAAATATAAATAACTATTAAACCATCAAATCGGAGAAAGTAATATGATGGCCACATCACCATTTTTTAAATTGTTGTAACCCACATCAACCAACCGATAAGGAAAAGTAAAGTGTTGTAAGCAACTTACAACCTTTAGCCTAGTGAGTAGCGTTCCTGCTTCTGGGCCTCGTGGTCGTGGGTTCGAATCCCATCCGTGCGGTCACTTTTTCAGAACGAAGAAGTGGCCGTGCGGGTCTATGGACGTGTAGTATATGTCCCATTCATTATTAAAATGAAATCTTCAAAAACTTATTTACGTTAGTGGCCGAACAGCAAATCGCTTACGCCAATTCCCTAATAGTCATTCACTCTCCTTAACCCGCAATTCCATCAAAACATCCTTTCTTTAAATAAATAAAAAAAAAAAACTTACAACCTTTTACTTTTCTTGTTCGACATCCATCGGTTCAGGTTACAACAAAACGATCGATGTTTACAACCTTTTACCGGTTCACTATTTGTTCTATCATCTACCAAAATTGTTTCTTTTGTTTACTAAATTTTGAATGTTTTGATTTCAGGAGAGGTGGAAAGGCTTCTGCGAGAGTATACCCAGAACCAAGAAATGGTCCGCAATATCGGCTCGCATTACTATCAAATCATATATCCGGTACAGTTACGCCAGCACAAGAAGATGGGCATTTCCACCAGGGAGATAGGGTCGTCTAAGGTACGCAAAGCGAGGAGTACGGTATGTCATTGCACATTTCACCTCATTATATTACAACATCTACCCAACGTCCATATCACATACGCTCACAAAATATATAACTCGACACTGAAACCCTCCATTGCCCCAAAATATATAATACTATTTATGTGCAAATGAAAATACTTTGTTAATGAAGTATACGCTGTTTGCTTTAAAGTTTTAATCCCTTACTATGACCGAAATTAGGATTGGGATTGGGATTGGTGTTAGGAACGTTTAATAGAAATATAAATATAAACTTCTAAATCTATTGTCAATTCAAACATTTAATAATGACGAAATAGTATATTACATAACTAGAGTAAATAGAAAATTACGCACAAGAAGAAATTGCAAGTGGTGTAGCGGCGAGTAACGCAATCTCACGCGTGAGTAATTGCTTTACAACTCGCGTTACATACTATACTTTACCTGCGACCTCACATAAATTTTTAAAACGAAAAAGTCATGGCACACTTGAGGTTTTTTTTTAATGAACATACGATAAATACATTCACGTTAATTAAAATACTTCCGCCTTTAGCTGAATACGTTTTTAATTTCGCAGATGTAACATTTTAGAAATGGTTCTATTTGTATTTAATAAATACACTTCAATGAAACGTATTAATTAAAGTGAGTAGATTCTTTTGAGTGGAAAAAATGGGGAAGGTGGGGGATGTTCCCTTATTGATGTAACTGTAGATGTGTGCAGTAATGACACAACTGAGAATATTGATCGCTTGTTGCTTCCTGCCCGTCAACCTCTTCGTCCATCGATTCGTCCTTCCCATTCTCTCTCTCTCTTTCTCGATTATTTATTGCAACAGCGAACGTTATATAAAAATGAATCGAATGTATACACCGCTCCATCAAAGACGGGAGCTTCCTACTGAAACGTTCCAATTATGCCTTGATTACAGAATAATTTCAAAATATGAAAACTCTTCGTCAACTGCAATGTTACATAATATAAATAACAAACCATTGTGTTCATTTTATGCTAAACATTAATTAATAATTATTGGGATCATAATAGTATTTCAATTCAATAATGCGTTAGTTAGTTACGAAACAACAAACGTTAATATGAATCCGCAAATGGGGTTATTATTTTTTTTAGTTAGTTATGAAATTTATAGTTTTTTTTTTTAAATTAATTTGCGTTCATAAAATATGTGATTGGGTATAGCCATCTCAGCAACAAAATTCAGTGACTCACGCCTTTTATTTGTATATATATTAATCATACATCAAAGTTTAACTTTTCAATTCATGCACTTGTTACTAATTACTTGTCCCAGTTTTATGTTAGAAACAATGTCCCGAGCAGAAGTTTCTACTCTTGCTAATATTTGTCGTTCGTGTGGGTTTTAGGAAGTTTCGCCTTATTCCAATTATAATAATTAGGTGCGTGCTCTGTATATTTCCGGTAAATTGTCACATTTGTTACCAAGTTGGAACTTAAATAAAATTAAAAGCAATCCTAGAGTTTGTCTTGATGATATCTTAAAGTCTATTGAATTTTAATTGTAATAAAATTAAATTCGGTGAGGTTAATACTGTAACGGTATATTTTTCAAAAATGAGAGTAGCACTAATTAAATACACTCAGGGCCGATATATTCATCTGTTCAGTAAAGTATCAGTTAGAGTTGCACCAAGCACTCGAGACATGTCGCGCAGTGACCATCTTTAATTCAATTGGCTCCGGAGATTTGTTGTCACGTTCTATCGCGTTCTCCGAATACTTTCTGCTTGTTTTCTATTTGGATGTATTCATCCTAATTTATATGTCACGTAACTGCGGTGCAATTACGATGTTTTAATTCGGTATTATAGTTGAGGAGATGATGTAATATATATACAGGATGTATCAGGCATTTTTGAGAAAACGGCTTGTCGTAGAGAAAGAAAAAAAAATGATTACAAAAGCCGTATTGAAGTATCGAATGATTTTTTTTCCAAAAACGGTTAGCATCCCTGAGAGCTTGTCAAGAAGTCGAGATTTTTAAATGGCACGATAGGTCGAAAGTAGTATCGTTTAAAAGCAGCTTTTGTAGGAAGCATAATTTTATTACTGCCACAAATTTTGAATAATATCTGATTAAAGTTAATAAATTTCAATTTTCCATGGCTACCTTATTTTAAAAGTTTGCATTTCTAATGATAGTTAAAAATGGTGATGTGGCCATCATGTTACTTTCTCCGACTTGATGGTATCATTTATTTTTACGCTTTCGTGGTTTATTTTCAATTGAAATCATATTTAAATGTACATCGAGCGTTGTGTAAACTCGGATGAAACTGACGTTTAAAACGTCAAAATTATGAAAGGTGGGAAAATTATACTTCAAATTTAAAAACTCAGTTTACTCAAAAACTAAAAGGATTTAGAAAAAAACGTATTCTTTATAAGTTGTTTATTTTAGCATTCTCTACAATTATTATTCACATAAATTTGCTGTAACTATTATCGTGTTAGAATTATAAACCAAAAATTAAATAAAAATAATAAATTTTTTTCTCGAATAAAAATGATTTTATGAAAAATGTTTTCAAGCAAAAGATGTTCATTTCTTTGTTGTATTCAAAGTTTATTTAAATGTTTTTGTGATATTTTTCATATTTAAGAAAATATTGGCAAAAAACAAAAAATAGTTAAGGTAAACACCCACTTCCGGTGTACGAAATTTTACCAAAAGCTTTTCAGTTCTTCGGATTATCAAATAAGACGTATGTTAAAAGTTTCATTAATTGCTCTATTAGTTTTTGAGATACAGCGCACAGAGACAGACACACACACGCATACACACACACACAGAGACAGACACACACACACAGACACAAAAAAAAATTCCAGAAATTGTTGAAATGGCATCTAGGGACCCCAAAACGGATATTTCCGTAAAAAAAGTATCACAATACCTTCTCGTACTTAGTAACGGAGAAAGTAAAAAATGGTGATGTGGCCATTACGTTACTTTCTCCGACTTGATGGTATCATAGCCATTTATATTTACGTTTTCGTGGTTTATTTTCAATTAAAATCATATTTTAAATGTACATCGAGCGTTTTATAGACTCGGATGAAACGAGAGAAAATTATGAAAGATTATACTTCAAATTTAAAAACTCGGTTTACTCAAAAACTAACGAGATTTGGAGAAAAACTTATTCTTTATAAGTTGTTGTAAATTTGCTGTAATTATAATCGTTTCATAATTATAACCCAAAAATTAAAAAAATAATAATAAATTTGTTTCTCGAATAGCAATGATTTTATAAAAAATATTTTTAAGCAAAAGTTCATTTCTTTGTTGTCTTCAATGTTTGTTTAAATGTTTTTGTGATATTTTTCATATTTAAGACAATATTGGCAAAAAATAAAAAAACAGTTAAGGTAAACACCATCTTCTGGTGGTTTACTTTACGTTTGTTCAAAATAAATCTGTTCTGTGCAGGAATTTATATCAATTGCTTAAAACTTGAAAATTATGCATTTTATAAAAAAAAAATATGTTTTACAATTAATTCTTGGAATGAATCTTAAAAATTATAAAAATATACAGCGTCTTCTATTTGAAAAACTAAAGTTGTTAAATTTCCGTAATAAAATGAACAACCTGTATTTAAAAAAATATATATTTAAGCAATAGCTTGCTTACAACTAAGAAAGATTTGTTTGCAATGAAATTTTCTACGGTCGGAAAGCTATTTAGGTGTTCCGGTAATTTTGGCGAACCCTGTATATGGGTATAATGCGAATAAAAGTAATTTTTCATTTTGTCCTAATATTGTCAAAATTAGTTAACGTTTTACAGTATACAGGATGTCCCATTTTAAGTTGTCACCCCAAATATCTCAAAACCTGAGCAACATGACAAAAAATGTTTCAGATGAAAGTTGTAGGGTTCGGAGGGGAATATATACAGGTGATCTTGAAAATGACCTTGGGGTCAATTTTCAAGGTCAAATGAATACCAACTTTGATTTTTCGAACGGAACTCACTATTTTTTATTAAGGGATCGTATTCTACAGGGAGAAATACAAACTTTTTGTAGGAAACGTTTTTTTGAAAATGCTTTATTCACGAATTTTGTTCGTCGTGTTGTTTGAAATCTCACAATCAGATGAATCCAGGCTATGATTCATGCATTACCCTCGGCATTGGCGTCACCAGATGTGCATCACGTGGAGGTTGCCGATGGGACTTTGCACATCATTGGCCCTGAAAAGGACCGATGGCTGGAGGTTCGATCTCGTTTTTAGGTCAAATGCTCGATCAAGTGTCCAACCTCGTCAATGCACTTCTCTGCCCGCTGGCGAAAGTTAACTTGAACATTTCGAAGGGTTTAGATGGAAATTGCTCGAAATGCAGCCCTAATCCTTTTCTTCATGTTCTGCACTGTTATCGTACTAAATAATTGAAAAGTTTGAATGTTGATGAGACTATGAATCAAGTTGAATGAAGTTATTTTAATGGAAACGTTGAGGACAATAATATCATTGATTAAGCCCAAGTTACTATAAACAAATAGCTGGAATTGTAAAGAATAGACTTATGTCAGCAGATGATATTACCGGGTTTTGTACTTCCGGTTTCCGGTTGCTATTTTCGATATTCGGTTGCGATTGTAGGTTAAGTTGCTGTTATTTGGAAACAGGTAGTTGTTTATTATTATTATTCTAAATCGGGTATCAATTATTCTAAATCCGGTGGCAGCTATTCAAAAACATCTACCTGAAAAGAATAACTTCTACCCGATTTAGCGTAACTGCTTCCTGAAATAGAAAACGCCAAAATCGGAAACAAACCACTAGTATTTTCTGGAAAATTTCCGGGACTAATTCCTGTTAGCGTACCTGCTAATATCCTCTGCCTACGTCCATTTTTTCATTCTCGGTACAAAATATGAGAAAAATATTATGATTGAGAATTTTTTTTTAAATATCCGTTTCGAGATCCCTGTAGACGATTTCGAAAAGAAAACAAAATATCGAATCTGTGGGTGCTGTGTCTCAAAAACCACTAAATATTTTCAAATTAAACTTGCTTTATTTGGCAATCGGAAGAACTGAAAAACTTTTGACGATATTTCGGTCATTGGAAGTGAGCGTTTACATTAACCGTTTTCTGTTGTTTTTGATATTTTTTTAAATATGAACAATTTTAGAAAAAACATTTAAACACATAGGCAATACAAAGTGGACCCATTTTTTTTTAAATAAATATTTCTTGTAAACCTTTTGGTTTATGAAAAAAATCATGTTTATAGTTTCTTGTCTATAATAATTGATTCATAAATTTACATTAACAATGACTAGAAGAACTCTTAAAGGAACATTTTATAAAATATAATGTTTTTTCGAAATCTATACTGAAGGAAAAAAATGAAACACTTGATGGTCGAAATCCATTTTTAAACCGCCATAACACGGCGTATTTTTAATCGATTTTGATGAATCTTTGCGGGCGAAAAACTTTGAAGTGTTTTCTTTAAAGTCATGCATACGAACTCAAGCGTAACCCCTTCCGCCCCCCTCTAGCGTCCATGTGAAAAAAAGTTTTTTTCTGGAAACTATGTCCAACTTTGACGATGTCTTCGGAGTTGGAAAAATTTTGTCGACTCGATCCACCATAAAGGCATTAAAAATGGATCAATTCCCTATTCAGGACTCAAAGAACGAAGTTCCTATGACGATTTGGCACTAAGTTTGAAAAAAAAGTACATTTTGAGGTTTTTCGCACATAATTCAGCGACTTTTCAGCCAAATTTGATGATTCTTTCGGGAAAAAATCCCATTTTGGCTCTACTTTAAGGGAGTAAACTCAGATTGGAATGATCCCTTTTTGAACCCTTCAATCCCCGAACAAAAAAAATCACGTTTTTGGTTGGACATAAAAACGTCAAACTTTTGTGTTTTTTTTACTCATAAGTCCGAAGTTTTTCGACGAAATTGTTTTCATTTTCACGAATGAAATTTTCTTTGGATGTTCTTTGAGGTATGCACGAAAATTCATTGTTTGCGCGAAATCATCAATATCGCATTTTGTACCTTAGAACTCCATTAACAAAAAAAAACTTTATTTTAGGTCAAAAAGGCTCACTTTAACGATCTCTGTAGGGTCGGAAAAAAATTTGGGCCTTACTCACCACCATTCGTCTATTTTTCCACTTGTCCTATAAAAACAAACAAATTTCACTGACGGTAAACACTTGAGATTTGTTAAAATTTAGGTAATTTTTAAATGGCCATAATTCGGCTTCTATCTAACCGATTTCGACGATCTTTTGAGAAATCAAAAGCAAAATGTGTTCTCTTTGAGAGGATTTATCCCCCATTCAAAGAGAGGGCTCTACGCCCATCTAAACTAAAAAATAAAAAGACCACAAAATGCACTTTTTTTTAAACACATATAACTTTGTGCCAAATCGCCGTAGCAACTTCGTTTTCGAGTCCTGCACAGATAATTGAACACATTTCAATGCCCTTTTGTTGGATCGAGTCGACACATTTTATCCAACTTACACGTTGCCAAAGTTGGACGTTTTTTGCCCGAAAACGTGTTTTTTTTATTCGGGTGTTTAAGGGTTCGAAAAGGGATCATTCCAATCTGAGTTTATCCCATTAAAGTAGGGCCAAAATGAGATTTTCTCCTGTAAGAATCATCAAGTTTGGTTGAAAAGTCGCTGAGTTATATGAGAAAAACCTCAAAATACAGTACACCCATAACTTGGTGCCAAATCATCGTAGGAACTTCGTTCTTCGAGTCCTGCATAGGAAATTGATCAAACTTTAATGTCTTTATGGTGGATCGAGTCGACAAATTTTTCCAACTCCGTAGACATCGTCAAAGTTAGACATGGTTTCTTGAAAAAACATTTTTTTTCAAGGGGATGCCAGAGAGGGCATGCTTAAGTACGCATGCACGACCTTGAAGAACACACTTCAAAGTTTTTCGCCCTCAAAGATTCATCAAAATTGATTGAAAATACGCCGAGTTATGGCGGTTTGAAAATGGTCGAAATTTCACGAATTTCAAGTGTTTAATTTTTTTTCTCCAGTGTATATATATTGATTTATTTTGAATTATAACAAATTTTTTGTTCATAGAAATGATGGATTTGGACTAAAGTGCATTGTGCTACATCCAAAACTCTCATAATAAGGAACATTAAATATTGTTTCCCTATCAGAACCTCTACATACTGATGGGGAAATAATATTTAATGTTCACATTAATATTGTTATATAACAATAGTTATATTTGCTGCCGCTGGCAATGTCCATATCTTGTCGGTGTTAAAGCCACCCGGATTTGGTTCAGTACAGCATTCAGGCAATAGATTCCGCCACTTTGGCGTTTCTATCTCATAATAATTTTGATCAAAACATGATATCCACATGTGTAGCATTTTGACTAGATTTGTAATCTGTAACCTCGAAAGTCCGGATATAGTAATTTTTATCAATTTCTGATTCCGATGTTATCGCCATATTGGATCCGCCATTTTGTTGGGGATTTTGGCCAGCATCTGAGATTGGCTGGATCACTGTGTGCATTGGTTAAATAATGTAATAAAAAATAAAAATATTGTCGCCTTAATAAAATTATACAGGGTACTTATTAAATAAGGTCTGTTAACTAAGTTTGATTGATATGAATTATGCAGGCTGTCCAAAATTTAACTTTAAAGCACTTTATTTAACTTATTTCCTCTATATTTTTGTCATTTTATGCGGAATTAATAAAATAAATTACAACCCTATCGCAAACACATTAAACGGATATTAAACGTATTGTTAGTTTGTAATTAGTTTAGTTAGAATTGTTTTATTTTTAGAGAGAGAGAGAGAGACAATCTTTATTCAGACAATAAAAACATAAATTAACAAAAGTAGAGTAATTCGAAATATACAAAATGAGGTTGTTAGTCTGTCTGGGCTATAAGTTATTTTTAGATTTATG
Organism: Ocypus olens; assembly: GCA_910593695.2. NCBI lineage: Eukaryota > Metazoa > Arthropoda > Insecta > Coleoptera > Staphylinidae > Ocypus > Ocypus olens. The sequence goes on along the minus strand of OU343053.1, from coordinate 3,378,491 downwards.
TAATTTTAATGTTTCCCTGTAAATTGATCATGTTCTGTTGGGAGATAAATAAATAAATAAAAGTTATTTGCAGAAAACTCGAATTATCAATTATTCTAATAGCCATTATAATGATTTGGCATTACATGTTTTGTAAAAACAATAACAAGTGTTGCCCGGCGCATCCACCAGAAGTTTGGTGTGTTCAGCATTCCTCTCTCATCTTTTTATAGATCAATTAATAATTAATTTAGGAGTTCAATATTTTGCAACCTATACTTGTATCCTAGGACGTATTTCAGAAAAATATTTTTAATTCTACAGGATATCCCAAAAAAGTGTGGCGTCATGATGATACACCTTTTGAGATTACATGCTTTATATTTTGTTGGTTATTTTAGAGGTTATCTACATACCCCTAAAATTAAAAAAAAAACGCGTGTAGTTATTGGATTGAAATTAACATTTTTTGTGGTACACACTTAAAACAAAAACATAATTATTTAAGATTGCAATGAATACTAAGCATTAATTGTAATCTTCCTTAAGTATGGTTGAAATAAACCGTAACAAGTGTTAGGAAACTGAATATAAAAACATGAAACATAACAGGGTTATACCCACAATTATTGGATTGTTTGTGAATATTGTTACTCCAAACTTAAATTTCTGTGGGACTAAATTTGATATTCCCTTAACTATTTTTCTTGTGAATAATTTAAAGGGAAGTCTATCCATAATATTCACGAAGTTGAGCAACTGCGGATCGATATCAATTACATAACAAACATAATCTGCCGTGAGTCTGTGTGCGGAAACTTCGCAATTTCGAATGAATACATGCGGCAACTACGGCCATTGATTTAGTTTGCAATAACTGGAAGATGCACGTATTCACCTCGGACACGTGACACGTATCACGGTAATAACTTCGGGAATTATGTAAAGAGTGATGGACCGGCAGCATTGGGTAATTCAATATAATAAAACCATTCGGCGCAGGTATCGAGGCGCGGTATTCACTAGCAATTCCAACAAAAGGATAACTGTTAAGACTCCTGGAAAGAAACACGTACAGCTAAGTAGACAGGCTCCGAACAAAGCCTCTCTGAACCGCCCCCACACTCCCATTGTCTTCCGCCGAGGCGTTGTTGTTTTTTGATGGGAACACAGACGCCCCAGTTTAGTTTCTCCCCGATACGATATCAAACTTTAAACCCAACAGACGTTTATCTGAGAGTAAGAAATTTAATTAAATCCCTTCGAGTGAAGGGTAAGAAGTATTCGGCATGTTTTGAAATTTATTCTGACATCGATACTTAAATGCACAAAAAATTGCTTTAAAAGACAGGCTTTATAGCTTGAATATAATAACCCTCAATTGCACAATTTTTCTTTAACCACTGAAACATTTTTTACACCTTCTGTTAGTTTCCAAATTGTCTCATGATAGATCACATAATTCTAAAACCACGAAAAAATCCGTGTGTTATGGGTAAATGTAATTTTCAGTAATTTTTGTGAAAAGAGGATTTAAAAATGCGATAATTAAGAAACAATTGCTACGATAAATGAAAAATTATTTATTTTTCAGAAGATGGGTAGCTCTTTCCAAAACCGATGTGAAGATAGCCACGGATTTTTCAGCCACGGATTTCCCGGCGACTCCGCCATCACATAAAAATTTCTTCAATTTTAATGATTTGTATTAAATCAAACGCTGAGAATGTAATTAACATTAGCCTATAGATGTGCAGTCAATCCACAATTTCAATTATTTTTTCTCGAATCCACGGGAACTCTCTTTTTAAAATGACAAGAATTCAAAGTCCAATATGGCACTGTTTGACGCGTTTTAAATAAAATTTTATAACAACAACGTGTAGATAAGAGTCTACTTAGACGATTTAACGCATTTAATTTTGGGTAAAATTGTTTATAACTTTTTTATGAATTTTTTTTCTCGGGTCTACCCGAACTATACATATAATATAGCAAACATTCAAAGTCCAATATGGCACTGTTTGACGCATTTTAAATTTGATTTTTTAACATCAACATGTAGATAAGAGTCTACTTGACCGATTTAACGCATTTAATTTTGGGTAAAATTGTTTATAACTTTTTTATGAATTTTTTTTCTCGGGTCTACCCGAAGTGTACATATAATATAGCAAACATTCAAAGTCCAAAATGGCACTGTTTGACGCGTTTTAAATTTGATTTTTTAACATCAACGTGTAGATAAGAGTCTATTTAAACGATTTAACGCATTTAATTTTGGGTAAAATTGTTTATAACTTTTTTATGAATTTTTTTTCTCGGGTCTACCCGAAGTGTACATATAATATAGCAAACTTTCAAAGTCCAAAATGGCACTGTTTGACGCGTTTTAAATTTGATTTTTTAACATCAACGTGTAGATAAGAGTCTACTTAAACGATTTAACGCATTTAATTTTGGGTAAAATTGTTTATAACTTTTTTATGAATTTTTTTTCTCGGGTCTACCCGAAGTGTACATATAATATAGCAAACTTTCAAAGTCCAAAATGGCACTGTTTGACGCGTTTTAAATTTGATTTTTTAACATCAACGTGTAGATAAGAGTCTATTTAACCGATTTAACGCATTTAATTTTGGGTAAAATTGTTTATAACTTTTTTATGAATTTTTTTTCTCGGGTCTACCCGAAGTGTACATATAATATAGCAAACTTTCAAAGTCCAAAATGGCACTGTTTGACGCGTTTTAAATTTGATTTTTTAACATCAACGTGTAGATAAGAGTCTATTTAAACGATTTAACGCATTTAATTTTGGGTAAAATTGTTTATAACTTTTTTATGAATTTTTTTTCTCGGGTCTACCCGAAGTGTACATATAATATAGCAAACTTTCAAAGTCCAAAATGGCACTGTTTGACGCGTTTTAAATTTGATTTTTTAACATCAACGTGTAGATAAGAGTCTATTTAAACGATTTAACGCATTTAATTTTGGGTAAAATTGTTTATAACTTTTTTATGAATTTTTTTTCTCGGGTCTACCCGAAGTGTACATATAATATAGCAAACTTTCAAAGTCCAAAATGGCACTGTTTGACGCGTTTTAAATTTGATTTTTTAACAACAACGTGTAGATAAGAGTTTACTTGACCGATTTAACGCATTTAATTTTGGGTAAAATTGTTTATAAATTTTTTATGAATTTTTTTTCTCGGGTCTACCCGAACTATACATATAATATAGCAAACTTTCAAAGTCCAATATGGCACTGTTTGACGCGTTTTAATTTTACAACATGTAGATAAGAGTCTACTTAAACGATTTAAAGCACGAAATTTTGGGTAAATTTGTGTCGACTCGATCCGACAAAAGGGCATTCAAATGTGCTCCTACAACGATTTGGCACAAAGTAATGGGTGTTTGAAAAGAAAAAGCGAATTTTGAGGTTTTTTGACTCATAAGTCCGAAGTTTTTCGACGAAATTGATTTCGTTTTCACGAATGAAATTTTCTTTGCATGTTCTTTGAGGTATGCACAAAAATTAATTGTTTGCGCGAAATCCTGAATATCGCATTTTGTACCTTGGAACCATAAAAAAAACTTTATTTTAGGTCAAAAAAGGCTTACTTTAACGATCTCTGTAGGCTCGGAAAAAAAATTGGGCCTAACTCACCACCTTTCGTCCATTTTTCCATTCGTCCAATAAAAACGAACAAATTACACTGACCCGAGAAAAAAATTCATAAAAAAGTTATAAACAATTTTACCCAAAATTAAATGCGTTAAATCATTTAAGTAGACTCTTATCTACACGTTGATGTTAAAAAATCAAATTTAAAACGCGTCAAACAGTGTCATTTTGAACTTTGAAAGTTTGCTAGATTATCTATTTAGATTGGGTGGACCCGAGAAAAAAATTCATAAAAGAGTTATAAACAATTTTACCCAAAATTAAATGCGTTAAATCGTTTAAGTAGACTCTTATCTACACGTTAATATTAAAAAATCAAATTTAAAACGCGTCAAACAGTGCCATTTTGGACTTTGAAAGTTTGCTAGATTATCTATTTAGTTTGGGTGGACCCGAGAAAAAAATTCATAAAAAAGTTATAAACAATTTTACCCAAAATTAAATGCGTTAAATCGTTTAAATAGACTCTTATCTACACGTTGATGTTAAAAAATCAAATTTAAAACGCGTCAAACAGTGCCATTTTGGACTTTGAAAATTTGCTATATTATATGTACACTTCGGGTAGAACCGAGAAAAAAAATTCATAAAAAAGTTATAAACAATTTTACCCAAAATTAAATGCGTTAAATCGTTTAAGTAGACTCTTATCTATACGTTGATGTTAAAAAATCGAATTTAAAACGCGTCAAACAGTGCCATATTGGACTTTGAAAGTTTGCTATATTATATGTACACTTCGGGTAGACCCGAGAAAAAAAATTCATAAAAAAGTTATAAACAATTTTACCCAAAATTAAATGCGTTAAATCGTTTAAGTAGAATCTTATCTACACGTTGATGTTAAAAAATAAAATTTAAAATGCGTCAAACAGTGCCATTTTGGACTTTGAAAGTTTGCTAGATTATCTATTTAGATTGGGTGGACCCGAGAAAAAAATTCATAAAAAAGTTATAAACAATTTTACCCAAAATTAAATGCATTAAATCGTTTAAGTAGACTCTTATCTACACGTTGTTATTAAAAAATTTAATTTAAAACGCGTCAAACAGTGCCATATTGGACTTTGAATTCTTGTCATTTTAAAAAGAGAGTTCCCGTGGATTCGAGAAAAAATAATTGAAATTGTGGATTGACTGCACATCTATAGGCTAATGTTAATTACATTCTCAGCGTTTGATTTAATATAAATCATTAAAATTGAAGAAATTTTTATGCGATGGCAGAGGCGCCGGGAAATCCGTGGCTGAAAAATCCGTGGCTATCTTCACATCGGTCTTTCCAAAACGTACTGATATTTTTTGTGCCTGTATCGTAATCCATATAGAACATTTTAAAAAGAAGTAATTAAAGCCAGATAACAACACATCTCATTATATCAGTTACTTGCCGTTTCGTGTTCTGAATTCTTGTATTGGCGTTTGTGTGAAAGAATCGCGGCACGAAAGCAGCGAAGAGCGCGTTTTAATTAATCGGAGGGAGTTTTGCGAATTGGGCAGCGGGGCCCATTTTATGAAGGGAAATCTTTTGTGGGCCTAAGCGAACGGTTAATTAAATCTTTTCATTTAAACTTCGGCTCATACAAGAAAGAGAAAAAAAAGACAATTATTTCGTCGGGAAGATTCCGTCCGACTAAACCTTTCCGGAACCCCTCTATTACGTTGTTAATCAAATGGTGAAGTCGAGCGGGAAATTATTTAATAACGACTGCCGACAATTATCCTGTATTTTGTTAACATGTAGGATTTTAGAGGCTTCGTAAAATTTTAATTCGTTGAATTTTTTTTATTTCATTGGGATCTTGTGGAATATTATTAAAAATTCGTCGTGAATTTTATTAGTACACAAAAATTCATTATTTAAAAAAATATATAATCATTTCCGATTTGGTGATCAAAATTTTCTGGATTTTCCAAGATTTTAAAAGGGGTGGACGAGTGGTCGTACCCTACCTGTATAATTGAGATCACTCGGTATGATATACTGAGTAATGTGCCAGAGGAGTATTACTTATTAGAGTCTAATATATTAATAAAACAAAATAATAATCTTGGAAACATTTATCAATAAACATCCAAATAACATGAAAACGTTTAGGTTTTAATTACCATAATCTGATTTCATTTTAATTCTGAGTAAGCCAGGATCCAAAAATACTAAAAAAAATTGTAAGTTTCGTCTGTAACTTTGATATACATTTTTATCACCTGAAACTTTTTTACTTTCTCCGTTACGAAGTACGAGAAAGTATTGTGATCGTGATTTTTTTTTCAAATTTTTTTTTACGGAAATATCCGTTTTGGGGTCCCTAGATGCCATTTCAACAGTTTCTGGAAAAAAAAATTTATGTCTGTGTGTGTGTGTGTGTGTGTGTGTGTGTGTGTGTGTGTGTGTGTGTGTGTGTGTGTGTGTGTGTGTGTGTGTGTGTGTGTCTGTGTGTGTGTATGTCTGTCTGTGTGCGCTGTATCTCAAAAACCAATAAAGCAATTGATATGAAACTTTGAACATACGTCTTATTTGATAATCCGAAGAACTGAAAAGCTTTTGGTAAAATTTCGTACACCGGAAGTGGGTGTTTACCTTAACTGTTTTTTGTTTTTTGCCAATATTTTCTTAAATATAAAAAATATCACAAAAACATTTAAACAAATATCGAAGACAACAAAAAAATGAATAGCTTTTGCTTGAAAATATTGTTCATAAAATCATTGCTATTCGAGAAAAAAAATTATTATTTTTTTTTAATTTTTGGTTTATAATTATGAAACGATAATAGTTACAGCAATTTTATGTGAATAATAATTGTACAAAATGTCAAAATTAACAACTTCTAAAGAATAATTTTTCCATCTTTCATGATTTTGACGTTTTAAACGTCAGTTTCATCCGAGTCTACGCAACGCTCGATGTACATTTAAAATATGATTTCAATAAAGGCTATGATACCATCAAGTCGGAGAAAGAAACATGATGGCCACATCACCATCTTTTATTTTAATAGCTAGCTCAAATTTGATTACTCCAGTCGATTTGTCTCGTTCTTCTGATGAAGAAATAGTGCTCTTTGATGATCAGGGATGGTTATTAAAAAAGTTCAATCGGTTTTTTCCATTTAAAAATTTTCTTTGCGAGCGCCTCACGCGGTTGACATTGACATTTGTTCTTTGGTGAGTACTTTTTCTGAAGAAAAAGTTTCTGCTGCCATTCCCGAAAATTTCAGCTTTTCGACTTTAAAAGAAAAAAATACGTCTTTAAAAGAAGAGAAACGAACCCAGAGGGTGCAAATTGCGCATAGGAGTGGTTCCAAAAATTTGAAAAAATCTCAATGAAAGCCAGTCATCCCTTCTGTCATCCCTGAAAGTTTCAGCTTTTCGACTTGATAAGAAAAAAATTGTGATGTGGCCATCATGTTACTTTCTCCGATTATTTGATGGTATAATAGTTATTTATATTTATAGATTAAATCGAGAGTTTCACATGAACGAATGGTAATGACGTTTGAAACGTCAAAATTATGAAAGGTAAAAATGATAAATTATTTTTCAAATTCTAATAATCTTTATCGTAAATTTACTGAAAAACTAAAAAAAAATGCGAAAAAAAGTCCTGAAAAAGATTTCTAAAAATCGTGCTAATTAAAAAGGTCTAAAAAAATCTAATCAAAATCCTGAACAAGAAAGTCTTGAAAATAATTTCTAAAAATAGTCCTGATTAATAAGTCCTAAAAAAAAACTGATAAAAGCCCTGAACAATAAAGACCTGAATAAGATTTCTAAAAATAGTGCTAATTAAAAAGTCATAAAAAACCTAATAAAAGTCCTGAACAAGTCTTATAAAAAGTCCCGATAAAAATGTCCTGAAAAAAGAGTCCTGACAAAAAATGTCTTGAAAAACAGGTCCTTCAAAAAGACCAGAAATAAAGTCCTAAAAGAAAGTCCTGAAAAAAGAGTTCTGACACAAAAAGGTCCTGAGAAAAAATCCTGGAGAAACAGTTTTGGAAATAAAGTCTTGAAAAAGACTTTTAAAAAGTTGTGAAAAAGAGTTGTGAAAAAACTCGAAAAAAGTCCGAAAAAGAGTAAAAAAAAAGTCCCGAAGGAAAGTGCTAAAATAAGTCTTGAAAAAACTCCTGAACAAAGTCTTAAAAAAAGGCCCGAAAGAGAGTCCTGATAAAATATCCTGAAAAAATGTCCTGTAATAACAGTCTTAAAAAAAAGTTATTAAAATAACATCGTAAAATAATCCTAAAAAACATTTCATTAAAAAAGACCTGAAAGAGTTCTGAAGAAATTGTTTTGGAAAAAATTAATACATTCAAAAATGTCCTGAAATATGGTACTGAAAAAAGTCCCGTAATGAAGGAAAAAAAATCCCGAAAAAAGGAATGAAGAAAATTCTGAAAAGAATCCTGAAAAGAAGTCCTGGACAAGAGGAACAGTCCTGGAAATAAAGTCGTGAGAAAGAGTATTGACAAAATCCGTGAAAAAAAGTCGTGAAAAATAGTCTTTATACAAAATACCAGAAATAAAGTCCTGAAGAAAGTTCAGACAAATAGTCCTATGAAATATCACAAAAAATGTCCTGTAAATACAGTCTTCAAAAATTGCCCTGAAAATAAAAAAATAAACAAAAAAAATTCTGAAACGAAAGCATTGTGAAAAGTCCTTAAAATGGTCCTTAAAATGATCTGAAAAAATTGTCTTAAAAAAGAAATCCAAGGTCCAAAAAAGGTAATGAGAAGAAAAATTCTAAAAAATGTTATGAAGAAAATTTTGAAAATTTTTCTCTGAAAAAAAAATCCAAAAATTAATCCTGAACAAAGAGTTCTTAAGAAAGTCCAGAAAACGTCTAGAGAAAAAATTCCTGAAAAAAATTTTGAAAAGAAATCCTGAAAATAAATGTACTGAAAAAAAAATAAGTCTTAAAAAAAATTCTGAAAAAGAATCCGCAAAGACAATAAAAGTCCTTAAAAAAGACCTGAAAAAAGTTCTGAAAACAGTTCCCAAAAAGGCTAAAAGAACAAAAAACTGTTTAGGTAAATGTTCGGAAATACGAAATTTTACCAAAAGCTTTTCAGTTTTCAGATTATCAAATAGGACGTATGTTCAAAGTTTCATGGTCATTTCTGAATTAGTTTTTTGAGATACAGCGCGCACAGACAGACTGTTATGTAGAGAAAAAATGGTGATGTGGCCATCATGTTACTTTCTCCGACTTGTTGGTATCATAGCCATTTATATTTACGTTTTCATGGTTTATTTGCAATTGAAATAATATTTGAAATGCACATCTGGCGTTGTGTAAACTCGGATGAAACTGACGTTTAAAACGTCAAAATTACGAAAGATGGAAAAATTATGCTTCAAATTCAAAAACTCGGTTTACTCAAAAACTAAAGGGATTTCGAAAAAAACTTATTATTTATTAGTTGTTCATTTTAGCATTCTCTACAATTCTTATTAACATAAATTTTCTGTAACTATTATCGTTTTATAATTATAAACCAAAAATTTAAAAAAAATAATAATAAATTCTTTTCTCGAATAAAAATGATTTTTTGAAAAATGTTTTCAAGTAAAAGATAGTCATTTATTTGTTGTTTTCCAAGTTTGTTTAAATGTTTTTGTGATATTTTTCATATTTAAGAAAATATTGGCAAAAAACAAAAAACACTTAAAGTAAACGCCCACTTCCGGTGTACGAAATGTTACCAAAAGCTTTTCAGTTCTTCAGATTATCAAATAAGACGGATGTTCAAAGTTTCATATCAATTGGTCCATTAGTTTTTGAGATACAGCGCGCACAGACACACACACACATACAGACACACACACACACACACACACACACACACACACACACACACACACACACACATACACACACACACACACACACACACACACACACACACACACACACACACACACACACACACACACACACACACACACACACACACACAGACACAATTTTTTTTTTTTTTTCCAAAAATTGTTGAAATGGCATCTAGGGACCCCAAAACGGATATTTCCGTAAAAAAAATTTTTGAAAAAAAAATCACGATCACAATACTTTCTCGTACTTCGTAACGGAGAAAGTAAAAATACGTCCCTAAAAGAAGAAAACCGAACCCAGAGGGTGCAAATGGCGCGTAGGGATGGTTCCAAAAATTTTGAAAAAAACCCCAATGAAAGCCAGTCATCGCTTCTGTCATCCCTGAAAGTTTTAGCTTTTCGACTTGAAAAGAAAGAAAATACGTCCTTAAAAGAAAGAAACTGAACCACCCCCTGGGTTGGTGGCGCTGGCGGCGCGTAGGGGGGGTCCAAAAATTTTGAAAAAATTTAATGAAAGCCAGTTATCCTTTCTGCCATCCCTGAAGGTTTCAGCTTTTCTACTCGAAAGGAAAAAAATACGTCCTTAAAAAAAGAAAAAAAAAACATTTTACCCGGTTTTAAAAAAATCATATCTCAACGGGGCAAAAATTAAAAAAAGTGACTCGCTCAATTTTAGATATTTTCTTTAAGATTATTTTAAGACATACTGGGATCGTCCAGCTCCAGCGGTTACGGAGAAGATATTTTTTTTTTGGAAACGTGCAAAAATCGAAAATTTGCGTTTGAAAAATCACCCCCTGGGGTGGGGGTGAAGCGAAACGACGGGACCGGTTCTAAAAGCTTGCCCGGTTATCTGGGCGGCGATCTGCGCACAAAAACTAACAACATTTTACCGAATAAGGCCCCGATAAGGGGTGAGGTTTAACCCTACCCTCCCGTTTTAAGGGTGAGTTTCGGTGGACGCGTTTTTCAAAATCCTCCTCATATTTTTGGGCGAATTTTTTGTGCCGGTCGGCCGACGCCCCTTTATAGTGTTTTTTTCTGGGCTGTCAAACATTTCTAACTCAATTAGTATATATAAATAAATAATGCTATAGTTTTTTTTAATGTCTTCAATGCATCTACATCAAGAAAGGATTTCCAATAAATATATAATTCTCTATATAGGTCGAAGTAGCAACAATCTTAAATTTACAGGGGTTGGTGATAACTCAGTACACCCTCAACAATTAACGCTAACAAAGGAATTCATCGTTCTTGAATATTTTTAATAAATTTCATAATGTATTGCGATAAACTTTGTATTATATGAAACTTCAATTTCTTTCAGGACGCGAAATCTTTTAAACTGTCGAGTTGTGTTTTCTGAATCGGACCAGTGGTTTTTTCAATAAATCAATTTGAACGCACTTTTTTAGCAAAAGTGAGAAGGGTCCCCTCCCCCATTTGGTAGTTTTTCAAATTTTCAACTTTTTTATTTTAATAGCAAGCTCAAATTTGATTACTCCAGTCGATTTGTCTCGTTCTTCTAAAGAAGAAATAGTGCTCTTTGATGATCAGGGATGGTTATTAAAAAAGTTCAATCGGTTTTTTCCATTTAAAACTTTTCTTTGCGAGCGCCTCACGCGGTTGATATTGACATTTGTTCTTTGGTGAGTATTTTTTCTGAAGCGTCAGAGATGTGAGATCTTTCGAATGACGTATAGAAATCCTGAATCGGACCAGTGGTTTTTTCAAGAAATCATTTTGAATGCAATTTTTAATAATAATTTCCATCTTATTCATAATTTTGACGTTTTAAACGTCAGTGTCATCTCATCCTGCAAAACGCTCGATGTACATTTAAATAGAAAATAAACCATGAAAGCGTAAATATAAATGATACCATCAAGTCGTAGAAAGTAACATGATGGCCACATCACCATTTTTTTGTTAATATTTTAATTAATACCTCCTTGGTTGACCATTCCCAGAGCATTGAAACACCCTGTATATAATTGTCTAGGGGTGGCTATTAATGTAGTTAGGGTCACATCTGGTCCGGCCGCGCGGACGTCAATCACGTTAGCGTGATGCCGTCGCAGGATTGGACATTTCGGAATTTCAGAAAATCACAATTTCAGAGTTTCAGAAAGGGGACTTTCATGTTGTCGTCGACGGCGGGTGTAGTAATTATAACTTAACCGCCGGCGAATTAACACGTGCCCCCATTGCGCGCGTATCAAACTTTGCTTTACTTTACTTTGCACGCCACTGCTCTGTATACATAGCTGATCACTTGTTCACGTGCCCAGATTTTTTTTTTTTGGTGGGTTGGTTATTTTTTAATTAAGCAAGTTTCATTTTCAAGGGGTTAATTACAGCGCACGTTAAATTTTGTCGAGAGGCCGCCGAACGCACACAATTTTCTCCATTTTTTGTTTTGGTTTTGTTAGAGTTTGTAATTAGTGAGCTACATGTATTGATTTTATAATTGAATTTTTACGAGTGCATTTATTTTTTTACCGAGTCAGTCGTTAAAATATCAATTACTTCTGTTGGTTAATTAATTATAAATATTATTAGGACAGTTTATACGTGATGCTGTTTATAAAATAAATACACATATTATACGTAGTCGTAACCAGGGTGTTAATAAATAAATTTTGCGAAGGGATAGTATGGCCCAAAATATACAGTGAGTCTTAAGGGATTAGGCCACTGTAACCGCCCAAAAAAAGTTTTTTTTACAATTTTTAGCGACAAAAAACTGTATTAAATTTAATTTTTCTTCAAAAATTTATTTTTGTATTTTTTCAAGTCTAGAATCCCGTTCTGAACACTATTTGGTAATAAAAATTATTTGTGAGACTTACAGAAACTGAGACAAGCAAAATGTCTTTTGATGTAAATCGTTCGTACAACTGCTGGAAACGCCGAAAAAAGATTAAATTTTTTTTTTTTTAAATTAATTTTTGTATTTTTTCAAGTCTGGAATCACATTCTAAACACTGTTTGTTCATAAAAATTATTTGTGAGACTTACAGAAACTGAAAACGATTAAATTTATATTTTCTTCAAAAATTTATTTTTGTATTTTTTCAAGTCTAGAATCCCATTCTAAACACTACTTAGTTATAAAAATTATTTGTGAGACTTACAGAAACTGAGACAAGCAAAATTTCTTTTGATGTAAATCGTTCGTACAACTGCTGGAAACGCCGAAAAACGATTCAAGTTAATTTTTCTTCAAAAATTTATTTTTGTATTTTTTCAAGTCTGGAATCCACTATCTGAACACTATTTGGTTATAAAAATTATTTGTGAGACTTACAGAAACTGAGACAAGCAAAATTTCTTTTGATGTAAATCGTTCGTACAACTGCTGGAAACGCCGAAAAAAGATTAAATTTATTTTTTTTTTCAAAAATGTATTTTTGTATTTTTTCAAGTCTAGAATCCCATTCTGAACACTACTTGGTTATAAAAATTATTTGTGAGACTTACAGAAACTGAGACAAGCAAAATTTCTTTTGATGTAAATCGTTCGTACAACTGCTGGAAACGCCGAAAAAAGATTAAATTTATTTTTTTTTCAAAAATTTATTTTTGTATTTTTTCAAGTCTAGAATCACATTCTAAACACTATTTGTTCATAAAAATTATTTGTGAGACTTACAGAAACTGAAAACGTATGGTATTAGCCATGGGTTAAAATACAAACAAAATCTTTTTTTCATAAAAAAATATTTAAAAATGGCAAATCTCCCGACACGCCTGAACTTCGCGGCGCAGAGCAAGTCATGTAAATACCCACTTGGAACAAAATTTAAAAAAAAATTATCTGCATAAATATATCTAGTGAAATGCGAATGGGATTTTGAAAATTTTGAATCTTGTGTATTTGGCACGCATTTGAAAAAAAATGTCGTTTTTTGTTATTAACAATTTTTCTAATTAATTTATCTAAAAACCCATACGTATTTCAGTGCGGAATGACGTCTTATAGATGTGGGCAAAATAAAATAAAAATATTATGCTGTTTTTGCCGTTTTGAAAAATTGTGTTTCGAGATTAACGCGATTAAAGTTTCAAATTGAGTTTGTTTTTGAAATTATGAGAAATTCGACTGTTTAAAATTTTTACGTTTTACAAAAGTAGCTTGTGTTTTAAAGACCTTTTAAACGATATCACTTTCGACCATTTAAAAATCTGGAGTTCTTGACAAATTCTCAGGGATGCCAACCGTTTTTAGGAATAACAATATCATCATTTGATTCTTCAATACAGCTTTTGTAATATTTTTTTGTCCCAACTCTCTATGACTAGCCGTTTTCTCAAAAAAAATAGTTGATACAGGCGGTCTGGGACACCCTGTATATTTCAATTTGTTGCTGGACCACCATTATTGTATTTTTCTTGTAAATATTAATGGAGGAATGCAGACTTTTGTTATTGTTATTAAAATAATGAAAGATGGCAACAATAGAGAAGCAGAAGTAGATGATTCAAGGCCGACAGTTGGAGGTCGAAGCAAAATTAGAAGAGTGTTAGCCAGATGGAAGCAGAACAACATTCATAAGATTCTTCGTGTGTAATGAAATCTCTGAAAAAATTCCAGAATCTAGAGTGGGGGAAATATTATAGTTGTTATGATTTTTATTAATAATGAAAACCTAGATTTTTTATCATTCGGCCACTAACGATATATAGTTTTAATTTTTAATAATGAATCCATGGACCCGCACGGTCAATTATTCGTTCCGAAAAAGTGACCGCACGGAGGGGATTCGAACCCACGACCATGAGGACCGTCAGCAGGAACTCCACTCACTAGGCCACCGCGGCCCCAATAATAAACTTTAAAAATTAAAGAAATATATACATTAAATTTCACTCTACAGAAATGACTGCACAAATGTTTTGAAATTAGGGATATTCAAGAAATTTTACTCTAATTTAATTTTGAAACGACTTATTCCGTTTTAAATTTGGAAAAGTAAAATTTCACACGATAAACCTTAAATATTTGAAAAAAATATTAAATATCAGTCTAAAAATGTTTTACAAAATCAGATTACTCCAGAAATATTTAGAATTTAAGAAAATTTATAAAATATTACCCTAACCTAATTTTAAAACGACTTATCACATTTTAAATTTGGAAAAGTAAAATTTCACATGATAAACTTTAAAAATTTGAAAAAGAAATTATATTTCACTCTAAAAAAATATCAATCAAATCGGTATACTCCACAAATATTTAGAGTTTAAGGAAATTTAAGGAATTTTCTCTAACTTAATTTTGAAACGACTTACGACATTTTTAATTTGGAAAAGTAAAATTTCACATGATAGACTTTAAAAATTTGAAAAAGAAATTATATTTCACTCTAAAAAAATATCAATCAAATCGGTATACTCCACAAATATTTATAGTTTAAGGAAGTTTAGGGAATTTTCTCTAACTTAATTTTGAAACGACTTACGACATTTTTAATTTGGAAAAGTAAAATTTCACATGATAGACTTTAAAAATTTGAAAAAGAAATTATATTTCACTCTAAAAAAATATCAATCAAATCGGTATACTCCACAAATATTTATAGTTTAAGGAAGTTTAGGGAATTTTCTCTAACTTAATTTTGAAACGACTTACGACATTTTTAATTTGGAAAAGTAAAATTTCACATGATAAACTTTAAAAATTTGAAAAAAGTAATTTAAATTTCACTTTTAAAAATTCTACAAAATCAGTATACTCCACAAATGTTTAGAATTTAAAGAAATTCAAAAAATTTTACTCACTAACTTAATTTTGAAACGAATTATGACTTTTTTTTAATTTGGAAAAGTAAAATTTCTCAGGACAAACTTTAAAAATGTAAAAAAAATATTAAATTTCACTCTAAACAAATCCAATCAAATCAGTATACTCCACACATAAGGATATTCAGGAAATTTAATTTTGACTTAATTTCGAAACGATCTATGTCTTTTTAAATTTGGAAACGTAGAATTGCACATGATAAACAATAAGTTTGAAAAATATATTAAATTTCACTCTAAAAAAATCAGTTTAATCATTACACTCCACAAATATTTACAATTTAATTAAATCAAAGGAATTTTACTCTAACTTAATTTAGAAACGACCCACGACATTTTTAATTTGGAAAAGTAAAATTTCACATCATAAACTTAAAAAAAAAATGATAAAAAATATTAAGATTCACTCTATAAAAAATTCTACAAAATCAGTATACTCCACAAATCTTTAGAATTTAAGGAATTTTACTCTAACTTAATTTATTTTGAAAAGAATTATGATTTTTTTTAATTTGAAAAACAAAAATTTTTCATGACAAACTTTAAAATTGTAAAAAAAAATTAAATTTCACTTTAAAAAAATTCAAGAAAATCAGTATACTTCACACATAACGATATTCAAGAAATTATGATTTAATTTCTAAACGACATGATAAACTTAAAATATTTTAAAAATAATAAATTTTACTCTAAAAGAAAATTTAAAAATCAATAAAATCAGTATACTTCACAAATATTGTTAAGGTCATTCAATGAATTTCACTCTAACTTAATTTTGCAACGTATTATTACTATTTTAAAGTTAAAAAAATAAAATATTACCTGATAAACTTACAAAATTTAAAAAAAATATTAAATTAATACACTAAAAAATTCAATAAAACTAGTTTGTTCCACAAATATTAAGAATTTAGGGATATTAAATAAATTTAGTCCGAATTTTCAAACGACTTGTGACGTTCTAAATTTGGAAAAGTAAAATTTCACTCGCGAAACTTTTAAAAATTAAAAATAAATTAAATTTCAGTCTAAAAATGTTTTACAAAATCAGATTACTTCACAGATGTTTTGAATTTAAGAACGTTTAAGAAATATTACTAAACTTAATTTTGAAACGATTTATGACATTTTCAATTTGGAAAAATAAATTTCACTCTAAAAAATTTAATCAAATCGGTATACTCTAAAATTTAAGGAAATTCAAAAAATTTTACTCCAATTCAAGTTTAATACGAATTATGACTTTTTAAATTTGGAAACGTAAAATTTCACATGATAAACTTAAAAAATTGGAAAAAAATATTAAATTAAATTCTAGAAAATTCAATAAACTCATTTGTACTCTACAAATGTTTAGAATTTAAAGAAATTCAATGAATTTCACTCCAACTTAATTTTGAAAAGAATTGTGACTTTTTAAATTTAGAAACGTAAAATTGAAAAAAATTAAATTTCACTCTGAAAAATTGAATAAATTCAGTTGTACTCCACAAATGTTTAGAATTTAAAGAAATTCAAGGAATTTTACTCTAACTTAATTTTGAAAAGAATTATGACTTTTTAAATTTGAAAACGTAAAATTTCATTTGATAAATTTAAAGAAATAATTGAAAAAAAATTTAAATTTCACTCTAAAAAATTTAATAAATTCAGTATACTCTACTAATGTTTAAGGATACTCAATAAATTTCACTTTAATTTAATATTGACACGATTTGTGACTTTTTAAATTTGGAAACGTAAAATATCACATGACACACTCTAAAAAATTAAATAAAATCAGTATACTGCATAAATGTTCAGAATTTAAGGACATTCAACGCATTTTACTCTAACTTAATTTCGAAACGTGTTATTATTATTTTAAATTTGGAAAAATAAAATTTTACATAAACTTTTAAAATTAAAAAAAAGTTTTGGACTTTACTCTAAAAAAATTCAATAAAATTAGTTTACTCCAGAAATGTTCAGAATTTAATGATATTCAATAAATTTACTCTTATGTCTTTTTCAATTTGGGAAAGTAAAAAATCTCATAATAAACTTAAAAAAACAAAAACAAAAATAAATTTTACTCTAAATAAATTAATAAAATTTGTAAACTCTACAAATGTTTATAATGTAAGGATATTGAAGAAAATATAATCTAACTTACTTTTAAAACAACTTGTGACGTTTTAAATTTGAAAAAGTAAAATTTCACATCAGAGATTTTAAAAACTAAAAAAAAAATATTAAACTTTTCTCTAAAAAAAATTAATAAAATCAGTATACTCCATAAATGTTTAGAATGTAAGGATATTTAAGAAATTTTACTCTAAATTAACTTTGAAGCGACTCATGAATTTTTAAATTTGGAAGAGTAAAATTTCACTTGCGAAGTATTGTAATTGAAATTTATGTGAGGAATTAATGTTCTGCAAAGAAACTTTTCATTCAGTTAATGACGTTCCAGATAGTAAGAGAAAAAGGGAATGTGCTCGTATTAATTCCAATTTAGTTGGTTAAGGATTTCAATACTGTATTTTCTATGATATATGTTTGGATTATAATGTTATTAATGCTAAACATTGATTGTATCCCATTATCTAATTTATTAATCCGTTTACATGTTCCGCAATATCACACGAGGGACAAAATATTTTTAGAACCCGTATTTGGGCGGACAAATTAAAACTATTAATAAAAGCCGGATTCGTTACATTTTAATTTTGCCTAATATTCATTATTTTGACTATACTTTAAAAAATATGTATTATGCGGAATAATTCCATTTTACACAAAAATGTCATCGTAGTCTATTTTTTTTTATAGCGAATCTAAAAATAAATTATACCATCTATTAAAACATCCCCCTGTCATACATTCTGTCTCGTTAACTTATTTCGAAAGTTTCATCTGCTACGATTAAACTTTACTTTGATTTATGCGGCCCCGCTACAATTACAAGTTTCTGAAACGTCTAGTTTTATATTTGTCGTTAGCAAACTTTTCTTCGAGGCATCCCATTGTGCCCAAGAAATTTGAATACTTCATAAACAATATTATTTATTGTGTTATTCTTATAAATACCGTCTTCATCCACACACATAGCACGATGATGATTATCTTAAATTAATATTAAACGGATGTAAATCTACCTGTCAGAAAATAAACAAAAATTATGACATTATGAATCATCATAAACCCACCTACTTTGCATAATTCACTTTAATGTTTTATTTGTGTTTGTGCTAATCTTAATTACCCCGCGTAAAGTTTATTGCCGCCATTTTTACTAATCCACCGACCGATCTATCAACATAGATTACGCAACGGCATGTTTCAACATTAGCATTATGCTGGGCACGCGAAAAAAAAGTATTTTGTTAATTTTCGCCAGGCTGTGTGATTAATTAAGGCAACGCAATTAGAGCGTAATATTACGTTATGTGTGCATCCATTTTGAGTTTTTCGGTAATTCTGTTAATTAGTTTACCGCACACGTGTGTGGAAGGTAAATATATCGTTTGGTATTAGGTTTGAAATATATAAATTATTAAAGACTACTGCGATTAAATCAAGAATCCTAATTATAATTATTTTGATAAACCATCATAAATTTGGTACACAAACAATGAACAAGAGAAAAAAATATTTGGTAATATATAGGGTGTTTTTGGGAAACTTAAACAGTGTATTAAACTCATCAAAAGGAACAAAAAAGTTCCTATAAACATGTATCTTTAAATCCTTCCTAACAAAGATGTCGCTTGGTAAAATTTTAAAACTGAAAGTCCAAGTCCAAATTGTAGTATTATTTTATTCTTAAATCTTGGTGGCGTTCACTTCGTGGTACATTTTCAATTTCGATACAAAGAAAACACTTATTTCAGAAATAACAGTGGCATAAAAAAGTTAAGTGTATTATTTTATTATTATCACTAGAGTTTGCAAATAAATTACCTATTAAATAAAAAACTACATTTGTATCTTTGTAAATTTTTTACTTCGATTGACGTGCAGTAGTGGCATTATTAATATTATCGGAAAAACGACTGGAAAATATCTAAAAATAAAATTTCAAAAATATATTTTTCCAATCAGATTACCCTTGGAGGAGTTGGTACAGTAAAATTTATACGGCGATGGGTTAATCTTGATGGATTATCATCGTGATTCCCTAATCTGTCAGGGTTCGTACGGTCCGACCGAAATTAAGCTCTGGTTCTTTTCATATTCTTCCTATCCTTCTTATAAATAACTTTCCTGGAACTGTGGACGTGGAAATCGTTGTGACGGGCCCCATCTTGCCGCACTATGGATTACACATTTCTGCTGTCTTGTGGGACCCAACAGATACGGGGGAAAAGTAAGTTTTTCAATCGCATAAAAGCCCGGCCGCAAATTGCTTTCATATTTTTTCTTTCTTTTTGGGCCGTGTTGAGATACATTCCGTATCAGGAAAACAACACGGACGGAGTTTGTGATATACGGCATATTTTCTATTTAATAGGGGGGTCGTGATTCATTTTCTTCTTCTCTTGGCACGCGCGATGTAGTTTATGGGGGATAATGAGCCGGTGTACAAGTTTTCGCCGCGATTTGGCTATCAATAACGGCCGGCTCAATCAGAAAGTTCCGTGATTGATGGTGATTTCGGTTGTGCGAATGTAACGTAGTCAAATATGATGATGTAGGGCTATTACGAAAACAAAATCAATTGAAGTCTCTCTCTTGTAAATAACAAGATCAATGTGGCATTCCTACCTGCATTTACAGTTTAAATGGTAGATATCAGACTCATCCACTAGAGGGAGTTTATCGAGATCGTATTCCTATTTTTGCTCTCGTAATAAAGAAATAAACTGTACTTGTTGAATAAGATCGATTTTCTTCTTTGCTCTTATTGTGGACTTATTGCGACATCAAGAGCAGTTTCACAAGGAGCGTTATTATTGAACTGTTTTTGGTGAAATTTTACTTTAGGCACGATTAGCAGTACTTAGAACATGACTGGTATTCATATCAATATGTAAAATTGCCGTTAAAAGATAATTGGAATGCATACAATAATAACTCACACACAAACATTTGTGTAAACTAAAAATCCCGATATTAAAAGTGTAAAAAATGACTTTAAATCCGTTAAGGAAATAAAATTTTGTCAGATTAATCCTAAACGATGTGTCCATGCACCAAATTGACTAATATTAACCTGCGTCTTTGTGACAAGTAAAGGAACTTCGGGAACTCAAATTTGGCTGAGAAAATCCGACCGTTTTCAATTAAAATGACTATAAATCCTAAATGTGTTGAGGGAAATCCTTACAATTTTGTCAGATTAAGCCTGAAAGATGTACCTATGCAATAAATTGACTATTATTAACCTGTCATCTCCGTAACAAATAAAAGAACTTTGGAAATTCAAATTTGTTTGAGAAAAACCTATTGTTTTTAATTAAAATAACTATAAATCCGAAATGCGTTGAGGGAAATCCTTAAAATGTTGTCAGATTAATCCTGAAAGATGTACCTATGCACTAAATTAACTATTATTAACCTGTCGTCTCCGCGACAAGTGAAGGAATTTTGGGAATTCAAATTTGGTTGAGAAAAATCGACCATTTTTAATTAAAATGATTATAAATCCTAAATGCGTTAAGGAAAATCCTTAAAATTTTGTCAGATTAATCCTGAAAGATGTACCCATGTACTAACCTAACTATTATTAATCTGTCGTCTCCGTGACAAATAAAGGAACTTTGGAAATTCAAATTTTGTTAAGAAAAATCGACCGTTTTTAATTAAAATGACTATAAATTCTACATGCGTTGAGGGAAATTCTTAAAATGTTGTCAGATTTATCCTAAAAGATGCACCCATGTACAAAATTAACTATTATTAACCTGTCGTCTCCGTGACAAGGAAAGTAACTTTGGGAATTCAAATTCGGTTGAGAAAAACCGAGCGTTTTTAATTAAAATGACTATAAATCCTAAATCCGTTGAGGTTTATCCTTGAAATTTTGTCAGATTAATCCTGAAAGATGCATCTCTGCACTAAATTGACTATTATTAACCTGTCGTCTCTGTGACAACAAAAGGAACTTTAGGAATTCAAATTTGGTGAAGAAAAACCGACCGTTTTTAATTAAAATGACTAGAAATCCTAGTTGCGTTGAGGGAAATCCATAAAATTTTGTCAGATTAATCCTGAAAGATGTACCCATGCACTAAATAGGCTATAATTAACCTGTCATCTCTGTAACAAATAAAGGAACTTTAGGAACTCAAATTTGGTTGAGAAAAACTGGCCGTTTTTAATTAAAATGACTATAAATCCTAAATTCGTTGAGAGAAATCCTTAAAATTTTGTAAGATTAATCCTGAAAGATGTACCCATGCACTAAATAGGCTATAATTTACCTGTCATCTCTGTAACAAATAAAGGAACTTTAGGAACTCAAATTTGGTTGAGAAAAACCGACCGTTTTTAATTAAAATGACTATAAATCCTAAATTCGTTGAGAGAAATCCTTAAAATTTTGTCAGATTAATCCTGAAAGATGTACCCATGCACTAAATAGGCTATAATTTACCTGTCATCTCTGTAACAAATTAAGGAACTTTAGGAACTCAAATTTGGTTGAGAAAAACCGACCGTTTTTAATTAAAATGACTATAAATCCTAAATGCGTTGAGGGAAATCCTTAAAATTTTGTTAATCCTGAAAGATGTACCTTTGCACTAAATTGACTATTATTAACCTGCCGTTTCCATGACAAGTAAACGAACTTTGGGAATTCAAATTTGGTTGAGAAAGACCGATCGTTTTTAATTAAAATGACTATAAATCCTAAATGCGTTAAGGGTAATCCTTAAAATTTTGTCAGATTATTCCTGAAAGATTTATCTATGTACTAAATTGACTATTTATAACCTGTCGTCTCCGTGACAAGTAACGGAACTTTGGGAATTCAAATTGGGTGAGAAAACTGACCGGTTTTAATTAAAATGACTATAAATCCTAAATGCGTTAAGGGAAATCCTTAAAATTTTGTCAGATTAATCCTGAAAGATGTACCTATGCACTTAATTGGCTATAATTAATCTGTCACCTCCGTAACAAATAAAGGAACTTTGAGAACTCAAATTTGGTTGAGAGAAACCGACCGTTTTTAATTAAAATGACTATAAATACTAAATGCGTTGAGGGAAATCCTTAAAATTTTGTCAGGTTAATCCTGAAAGATGTGCCCATGCACTAAATTAACTATTATTAACCTGTCGTCTGCGTGCCAAGTAAAGGAACTTTGGAAATTCAAATTTTGTTGAGAAAAATCGACCGCTTTTAATTAAAACGACTATAAATCCTAAATGCGTTAAAGGAAATCCTTAAAATTTTGTCAGATTAATCCTGAAAGATGTACCTATTCACTAAATTCACTATTATTAACCTGTCGTCTCCGTGACAAGTAGAGGAACTTTGGGAATTCAAATTTTGTTGAGAAAAGCCGACCGTTTTTAATTTAAATGACTATAAATCCTAGATGCGTTGAGGGAAATCCTTAAAATTTTGTCAGATTAACCTTGAAAGATGTACCTATGCACTAAATTGACTATTATTAACCTACTGTCTCCATGACAAATAAAGGAATTCATATTCATATTTTGTTGAAAAAAACCGTTAAAATGTTATAAATCCTAAATGCGTTGAGGGAAATCTTTAAAATTTTGTCAGGCGGTTTTCAAATCTGTGCTCCTAGGGTGCAGATTAGTTGGATTCAATTAAAATTCGCGTTTTTTAATTTTTGATAAAAAGGGTCCCCCCTTTTTACTTTTGGCTAAAAAATGCATTTAAAATTATTTCCTTAAAAAACGACTGGTTCGATTCGGGGTTTCTTACGTCACTGGAAAGATCCCTTAAAAGATGCTTCAGAAAATGTACTTGCCCAACCACAAATGTTAATTTGAAGCCCGTGGCGCCTCAGCAAAGAAAACTCGAAAATAGAAAAAATCGAAAAAATCAACTACCTATTTTAATAATCATCGTAGACCTTCAGGTAATACCTTTTTCTTCATCAGAAGGATAAGATAAAGCGATTGGTGTTAAAAATGTCATCTATAAAAAAAATTTAAAAAAGTTGGCGAGTCACAATGAACAGTGGCAGCTTGTGGAACATGTTGATGGTAGAGCCACTTATACAATATACCCTCTTTTTTAAGAAAGAAATAACGATTTATCTTTCTAGGCTAAAGTAACTGGCGAAAAAGTGTTGTAAGACTTAATTAAAAATTCTGAGTTTAAAACTACATGTGGTGCCATGGCTGCTCGGCTCCTTGTCGAGATGTAAGGGACTCAAGTCACAACTTTTCTGCGGTAGCCACATTTGAAATTTAAAAAAATCGGTTCACCCTATTATACAACCACTTTAGCCAGTTTTGGCCATTCGAAAATCGAAAGTGTACTTAACATACTAGAACTACTAAATGTATTTTAGATATACATATAACGATATCGCTTCTGTACGTTATTAAATATTGATTATTGCAGTAAAATAAAAATGTTGGGTATTTTCCGAAATTTATTATAATTCGAAAGCGGATATTCAGATAAACGCCATTCAATAATACGAGCTTTTAATACAGTATACGAACAAATGCAATAAAATCAATCCGTGAATTATAATTAGTAATTCCAGTATTATCCATCGAAACTGAATATCGAATAATACGTGATCCACGTGACTCATTTGCATTCATGCATCGAAAGAACTATCGGCTGTTAGATCTCCATAGATTAAAAGACTTATTTTAAAATGATCCAATGCTATCTCACAATTCAAATTATTTGGAAGTGATTTTTTTAAATTCAATATCCCACATGGCATTAGCCAGGGAAGTGGTTGTTTAGTGCTTGTAAAACTTAATTTTGTAGAGTTGCGAACAGGTTGAATATTCATATTGATGATCCTCTGCAATACTGGCATAACTCAAAATTTCAGTTTTGTTGCGGATTATGTAGCTAATAGTGTTTACTTTTACTTGTAACAACTACACATCATTATTTTTTTTAAATACTCAGTAGAGCGTGTTTTGCGTCATTCATTGAATATAAATATACATACAGTACATTTTTTTTATATTGGGCCATAGGATTTTAAATGCTAAAAATTAAACCTTGTGTTAATGTAAATTTTATCATAAAATTTTGAAGGAAATTTTAGTTAGTAATAAATAAATTATTTTTCTACATTAAAAAATGAAATTATTTCATATAAATAACTGAGCAAAAAATAATCAAAGTACCTTGAATTTACGAAATGTCAGATTGATTAGTGAGGCGAGTAATCAAACGATTTTAGACTAAAAAATGTCTGTTTATATTGTTAAAGAACGGGTGGAATTTGTAACGGCAATTATAAGAGGTTTGTTCAGCAGGGAAATATTATATTTTTCCACCAGAAGTCGGGGAATTTTTATTTTAGGGAAGTAGTTGACTACTTTTCTGCAGCGTATCCCGATCTTCCGGTTTTGAGCAAAAGCACTTTTTATTGGAATAAAACATGTTTAAATTATTCTAATGAAGCGCATCATGTAGAAAAATAATTCATTTATATTACTAACTAAAATTTGCTGTAAAATTATATGATAAAATATACATTAACACAAGGTATAATTTTTAGCATGTAAAATCCTATGGCCCACGATAAAAGAAAAACATATGGTATATGTAATAGAGTTTTTAATCATTCTCTTAAAAATTGTTAGATTTTGAGTTGTGTCGTTATTGCAAAGGGCTACATTTTGTTTTTAAATAATGTTTTTGCAACAAGTAAGAGTTACCTCGCGGCGGCCTAGTGAGTAGAGCTCCTGCTCACGGGCCTCGTGGTCGTGGGTTCGAATCCCATCCGTGCGGTCATTTCTCGTCAACCATTCTTCCTTAAAAAAAATATATATATAAAAATATATGTTTTATATACTTTACATATAATTAATTTTTAATGACTGTATTGTTTCGTAATTTTCAATCCGTAATTGGACCCGTCGGTTTGCTGAATAAATAAATAAATAAACAAAGAAGGCACAACCATGCACTTCTCACTCCTGATACATCTGTACTATTAAAACACATTAGATTGGTATTCCGACAGCAAATAAAGCGACACTGTCGTCAATCAACTTGAACAAAGTTCCCAATAAAGGTTTCGTCTTATTAGATGAAGATCTGATGAGGGAAACTTTAAGTTCATCTCGAAACTTTTGATTAACAAAAGTTACAAGGACAGCAGCCATGTAAGGGTGGCATCCTATTTGCCTTCCTTTATAATCATTTTATGACATAGATCGATGAACGCGATCCGTTTTCTTAATTGTGATCACGATTACGAAATTATTTATAATGTGATGAATGCAATATATCTGTATACCACCTTGTGTGTGAGTAACCTTGAGGTGGTTTAATTTAAAGTACGAATAATGGAGTCGTTCCGACTGGTTGAAAGCCACCCATGCAACTAATTAACAACTTTAATATTTAATTATTTGTCGGCTCGAGTTTGTTGAAACACGTAACGACAACATGTTATAATATTGTTTTATAAGTTAAATTAGAGCATATAGTTGAAAGCGCCTTCCAAATGCAATTATTAGCACAGAACACTGCGCAAACTTTGCATTCACGGTAGTTTTATGTAAATTCTAAGATTTTTTTTTATTACTTTCTTTCATTCATTTCGGCAGTTGCCTCAATTTACAAAAATTAAATAAAAGAAACTTCAATGTCTGATTCAGGCAATAACAGAGGAGACGGTATACAAAATGCAAGTGGATTTAGTGGAATAAGCATTTTTAAATATGTAAAAATTTAATTTTTTTGTTTACATTTTCTTCGACGTAAGAAAATTGTTTTGAAGAAACCTCAAACATTTTGACATCTGAAAATAGTACTAGAACTCCATCAAAACCAATACTTCAAATATTTTTTGTTTTTGAATTTGGAATTACATCAAGAAAAGATACGTCTTTAACTCTGCGATTAAATACTCCAACTCCTCAATTTTCTAGGCTACAACATCAAAAATAGAAGTGACGAAAAAATTTCCTCAAACTAGGATAAATCAAATAAAACATTTGGTAGATACAAAACACTTCACTTATTTTGAATGTTAGGGCCATTATCAGTTCGATAAACTTCATATACAGGGTGTATTTGAAATAACGAATAGGTATTTAAGGGCACACACACAAAATATTTGTAAACCCATTTCCGTCAAAATTTATTCGAAAAAAAAATTTGGAATTTTCCCAATTTTTCGAGGTTTTTTAAACATTTTGAGAACCGATGCTTTCCTCATTTAATTAGGTCTGCATGGAATGTGTGTTTGTTTATTTAAAACGCGAGATACGATTTCTTGCCTCCGAAATTTTAAGTGTTATCGCTTTTTATATCGTTTTTTTTTTGTAAAAGATAAACAGTCCTCAAGACTTAAAAGCACTCAGATATTTCCTACGCGCTTGTTGTAATTCGATATCTAAAGCCGATGCCGTTTAAAAATTAGGTCACATTACCACTGCCCCAAAACATGTTGCGTATTTTCACTCATTAACTTTAATAATTAATGACAATTAATAGGTCCTTACGTTCCTTGTTGCTTAAATAACTATTAAATGCACATCGAACGTTTTGTAAACTCGGATGAAACTGACGTTTAAAACGTCAAAATTATGAAAGATGTAAAAATTACCTTGCAAATTCAAAACCTCAGTATACTCGAAAACTAAAGTGATTTAGAAAAAAACGTATTCTTCATTAGTTGTTCATTTTGGCATTCTTGGTTGTAACTATTATCGTTTCATAATTATAAACCAGAAATGAAAAAAATTAAGAATTTTTTTTCTCGAATAACAATGATTTTATGAAAAATATTTTTAAACAAAAGATGTTCATTTATTCAATATTTGTTTATATGTTTCTGTAATATTCTTCATATTTAAACAGATATTGGAAAAAAACAAAAAACGGTTAAGGTAAACACCCATTTCCGGTGTCCAGAAAAAACCTGATAAAAAAGTCGTTAAAAAGTCCAGAAAAATAGTCTCGAAGAAAGTGCTCTTGCAAAGAAATGTCTTGAAAAACAGGTGGTTGAAAAAGTCCTGAAAAAGTCCAGAAAACAGAGTCATCACAAAAAAGAGGTCCTGGAAAAAGACCTAATAAAAAAGCCTGTAGAAAAGTAATAGGCTTCAAAAAAAGTTCGAAAAAAGGCCTTAAAAAGTACTGGAAGAAAGCTTGAAAAACAGTCTAAAAAATAAGCCTGCAAAGAGTCCTTACAAAGGTTCTAGAAAGACCCGAAAAAAGTCAAGAAAATAGTGCTAGCAGAAGTCATGAAAAAAGCCTTGATAAAAGGTATTAAAAAAATCTTGAAGAAATAATCGTGGAAAACGTCTTGAAAAAATAATCCTGATGAAAAATTCTTGAACATGAGGTTTTACGAAAAGTCCTGATATAAAGGCCAGAAGAAAAGTACTGAAAAAGCCTACAAAAAAGTTTGAATAAAGACCTAAAAAAGTCCTGAATAAAGCTTGTGAAATAGTCCCGAAAAAAGTCCTAAAAAGAGTCCTGAAAGAGATTTCTGAAAAATGCCCTGCAAAGAATCCTTAAGCAGGTCCTAAAAAGACCTGAAAAAATTCCAGAAAATAGTCGTTAAAAAAGGCGTTAAAAGTCTTGAAAAAATAAGCCTGATAAAAAATGCCTAGAAAGGTCCTGAACATAATAGTTTTTAAATAGTCTTGAAAAAAAGGGCCCTGAAAGAAATTCGAAAAAGAAAAGTTCTGAAACAAAAGTCCTGAAAAAAGCCTCAAAAAAGAGTTCTGATAATAAAGTCCAAAAAGTTCTGAAAAAAGCTATAAAAAAGTTTTGAAAACATTGTCCTGCAAAAAAAAAATCTCAAAAAGAATCTTGCAAAACGCCTACGAAATGTCCTGAAAAAATGCATCAAAATAAATCCATATTAACAATCCTGAAACAAAAGTTCCAAGAAAGGCCCCAAACAAAAACGTTTTAAAATAAAGTCTTGTAAAAAGAGCCCTGGAAAAAAATTCTGCAAAAGTAAAGTTCTGAAAAAACGTCTTTAAGAAAGAGTCCAGGAAATAAAGTCTTGAAAAAAGTTCTGAAAAACTCTTAACACGTTCACTGCCACCGACGCGCTAGTGCGCATGACTTGAACTTGCGTGTGTGCAATCCCAATTGCAGTGGCAGCGAATGTGTTTAAAAACTATCCTGTAAGAAAAATCCCAAAAGGAGTCCTGGAAAAGTCATTAAAAAAGGCTTGAAAAATAATCCTGAAAAAGTCTCAAAAATGTCCTGAACAAAAAGTTTAAAAAAAATAATAGTCTTGAAAAAGAGTCCTCCAAAAAAACATCGTTAAAGAAGAGTTCTAAAAATATAGTCTTGAAGAAAAGTCCTGCAAAAGTTCTTAAAAAAGACCTGAAAGAAGAAATGAAAATATTCCTGAAAATTTGTCTTACAAAAAAAATCTGAAAAATCAATCCTGAAAAAAAGTCTTGAAAAAAGTGCTGAAATTTTGATTTATACTTTCATGATATTTTTTCAATGTAAATCATATTTCAAATGTACATTGAACGTGTTGCAGTATTGGATGATTCTGACGTTTAAAACGTCAAAATTATGAAAGAAAAATTATACTTCAAATTCATAAACTCAGTTTACTCAAAAACTAAAGAGATTTTGAAAAAAAACTTATTCTTTATAAGTTGTTCATTCATTCATTCTCTACAATTATTATTAACATAAATTTGGTGTAACTATTATCGTTTTATACTTATAAACCAAAATTTTTAAAAAAATTATAAATTTTTTTCTCGAATAAAAATGATTTTATGAAAAATGTTTTCAAGCAAAACTTCTTCTTTGTAGTCTTCAAAGTTTGTTTAAATGTTTTTGTGATATTTTTCATATTTAAGAAAATATTGGCAAAAAACAAAAAACTGTTAAGGTAAACGCCCACTTCCGGTGTACGAAATTTCACCAAAAGCTTTTCAGTTCTCCGGATTATCAAATAAGACGTATGTTCAAAGTTTCATACCACTTGCTTTATTAGTTTTTGAGATACAGCGCGCACAGACAGACACACACACACACACACACACACACACACAATTTTTTTTCCAGAAATTGTTGAATTGGCATCTAGGGACCCCAAAACGGATATTTCCGTAAAAAAAAATTTTGAAAAAAAAAACACGATCACAATACTTTCTCGTACTTCGTAACGGAGAAAGTAAAAACGGAAAGCTAATTGAATTTCCAATTAATTCCACTTCTCCAACAAAACAAAATAAACAAGTGCAACAACATTCAATTACACGGGCATTAGGAATTAAAATAAAATACAAAGCTGCACAGGAGTCGAAAGGACGTGCACACGCGTACGTGGCCCGATAAATTTTCGCTATTTCGAGTTACAGTGGACGTGAAACAGTTTAAAGGACTGATTACGTTTTATGTATTTGCGGATTTGCTGAAACGCCTCCGGAACGTACATTGTATATTCAACAACAGGTGCCTTCGATGATCGACGGCTTAAAGACTTCATTAAGCCTTTAGTGTTGAAGTTTTATTCGATATTTGTGTTAAGCAGCTGATGGATGGAGGAAACGTTGCATGTGCGATAAATTAATTTACGAACACTATAAACGGGAAATGGGAATGGGCGATGAAAACGTTCCGTGCCCAATCATGCAATTTTAATATTACTTTGACGAGGTATTTAATCAATGATGACAACATTTTATGTGGACTACAAATTAGAGTTATTTCTAATTTTCTTTACTTATTTTTTTTACTTTCCATAAAAAGGGGAAATCGAGGAAATTAAAACTACTACTTTACCAAAAATATGTGATGCCTTGGAATTTTTGAAACAATAAACCGTGGAACGTTAGCTGTCACGTTAATGTTTTAATCAGAAATTTAGGCGTATTTTAAGTAATTCTGAGTTAACCAGTTAAGTGCGTTATTGCTTTGCAGAGTTACGAACAGGTTGAATATTCAAATATTCAGGCAATGTTTCGTTTTATTAAAAAAAAGCATATAACTATGTTGAGAAAAAGCACAAATCACCGTTTTGAATATTTAAAAAAAAATTTTGCACAGATATTTTATAGATTTTTAGAGTTCAAAACTAATTTAAAAAAAAAAATGTCCTATCGTGTGGCATCTACGTCCCGAGATGGAGTTTGAAACATATTCATTTTTGTGATTGCAAAAATTTGCGCAACATCGCGTAAAACTATCCTCCTAATCGAGGAATTTAAAGAAATTGAAAACCCAGCCCTCAGAATATAATTGAATCAACTTTGTTTCATAATTTTTAAAAATTTATTGACGACCAAAGTTTACCATTAAAATTTCCATTATCATATTTTCCAACTCCGGCTTTTACTGGGAAGAAGACAATACACTCGAATCAAATTTGTTTTTCAAACACTACAGAAATAATAGATTTTATCTGAGGGGAGAAAACTGCGTGTTTTGAAGACTTTGGATTTTCACTTTCTCCGTTACGAAGTACGAGGAAGATTGTCTGTGTGTGAGAAAGAGGGAGACAATAAATTTATTGAGAAACTTTTACAAATGACCTCAACAAGCAATCTTTCAGCCTGAAAATTGTGATTTTTTCAAAAAATTATTTAACGGAGATATCCGTTTGGAGTGCCGCCTCTATCAACAATTTCTGGAGAAAAAATGGTCATGTGACCTTTATGTTACTTTCGCCAATTTTATGGTATAATGGTTATTTATTAAAAGTGTTAAAAGCGGTACTTTTAAGTAAACGATCCGAAATATCTTGTTTTTTATTATCATCCTTGATCAATAATAATGTTTTTCTACGTCCGCTATAAAATGTACAGTTTTTTTCATTAATTTGAGTTCATAAAATATGTGATTCCTGAACCCTATAAACAGCGTGAAAAAAAGTGCCATAACGGTTCATTTTTTTACTCTTTTGCGTGAAAAAAAAGTTCCGTAGCGGTTAATTTTTTAACGCTACTATAAAATTGTTTGCGCAAAGTGTGTCATGAACGCTTCGCAACACACCTCAAATTCCGCCGATAAAAGTCAAACATTCGTTTCCGATCAAGAAAACTTGATGATTATTATTTTCTTCATTTAAAAAAAGTATTATTACTTATAAACATTGATTAAAGTTTTATCGAATTTATTTAAAGTTACGGACGTAGAGAACATTTTATATGAAATTCAAGAGTAAAGCAACTTTTTTCACTTGTAGGAATTGCCGCACTCGCCTTCGGCTCGTGAAAAGAGTACTACTTTACTCACTTGTTGCACAAATAACTATTTCTTATTAGATTGAGAGAAATCGGTTGCCATTATTAAATTTCAGCTGGATAAACTACCAACAAAGACAAGTCAGCTAAAAAAATTTAGAAAAAATCGTTTCTTCAGAGTCAATTTGAAGCTCGTGGCGCTTGCGCAAAGGAAACTCAAAAATGAAACAAAATGAACAAATCAACTTTTTCTATCACCCTAAACCATTCAAGTGCTAATTTTCTTTCATCATGAGAAAGAGAGAAATCTATTGCCGTTATAAAAATTGACCTAACAAAAAACTAACAAAGTTGGCAAGTTTGAAAATTTTAGAAAATAATGGATTTTTCATTCAGACTTTGAACGGCAGACTTTAAGTGGAACGGTGTTTGCAAATCTCTGGTCCTCGTACACAAATTAGTCGGATTCAATTAAATTCGGTGATTTGAAAATTTTGACGAAAATATGAAAAATTGTGACATTGCATTTGAAATGATTTCCTGAAAAAACCACTTGTTGGATTCGGAGTTTCTATATATTACTATAAATATCTCACTTAGACCCATTAGAAAATGTACTTGTGAAAGATTTGAAGCCAGTGGCGCATTCCCAAAAATAAACTTTTTTTTAATAAGACCAGTGATGGCGAACCTTTCTGAGAAGTGGGTAAAATTTTGTTCGTTACACTAGCTTGTGGGTACTAAATCAGTGACGTCTCCTGGATCGGGGAAAAATGATGAAAGTACTAATCATTTAAACATCGAAAATGGTTATTTTGTTGCACTTAATTAAAACCATAAAATCTGCAGTGATTTGACTGAGAAGTTTTTTTAATCAAACGATGCTTACTAGATTGTGTTTAAGAGAAGCCTTTGGGCCGGCGGGTAGTCCCTAGCATTAAATCTTTAGTGCTGTGACTAAGAAGTTTTTTTGAAAATGAAACACTTAAAATTCGTGAAATTTTGACCATTTTCAAACCGCCATAACTCGGCGTATTTTCAATCGATTTGAATGAATCTTTAAGTGCGAAAAACTTTGAAGTGTCTTCTTTAAAGTTATGCATACGAACTTCCCCTCTCTAGCACCCCTGTGAAAAAAAAACATGTTTTTTCAGGAAACCATGTCCAACTTTGACGATCACTATGGAGTTGGAAAAATTTTGTCGACTCGATCCACCATAAAGGCATTAAAATCTGATCCCATGAACCTATGCAGGACTTGAAGAACGAAGTTTCTACGACGATTTGGCACCAAGTTATGGCTGTTTGAAAAAAAAGTGCATTTTGAGGTTTTTCGCACATAACTCGGCTAATTTTCAACTAAATTTGATGATTCTTTCGGGAAAAAATCTCTTTTTGGCCCTATTTTAAGGGGATAAACTCAGATTGGAATGATCCCTTTTCGAACCCTTAAAACCCTGAACAAAAAAACGCGTTTTTGGACAAAAAAACGTCCAACTTTGGCAACGTGTACCGAGTTGGAAAAATGTGTCGACTCGATCCACCAAAAGGGCATTAAAATATGTTCAATTACCTGCACAGGACTCAAAAACGAAGGCAATTTGTCACAAAGTTATGGGTGTTTAAAAAAAGTTCATTTTGTGGTCTTTTTATTTTTTTGTTTGGAGGGGCGTAGAGCCCCCTCTTTGAGTGGGGAGTAAACCCTCTCAAAGAGGACACATTTCTCAAAAGATCGTCGAAATCGGTTCAATAGAAGCTGAGTTATGGCCATTTGAAAACTACCTAAATTTTTACAAATCTCAAGTGATTTTTCCGTCAGTGCAATTTGTCTGTTTATATTGGGCGAATGGAAAATGGACGAATGGTGGTAAGTTAGGCCCACATTTTTTTCCGAACCTATAGAGATCGTTAAAGTAAGCCTTTTTTGACCTAAAATATTTTTTTTTGTTAATTGAGTTCTAAGGTACAAAATGCGATATTCATGATCTCGCGCCAGCAATTAATTTTCATGCATACCTCAAAGTACATGCAAAGAAAATTTCATTCGTGAAAATGATAACAATTTCGTCGAAAAACTTCGGACTTATGAGTCAAAAAAACCAAAAAATTCGCTTTTTTTTAAACATCTATAACTTTGTGCCAAATCATCGTAGAAACTTCGTTATTTAACTCCTGTGCAGGTATTTGAACAGATCTCAATGCCCTTTTGTTGGATCGAGTCGACACATTTTTTCCAACTCGATACAAGTTGCCAAAGTTGGGCGTCTTTTGCCAAACAACTTTTTTGTTCAGGGGTTGAAGGGTTCGAAAAGGGATCATTCTAATCTGAGTTTACTTCCTTAAAGTAGAGCCAAAATGGGATTTTTTCTTGAAAGAATCATCAACTTTGGTTGAAAAGTCAGTGAGTTATGTGTGAAAAACCTCAAAATGCACTTTTCTCAAACACCCATAACTTGGTGGCAAATCGTCGTAGGAACTTCGTTCTTCGGGTCCTTTAAAGTAAATTGGTCAAATTTTAATGCCTTTATGGTGGATTGAGTCGACAAATTTTTTTCAACTCCGTAGACATCGTCAAAGCTGGACATAGTTTCCAGAAAAAAAACTTTTTTTTTCACAGGAGCCCTAGAGGCGAGCGGAAGAGATTACGCTTAATTTAGCGTGCATGACTTTAAAGAAGACACTTAAAAGTTTTTCACGCCCTGGTTCGCCACATGTGGCAACAAGCAAAAAATGAAAACAAAAACATTGTACAAAAAAAATTACTTCTTTAGCGCTATCTATGGAATATTTTTTCATATTTTTTTGCATAAACGGTAAAGTTTGTGACAGTGAAATCATATTTCGTAGAAAAAGTTAACAACAACAAAGAAATAATTTGTTATCAAACCTGGGATTAAATCAAAGCAGCATGGGCGCGAAGTGGTTAAAGATTCATCAAAATCGATTGAAAGTACGCCGAGTTATGGCAGTTTGAAAATGGTCGAAATTTCACGAATTTAAAGTGTTTCATTTTTTTTTCCTTCAGTATATATTACATTTTTGTGAAGGTAAAGGGAGGTGGGTGGACCCTATCCCATGGGTTCCAAAGATTGGAAGATTAAGTATGTCCTTTAGTAAACCTTCATAAGAAATGTTCATTGTTACGTATACTGTAGCTTTATGGCAACTGAATTTTTCTGTGTTTTTCAAAATCTATTCTAAAAAATTCTATGAATTTTGCATTCATAAATTAATATCATTGAAGTAAAATGTAATCGTATTTCTCATTTTTATTAATAAAATTATTCATTTTCAAATGAATTTACTTGATTTAAAAAAATATTATAAGAAATTTTTTTTTCAAATACTTTTATTACAATTCGAATCTTTTTTAATTGATTTTCATTCAAATTGAAGAAAACGATGTTTTAATCTTGATGTTTTACTATTTGATTTTAGATCTAGAAAATAATAAACAAATAACCAAAATATTAATATTATTATTATTTGTTATTATTAATATTAATAGATAACCAATCATTCGTCGTTTGAGTTTAAAAGTGTCTTCAACAGAGTTGTCAATTTTGTGAAATACATTTATTATTGAATAAAATTCTTGAAAATGTGGTCATTTACACTAGACGATTCGCTTAATGTATTTGGAACCACTGAATTGATAAACTTTGTTTAAAGAACTGTATTGTAATTTATTGGTCATATTTCGTTTATAGACATTTACTGTTTATTATTGTTTGTTGCTGAATGCCATAATATTTACACAGAAATTTATCTTTTCAAAAAACCATCAAAAAAGGAAACATTTACACTTCGCTATCAAAACACGAAATTTGCCAAGGAAACAATTTTTACTTTCTCCGTTACGAAGTACGAGAAAGTATTGTGATCGTGATTTTTTTTTCAAAAATTTTTTTTACGGAAATATCCGTTTTGGGGTCCCTAGATGCCATTTCAACAATTTCTGAAATTTTTTTTTTGTGTCTCTGTGTGTGTGTGTGTGTGTGATGGTGTGTGTGTGTGTGTGTGTGTGTGTGATGGTGTGTGTGTGTGTGTGTGTCTGTGTGTGTGTGTCTGTCTGTGCGCGCTGTATCTCAAAAACTAATAAAGCAATTGATATGAAACTTTGAACATACGTCTTATTTGATAATCTGAAGAACTGAAAAGCTTTTGGTAAAATTTCGTACACCGGAAGTGGGTGTTTACCTTAACTGTTTTTTGTTTTTTGTCAATATTTTCTCAAATATGAAAAATATCACAAGAATATTTAAACAAACATTGAAGACAACAAATAAATGCACATCTTTTGCTTAAAAATATTTTTCATAAAATCATTGCTATTTATTATAAATTTTTTAATTTTTGGTTTATAATTATGAAACGATAATAGTTACAGCAAATTGATGTGACTAATAATTTTAGAGAATGCCAAAATGAACAACTTCTAAAGAATAAGTTTTTTTCGAAATCTCGTTAGTTTTTGAGTAAACCGAGTTTTTGAATTTGATGTATAATTTTTCCATCTTTCATAATTTTGACGTTTTGAACGTTTCATCCGAGTTTGCGCAACGCTCGATGTACATTTAAAATATGATTTAAATTGAAAATAAACCATGAAAGCGTAAATATAAATGATACCATCAAGTCGGAGAAAGTAACATGATGGCCACATCACCATTTTTTTCCTGAGTAATAATACTATGGAAAAAATGGCGAAAATTATGAAATGAACAAAACATTTTATTTCGGAAAAATAATTACTTTACACGCGTTTGCTCTTCATTAAAAACCGTAATGAATTTTTTCAAATTTTTCCGAGACCCAACCTTTTTTGCATGCTTTTTTTTCCTGAGTAATACTATGGAAAAAATGGCGAAAATTATGAAATGAATAAAAAAAATTATTTTGGAAAAATAATTACTTTACACGCATTTCCCCGTCATTAAGAACCGTCATGAATTTTTTCAAATTTTTCTGAGACCCAACATTTTGTACATGCATTTTTTATGGAAAAATTCGCAAAAATCATCAAATGACCAAAACATTTTTCTTTGGAAGAATAATTACTTTACGCGCCCTTCCCCGTCATTAAGAACCGTCATGAATTTTTTCAAATTTTTCTGAGACCCAACATTTTTTGCATGCATTTTTTTCCTATGGAAAAAATGGCAAAAATTATGAAATGAACAAAAAATTTTATTACGGAAAAATAATTACTGTACACACGTTTCCCTGTCATAAGAACCGTCATGAAGTTTTTCAAATTTTTCTGAGACTCAACATTTTTTTGCATGCATGGAAAAATTTGCAAAAATCATCAAATGACCAAAAAATTTTTCTAAGGAAAAATAATTACTTTACACGCCCTTTTCCGTCATTAAGAACCTTCATAAATTTTTTCAAATTTTTCTGAGACCCAATATTTTTTACATGCATTTTTTTCCTTAGTAATACTATGGAAAAATTTGCAAAAATCATCTAATGACCAAAACATTTTTCTTCGGAAAAATAATTACTTTACACGCCCCTTCCCCGTCATTAAGAACCGTCATGAAGTTTTTCAAATTTTTCTGAGACTCAACATTTTTTTGCATGCATGGAAAAATTTGCAAAAATCATCAAATGACCAAAAAATTTTTCTTAGGAAAAATAATTACTTTACACGCCCTTTTCCGTCATTAAGAACCTTCATAAATTTTTTCAAATTTTTCTGAGACCCAATATTTTTTACATGCATTTTTTTCCTTAGTAATACTATGGAAAAATTTGGCGAAAATTATGAAATGAACAAAAAATTTTATTTCTGAAAAATACTTACTTTACACACGTTTTCCTGTCATTAAGAACCGTCATGAATTTTTTCAAATTTTTCTGAGACCCAACATTTTTTGCATGCATTGTAATACCATGAAAAAAAAATGGCGAAAATCATGAGTTTTTCTGATACAAATTATGACAATTTTTCGAAATTAATTTTGGGTAGACATTCTGAACCGCAAATTTTTGATCGAATTTTGAAATTAAAAATTAGGATGAAAATATCTCTTTTCGTCCCGAGTCTCCTGATAAAAACCGCGAAATTTTTTCGAAATTAATTTTGCGTAGACATTCCGAGCCGCAAATTTTATTTAGACAAAAATTTGAACTAAAACGTCTTGTTCCTGGTGCTCTTTTATTTCCATTCTAAAAATTCTAAATTCTAATTCATTCATCGTTGACTAAAATACAAATAAAATACAACTAGAATCAATTAAAATTAACATAAAAAAATTCAAATCCGATCAAATCAACATCAAAAAATTAAAATACAATTAAAATCAATTATAATCAACATAAAAAAAATTAAAATACAATTAAAATACAATGTAGAAGAATCAATAGAATTAATTAGTTTTTATGGCCCTTAAGGGGCCGTTTTGGAGTAGGGTTGCCCATAATTTACCGTCGTCATTTCTTTAGAAGATGATGGTGTGGTCGACTACCTTTTCTTGGGAGGCGGTTTCTCGTGATGGTGACTAATACCTCTTGTTTTTTAGTATCCTGTTACACACTGTACAATTTTTGGATGGGTTTGTAATTACTTTAATGGATTATAAATAAACTCCTAATTTGTTTCAATGCGTTTAAAATTATTTTCTGATCTGAAAAGAAGGTGCACTTTAATGGTTTACCATGATTATTAAAAAAGTTGATTTTTTCGATTTGTTCCGTTTTCGAGTTTTCTTTACGTACGTGCCACTGGCTTTAAATTGACATTTGTTGTTGCTCAAGTATATTTAGTGATGGGAGATCTATTAATTAATTAATTTATTTATTTATTTATATCCCTACGGAAAACATCCAATTACAGGGAAACATTAAAATTAAACACATAATACAATCTATGATAATAATAAGCAATATTATAGTATACTATTTAAAAAAAAATAGTTAATGAGATCTTTACGGTAACGTGTAGAAACTCCGAATCCAAACAGTGTTTATTTTTTCAGAAAAAAAAAAATTTTAAATGCAATTTTTGAGGAAAAGTTATAAACCTTGGTTTTTCAGGTTTCCGTAGAATATTTAAAATCGTCAATTTTAATTCGCATCGCGTTCGATCAAGATTCTTCTTTTACCCGCTACGGCCGTTCAAAGTCTGAGAAATCGATTTTTTCCAAAATTGACTTGCCATTATTTGCTGAAATTTTAAAACGGCAATCGATTTCTGTCGTTCTTCTGATGAAAAGAAATGTGCATTTTAATTAGGATGATTATTAAAAAAGTTGATTTTTCCATTATATCGTCAAATCGGAGAAAGTAACATGATGGCCACATCACCATTTTTTTTGTATAACGAATTCGAAATAGGTGTTCTTTGAGGCATTCGAATGACGCTCATGCGCAACAACAAAACATCTATTTCGCGCACTTAATGCAAAAGTTACTATCAAGTAATAAATATGAAAATCCATTTTACTAAAATAATATTTTTATAATCGTCACGTGAGGTGTTTCAAATTCACAAAATAATATGATAAACATGTTTGTGTTGGCATTGCCGAACAAAAGACATACATTTCCCTGAGTTATAATAACTAATGTCCAACACTTCATGCCACATTTAAAATTAATAATAGCAAAATCACCATTCCACACAGAGATATTTATGCGAATGTCATAATTTCCATTGTAGCTATCATCAAATCCAAACGCAACATTGATGTGCAATATCCCTCAAAAACCATTCGGGCACGTAATCATATTTAACGCGAGTCACTAATCTGCAAACACAATAAAGTAAAAGACCCAAACGATCAATCCGAATTTCGAGATTTAATTGGGTCCGCGATTATCATCTCATGCATCGTTCCCAATTAATGTTCATCGACTGTGTGTGTGTCCGAAGCTTGGCTGAAATTGGTTTTCTTTTCCAGAGAGGCCAGGGCGATGGTAGTTATTCAGGACCCGTACGAGGATCCGGACGACAAAGAGTAAGTCATTTTGAAATCTACTAACCGATATCCGCCTTGGTGTCACGTACCTTTCACTGTCCGAGCCCTGATAAAAACTAACAGTTTCATGCTTTCGGGAATTAAATGCGCGCGCTTACCTTATCTAGCCGGACGGGCGGAAACGGAATTATTTAAATTCCCAAGTCGCGCATAATTTTTCAGGGATCCGCCTCCGGAGCGCTGTGTGTTAATAAATAACGCGATATTTCTTCAGTGGAATTGTAAACGCGAATGTGTGTGTGTGGGTCTTATCCGTCAGGCGTGAATTTAATGAACCGAGCTGGTGGTGTGTTCCAGCGAATTCTTCGGGTGAATTATTTCGTGCTTAACCACAAATTAATCTCGCTCTGGTTGCCATTTCGCTGGATAAAGATTCCGGTTCGGTTTGCTGTTTTCATATTCTGTTGAATTAATTCCCTTTTAATGAATTCACATTAAATATATAACTTCTAAATTGCTAAATTAACATGTATATTCACTTTCCACCTTTGACTTACTGAAAAGGAATATACTGGGTGGAAACTTTACCTGGAACAAATTCGGTATTTATGAAATGAGAAGCCCGAGAAAAAATCCTCGGACACGTCGATTTTTATTTTTTATTGCGCACTTTTTAATGAAGGCACTCCAACCTGTAGACGCCCACACTACGTTAAGAAAATTATAGTTAGCTACTGTAGCGTTCGGGAGATGCAGACTGACGAGGAAGTCTTTCCAATGAACGCTGTGGTACCGCAAGGCTCAGTGCTCTGTCCCAGTCTGTGGAACATCACGTACGACTCGCTGATAGGTAATCGGAATTTAATGGACAAGTTTCGGTATCTGAATGTGTAATACACCTCATAGTAAGTCCTATTCCTCATCTGCGACTCGACTGCCTTTCGAAACTGGTATTTGGTTTGTATTTGCGTACAGTTAGGATTTCAAGTCGTTGTGTACAGTCAGACGACTAGCAATCGAATGAAATAGCTTCGGTGGTCGACTTTGGGAAAGCGTACTACACCCTAGAAGAGATCAGTGGCCTACGCAACGCAGCCCTTAAAGACCAGGCCATCTCGGACCAAAGCCAGGTCCAAACTGCCCGAGAGATCACAACAATGTCTACAGGAACTAATTTCGCCTGCCTTGATGCCGAGACGAACTCTGAAGACGGCTCCGTTTCCTTCCAAGGCCGAAGGTAGAAACGGAACACAGAGGCCTCCCAAGCCTTAACCACCACCAATCCGCAGGAAAACTACACCCTCCCGTCCAAGGTCACCAGACAGGGTGACCCTAATCACAGTTTAGACTTGGCTAGTCACAAAACCTCAGCACCTTTTTTTTTAATTTACGGTTAGAAAAGTCCGAATCACATTAGCGAAATATTTTCAAAATCGTGTTCCGCAGTTGTACGCTTTTTTATTTCATCGAACAGTACATTAAATTTGTAGAGGATTTCTGAAATTAATTTAAAATAAGAAAAAAAATCATAAAAATAAATACTTACGTCAAATTAACAAATATTTCTATAAAGAGACCCTCTAGAAAATCTACTTGCGTAACAACAAATGTCAATTCTTCAGCAAAGAAAACTCGAAAATGAAAAAAATCGAAAAAATCAACTTTCTTAATAATCATTATAGACCTTTATGCAATACCATTA
The DNA here is from genome assembly GCA_910593695.2 of Ocypus olens. NCBI lineage: Eukaryota > Metazoa > Arthropoda > Insecta > Coleoptera > Staphylinidae > Ocypus > Ocypus olens. Next base: position 3,337,251 of record OU343053.1, on the reverse strand, counting down.
TCTTCATCAGAAGAGCGAAATAAATCCATTGGCTTTAATAAATTTCATGTAGAAAATATTGGAAAAAGTTAGCAAGTCACCATGGAAAATTAAAAAAAACGTCGATTTTTTCAGACTTTGAACGGCCCCAGCGGCTAAACGAAGAATCCAATTTGAACGCGGATTTCAAATCTGTGTTCCACGTATGCCAATTAGTCGGATTTAATTAAAATTTCCGATTCAAAATTTTTGACGAAAACCTGAAAAATCATCATTTGAAATGATTTCCTGAAGAAACCACTGGTTCGATTGGGAGTTTCTTTATATCACCGTCAAAATTGCTTCAAGGCCCTTCAGAAAATGTACCTGCGCAACAACAAATGTTAATCAGCAAAGAAAACTCGAAAATGGAAAAAATGGAAAAAAATCAACTTTCTTAATAATCATCGTGGCCAGAGCCCTGCAGAAGCGGATTTTCGAAAGCCCGGCCCGGCCCGGCCCGAAAGTGAAAATTTAAAACCTGGCCCGGCCCGGCCAGATGAAACGAAAATGTGCTGCGGGCCCGGCCCGGCCCGGAGCTGAATATTCAAAGCCCGGCCCGGTCCGGCCCGTCCCCGAAAAATGTTGAATTAAATAAATAAAATTACTGGACTCATGTTTTTCTTCAAATTCTTAAAATACATTGAATTCGTATTAATAAATTTTTTTTTTCAATTCACTTTGTTATTGCTTTCAAAAATATGATAAAATTAAAATTATCGAAGCCCGGCCCGGCCCGGCCCGGGTTAAATTATCCATCGGAAAGCCCAGCCCGGCCCGGCCCGGAGTTTGAAAAATACGGCCCGACCCGGGCCGGGCTTTCCGGGCCGGGCCAAAGCCCGGCCCATGCAGGCCTCTGATCGTGGCCCTTTATGTAATACCATTTTCTTAATCAGAAAAACGAAATAAATCAATTGGCGTTAAAAAATTGAATCTGGAAAAAATTAGAAAAAAGTTAGCAAGTCACCATGGAAAATTTTGAAAAAAGTAGATTTTTTCAGATTTTGAAAGGCCCTAGCGGCTAAACGAAGAATCCAATTTGAACGCGGATTTTAAATTTGAAATCGTTGTGTGCTAATTAGTCGGATTTAAGTAAAATTGGCGATTTAATTTTTTTCACAAAAACTTGAAATATCATCCAAGGGTCCCCCCTTCTTAATTTTTCCCAAAAATTGCATTTGAAATGATTTCCTGAAGAAACTACTAGTTTGATTCGGCGTTTCTATACCTCAACGTAAAGATCCCTTCAAGACCCTTCAGAAAATGTACTTGCACAGCAACAAATGCCAATTTTAAGCCCGTGACACGTCAGCAAAGAAAACTCGAAAATGGAAAAAATCGAAAAAATCACCTTTCCTAATAATCATCGTAGACCTTTATGTAATACCATTTTCTTCATCAGAAGATTGAAATAAATTTATTGGCGTTAAAAAATTTCATCTAGAAAAAATTGGAAAAAAGTTATCAAGTCACCATGGAAAATTTTGAAAAAGTCGTTTTTTTCAGACTTTGAACGGTCCTAGCTGCTAAACGAAAAATCCAATTTGAACGCGGATTCTGAATCTAAGTTCCTTGTGTGCCAATTAGTCGGATTAAATTAAAATTGCCGATTATTCAAAATTTTTGACGAAAACCTGAAAAATCATCCAAGGGTTCCCCCTTCTTACTTTTTCAGAATTTGAACGGCCTAAGCGGCTAAACGAATCCAATTTGAACGCGAATTTCAAATCTGTGTTCCTTGTGTGTCAATTAGTCGGATTAAATTAAAATTGCCGATTCAAAATTTTTGATGAAAACCTGAAAAATCATCCAAGGGTTAAATAAAATAGATAAAATAGAACAACCTTACTTATTGCAGAAAGTATTAAATAAATTCAAAAAACGAAATATAGCCTGAATATATAAATATTCAACCTGTTCGTAACTCTGCAAGCAAAAGCAAAAATATATATTTTTTCAAGTTAGTCCTGTGGGTAGAAATAAGGGATCTTAAACCAATGTTATTTCACTTAGTACTTAGTACTAGTAATAACGCAAATTTGTTTTGTGTCATTCAATATCCGGCGTGGCACTAGCCAGGGAAGTAGTTGTTTCAATAAGTTATTTGTTTATAGTCTTAGTAAGACTTAATTTTGCTTGCAGAGTTACGAACAGGTTGAATATTTATATATTCAGGCTATATTTCGTTTTTTGAATTTACATCCAAGGGTTCTTACTTTTTCCCAAAAATTGCATTTAAAATGATTTCCTGAAGAAACCACTGGTTCGATTCGGGATTTCTATACATGTGCGTGTGTGTACCGTGAAGATCCCTTCAAGACCCTTCCGAAAATGTCCTTACGCGACAACAAATGGCAATTTGAAGCCAGCAAAGAAAACTTGAAAATGGAAAAAATCAACTTTCTTAACAATCATCGCAGACCTTTATGTAATACCATTTTCTTCATCAGAAAAACGAAATTATTCGGATGGCGTTAAAAAATTTCATGTAGAAAAAATTGGAAAAAAGTTTGCAAGTCACCATGGAAAATTTTGAAAAAAGTAGATTTTTCAGACTTTGAACGGCCGTAGCGACTAAACGAAGAATCCTATTTGAACGCAGATTTCAAATCTGTGTTCCCTGTGTGTCATTTAGTCTATTTAATTAAAATTGCGATTCAAAATTTTTGACGAAAACTTGAAAAATCATCCAAGGGTCTCCCCTTCTTACATTTTCCCAAAAATTGCATATGAAATGATTTCCTGAAGAAACCGCTGGTTCGATTCGGGGGTTCTATACATCACCGTAAAGATCCCTTCTAGACCCTTCAGAAAATGTACCTGCGCGATAACAAATGTCAATTTAAAGCCCGTGACACGTCAGCAAAGAAAACTCGAAAATGGAAAAAATCGAAACAATCAACTTTCTTAATACTCACCGTAGACCTTTATGCAATACCATTTTCTTTACCAGAAGAACGAAATGAAACGATTGGCGTTAAAAAATTTTATGTAGAAAAAAATTGAAAAAAGTTAGCAAGTCGCCATGGAAAATTTAAAAAAAAGTAGATTCTTTCAGATTTTGAACGGTAGTGGCCGCTAAACGAATAATCCAATTTGAACGCGGATTTCAAATCTGTGTTCCTTGTGTGTCAATTAGTCGGATTTAATTAAAATTGGCGATTCAAAATTTTTGAAGAAAGCCTGAAAAATCATCCAAGGGTCCCCCCTTCTTACTTTTTCCCAAACATTGCATTTGAAATGATTTCCTGAAGAAACCACTGGTTCGATTCGGGGTTTCTTTACATCACCGTAAAGATCCCTTCAAGACCCTTCAGAAAATGTACTTGCGCAACAACAAATGTCAATTTGAAGCCCGTGACACGTTAGCAAAGAAAACTCATAAATGGAAAAAAATCGAAAAATCAACTTTTTTAATAATCATTGTAGACCTTTATGTAATACCAGTTTCTTCACCAGAAGAATGAAATAAATCAATTGGCGATAAAAAAATTCATGCAGAAAAAATTGGAAAAAAGTCAGCAGGTCACCGTAGAAAATTAAAAAAAAAAGTCGTTTTTTTCAGACTTTGAACGGCCATAGCGGCTAAACGAAGAATCCAATTTAAACGCGGATTTCAAATCTGTGTTCCTTGTGTGCCAATTAGTCGGATTTAATTAAAATTGGCGATTCATAATTTTTGACGAAAACCTGAAAAATCATCCAAGGGTCCCCCCTTCTTACTTTTTTCCAAAAATTGCATTTAAAATGATTTCCTGAAGAAACTACTGGTTCGATTCGGGATTTCCATACATCACCATAAAGATCTCATCAAGACCCTTTAGAAAATGTACTTTCGCAAGAACAAATGTCAATTTGAAACCCATGACACGTCAGCAAAGAAAACTCGAAAATGGAAAAAATCGAAAAAATCAATATTCTTAATAATCATCGTAGATCTTTGTGTAATATTTTCTTCATCAGCAGAACGAAATAAATCCATTGGCGTTGATAAATTTTATCTGGAAAAAATTGGAAAAAAGTTATTTCACCATGGAAATTTTTGAAATAAGTCGATTTTTTCAGACTTTGAACGGTCGTAGCTGCTAAACAATTAATTCAATTTGAACGCGGATTTCAAATCTGTGTTCCTTGTGTGTCAATTAGTCGGATTAAATTAAAATTGCCGATTCAAAATTTTTGACGAAAACCTGAAAAATCATCCAAGGGTACCCCTTCTTACTTTTCCCAAAAATTGCATTTAAAATGATTTCCTGAAGAAACCACTGTTTCGATTTCGGGTTTCTATACATCACCGTAAAGATCTTTTCAAGACCCTTTAGAAAATGTACTTGCGCAACAACAAATATCAATTTGAAGCACGTCAGCAAAGAAAAGTCGAAAATGGAAAAAATCGAAAATATGAACTTTCTTGATAATCATCGTAGACCTTTATGTAACACCGAAATAAATCGATTGGCATTAAAAAATTTCATCTGGAAAAAACTGGAAAAAGTTAGCGAGTCACCATGAACTTTATGGAAAATTTAAAAAAAGTCGCTTTTTTCAGACTTTCAACGGCCGTAGCTGCTAAACGAAGAATGCCATTTGTACGCGGATTTCAAATCTGAGTTCCTTGTGTGCCAATTAGTCGAATTAAATCAAAATTGCCGATTCAAAATTTTTGACGAAAACCTGAAAAATCATCCTAGGGTCCCCCCTTCTTACTTTTGCTCAAAAATTGGTTTTGAAATGATTTCCTGAAGAAACCACAGGTTTGATTCTGGGTTTCTGCACATCACTGGAAAGATCCCTTCAAGATGCCTCGGAAAAAGTACTTTCGCAAAAATAAATGTCAATTTAAAGCCCGTGAAGCGTCAGCAAAGAAAACACGAAAATGAAAAACATCGAAAAAAATCAACTTTTTTAATAATCGTCGTAGACCTTTATGTAATACCAGTTTCTTCATGAGAAGAACGAAATAAATCCATGACTTAGTATTCAGAGTTAGTAACAATATTTGAAGGTTGTAATAACTGTTGTAACGTGTTTATCTAACTGACTGTTTTAATTTTTATTTGTCGCTTACTCAAAATTAAGAGATCTGAACATAATTAAATAGTGTATTATATTTTCGTTCGTTTTTTCAGGTGACCAACTGTAGTTCTTCTCTACATCTTTTAAATACCTTGTTACATGCTTCTTGCGCTTCTTCGAGAAAAAGAAATCACTAAGCTGTCCTATTGGAAGTAAGGCCTTTTCAAATACAATTATAAGAATAATAGTAATAATAAATTGTCTTTATTAATTCAAAGGTAATCACAAATATTAAATTTACAAGAGTAGGCGAAGTTCAGTTAGTTTATTCAACTATTAACTGCTCTTGCACTTAACCTACTATATTAATTAAATTAAAGTTAATATTAAAAAATTAAATTTTTCAAAAATTAAAAAAAATATGGGTCTGCGAATGCATTGTACATGCTTAAAAATCTGTTTCGATATATGCTGGCATATTTAAAACTCATTCCTCATCAACTTACAACGTATCTCATGTTTAAAATGAATCAATTGGCCCGTGAATGAGTTTGTAAACAATAGGAGGCGTGGGATACCAAGGAGGCTAAACTTAGTGACATGGAAATCGCAACACCAAGGTGTAGAAAGTTTTTTACCAGATTTGCCAGATACGTTAAACTATTAATACGTATCAATTGATTAAAATTTTGAAGAAAAATAACAAAAGAGTTATAGCACCCGATACCATAATCCTTACAGTTTGGTGCACAGGCCTCGTTTAATGTTGGCGGCGTTTACTTCGTGGTACATCTTGATTGTAGATTGGAATAAAAACGAATGGTCGAAACTAGTCACATAAATAAAATATAGTGGTATAAAAAAGTTAAAGTGTTTTATTCCAATCTATAAAATTAAATATTAGGACGTTCAGCACGTCTCCGTCTGACCCTCATATGGCCATTTAAAGTATTCTTAAATATTTTGGCTTATATGACCTTGACATACTAATGATTTAGAGTAGGTTGGTGAAATTATAAAAGAAGCTTTAACTTAGCACTAAGCAAAGGTATTGTAGATTTACATCACTAGCGTTGTAATTATTGTATGATTTTTAGTTTCAATCAAATAACACAATACTTTGTAATTATTTGGATTTTATATGTTATTTTGTTATTTTAAAGATTTGTACATTGCTGTGTTTAATTAAACATAATAATTAAAATTTTTATAAAGTTATTTGTTAAAACATCCGTAAAATTTTAACAGCACATCATTATGCGTCCGTTATAAAATTATGTCTGAAAGTAGAATGCCTCGTATTTTCATCAGAGGACATTAAATAAATAAGGATTGCGTGGGCGGACAGATATCAAGAGAGAGAGGTGAATTTTATACATCATGAAAAACGCTCCAGATATAAAATATTTAATAACTTCTTCGCAAAAAAAAATGTGAAATTCTTTTTATTCCTGTTTATGTATATATATATATAAAGTGTACTATATATTACGCAAGTCAGATATTTCATTATGTGAACCCAAATTAAATTGTTTTTAATAGAATTTAACTCATTTATTTACCCAAGAAAATAATTAAAGATGACGCGGCTTCAAGATCATTATCGAATATTAATAAAGTCAATTTGTGTACGGATCGTACACTCTAAAACTACATTAACTGATATCATCAATATCGTTATTGTATTGAATTTATGTATATATTTCTATTAGTACATATAAAAATATATAATAAAAGCATAATTCAAAATTGTGCTGTAATCAATATTCTACATTACTTTAAAAAGATCATTTAATTTACATTTAATTTTATTCTCTCACTAGTGGGCAATGAACAATATTACTTCCCTCAAATGACCACTGTAATTCTCTTATGACACCCGATTTTGGATAAAACACATTTCGTTCTAATTAAGATCCAAGAAACCGATAGTAGATGGATAATAGATAAACAATTTCTTGTATCATTGTTGATTTAATTATAACTTTAATACCATCGCAGCTTAAGATAATTAGTTTTGCTGAGTATAATAACATTGGCGATGCTATTATTATGCATCCCTTTACACACTTAATAGATGAAAACAGGTGCATTAGGAATATTAATCGATAAAGTGTATATAGAAATAACGCTGTATTAATCTCGGATGGAGCGGAGCGTTCGACAACTCACTTCACTCCGCTACATCCGAAAACGTCTAAATTACTCCAGAAGCCAACTATGATGCATAGCTTCCTTCCCGCGGAGCATTGAAACAGTTCCACTGCCCCGTGATGAATTAAGGTGCCTCTCCGCCCTTGATAAATGTGAATTTTAGGAGCGCCCCCTAATCATTTCCACTTGCATACTTAGTCCCGGTTCGGATATTTCACCCTTGGGAGGGACCGGCTCGGATCTTTAATAACTTCTGGATAAAAATTCCGGGATGGAAACCGACCCGGTAAACGTATCGACGTTTATTGCTAATGCCACATGCACGGAAGTTGTGAATTCAATTCGGAAAACTTTCGGGAATTATTATTCTCGTTTTTTTTTTGTGAATGCGTGACCGGACTAATCAAATTTCTTTCCGGGGAAAAGTTAGCATGATCGCTGCAACAATATTGTTTAGTTACTTTTTTTTATTCTCAATTACTGATGGAAAATACTAATATTTGTACACTGCAGCAACAGAATGGCTTGGTAGGAAAAAGTTTCAATATTACAAACTTCTTATTATCATAACTTACTAGTGCGTGAGAGCAATCAATATCAATACTGGTTTATGTGCATTGCTGTTCGAGAGTAAAAAAAATGTGATGATGTGGCCATCATCTTACTTTCTCCGATCTTGATTGCATAACAGTTATTTATATTTATACTACCATGGTTTATTTTCATTTTAGATCAGATGATACTGACGTTTAAAACGTCAAAGTTATGAAAGATAAAAATAACAAATTATACTTCCAATTCAAATAATCTTAAATTAGTTTATTAGGAAACTCAAAAAATCCTAATAAATTCTTGAAAAAAGTCTTGATAAATCCTGAAAAATATTTCTGAAAAAGCCCTGAAAGAGTCCTAGTTATAAAGTTTCAAAGAGAATACCCGAAAAAAGTCTTGAATAAAACAGTCCTGAAAAAATCTGATTAAAAAGTCCTGATAAAAGTCCAGAAAAAGAGTCCAGAAAAAAGTGCTGTGACAAAGAAATGTCCAGGTTCTTGAAAAAGACCTGAAAAAGTCCCGAAAACTGAGTCGTCACAAAAAAAATTCTGAAAAAAGGTCCTAAAAAAGACCGGATAAAATAACTGTAGAAAAGTACTGAAAATAGGCTTCAAAAATGTTCGAAAAAAAGCCTTAAAAAGTCTGTAAAATAGTCCAAAAAAAAAAAAGTTCTAAAAAAAAGTCCTGGAAAGAGTCCTTACAAAGGTCCTAAAAAGACCCGAAAAAAGGCGAGAAAATAGTCCTAACAGAAGTCACGAAAAAAGCTTTAGAAAAGAACTGATAAGGCATTGAAAAATCTTGATAAAATAATCGTGATAAAAAATCCTGGAAAACGTCTTGAAAAAATAATCGTGATAAAAAAATCCTAAAAATAAGGTCCTAGAAAAAGTTCTGATAAAACGGCGAGAAGAAAAGTACTGAAAAAACACACAAAAAAAGTCAGAATAAAGACCTTAAAAAGTCTTGAATTAAGCCTGTGAAATAGTCCCGAAAAAAGTCTTAAAATATTTCTGAAAAAAGTCCTGTAAAGAGTCCTTAAGAAGGTCCTAAAAAGACCCCAGAAAATTCCAGAAAATAGTTCTAACAAAAGCCTTAGAAGAGATCTGATAAAAGGCATTAAAAAAGTCCCAAAAAAAGGTCCTGAACATAATAATTTTTAAATAATCTTAAGAAAAGCCCTAAAAAAAAATCGAATTAGTTTTGAAACAAAAGTATTGAAAAACTTCTGAAAAAAGTCGTAACAAAAGTTTTGAAAACATTGTCCTGTAAAAAAAAATCCCAAAAAGAGTCTTGCAAAGAGCGTAAGAAAAGACCTAAAAAAAGGCTTTAAAAAAGTTCCAGAAAAATAATTCGGATTAACAATCCTGAAAAAAAGGGCCCCAAACAAAAACTTTTTAGTCTTGAAAAAAGGTCTAAAAAAACTCTTACCAAAAGTTTTGAAAAAATCGTCCTGGAAAAAAATCCAAAAAAGAGTATTGCAAAAAGACTTACAAAAGATCTGAAGAAGGCATTAAAAAGTCGTGAAAAAAGTTTCTCAAATATAATCCTGATAAAAAAATCCTGAAAAGTCTCAAAAACAAAAAGTTTTGACAATAAAGTCTTGAAAAAGAGTCTCGAAAAAAATTCAGAAAAGAAAAGTCCTGAAATAAAACATCGTTAAAGATGATTCCTGAAAATGTAGTATGATCTTGAAGAAAAGTCCTGCAAAGTAAGTTCTAGAGAAAGATTCTTAAAAAAGACTTGAAAAAGAAATCAAAAAAATCCTGAAAATAAGGTTTTACAAAAGACCTGAAAAAAAAGTCGTGAAAAAGTCCTAAAATTTTGATTTATACTTTCATGATATTTTTACTTTCTCCGTTACGAAGTACGAGAAAGTATTGTGATCGTGATTTTTTTTTCAAAAATTTTTTTTACGGAAATATCCGTTTTGGGGTCCCTAGATGCCATTTCAACAATTTCTGGAAAAAAAAAATTTGTGTCTGTGTGTGTGTGTGTGTGTGTGTGTGTGTGTGTGTGTGTGTGTGTCTGTGCGCGCTGTATCTCAAAAACTAATAGAGCAATTGGTATGAAACTTTGAACATACGTCTTATTTAATAATCCGGAGAACTGAAAAGCTTTTGGTAAAATTTCGTACACCGGAAGTGGGTGTTTACCTTAACTGTTTTTTGTTTTTTGCCAATATTTTCTTAAATATGAAAAATATCACAAATATATTTAAACAAACTTTGAAGACTACAAAGAAATGAACATCTTTTGCTTGAAAATATTTTTGATAAAATCATTGCTATTCGAGAAAAAAATTTATGAATTTTTTTCAAATTTTTGGTTTATAATTATGAAACAATAACAGTTACAGCAAATTTATGTGAATAATAATTGTAGAGAATGCCAAAATGAACAACTTCTAAAGAATAAGTTTTTTTCGAAATCTCTTTAGTTTTTGAGTAAACCGAGTTTTTGAATTTGAAGTATAATTTTTCCATCTTTCCGCTCATAATTTTGACGTTTTAAACGTCAGTTTCATCCGAGTTTACGCAACGCTCGATGTACATTTAAAATACGATTTAAATAGAAAATAAACCATGAAAGTGTAAATATAAATGGTACCATCAAGTCGGAGAAAGTAACATGATGGCCACATCACCATTTTTTTCAATTTCAATGTACATCGAACGTATTGGATGATTCTGACGCTTAAAATGTCAAAATTAGGAAAGATGGAAATAAAAAATGATACTTCAAATTCTAATCATCTTTACCGATGATTTACTTAAAAAGTAATGAGATCCCCAAAAGAACTTATCCTTTATAAGTTATTAATTTGATCATTACCTACCAATATTATTAGCATAAATTTGATTAACCGTTATCGTTTCTTTATAAACCAAGAATGAAATGAAAAAAAATCTTAATTTTATTTTTTTCATAAAACGTTTGTTTCTTGAAAAATATTTTCAAACAAAGGATGCTGATTTCTTTGTTACTTTCAAGATTTGTTTAGATGTTTTTGTAATATTTTTCATATTTAAAAAATTATTGGAGAAAAACAAAAAACGGCTAAGGTTAACGCATACTTGAGGTGTATGAAATTTTACCAAAAGCTTTTCAGGTCTTCGGATTTTCAAATAAGTCTTATGTTCAAAGTTCCATGTTAATTCATGTCGTAGTTTTTGAGATACGGCGCGCACAGACTGACATACATCTCAATAAGAATGCATATTGAAAAAATGGTGAATGTGGCCATCATGTTACTTTCTCCGACTTTATATTTACGTTTTCATGGGTTTATTTTCAATTGAAATCATATTTTAAATGTACATCGAGCGTTGCGTAAACTCGGATGAAACTGACGTTTAAAACGTCAAAATCATGAAAGATGGAAAAATTATACTTCAAATTCAAAAACTAGGTTTACTCGAAAACTAACGAGATTTCGAAAAAAACTTATTCTTTAGAAGTTGTTCATTTTGGCATTCTCTATTATTATTTATAAAGAATTGCTGTAACTATTATCGTTTCATAATTATAAACCAAAAATTAAAAAAATAAAATAAATGTTTTTCTCGAATAGCAATGATTTTATGAAAAATATTTTCAAGCAAACGCTTTTCATTTCTTTGTTGTCTTCAATGTTTGTTTAAATATTTTTGTGATATTTTCTATATTAAGGAAAATATTGGCAAAAAACAAAAAACAGTTAAGGTAAACACCCACTTCCGGTGTACGAAATTTTACCAAAAGCTTTTCAGTTATTCAGATTATCAAATAAGACGTATGTTGAAAGTTTCATATCAATTGCTGTATTAGTTTTTGAGATACAGCGCACACAGAGTAGACACATACACAGACACACATACACACACACACACACACCCACACACACACACACACACACACACACACACACACACACACACACACAGACACAAAAAAATGTTTTCCAGAAATTGTTGAAATGGCATCTAGGGACCCCAAAACGGATATTTCCGTAAAAAAAATTTTTGAAAAAAAAATCACGATCACAATACTTTCTCGTACTTCGTAACGGAGAAAGTAAAAAGTGCTGAAAATTATTATCATGATTATTTTTATATAAACTAACAACTTGTATTTCCTTCCTTACTTGCTTAATCTAAAACCTGTCTAGGTTTCAGTGTGAGGTTGTAAGGAAGTAAAGTTCATCGCATCTCTCTCCACTACTTTGTCCCTTGCGAGCATATCAATCCTTCAAAGTTATACTGTTCTACTATGGAACTTTACCTTATCTTTCCTATTTATATTTTCTTATTTTCATTTAAGAATCCTCTGGCTTAAATAAACTTTACTAGACGTTCATTCCCCTTTCTCTACCTATAATAATAATAATAACAATAATCTTTATTTTCGTAAATCAACAGTTAACATAAATTACAATACAGATAAAAGAATAAGTAACAAAAAATAAACAATATTCATCCAGAGAAAAAGGGTGGAGTTCAGCGTAACGGCCCATTGGGGCACTGCTGATCTACCACTCAACCCGTGGAAAAAAGGGAAAAACAAAATTAATTAGTGCAAATACAGGGGTGGCTGTAGTTTCAAACTCAGCCAGAATTTATAATTAATTTTTAAAACACTTTTTCGCCAGTTTAAATGTTAAACAACGCCTGTATAACTTTAATGCAGTGTTGCCAGGAGTAATTTTAAATTTTCCCCAAATATTTCATTAAAAAATGGTGATGTGGCCATCATGTTACTTTCTCCGACTTTATATTTACGTTTTCATGGGTTTATTTTCAATTGAAATCATATTTTAAATGTACATCGAGCGTTGCGTAAACTCGGATGAAACTGACGTTTAAAACGTCAAAATTATGAATGATGGAAAAATTATACTTCAAATTCAAAAACTAGGTTTACTCGAAAACTAACGAGATTTCGAAAAAAACTTATTCTTTAGAAGCTATTCATTTTAGCATTCTCTACAATTATTATTCACATAAAATTGCTGTAACTATTATCGTTTCATAATTATAAACCAAAAATTTAAAAAAATTAATAAATTTTTTTCTCGAATAGCAAAAATATTTTCAAGCAAAAGCTATTCATTTCTTTGTTGTCTTCGATGTTTGTTTAAATGTTTTTGTGATATTTTTTATATTTAAGAAAATATTGGCAAAAAACAAAAAACAGTTAAGGTAAACACCCACTTCCGGTGTACGAAATTTTACCAAAAGCTTCTCAGTTCTTCGGATTATCAAATAAGACATATGTTCAAAGTTTCATATCAATTGCTCTATTGGTTTTTGAGATACAGCGCACACAGACAGACACACACACACACACACACACACACACACACACACACACACACACACACACACACACACACACAGACACACACACAGACACAAAAAAAAAAAAAACAGAAATTGTTGAAATGGCATCTAGGGACCCCAAAACGGATATTTCCGTAAAAAAAATTTTTGAAAAAAAAATCACGATCACAATACTTTCTCGTACTTCGTAACGGAGAAAGTAAAAACCCCAAAATTACCCCTCGCATAAAATACCCACCCCAAAAATACCTCATCGATTGGAGTTTCCCAAAATACACACCCCAAAACCTTGGAAACCCCAATCTGGCAACACTGGGATTAGAGCAGGCCCGCTGATAATTAAGATTTCGGAATTTGCACAAAAAAAAATTGCTTTCGTCAAATCACGAATCAGTTTTATAACTCCAATTTTTCCAATAATATGAAGGTAGAACAAAAAGGCCATTTTAAAAAGTAGAAAAATATTTGATCGTGCTGTGGTATCCTCCAAATAATTAAAATAATTCTTTAATTTTCCGGAAAATCTTGCTAATTAACTACTTAAAATTGTTCGCATTTTGTTTCATAATTTTCAAACAGTTATACCGGGTGATCAGTTTCATTCCGGGCAAAAGTATTATATTTAACAATTACTAAAAAAACTAAATTGGCTGCAAAAATTATTCTTTTCATTCAAAAATGATGAATTTTCGAAAAGAAAATCAAAAATCGAATTGAAATAATTGAAGTTAAGTTTCGCATTTTTAAAAAACATTTTTTTTTAAATTTTGGCTGCCGAAAATAGATATTCTTAGGTTTGATGATGATTATTGCGAAAAGTAGGTAATTGGCTTACTTAGATTGTTTTGGAATATCAAAGCTCAATCTTTTATAAATCATTTCGTAAAAGTTTGTCCGCACTTGCATAGAATTTTGAAAAATCAACGTTTTTTCAACTCTTGCGTTTTGCAAATGGTTTTTCTTGTATTTGATGATAATTATTGGAAAAATTAGAAAATTAATTTGTTAAAAATTTTCTGGCATATAATCTCAATATATACTCAATCATTTTTCAAAAATTAAAAAAAAAGGCTGCACTTGTTTAGAATTTTTTGAAATCCGATTTTTGGCTGCTGAAAATAGATATTCTAAGATTTAATGATTATTATTTGGAAAACTAGGTAATTGACATGCTTGGAGTTTTCTTTGAGTATCAAAATAGAAATATTTAAATCATTTTGTTCAAGTTGTTGGAAAAGTGACAAAATTTCCCTACAAAATTTTGATGAGGAAAAAAAAACAAAGAAAAGGTCCCCACCTCCGAATTCAAAAAGTCAAAAAGTCGACTATTAATTTAAAAGAGTCAACTCATAATTCTAGTCGGGTCATGAACAAAAAAAAGGTTCTCAATTCGAAAGTTTCTCAGTCAAACATCAAGGATTCTTCTAAATATTTTAACAATTGTTATTTTTTCACTATTTTGTAAGCAACTGATTTTTTTGCAATAAATAAATATAATATAAATAAAATATGTGTTTTGATAACAAAATAAATATTAATATTAATGACAAAGAATAAATTTTAAGAAGTTGATAAATATATCGGATAAATATCGAACTACACAGGTGGAAAAAAAATTAAACACTTGAAATTCGTGAAATTTCTCCTGCATAGGGAATTGATCAAATTTTAATACCTTTATGATTGATCGAGTCGACAAAATTTTTCCAACTCCGTAGACATCGTCAAAGTTGAACGTGGTTTCCAGAAAAAAACTTTTTTTTCACAGGGGGGCGGAAGAGGTTGCGCTTAAGTTAGCATGCATGACTTTAAAGAAGACACTTTAAAGTTTTTCATTTATCAAATTTATCATTTTACCATTTTCAAATTTTCATTTGAAAATGGTCGAAATTTTAAAGTGTTTAATTTTTTTTCCTTTAGTATATATGATGCCAAGGTTATATATTATTTTGTACACTTTTATATTGTTTTTATTGTGTATTTTAATTGTTATGTTATTGTACTGTACTGGCCATCCGTAATAAATGACTATGACTATATATCCGATATTTTGATATTTACTATATGAATATCGGATATATTCCAAACCCTAAGTATAGGCCATGTTTAATGTAGATACCCATACCACCACCTGTTATCGGCGTTCTAACGGGGACGCCATAACAATGCTTATTTTACAATTATACTAAACCGCGCGCTATTCTCAATACATCATTATTTAGTTTTATTTCATTTCATTGTTTCATAAGCATTTTTTTTTTATATTAAAAATGAGTTACGTTCGTAATGCATACATTGACACAGCGCCACCAAGCTGTTTTATTCATCAGTTCCCTTATTATTTGTTTTAGATCCTCCATCTCTTCTTTGTTTCTGTTTTCCCTTTCTTCCATAACAAATCCGTTGAATTCGTTGCTTTTCTTCTTCTTCTTTTTTATTTTGTTCTGGAGATCTAATCACTACTCTTAAATCGCTTATTTTAACCCAAATAAAATTGCGTTTAGTCCATTCCTGTGTAATCTACTTATGTAAACTAAAGATTTGTTATAGAATGAATAGTCATTTGTGCGATTTGTTATTTTTTAGATCTCGTAGAACTGAAGCATAACGCTTAGAAATGTGTTTAAATAAATTATTGAAAAGTACTTTCGAGCAATGAAATAAAAATAATCCACGTCAACCCCATGACCACACAATGCCCACATAAGTGAGGGAGCATGTTCCATTGATGTGTTAAGCGCTTTTCACGTCCTCGTACGGCAATCTCAAACAATGGGCCGCCCCGTGCCGGCCCAATAAAAAAATCCATATCCCAAAAGATGAATGATCGCTGAAATTTAATGATGGTGATTCCGTTTTAACGATTCCACGTACGCCCAGTGTATGGACCACCATAAATATAGAGGGTGATATTAATTGCGAGCGGTTCCCCGCATGGCCTATTAAATTCTGCTGTGGCCCGCTTTCAGATAAATTGTTCAAGTATTTGCTTTTTCAGTTACAATCAAACTGGGACTCAATATTTAATCGGAGTTCACCGGGAAATGCGAGCGAACGCCGGTTTTTATTTTTTTTCCTGGCTCTTCCACCCTCCGTGTCTACCGCCCAATACCCAACGAGTACTGGAGCGTTAAATTTGATGCAGATGGAATCGGAATTCTACAGTATTGCTAGTTTCTATTTGCTTTTAATCGGTTATGGACCTTACTTCAGTAGAAAAAGAGTAAATATCACGTTACTGAATACGCAGATTTTACTTGGAACTCATTTTTCTGGAGCGTCCTAATTATGCGCCATCGATCGATCGTAGTCAGTAATACAGGGTGATGCAGAGGAAACGCATGTTTTTCAATATTGAATTACTGGGACACAATGGGTTGAAAATAATAAAAACAAGTATTAAATGATAGGTATTTTAACGCAGTTTTTGAAATTACATACCATATTTAGGTTCGGAAAATAATGTCTTTGAGATGACGTCCTTCTTGCTGGATACAAATTTGGATCCTCTTCTGAAAATTACGGACGGCTCTCTCCAACATTTCATTCGGCATGGCTTCAATTTCCTGACGAATTAAATTCTTAAGGTCATCGAGTGTGCGAGGCTTGTTTAGGTACACTTTTGATTTCAAATATCCCCACAAAAAGAAGTCACATTTCGACAGGTCGGGTGAGCGAGGGGGCCAGTGAACATCACCAAATCTCGAAATCACATGTCCTGGGAACATTTGTCGAACCACTTCCATGGATACTCTCGCCGTGTGAGCTGTGGCACTATCCTGCTGAAACCAAATGTCTCTCATGTTCACTTGACGCCTTTCAAGTTCTGGGCGAAGGAAGTTGTTTAACATTTCAACGTAGCGAGCTGATGTAACAGTAACTGCAATTCCTTCTTCTTCAAAAAATAGGGTCCAACAATCCCCAAGTTTGAAATGCAGCACCACACTGTTACCTTTAAACTGTGCAGAGGTCTTTGGTGTAATTCTTGTGGGTTTTCCGATGCCGAATACCGACAGTTTTGAACATTGACGTAACCGACAAGATGAAAATGTGCTTCATCACTCATGAAGACTGTAGCATCGGGATCTTCCGTAAAAATTTCATCCATTATGCGACAAAACTCTCTGCGCTGTACAAAATCCCCTTCATTAAGCTGCTGGACGATCGTTATTTTGTACGGATGGAACTTGAGGTCATCATGTAAGATGCGGTGAAGCGAACGACGTGACATACCCAGCGCTACAGCATGTCGTCTAGTCGATCGTCTAGGACTAGTAACAACTGCCGTTCTCACTCGGTCTATATTTTCCGGAGTACGAACTGAACGGGGAAGACCAGGTGGTTTCTTTTTCATCACAGAACCAGTACTTCTAAACGCTGCAACCCATCGGAGTACGGTATTTCGATCAAGCACTGGACCTCGACGTCCAACTCTAAGATATTGACGGAAAAGACGTTGCACTGTGACTACAGAATCATTGTTTCTAAAAAACTGCTCGACAACGAACACACGATGTTGCACGATTGCATGGGCCATCTGCCAACATTCGTTCAAGGTCAATACCCCCTCCCGTCGCCGCGTACTAGCGGTTCGAAAAACATGCGTTTCCTCTGCACCACCCTGTACCAAAAAAAAAAAAAACCGCTACCGCTCCCATGCTAAATTTTGTATTTAGCTAATCAATTTCAATTCGGCTAGGATCACTACAAACACTACTTTGCTAATAGCAAATATGCAAGTTTATTCCTTGTTTGCTAATGAAATATTAAGGAATTTGAATTTGTTGAATGTTGTCAGCAATGTTGGTTCGCTTAAACATACATGTTGTTCTAATAATCTTACTGTAAATTTGACCCATAATAAGCGGAACACAGTAGTTGATTTTAAGGCACAAATGATTATAAAAAAATTATTCATATTTTTTTTTTGTTGAAACAAACACAAAAATTTACTTTACTTTATCTCACCTCCAAGCGCGCTCGTTAAATTTTAAAAACATAAAATCAAATGCGATACTTTTCGCAATCTACAACGAATTAAAATTTAATTGTAAATATGTAATTGTAATAAATTGTATGAACATACATAATTTAATTATAAGTTTAGTACAATGTATGACTAAGGATAATTATTTGGAGTCATTAAATAACAACAATATCAATATCAATATTACCGTTACTCTTTATTCTCATATAAATATAAAGATTATATATTTTAAACAACATGAAATAACCACTTAGAAAAAATATACACACGCTCCCAAAACACTACAAACTTTGTAAATGTCAATAAATAACCGGCGAACTTCAATATTATCAAAAACACGTTTGTTGATTAATTTGGCAATCTCTGCAATTATTATTAACATAAATTTGAAGTTTATCATAATTAGAAACCAAAAACTAAAAATAAAAAATATTACAATGACATAACAAAAGATTTTTTTAAACAAAAGTTGTTCATTTCTTAGTTGTCTTCATTTTTTTAATGTTTTTGTAATATTTGTAATATAAAAAAAAAATGGAAAAAAACAAAAGACGGTTAACCCAATTCCGGTTTTCTGTTTTTCAGTTCTTCGGATTGTTAAATAAGAGATATGTTTCCTGTTTTATGTTAATTGCCGAAAGTAGAAGAACCCTAGTGTACAGAGTGGGCAAAATTCGATGTTGGTATAGGCGATCTCGATAACTACAATAGATAGAGAAAAACGGATGGCGCATCCTCGATCTCTTTTTTCGAGAAAAACTCAATGGTTAAAACTAAATTTATTTATCTTCTTTTGTTTTCGAGTTATAGCCAAAAAGTCAATTTATTCCATTTTCGATATATTGTTTATCATTTGACAATAATTAAAGTTATATGTTGTTGAGGCACTTTTTTGAAAAGAATAAAATAAGCTTAACATAATTCCGATATCTTCATTAATATGAAAGTTATAACATAAAGTTGAGTTTTTTTAAATACAACCCAAAGTTGGCTTTGACCTATTTTATTCGGTTATTTTTTCTCTTTCCAACGATATACAGCATGTGGGGCTTGTATCTGTAATTTCATTAAAATCTATTAAAAATTATTATTTTTGAAACATTCAATATATTTTCTCACTTTCGTCTTAGTTGGCTTGAGTTAGTTATAGAACATTAATTGTTTTATATTAAACAAACCAATTTTCGCTGTATCTCAAAAACTACTTCATCAATTAACATCAAACTTTGAACATAAGCCTTATTTGATAATCCAAATAACTGAAAAAATTTCATACACCGGAAGTGGGTGTTTACCTTAACCGTTTTTTGTTTTTCTCGGATATTTTTTTAAATATGAAAAATACTATAAAAGCACTTGAACAAAACTTGAAGACAACAAAGAGATTAGCATCTTTTGTTTGAAAATATTTTTCGTAAAATGTCTGGTTTTTGAAAAATTATAGTTATTAATGTTGTTGTTGACATTCTTGGTGTATAATTATGAAACGATAATAGTTACAGCAAATTTATTTCAATAATAATTGCAGAGAATACCAAAATGAACAACTTATAAAGAATAAGTATTTTTCGAAATCTCTTCTCGCTTCTATTAGTTTGGCAACCGAATTTTTGCCAAAACGTTGCGACATTGTAATAATAAATTATTAGGTACAAAATTATTTGACATTTCTTTGTGGTTGTCATAGTAACACAGCTTACTTCTTTAAAACAGAATGTTTAAATTTCATAAATATTACTTCTTTACGTTCTTCTAAAATTGAGTGATATTCTTCCAAATATCCCACATGCATTCAATATTCCCAGGATCATTTTTTTCGTGCATTTTTGCGATAGCAATCGGTCTTCGTCTTTGACTCGTGCCGATTGTGCAATGCAAAAATGCACTCAAGAAATGATATTTTCATATTATATCTAACGCATTAAGGATATTATTCAGAGAGGTGATAAAGTTCTGTACAAAATTCATAATTGCTCTATTAAATTGGAATAAAACACTTTAACTTTTTTATACCACTATATTTTATTTATGTGACTAGTTTCGACCATTCACTGGTCATTTTCAAACATAAGTAAATTAAATTACGGCTTTACATTTCTTATATATTACAGGGCTTCAAACAGGGCTCTATTAAATGTTTTCAAAAAAATTGCTCGGTTAATTACTGCGCACTTTTTGGCGTGCTGTCATCGGCAATTTTTCAAAATTGAATTTGATTTTTTTCATTTGGCAACCTTGGCAAGCTATTAATTCTCTGTACAGTCACATTGTTTTTAAATACGTATCGTTTGATCTAAAAACTTTGTAGAGCTTGTGATTCTCTTTACAGCCATTTTTTTATGGAAAGTACAAAACTGATCATAAAACTTGGCACAAAATTCATAATTTGGATTATTTAATATCTAATTTTGAAAAAGCTGGAAAAGACAATCCATTTTTTAAAAATTTATTTTCACAACCTTACACAATAAAGCATTAATGAAAAGTAAGTCAACTCGAAATTTATCGATTTATTTAATATTTGATATGTTAACATTTGACATGTTTATTTGACACTTAAATTTAAAAAAATCATTACTTCTCCTAAAAACTAAAAATGGTCCATTTGACTGAACGAAAATAAATAAAGGTATAATACGAATATAATATGAATGATGATGGAATATGGCGATCGGCTAAGAAGTTATGAAGAATCATGCGATTTGTTCAATCAATAACACCCCGAAAGAGTTCCAATTTCAAGATCCACAGTAACAGCTCTACAAAAGTTGCCAAATAAAAAAAAAATGGTGATGTGCCCATCATGTTACTTTCTCCGACTTGATAGTATCATTTATATTTACGCTTTCATGGTTTATTTTCTATTTAAATCATATTTTAAATGTACATCGAGCGTTGCGCAAACTCGGATGAAACTGACGTTTAAAACGTCAAAATTATGAATTATGGAAAAATTATACTTCAAATTAAAAAACTCGGTTTACTCAAAAACTAACGAGATTTCGAAAAAATTCTTTAGAAGTTGTTCATTGTGGCATTCTCTACAATTATTATTCATATAAATTTGCTGTAACTATTATCGTTTCATAGATATAAACCAAAAATTGAAAAATTAATAATATTTTTTTTCTCGAATAGCAATGATTTTATGAAAAATATTTTCAAGCAAAAGATGTGCATTTCTTTGTTGTCTTCAATGTTTGTTTAAATATTTTTGTGATATTTTTCATATTTAAGAAAATATTGGCAAAAAACAAAAAACAGTTAAGGTAAACACCCACTTCCGGTATACGAAATTTTACCAAAAGCTTTTCAGTTCTTCAGATTATCAAATAAGACGTATGTTCAAAGTTTCATATCAATTGCTCTATTAGTTTTTGAGATACAGCGCACACAGACACACAGACACACACACACACACACACACAGCAGACACACACACACACACACACACACACACACACACACACACACACAGACACAAAAAAAAAAAATCCAGAAATTGTTGAAATGGCATCTAGGGACCCCAAAACGGATATTTCCGTAAAAAAAATTTTTGAAAAAAAAATCACGATCACAATACTTTCTCGTACTTCGTAACGGAGAAAGTAAAAACGAATTCTATTTAGAAAAAATGCCAATGACGTGTCAAACACTAGTGACGTCGCAATATTTTTTAGCACGCCAAAAAGTGTGCAATAATGAACAAAAATCGACCTGTCCAAGCGATTTTTTAAAAACAGTTAATAGTGCAACTATGAATTTTGTGCGGAATATCTTTAGTGTTTACTAATAATTGTTAATTATTTAAGAAAATAATTATAGTCAGTATTGCAATTATTTAAACTATTACATATACATTCCTCAATGGTATTGCAGGTAATCAGACCCAACACTCCTTCAGTCATAAATTTCCCTATTTTGGTATTCTTGAAATTCGATATGGGTAAGTGGTGATTAGCACCCTATGGGGTGGGCCGCCGGAGGGCTTGCAGGCAAATTCTTACGGTCCCAGCACCTGAGGCTGCGGCATCAGCTCTTGACAATAAAATACATCCGGCGATTTTTCCCTCCGAGGTACTCGTAAAAGGCGTGACGAAAACGTCTCAAAAATCAGATTTCGCTAATTTCCATGAGAATGACGTTTACGCAATTCAATTAGAAAACATTATTACTTTGCAATCCGAAACATTTACTTACTACCCAAATATTAATAAAATCAAACAATACTGCCATTACCACCTTATGTCCATGGGTACCTGTGCCGCCGTAAACTATTAACATTTTATTACTAGCGGCGCGCCTTTTATGAAACTCAAGTTGATAAGAGTTCAACATAGTCACGCCCCTATGCATCGATATTCGAGGGTTATTCGTTTCGCCGCTTGGTGGCAGATTATTACGGATCACTAATTTCTAGAAACGCGATCGCACTTTTTCCATCTATTATACATTTTAGAAAAAAATATTACAGGAAAAATATATTCTAAGTAAAGGTAAAAAGGGCAGTACAGAGTTATTTTTTTTTAATTTATTTATTTTTAATTTTTACTTTGTTATTAACAAGAAAACAAAAAATATAGCTCTAGGATGCCCTCGGTATAATAATTGTAGAAATAACTGTAAAAACAGATTTGCATTTTATAAATTCGTAGGTGAAAAATCTGAGTTTTTGATATATGCATGGTATCCAGGACTCTTAACTATGGGTACGGCGTCTACCAGACTCCGGCGTAAATGTTTTGCTTTCCACTGTCGCTGTATTTTCAATTTATAGCTGCTTTAAGTACCTTCCTAAACATCGGTGATCTCTAACATAATGTATCGAGTAAGCATTTCTAAATAACAATTAATTCATTTGGAATTAATGTCCGTGTTGGTGCACTAAAATCGGGTATCCGCGCGTTAGGGTTTATAACACGAAGAATCACCTTTTTGGTAAAATTTTGTAAACCTAAAGTGCATGATTACTACTAACATTTATTTATTCTGCTAATAATTCTCTTCAACAGCATCCAGTAATTTTTCTTCATGTTCATAATTACAATTTTAACTTCTCAAAGTTTTCTCTTTTAGAAAAGTTTATCCTTTCCGAAAAATTATTATTAATCCGATTTAATTGACAGCTTAACGTATTAAAGCCTCGCTAATTAAGACGCTCCGGAACTGTATTAATAAAACTGAAGTTAATTAAATAATTAAGCCGGTTACGGATCGATGGGAAGGAAAGAAAGTCTTTTTTCGTCCCTTTCGGTTACCTTCCCTCTTTGTACCTGCGCCAGTTAGGGGGAGAAAGGGGTCTGTAATTAATACGGTGCCGGGCAATTCCACAAACGAATTCAAGCAGGCAATTCAATATCTGGAAGGGAGTGGATTATGGTGTGCTCCGAGATTACCAATGAAGCCGAAGGAGAATTAAAAGTGGCTTCGGCCCTAAGGGAAAAAATTGCCCACGTCGAGATTGATACGAATTGAAAGCATTGTGTTTTCGTGTGCTGAATATGATTTGAGGAAAATCCTTCAGGAACGCTATATGCTTTTTGTGCAAAATATGTTTTACCTTTGTGTAACGATGTGCTGCAATCGCCGATCGTTTTTTCTGCAATTAAGGGTTTTAACTTATTAATTGTGTATTTCCTGTGCAATGAATCTCTTACGGGGGAGCTTTTAGTAAGTTGAAATTTCATAATGAAAATCTATTCACGCATATAATTAATGTATTTCTTAGCTTTGACTCTAACTCTAATTAACTATTTCAGGGACACCTCAACATTTTTATAAGTAATCATGATGATGGTTGTGACCGTTACTACGTCGTAATTCATAATAAGGTGTGAACCACAGAATTTTGTTTCTGAGTTGGCCATGCCTGAGAGATCCTAAGTGATCCTTTAAATACACATGGACAAATTGTGACTTTGTGCATTTTAGTCATGGGCTGAAGTTAACTCCAGATCTTTAAATCGCTAAAATCAACAATTTATCAAAATAAAAAATAAATAAATGAAACAAGGAATACTTTCAACTAAAATCAAATAAATAATACCAAACATCAAATAAACTTATGGGAATCAATGATTTCCTTTAGCAATTGCCATAATGTCTCTATGGTAACTGTCAATGTATATTTACCCAAGTAGATTAATTTAATAATAATGTACTATGCCCATGTTCATTTGATAATAAAATAATTTCAAAATTTTACCAATTTAGTCGTAGAAAAAGTATAGTATGCAATTCGTGTTATAAACTTCTCTAGACACTCGTTATTAAACACTCGCTCCGCTCGTGCCTAATTAACTCGTGACTAAAGTGCCGTTTATAACACTTGTTACATAATATACTATAATGTATGTACAAATATTAGATATACACACATAATTTCACGGCTTAAGTTTCGACGTTTGACGGTCATTATCCATGATTAATGCTTAATAACTACATGTTAATGTTTAATCACTCCAAGTTATGTCATCTGCCATGTGTTTGAAAATTAGGGAAATCTAACTTTCCTTTCGCGAAATGTTTTACCAATGCCGGAAATTCGGAATATTTAAGTAAAAAAAATTATTCCCAAATCACCCTCTATTGTACAACAAATTTACTTAGGTATGCATAACAATTACAATTATATTACATATTCTACATTTGCCTAGATCAGCGATGAACACACAGATTAATGTGATCGTCGGATACTTATCAACATGTAAGTTTTCCCAACAGTAAACACTTTGCTCGTAGTTCCATCGCCGAGCCGGAGCTTTTATGCAAATTAAAAGGATGCCCCATATGAATGGTAGCGAATCGCAACGCCAACAGAAGAGCAAAAAAGCCTTTCCCCAGTTCGAAGGGTGTGTGTGTGTGTGTGTGTGTATGTGTGTGTTTTCGAATATATTTCTATTTATAAAGCGCAGCTGGTTTTGATCTAGCACTGTAGAAAGTAATTTGTATTTGTGAATTGTTTTGAGATTGACAAATATTCTTTGCTGTGTGTGACGCTTCCATACCTACGGGAAACACTTTCTTAAACAGAAAAAAATGCTCGTGTTTACTCTGAAACGTTCCCTTTTATTTTCTCGCCGTAGGGGAGATATATATAAAAAAAATGTGTTTTATGTGTCAATGTTATTTTTGATATTTCAATTACCAGTCAAACAAGTTTATCAAACATCTGAAATTGATATTTTTTTAGTATGTATAAATATTAGAGTTCATTCATCAAAAGCATTCTATTTCAATTAAAGGAATAAATAAATACAAATATTTTATTGTCTTATCATCAAGATAAAGATGTATTTCTTACTTTAATGGGTTTGAAATTAAGTTTGAAAAATTCTTAAAGTTAATTTTATTTAATTACATTGTAAAATAACAGTATTTCAAGGAAGTTCATTAAATATGTTTATTCACAGTCACTATAATAATACCCAAATTTTTAACATCCAAAAAGATGTGAAATTAGCGATTTCTTAGACATTGTAAATTCGCGCGGATAAAAAAAATGCCATAACTTGGAAAATTTGCGAATTGAGAATGTCTAGCACGCTGTTTAGGTGCGATTAATTCGAAAACTAGTGAAGCGGTGTTTTGAGATTTATTGCGGGAAATAACCAACAATCATTTCTCAGTACGAACTAATCGCGCAATATCTGCGCTTAGACATCCTCATTTCGCGCTTTTTTCTGAGCGGATAAAAAAATATAAAAGTGTGGCAAATACTTTTTTTGCATTTCCAAGTTAAGGCCAACAAAATTTAAAAAAAAAACGGACAATATAGTTTACTAGATGGATCTCTTAACCCATTGAGTGCTGATGACGTCTAAAGGCGTCATATATATTCTATGATAAGTGGGCCTGATGGCTTTAGGCTCCATCAGCATATATATATGGTTCTATAAACGATTGGCTTGTATCGTATCTTAGTGACAGGAAATATAAAGTAAAGTACAAAGAGGCGTTGTCAGACGAATACACAATGAATGTAGGTACACCACAAGGTAGTAATCTGGGTCCACTGATATTCATTCTTTTCGTAAATGACTTACCGAAATATATCAAAGACGGTGAGGTTGTTATGCATGCAGATGATACTGCGGTGTTAGTAAATGGGGACTCATTGGATGAAGCTAAAAATAAGGTACTTAGCGTTATTGTACAATTCAGTAAATGGTGTCAACAAAATAATTTAATTATTAATGAGGAAAAAAACAGAAATAATTCACCTATCAAATATACATAATAAAAAACCTATCTCCACTTTTGAATTCAATAATAACATAATAAAAACTGCTACAGCTACTAAATATTTGGGAGTGATGATTGATCAATATCTACAATGGCATAAACAAATAGACTATATTTGTACTAAAATTAATAAAGCTTATTTCTTGATCTCTCGACTAAAAAACCAATTCAATCTAGATAGTATTTTAAACACCTACTATGCCGTAGCATACTCTCACTTGAGCTACAATATTACTCTGTGGGGTTTATCGAGTGAATTAAATAGATTGTTTATATTACAAAAGCGAATTATCAGATTAATGTTTGATTTAAATTACCAAGACACTTGGTAATAAATTCATAGAGCATACAATATTGACACTACCTTGTATATATATACTAAAAATCCTCTGTTTCATTCACTCCAACAGAACAAAATTTGAAAAACACAGCGACGTGCACACGTATCCAACTCGCAATAAAGGGAAATTAGTCCAACAAAAACACATGCATGTCTTTTGGGATAAATCACCACAAGGCAGTGGTATTGTGCTATATAATAAATTACCGGACACAATAACACTATTAACGGAGAATAAATTTAAAATGGAATTAAAATCATTCCTAAGCCAGCATGCGTTTTATAATGTGGAGGAATTTATTGAAAAATTAGCAGATTTCAAACGCTGAGTTGTGGTAAGCTATTTTTAAGTTATTTAATACACCCGCAGAAAGGCACTACACAAATAAATTTAAAAGTCGGACGCTTTCCTGGTGAATGCGCCGGGAAATATATGGCTGGAATTTTTATGGTTAACTTCTCGTCGGTAAATATTGCTTTGTTTCACAAACATAAATTAATTATAGGTATATTATAAATTTTTTATTTGTAAAGATAAAGTTAACGTTATGTGTAACCAAAAATTACATGATTATTAAGTTATTTCAAAGCCAATTTTTGAGAAAAAAGGGGTAGTTTTCAGGTTTTCATCAAAAATTTTAAATCGCCAATTTTTATTGAATACGACTAATTGACACACAAGGAGCACAGTTTTGAAAACCGCGTTCAGATTATTAAGTTATTTAACTTCAATTAAAAGAGTTGTACCAAGCACTTGAGACTTGTTACGCAGTGACCATCTTAAATTCAATTCTCTACTCAGAGATGTCGCGTTCTCCGAATATACCCTCACTCTGCGCAAACTTTACCTCCACAAGCCTCGTGTGCTCGGTAGTACTGTACGTTCCAATCATATAAATTACAAACCAATTTTAAATATTTCCTAAAATATACCAAAATACAAACAATGTCTGCCCTGGTATAAGCGAGTCATTCCGAGATGAAATGCTTCTGAGTCAGAACGTCTGACTCGCTATTTTTAACATGTTCATATCTTCGGTCGCGCTTCGATTTATGTTTCAGTAACCGACTGTCGAAGTCAAAATAGTCTCTTGTCGCTTTGTTAAATTTTAATTTATTTATTTATTTATTTATTGTTCATTAACCCAACAGACTCAAAGTCCATTAACAGGGCTACAAATATATATATATATATATATATATATATATATATATATATATATATATATACAGTGCGCGCCTAAAGTATGGAATATAGCCAGTAAAATCGAAATAAAATATTTTTGGAAAAAATCCTGGAACACGTCGATTTTCTTTTATAAAAATACACATTTTTGCATGAAAGTCAATTTTCAGTCGTCATTTGTTTTTGAGTAATGACGTCATCCATTTTGTTTTTAAATGGCAACCCCTATTTTTATTCTTGATTTTGAGAGATTTTTTCATTGTCGAAGTGGAAGTATAAAAATGTTGCCATCTTACATTAGAAATTTTTCGAGAAAATGACAATTGAAGGTGAGAACCCGGTATTTAGAATTTTTTCAAAATGACCTTATTCCAGCGCTTGTAGCAATTTTTCCAAACAATATTGATCTTGACCTTCCATATAATACAATATTGTTTCAGTAAGACGGCGCATGCCCCCACTATGCGCGTTTTTTTTGTTTTTTGTTTTTGTTTCTTTTTTGTTTTTGAACATGTAGAAATTCTTTTTGAATATTTTGAAAATTTTCCAGGCTAATTCTGCGTATTCATCTGTTTACTGGGCTATTCTATCGGTCGTCGTGGCAGGCCTATTCGTAATGCAATTGTCAAAAAACGCGCATAGTGCGTGGTTGCGCCGTCTTGCTGAAACCATATTATATGTATGGAAGGTCAAGATCATTTTTGTTTGGAACAAAAGAGCTGGAACAAGTTCATTTTGCAAAAACTCTAGATATCAAGTTTTCACCTTCAATTGTCATTTACTCGAAAAATGTCTTATGTAAGATGGCAATATTTTTATACTGCCAGTTCGACAATAAAAAGATCTCTCAAAATCAAGAACAAAAATAGGAGGTTTCCATTTAAAAACCAAATGGATGACGTCATTACTCAAAAACAAATGACGACTGAAAATCGACTTTCATGCTAAAATGTGTATTCTTATAAAAGAAAATCGACGTGTTCGAGGATTTTTTCCAAAAATATTTTATTTCGATTTTACTGACTATGTTCCATACTTAAGGCGCGCACGGTATATATATACCTATATACAGGGTTGGGCATATGTGTCGGAACACCTGATTTCTGGCTAAACGTCTGTTGTTTTCTTATTTCTTTGAAAAGAAATGTGTATAGTTTTATTTATTCTATTCAGTGACGTATTTTGATTTTCTACAGCTACCCAATTTTTCGAGATATGACGTCATCGGCAGTTTTTTTAAATGGAACACCCTGTATATTTTTACATTTTCGAATAGATACTTTTCCAACAATTGCATTGATGTATGGTTTGATGGATATGCGACTTGTGGTTTTTTAAATATTAAATAAAATAATTCTACATCTAGTTGGCTTTTTAAATTTTTTCACTCTGTTTTCTTATAAAACAATTTCGTGTTTTTATGTTTTCTGTAACTAACAGATACAGATAGTATCCATATGAAATATATACATTGCTGTTCAATTTTGGGTGAACTAACTTAACGTGAAAAAATTACGTTGTTAATGATGGTCAGTTTTGGAGATTAGTAGAGATCTCTACAAGATGCATGCAATATTTTTAATGCAACATTCCCTGAGAGAAATTCCAATATTTATAAATCAAATTTTTTAAGGTTTCAACAAAATTTTTACGAAATTCCCAAATTTAATTTTTTATTATTTTATTTATTATTAAAAAAAACACAAGTCGCACACCCACCAAACCCTATATTATTGTAATTGTTGAAAAGGTGTCTATTTGAAAATGTAAAAATATACAGGGTGATCCATTTAAATAAACTGCCGATGACGTCATATCTCGAAAAATTGGATAGCTGTATAAAATCAAAATACGTCACTGAATAGAATAAATAAAACTATACACATTTCTTTAAAAAAAAATAAGAAAACTCTACAACTCTTAAAAGAAGCAATTTTTACCCAAAATGCATAGTTTTCGCTAAAAATGCAAAAAACCATTGAAAAACGCAAAAATTGATAAATACATTTTCAATTTGCATTTTTAGGGAAAACTATGCATTTTTGGCAAAAATTGCTTCTATTAAGAGTTGTAGAGCGGAACATTTTCAATCGATATGGCCCATTTTAATTTCCCGTTTATTCGCTAGAGGGTGCGGAAAATAAAGTATAGTGCAATTTATTAATAAAAAATTTGAAAAGAAAACGCTAAAATACATATGCGGTCACGATTTTGCGCACTCTGGCAGGCAATGCACGCATTATCTTAAAAGTTGAAAGACCTATGTCGATCGGAAATTTTTCGCTCTACAACTTTGGTCTCTAATAATTTTTCCTGAAAATGCATAGTTTTGGCAGAAAATCCAGAAATCAGCAGAAGGTGACAAAACAAATATGTTTTTATTGATAAATCTCAAGAATCCTTAATATTTTGTTATACAAACTGTATATCATTGGAAAGCTTATTAAAAATGTCATAGATTGGTGGCAATTTATATAGGGTGTTCCATTTGAAAAAAAATAGTTTTCCATTGTTTTGCGTATGTTGACACCCTGTATAGCACTATGAATAAAAGAGAACCAAAGCCAATGTGTATTAGTCTTTATGATGTGGGAATTTTTTTAGTGTATAAAAAATGATGCTATCTTTGCTAGGAACGCTTCTGCAATGTTTTCAATGTGTACATGTTTTTGCCACAAATTTGCCCATAACTAACCAACCGTCCATAATAGACCCATACAATCTTATACTATTTTTATCAGCTTCTCAAGAGGGTTGAAAATAAAGTATAAAATATAGGGTGTTCCATTTAAAAAAAACATAACTTTGTTCTGTTATGTATATTGGGACACCCTGTACAAAAACATACATATTTTTAAAATATGTAGAATAAGTGTGGGTACCAGTTCAAGAAAACTAGAAGTCAATATCTCAAATAGCAAATAAGTTATGGGGCTTTTACAGATCGCTGGGTCACCCGGTATACATATATACAAATGTAGTACAATGTACAAACATTAATTACATTTAAAGAAACTTAAACCTAGGGTAAAGTTGACAATTTCAAGCATTCCAATGTCAATAAATGGTTTTTCAAAGCCACCTTCGATTTTTATTTAGTAAAATGGCTGTTGAAATGGTTGATAAAACGAGTTTTCTGCAAATAACTTTTAATACGTTAGGAATTGGAACAGGGTTGTTATTAGGAAAAATGTTTGTTTTTTAATTCTGCATGGAATGACAAAAATATACAGGGGCTCCAATTTAAAATAAGAAAAATAAAGTGCTTTAAAGTTTGAAATGTTTGACAATAAATTTTGGACACCCTGTATAATTCATATCGATCAAACTTGGTTAACGAGACTATCAGACCTTATTTAATAAGTACCTTGTATGATTCTATTAACAAGGCACTATTTTTATTTTTTATTCATTTTTTAAAACATTAGTGCAAAACTGATTTTTTTTAGTTTTAATTTCTTTTTGCTAATATCCCTGAATCGATACCAATAAAATTATAGGGGTATGTAGGCAACCGTAAAAGGTACACAAATAAGCAATAAAATATATAGCATGTAATTTAAAAAAATATATCATCATGACGTCACGCTTTTTTGGGACACCCTGTATCATCAAAAATATTTTCCTGAAATTCATCATAGGATACAAATATATTCTACAAAATATCGAAATCCTAACTGAGCTATAGAAAACGGGAGGCGAGATGCAGGACCCTGTATAAATCGAACAAGAAAGAAATGAGAAAAACGCCATAAGACAGATTCGCGTGTGATTGGAAAGTTAAGTAGACAGGAGCAACAGCAGCGCTTCGAGCAATATCCTATCTGGAAATAACGTAGTACCATACTGCCGGAGTTATCAAAACCCGTATGACAGTCGATTTCCTGCAGAAACAAAGGGCAACAATGCACCCGGAATATTCATATTGTACAGCGTATTAACTAACCGGTCGAAAAAGTTTACCAGAGAGCGCGCGTCCTCCATATTCGCTCTCTCGCAACATTATCGTTCCCTCACAATCGGCTGAACGTTATTGGAGTAATCCCATGAATTATGTCTCCGGGCCCGACTTATTATTTCATGAGGCGAAAACTCCCAAATAATAAACACAACTGTGACGCTACAGCGAGAACCGTATCGTCCCTTATTATTTCTGTATTGAATGAGGTGTGCACCTACCCCGAGGAGAGCCGTAATTTGAGTAGTAGACAAATAGTTGCCTCTTTTGTGCGGCGGTATTACGTCGGTGCAATAACATTATTAGGTTTCTCATTGTGTATCGCATTCGCGTTGATATTTATTGTATGCTAGAGCTCGCACTGTATATAACAATTTGAGATATTGATGCAATTTAAGTGCATAAGCTTATATTCCCAGATGTAAGAAGTATCGAATACAGATAAATGGAGAAAATACCTGTTTTGTTTTATCCAAATGTATTTATTCATTTCAACGAGAATGGCGCTTACATAAATTTACTGCTCCTGAAGTCTAGAGTACCTCCAGATATTACTAATCTCTACGGTATATGCTGATAATGATCAGCTGAGAAGATGTGTATCTTCTCAGCTGCTGATGTAATATTTCTTAAATATACCAACATATTTTTAATTAAGTTAATATTTTCTGCGACGAAAATCTTCAAAAATCCATATCTCCATTAAAAATTGTTGAATTTACAAAAACCAAATTGATTTTAAATTAGATATACTTCAGCCTTTGAGGATGATTTTTAATGGATTTTGTCTGCGCGTTTTATATTTTTTCTGCGATGTTTTCACTCAAGTGCTCAAAAAAATAAAACTAAAATTTTCAAAAATCCATAACTCCGTTAAAAGTTGTTGAATTCACAAAATCCAAATTAATTTTAAATAAGCGATACTTTGACCATTGAGGATATTGTTTTAAGGATTTTTTTCTACGCGTTTTATATTTTTTTCTGCGATGTTTTCATTCAAGTGCTCAAAAAATTAAAATGAAAATCTTTAAAAATCCATATCTTCATTGAAAATTGTTGAATTTACAAAAACGAAAGAGATTTTGAATTAGCTATACTTCGGCCATTGAGGATGATTTTTAAAAGAATTTTGTCTGCGCGTTTTATATTTTTCTGCGATGTTTTCATTCAAGTGCTCAAAAAAATAAAACAAACATTTTCAAAAATTCACATCTCTATTAAAAATTGTTGAATTTACAAAATCCAAACTGATTTTGAATAAGCGATACTTCGACCATTGAGGATATTGTTTTAAGGAATTTTTTCAACTCGGTTTATATTTTTTTCTGCGATGTTTTCATTCAAGTGCTCAAAAAATTAAAACGAAAATTTTCAAAAATCCGTATCTCTATTGAAAATTATTGTATTTACAAAAACCAAAAATATTTTGAATAAGCTATACTTCGGCAATTGAGGATTATTTTTTATGGAATTTTGTCTGCACGTTTTATATTTTTCTGCGATGTTTTCATTCAAGTGCTCAAAAAAATAAAACTAAAATTTTCAAAAATTCACATCTCCCTTAAAAATTGTTGAATTTACAAAAACCAAAGAGATTTTTAATTAGTTATACTTCGGCCATTAAGGATTTTTTATGGAATTTCACCTGCGCGTTTTATATTGTTTCTGCTTATATTTTGCTCCCCATAGAGAATAATTTTTATGAATATGGAATTTTTGTTTAAAATTGATTAGATCCGAATTGAAGCAGAAAAATCTGATAAAGCGCTAGAAAGATATCTGTTTGCACAACTCTTTAGAAATATTAACCAAATCATCCAGTTGCAATCCTAGCATCATATCCCCATAAATATAACCTATAAACTTTATGCTGCTACGTGACTTGTGAATTTATGTTTGATGTACTCACTGCCATCATTTAACAAGCCGTAATGAGACATTCAGTGGCCTCAAAGCGTCCTTAATATCAAACATTACCGAGTGAAACATAATTACACGCAGAGTCTCCGTCTCACTCCCTTTGCCCATCATCGTTTTACATTACGTTACAAAAGGTCTCCTTTCGAATGTAACAGTACATCTATTTACGCTGAATACGTTTCCCCACTAGTCTCGGATGACTTTATTACTGGCTCCAAATATGCCTTCTAATGGAGTTCATCGTGATGGCGTAATTAAATAAGGAAACCGCTTCAGCGCTGTAATTATTTTACATATTAATATAAACTGCTGCATTGTTAGATAAGTAAGACACATTGAAGTTGGTAAGTACAATTATGACTAGATGATTTTCTTGGAGAATTGTATTGAAAGTATGTAAAATATTTTGATGTAATTAAGAAATTCTACAGGTGTTTCGTCAGCAGGAGAAAGAGCATTATCGGCATATTAAGATAAATTGCTATATTACACTAAATGGCCGAAGTATCGCTAATTCCAAATCAATTTGATTTTTGTAAATTGGACAATTTTCAATAGAGATATGGATTTTTGAAAATTTTCGTTTTAATTTTTTGAGCACTTGAATGAAAACATGGCAGAAAAAAATATAAAACGCGTAGAAAAAATT
This sequence comes from Ocypus olens, assembly GCA_910593695.2. Lineage (NCBI taxonomy): Eukaryota > Metazoa > Arthropoda > Insecta > Coleoptera > Staphylinidae > Ocypus > Ocypus olens. The sequence continues at coordinate 3,302,909 of OU343053.1, read as the reverse complement.
CCTTAAAACAATATCCTCAATGGTCGAAGTATCGCTTATTCAAAAATAATTTGGTTTGTGTAAATTCAACAATTTGTAATGGAGATATTATTAATTGTTATTAACAGTATCCACAAATTCAAAAAATGTATGTACAAACTCTTACTTGACTCGCAAAATCTATGAATCGTCATCATTCTCATTTTAAGTTTTATAATTTTCGTACAAATACATCATCAATTCTCATCTATGCGTAAAGTATGTTATATAATGTTTTTCAATGCACTACTCATTTAATCTTAGTTTTAAGTAGTTATAGGCAAATCATCTAATTTACATTTTATAGGTGTTATTTTATGGTTCCAATGGAAGAACAAGGGTAGTTTCTACTAAATTAAATTGGCGCCATGTGGTTTCTCCCTGCATTACCTTTTATTTTGTTTTTTCATTTGTATTATATAATATAATTATTAGTTTTTTGTTATAGTTTATGTGATAGTGGAAAAATAAAGCTATTATTATTATTAAACTGATTGATATGTCCTTGTATTTATTTAAATAAGGATGGCTAGATTTTTCTAGAAAGTAAAATGAATTTAAAAAAAATGCTATTAAAAACTTCTATTTGTGAAGGAAAGAAAGGACAAGTAGTTTTGCAAAAAAATGATGTATATCAAAGTGAACTAAGAGCTCTACAAATTAAAAAATTAAAATATATCAAATTCAAAATATTGTCAATGACATCATAATTCAGAAATTTCTGACGTCATTCGAAAATGCGGAATGAATAAAAAAAAAACAACAGTTCAAGGATTTTTACTTTCTCCGTTACGAAGTACGAGAAAGTATTGTGATCGTGATTTTTTTTTCAAAAATTTTTTTTGCGGAAATATCCGTTTTGTGGTCCCTAGATACCATTTCAACAATTTCTGGAAAAAAAAAAATTGTGTCTGTGTGTGTGTGTGTCTGTCTGTGTGCGCTGTATCTCAAAAACTAAAAAATCAATTGATATGAAACTTTGAACATACGTGTTATTTGATAATCTGAAGAACTGAAAAGCTTTTGGTAAAATTTCGTACACCGGAAGTGGGTGTTTACCTCAACTGTTTTTTGTTTTTTGCCAATATTTTCTTAAATGTAAAAAATATCACAAAAACATTTAAACAAACATTAAAGACAACAAAGAAATGAATATCTTTTGCTTAAAAATATTTTTCATAAAATCATTGCTATTCAAGAAAAAAATTTATTAATTTTTTTTTTAATTTTTGGTGTATAATTATGAAACGATAATAGTTACAGCAAATTTATATGAATAATAATTGTAGAAAATCCCAAAATGAACAACTTCTAAAGAATAAGTTTTTTTCGAAATCTCGTTAGTTTTTGAGTAAACCGAGTTTTTCAATTTGAAGCATAATTTTCCCATCTTTCATAATTTTGACGTTTTAAACGTCAGTTTCATCCGAGTCTACGAAACATTCGATGTACATTTAAAATATGATTTTAATTGAAAATAAGCCACGAAAGCGTAAATATAAATGATACCATCAAGTCGGAGAAAGTAACATGATGGCCACATCACCATTTTTTATTCTGTCGAGCTTTCTTGGTAGGAGCGCTTTGATTCTATATTTAGAGAAGACCCTGTACATCATATTGTTATTTTCAATAATATGAACTACCAATACGTAAATATTAACAAATCATTATTCAACATATCAAGTAATATATTAATTAGAAATTGAATTTATTGGTGTTATTCTGAACAACTGTTATTAACAGCGATGTTATTAACATCGATGTTATTAACATTGCAATGTTATGTGAAATTGAACAGCGCTGTTAAAAACTGTATTCTGAACAGTCCGATGTACACAAATTGGCAACAGTGCAACGTCTACAGAGCGACCAACTTCATGTATATTATAATAGATGATTCATGATACGTTTTTGAGGATATTTTTAGAAAGAAAATGAGTGTTTCATAAAGCATGCACATAAATATTGGAATACTACTATTCATTTGAGTTTTTTGTTGACAAAAAACAGAAACCACGAAATAACCTCAAAATATCACCAATAACAATCTCGTAATGTCGACCGTTTTGACAAGTGTTGTTTAACATCGAAAATGTTAATTTACATCGAAGTTAGTTGACAGACAGTGTACAGAATAGTATATTCATAACATCTGTCGATGTTAGCAAATAACACCGCTGTTAACGCTAACATTTTTGTTCAGAATAACACCATATATTAGCTGATCTACGACAGGATCAGACATGAACGAAAGATTCGAGAGCATTCAAATAATCACGCAAGTTGCGGATCGGCCAGACCCTGATCATTCCGCACGTGCAATATTTACAGGAACCTAGAGAATTTATGGGGATGCTATGATGGAATACCGAATTGGCTATTTTTTTGGGGCAAAAAAAACTTTGCTCTATAATTTATGAAATTCCGCCGCGTGCATGTAAATTTTACGACGGTCGGTGTCTCGCATACATTTTCATAAATTGGATCTATCAGACTAGATACATCCTCAGGGAACAAATTCGGTTAAACATGATTACATGGAGTTCATTTTAAGAAAAGTAAATTAACTGTTACATTGAAAGCGTAATCTATTATCACGAAACATCGGGTGCTTTTTTTAATGGTATAGAAGTTTAAAAAATAAAATAAAATACATAAGAATCGTGGCAATGGACATGGTATTGGCTTTATTAGAAATATAATTAATTTTTGTTAATTAATGATGTTACATTTCCCTGTAATTGGATATATGTCTGTTGGGAAATAAATATCTATTATTATTATTATTATTATTATTATAAATATAATTTTTTGCCATTAGTGTTGATAATTTCGGGTATATAGACGCTGCGGCCGGATCGAATAAAGCGTCCAATTTTCGATCAGGTGCTGCCATTTTGTTTACAAGCAAGGTGCGTCAATTTTCTTTTGGTATGTCAAAAATATTTTGTTTCTAAGCAAATTTGGAAATTTTGAATCAAATTCCGCGGGCGATATTTTTTTTAGAATTTTTTTAATCAGGTGCTGCACATTTCACTGACTCAAATTCGAGTTCAGAGTGCTGCTATTTTGATTGCAAGCAAGGTATGTCAATTATCTTTTGGTATGTCAAAAATATGTTGTTTCTAAGTAAATTTGAAAATTTGGAAGCAAATTCCGCGGCCGATAATTTTTCTGGAATTTTTTTAATCAGGTGGTGCACATTTCACTCACTCAAATTCGAGTTCAGAGTACTACCATATTGTTTACAAGCAAGGTGCGTCAAGTTTCTTTTGGTATATCAAAAATATGTTATTTCTAAGCAAATTTGGAAATTTTTAACCAAATTCTGCGAGCGATAATTTTTCTGGAATTTTTTTTAATCCAGCGGTGCACATTTCACTCACTCAAATTCAAGTTCAGAGTGCTGCCATTTTGTTTACAAGCAAGGTGCGTCAAGTTACTTTTGGTATATCAAAAATATGTTATTTCTAAGCAAATTTGGAAATTTTTAAGCAAAATTCCGCGGGCGATAATTTTTCTGGATTTTTTTAATCCGGCGGTGCACATTTCACTCACTCAAATTCGAGTTCAGAGTGCTGCCATTTTGTCTACAATGATGCATCTTGATCAGTTACCTTTGATATGTAAGATATATGTCATTTCTGAGCATATTTGAAAAATTTGAAAGTAATTCCACGTGCGATTAAATTTTTAGAATTTTTTTAACGCGATGTGCACATTTCATTCACTCAAATTCAAGTTAACAGTTCTGCCATTTTTGTTACAAGCAAGGTTCGTCAATTTTCTTTTGGTGTATCAGAAATATGTTATTTCTAAACAAATTTGGAAATTTTAAAGCAAATTCCGCTGGCGATAGTTTTTCTAGAATTCTTTTAATCAGGTACTGCACATTTCACTCACTCAAATTCAAGTTCAGAGTGCCTCAACTTTGTTTGCAAATAAGGTGCGATAACTATTTTTTGATATGTCAAAAATATGTCATTTATGAGCGCATTTGAAAAATTTGAGGGTAATTCCACGTGCGATTATATTTTTAGATTTTTTTTAATCGCGATGTGCACATTTCACTCACTCAAATTCGAGTTCACAGTGCTGCCATTTTGTTTACAAGCAAGGTTCGCCAATTTTCTTTTGGTACGTCAAAAATATGTTATTTCTAAGCAAATTTGGAAATTTTGAAGTAAATTCCGCGGGCGATAATATTTTTAGAATTTTTTTTAATCAGGTGCTGCACATTTCACTCACTCAAATTCAAGTTCAGAGTGCCGCGATTTTGTTTACAAGTAAGGGGCGTCAACTATTTTTTGGTATGTCAAAAACATGTCATTTATGAGATCATTTAAAAAATTTGAAGGTAATTCTACGTGCGATTAAATTTTTAGAATTTTTTTAATCGCGATGTGCACATTTCACTCACTCAAATTCGAGTTCACAGTGTTGTCATTTTGTTTACAAGTAAGGTGCGTTAACTATTTTTTGATATGTCAAAAACATGTCATTTATAAGCATATTTGAAAAATTTGAAGGCAATTCCACGTGCCGTTATACTTTTAGAAATTTTTTAATCGCGATGTGCACATTTCACTCACTCAAATTCGAGTTCTCAGTGTTGTCATTTTGTTTACAAGTAAGGTGCGTTAACTATTTTTTGATATGTCAAAAATTTGTCATTTATGAGCGCATTTGAAAAATTTGAAGGTAATTCCACGGGCGATTATACTTTTAGAAATTTTTTAATCGCGATGTGCACATTTCACTCACTCATATTTGAGTTCACAGTGTTGTCATTTTGTTTATAAGTAAGGTGCGTTAACTATTTTTTAATATGTCAAAAACATGTCATTTATGAGCACATTTGACAAATTTGAAGGTAATTCCACGTGCCATTATACTTTTAGAAATTTTTTAATCGCGATGTGCAACTTTCACCCACTCAAATTCGAGTTCACAGTGTTGTCATTTTGTTTACAAGTAAGGTACGTTAACTATTTTTTGATATGTCAAAAACATGTCATTTATGAGCATATTTGAAAAATTTGAACGTAATTGCACGTGTCATTATACTATTAGAAATTTTTTAATCGCGATGTGCACATTTCGCTCACTCAAATTCGAGTTCACAGTGTTGTCATTTTGTTTACAAGTAAGGTGCGTTAACTATTTTTTGGTATGTCAAAAACATGTCATTTATGAGCACATTTAAAAAATTTGAAGGTAATTCCACGTGCCATTATACTTTTAGAATTTTTTTAATCGCGATGTGCACATTTCACTCACTCAAATTCAAGTTCAGAGTGCCGCGATTTTGTTTACAAGTAAGGGGCGTATCAGCGTAGACTGGCGACTTCATATATCATCACAGAAAATAATCCAGAGACGAATCTTGGAGACCAATGTATGGACCAATTATGCGTTCATCGAATAAATAAATCATAAATTGATTGTAGCGCTTGCTGCGTTGCATATTGCGCCGTCTTGTTAAAGCCACATCTCTTCCACAGTAAAGCCTTTCAATTGGGAAATAAATAAGTCAGTGATCGTGGATCTATAGCGCTCTCTATTGATGTTCTCGCCGGCATAATTTTTGAAGAAAAATTTAATAATTTATAGAATATAGTCATCTAAAACTAACAACAAATATAGCTAGTATTAATGGGCTGAATGACTTCTTCATTGATCTATTAGAGTTTCAATAATAATAATAATAATAATAATAATAATAATAATAACATTTATTTCCTAAGGATATACATTAACATTTAAATTACATTAAGTATATAGATAAGAAAATAGTCAAAAACCTGTACATCTAAACATTACCAAAATATGTGTAATAATAACTGTATTTATTATTATTATTATTATTATATAGAATAAATTATTATTAAAATACGTAACTAAACCATTTTTGGTTTGTTTCAGGTATGTACCATTTTCTATCTATGACACAAAAGTCTAGTGGTAAGTACAATTTAAAGCCTTTTAAATATATCTGGAAAATATATAATTTCAGTAAATTACTTTTATTATAAAAGCTGTAAATATTCCTTAATGGCCATTGAATTTACGTCGGATACGATATGATGACTTTTATTAGGAAAAAGCTTTTGGTTTTAACTGCAGTGGAAAAATTTTTTTTTTTAGAAAACATCTCTTAATAAGGCTATAATAATTTATGAGCATTGAATGTATCCTGAAGCTCTTTCCGATAGTAATTTCTGTTTTCTAAGGTTTGGAAACAATCGTATGTATGTGAATGCATTAAATTAAATAATTATAAATCCTAGCCGTGTGCGACGGTATGGCTCAGGCCTATGTCAAAAAAAAATTATACAAAGCGAAGATTTTTTTATCTCGGCTGTAAAGTCAATCGGCTTCGCGTCGATGCATTCTCAATAAGTAAATTTTCCTATTCCACCGAGCCAAAACGTGTTTACCTTTAATAACGTAATCGTTAAATAATTTAGGAACATCCCGAGGCGTTAGAAATCCATGATTGAAACGTTCAGCGATGTAAACCGTTGTGCCTTATCGGTGTGTTTGTGAGTGAAAAGAGGAAAGTAATTGCAGACAAGGAATTGACATGCGAATACGGCGGTTCTTAATCCTGCTTAATCTTTTTCTTGAATAAACACGAACCTTGTTAACCGATAATTGTACGATGGGGAGGGGGGAGTGGGGATTCATCACACCATCCACCTTCGAAAGATTCGGTGCCGATCAATAACGTAATTCCACGGATTTGGCAGGAACGTGGGATGAAAAACATGATTGCGAAGTAACGACGGTTTTATTTTAGGCATTAAATTCAAACGGCATGCAGCTTTAATGATTCAGGCATTGTACGAAGAGTTACGCTGATGCTGCGTTTACAAAAGTAAACATTGTATTGTTCAACTGTTCTTATTTCCCCATCGCTGGAACGTTGCTGTTGGTATGTTAGTCTATTGAGAACGCAGAAGATCATTTTCTTATATGCGGCACAATCTGAATAACCTAAAAAGTTCTGTCAGTTTTCTTGTCGGTTACTGCATTTTAAGTAACAGTTCTGTTACTTTTTATTGCCGGTTATTGCATTTTAAGTAAGAGTTCTGTCACTTTTCTTGCCGGTCATGGAATTTTAAGTCAGAGTTCTGTCACCTTTTTTGCTGGTTCTGGCATTGTCAGTATGCAACCCACATTGCATTATCTTGAAGTATACCTAACCTGAAATTTTGTTGTCAGTGCGAACAATTCTCTATTTAAGATTCAAAATCGAAAAAAAAAATGGTGATGTGGCCATCATGTTACTTTCTCCGACTTTATATTTACGTTTTCATGGGTTTATTTTCAATTGAAATCATATTTTAAATGTACATCGAGCGTTGTGTAAACTCGGATGAAACTGACGTTTAAAACGTCAAAATTATGAAAGATAGAAAAATTATACTCAGTTTACTCAAAAACTAAAGGGATTTCGGAAAAAACTTATTCTTTATAAGTTGTTCATTTTAGCATTCTCTGTAATTATTATTAACATAAATTTGCTGTTACTATTATCGTTTCATAATTATAAACCAAAAATGAAAAAAAAAATACATTTTTTTCTCGAATAACAATGATTTTATGGAAAATGTTTTCAAACAAAATAATCTCATTTCTTTATTGTCTTCAATATTTGTTCAAATGTTTTTGTGATATTTTTTATATTTAAGAAAATATTGGCAAAAAACAAAAAACAGTTAAGGTAAACGCCCACTTCCGGTGTACAAAATTTTACCAAAAGCTTTTCAGTTCTTCAGATTATGAAATAAGACGGATGTTGAAAGTTTCATATCAATTGCTCTATTAGTTTTTGAGATACAGCGCGCACAGACAGACACACACACACACACACACAGACACACACACACACACACAGACACAAAAAATTTTTTTCCAGAAATTGTTGAAATGGCATCTAGGGACCCCAAAACGGATATTTCCGCAAAAAAAAATTTTGAAAAAAAAATCACGATCACAATACTTTCTCGTACTTCGTAACGGAGAAAGTAAAAAACGAAACAATAATTCGTACTTCGTAGGGTGGAAACAAGGAAAACGTTTCCATTTAAATATTTAAATGCACGGAATGCAAACAGACCGGCACGAATCCGATTAGTGATTCCGTGATTCTGCAGTGACCCTTGCAAGGATTGAACGATAAATTGCTTAATTGCATTTTAGTTTCTAGTAAATTTTCATTATGTGAGCCCCTAATGGGCTCGGTGACATTAAATGAACCCTTCCTTTAAAGATATCATCGCTTTAACCCCACACAACAGGTTTCGCGCGTAATCCACTCGTAATCAAATTAGCAAACGATTCATCTTTTTCCTATCGGAAATTTTCTTATTGCGAAAATATTGCTGATATACAATTACAATGTGGATTAAACTTTTTTTTGGTGGAGTTCCGAATACTCCGCAAAACCTATGCATCCTAGTTATTATATTTCTTATCTTCTAATTGTATTTAATTCCCTCAGTTCACTGCCAATTTAATTTACACAAAAATTGAAATGGAATTGAAAGTCACCAATCTCAAGGTTTCAATTAAAACTAAAAAAAATCATAAGTAATAAACGTTATTTAATTTTTGCTACTTTCAAATTTCTTTCTTTATTTCTCACCAACATCTAACCTAACCTAACCTACATTATTTCAGGGATTATCATGTAATTTTAAGCTGTTGAGGATCCCATACCCAATTTGTCATATTATTCAAAACTCGATAGATATATCCCACATAATGTATCTTTGCAAACAACCAACAAATCTTCGCCAGAACAAAATCGAAATTTAATTTACCGAAAATTAATTTTTATCAAGGAATCCTGCATCCCTAATCACAATTTGACAAATTACAAATTACAAATTTGACAAAAGAATCATACATAATGTACCTTCAACCTTTACCACGACTTAAATGGCCGTACTAGAAATTGGATTGTAACTTTTTTCAAAGCCGTTGCCACTCTAAATAATTTTGCACATCATTAAAAATTTGACAAATTATTCCTACATATTTTTTCTTTACAGCGACTTGATCAAATGATTTGTTTTTAGCCAAAACAAAAATGGCGATATTACAAATTGGATTTTGATTATTAAAACCCGATCTCCCAAGGTTGCCTGTAGAAACCCAAAGAATCGAGAGGCTCTCGGATATTTCATTCTGCCCTTCATTAAGTAATTGCACCCTTCATACTTTCTTCATTATTTGGTTGATGAAGAAAATATGAAGTTGACATTTTAACGGTCTTTTTCTTTGAATTAATTGGATTTTTCTCTGAAAATTTCATACTTTGGAGGTTTTTATTTCGAAAACTGGAGGTGAAGGGTTTTTGTATCTTTTCAGAATTCAAAAGCGTCACTAATTTTTGATCATTTTGACTTGTAATTCTTTATTTTTTCGGTTTGATTGTTTTCCAAAAATCAAGATTTACATTTCGTACATTAGAAAGTGCATCTTTTAAGTTTGGGGGTAGCTATTTCGAAAACTGGAGGTGAAGGGTTTTTCTATTTTTTCAGAATTCAAAAGCGTAACTAATTTTTGATAATTTTGACTTGTAATTCTTTATTTTTTCGGTTTGATTGTTTTCCAAAAATCAAGATTTACATTTCGTACTTTAAAAAGCACATCTTCTAAGTTTGGAGGTAGTTATTTCGAAAACTGGAGGTGAAGGGTTTTTTTATTTTTTCAGAATTCAAAAGCGTAACTAATTTTTGACAATTTTGACTTTTAATACTTTATTTTTAGGGTTTGATTGTTTTCCAAAAATCAAGATTTACATTTCGTACATTAAAAAGCACATCTTCCAAGTGTGCATGTAGTTATTTCGAAAATAAGTGAACGATTTTTGTATTTTTGTGAGAATTTAAAACCGTAACTAATTTTTGATCATTTTGACTTGTAATACTTTATTTGTTGGGTTTGATTGTTTTCCAAAAATCAAGATTTGCATTTCGTCCTTAAAAAAAGCACTTCTTCTAAGTTTGGAGGTAGTTATTTCGAAAACTGGAGGTGAAGGGTTTTTGTATTTTTTCAGATTTCAAAAGCGTAACTAATTTTTAATCATTTTGACTTGTAATACTTAATTTTTTGGGTTTGATTGTTTTCCAAAAATCAAGATTTACATTTCGTACATTAAAAAAAGCGCATCTTCTAAGTTTGGAGGTAGTTATTTCGAAAACTGGAGGTGAAGGGTTTTTGTATTTTTTCAGAATTCAAAAGCGTAACTAATTTTTGATCATTTTGACTTGTAATACTTTATTTTTTGGGTTTGATTGTTTTCCAAAAATCAAGATTTACATTTCGTACATTAAAAAAAGCGCATCTTCTAAGTTTAGAGGTAGTTATTTCGAAAACTGGAGGTCAAGGGCTTTTGTATTTTTACAGAATTCAAAAGCGTAACTAATTTTTGATCATTTCGGCTTCTAATAGTTTATTTTTTGGGTTTGATTGTTTTCCAAAAATCAAGATTTACATTTGGTACATTAAAAAAAGCGCATCTTCTAAGTTTAGAGGTAGTTATTTCGAAAACTGGAGGTGAAAGGTTTTTATATTTTTTTCAGAATTCAAAAGATTAACTTATTTTTGATCATTTTGATTTGTAATACTTTATTTTCTGGATTTGACTGTTTTCCAAAAATCAAGATTTACATTTCGTACATTAAAAAAAGCGCATCTTCTAAGTTTGGAGGTGGTTATTTCGGTGGTTTTTTTATTTTTAAAGAATTCAAAAGCGTAAATAATGTTTGATCATTTAGGCTTCTAATAGTTTGTTTTCTGGGTTTGGTTGTTTTCTAAAAATCAAGTTGTAAATTTCGTATATTAAAAAGCGCATCTTCTAAAGTTTGAAGGTAGTTATTTTGAAAACTGGGGATGAGGGTTTTTTGTATTTTTACAAATATGGCGAATTTTGATGATCAAAAATTAACTTTTTCTAAGAAAACCATTGACAATACCATTTGCAGACCATGCCTGATATTGATATTGATATTGGCAATTCTACCATTGTTATAACATTAATTTAAGATCGGCTTTTTATATATGTATAAAGGACTAATATAAAAAATCTTTAAAATTAAATGTACTTTTTAATGTTACTTATTTAGCTGCACAAATTATCCTCCCCTCGAGACTAGAGTACTCCTTGGATTATTCAAGACTTTTTCAGACTGTAACACTGCAATCCCTAAACGGTAAATTCGGTATTGACACAAGGCGCCTTAATTTTATTCTTCTCGCGTTCGTTCTCGATCCTTCCAAATTTTCATATAATTGGCACGCCTGGATCCATTTAAATACTATTTACTTAAAATTATGCCGTCGGCTGTTTACCAGACGTGCTTACCATCGAAATTGAGTAAATGGAATAATGGAGACGTTAGAATTTTGCTGTATCGCTAAGGCTGAATCTTCATATTATATTCTAAAGGACTTTTTTTAAATGTATATAACGGGTTCATGAGGATACTGTTACCCCACTGGAAAAATACCAAATACATGTTTGTTTACTCCGATATACAGTACGGGAAAGTATTGTGTTAGTGAAAATTGAAAAATTCAAAGATTTTTGGAAAACAAATTGTGTCTGTATGGAAGATTTTTGAGTTTTGTGCTCGTCCTTTGGTTGTTAAATTTGGTTTTATGTTTACTTAAAAAATAATTCTTGAAACACGTCGATATAAATTCCGTGGTATTTAAAGCATTGAACTGCCACATGAAAATCACAACTTTATCGAAATGATTTCCACGATGACCACTAAAACAAGTATATGCTATTATTATACCAGCAAATGTGAGACTATACGGTTGTCAAGAGCACAGATAAAGGAAAGTTTTTTTAATGTCCATATAAATTCGCACCTAATTTTTAAATGTTTCTTTATGGACGCCTCTTTACGAGCAAATAAAAGCGTGCGTGATGGGCTTTCGTGTGTTATTCTGAATATTAAAGGGCCGGATGGCGGCGGAATAAAAGTGAATGCGTGTTTTATTGCGGCCCTTTTTAAGTTCATTGAGGAGGTCATATTTTTGAATTGCCTTGTAGCGGATTATTTTATGATCGGACGGTTCATTAAGCGCGATTACTCTTACCAAGAATTAAAATGTGCAGATTTAGAACCAGCGAGAAGTTAGCCATAATATCCCGGCGCATCCACCAAAACTGGAGTGCGATTTTTAAATTTTGCTTATGCAGGTGTATTTAGCAAATTCAAACTGTCAAAAAGCCATTAAAATGCATATTTTTGTTTCTATCGAGCAGCTCAATAACCCTTTAACGACCATTTGGAGCCATTATTGTGGCCCGGATTTAATTTTTGTAGTAATCTATTTTATCATGAATTTTATAATCAAAATAAATAATTAGTGTCCAGACGTTCTAATTTAGATCTAATTACTTCGTGACATAATGAACCAATTAGACCAAGAAAAAAAGGCGTGTTTTGCGTGCGTCAGATTCAGATTCTGCGACGTTCGATGATAATGTACCAAAATTTACACTCGATAATACACTATTTTGATAACAGCAATCTGGGTGTAAAGCTTTGAATCCTAATTTCACAATTTTGAATTATTTCAAGATTTTTTCAATAATAAATAATAATTCAATAAAATTAAATAAAAAATAAATAATATGGAATTGATGACATTCATTGTTGAACAAACGAATAATTATCAAGTGTACATCGAATTTGTGGAAGAAAGTAACGTGTAAGGAGAAGTATTGTTTTTTTTGGCAGCGACGATGCTGATGGCAAGAAACAGCAAATTAACGTCCACCGATAAATTGATAAAATCGGAAATCTTCGGTGAAATAATGTGCCAACAGAGATACTTGAAAATTTTGAAAATGCTGCATTTTCTTGATAACAACAACAGTAATGGTAACCGTCTCGTAAAAATAGGAAAAGTCTTGGATCGAATCCTTCACACGTTTAGAACAACATTCAGTCTGTTCGAAAATGTATGCATAACTAAAACTCTTCTTTTGTTCAAAGGTAGACTGTGATTAAAACATTTCTTACCTGCAAAACAAAGTCGATTCGGTGTTAAAAGTTTTGTGCTATGTGATTGTGAGAATGGATGCGTTCTGGATCTGCTAATATACAGGATGTCCCATTTTAAATTGCCACCCCAAATACCTGAGCAACATGGCAACAAATGTTTCAGATGAAAGTTGTAGGATTCAGAGGGGGACATATTCTGGTGACCTTGAAAATGACCTTGGGGTCAATTTTCAAGGTTAAACGAAGATCAACTTTGATTTTTCAAATTAAACCCCCTATTTTTTATTGCGTACAAACTTTTTGTAAGAAACGATTTTTTGAAAATGCTTTTTTTAAGAGTTTTTTCACGAATTTTATCTGTCATGTTTGAAATCTTAGATGAATCCAGGCTGTTATTTATGCATTACCCAGAGGTTGCCGATGGGATTTTGCACATCATTGGCACTAAAAAAAGGCGATGGTTTCAGTGGTTGGAGGTTTGATCTCATTCTTAGATCAAATGCTCGATTAAGTCTCCATCCTCGTCAATACACTTCTGTACCCACTGGCGAAAGTTTACTTGAACATTTCTAAGGGTTTGGATGGAAATTGCTGAAAATGCAACCCTAATCCTCTCCTTCATGTTCTGCACTGTTGTCGGAGCTTCAGAAAATACTTTCTCCACGACCATTGTAGAATTTAAGCATTCTGAAATCAATTTTGATCATAGAACGTATAAATTCTCACTCTTGTTATGGAACAAAACACTATGCGCTTATGCGTTTTGCATGTAATTCATTCCATAACAAGTAATAGAATGAATATTCTCACACCATTCCGAACAAAACAATTAGCCTTGGATATCACAATTGTCAAAATACTATAAACATAACCACAGACGTAATAATAAAACGTAAGTTCTTTGTGTTCATTATTTTATTAGTCTATTTTATCTGGTCGAGGAGAAAGTATAGTCTGATACTCGGTAAGAATGGAAATTCAGATGCTCGTGGTTCCTCGCGCTCGCCTCGTGGCTCGCCTCGCGGCTCGCACTCGAAATATTTCACTCGCATCGAATTTCCATTCTAACCTTGTTACAGAATATACTATTCTCCTTGACTAGTTCCCAGAGGAAAAAGTCAAGGGGAGTGGGGATCTTGCACCCGCACCTTTGACATATATTCAGGGCCGCGCCAAGAGGAGGTGTTAGGGGTGCCCAGTACCCGAGCGACAGATCTTGGGGAGCGGCAGGCCTTAACAGGCGCCGATCATTAGCCCGAAACAGAAAGAACCCTTTTAGCTTGGCGCCCCCCAAAACTTTTTGGTTTTTACAATTTGCAAACAATTTATTTAAAATTGGCGCTCGTAAAAAAAATCAATCCACTTAAAATACTTTTTTTCGTAACACGTACGTGAAATAGGAGATGATGTTTATCCAAGCGCGAAATCCATGAACGTATCTCTTTGTTTACATCGAAATTCTTTCTTTCTAAATAATTTGGAGATGCGCCGACCAATGGTGTTCATTTTCTCTACCCCTCTCGCCACAAAGGGGCACCCCGGCGGCAACATACCTTGGCACGGCCCTGCATACATTGGCATAAAACAATCGCGTAAAAAGTGAATTAAATATTTTTAGAACTGTTAAAAATAACAAAAAACAAAATAAAACGTTGGCATAAGAGAATAATTTTGAGAAATTTAGAGGATTTTTCATTTAGCGCGTTTTTTATTTGTTTGTTTTAAACTTCAAATAACTCTTACAGCAAACAATTTTATGTTAAGTCTGATATTTCAATAATTTTGGGCAGTGAAAAGCTACTCAAAAATGAAAGAAAATCAGGTCCGTATTTAAAAAAAATAAAAAAAAATTAATAACGAAAAGTCGTATTTGAAAAATAAAATTATTTTCTGGAAATGCTTGGAAAAGTGTCTTAAGAACGTACATTTGTTTTTTTTTAATAATCTGTAATTAAGTCGTACAATTACAAAAACAAAATTGGTTTTTTTCGTTTTTTTTTTCGAATATCTCTAGAATATTTCTTTTTAAAAAAATGTTCAGCGTTAAAATGCTGAGTTACCGAGATAGTTATATTAAACGACACCCTGTACATATAATATAACTATACATGCTTGTAAAATGTAAATATTTTTCAAACATCAAGAAAAATTTTATTCGTGAACTTTTCAGCTAAAAAAAATCATTTTTCTCCTTATTAAATGAGTAGGCACGCTTAATTTTTGTAATATTTTTTAAAGAAAGAAATACACTTATAAGCAAGGCTCATGATTTCGAAAAATATAGATAATGAAGTTGTCTATAAAATAGTTATTTAATAATTATAATAATAATAATACATACATAATAATACATTTATGCAACAAGTGAGTAAAGTAGTACTTTTTTCACGAGTAGGAGATTACCACACGAGTCGAAAGCGAGTGCGGCAATTCCTACAAGTGAAAAAAAGTTGCTTTACTCTCGAGTTTCATACAAAAAATTTTCTACATCCGTAACTTTAAATAAATTCGATAAAACCTTAATCAATTTCTATAAGTAAAAATACTTTTTTTAAATGAAGAAAATAGTAATCATCAAGTTTTCTTGATCGGAAACGAATATTTGACATTTATCCGCGGAATTCGCGGCGTGTTGAGAAGCGTTCATGACACACTTTGCGCAAACAATTTTATAGTAGCGTTAAAAAATGAACCGCTGCGGCAATTTTTTTCACGCAAAAGCGTGAAAAATGAACCGTTATGGCACTTTTTTTCACGCTGTTTGTAGGGTTCAGGAATCACATATTTCATGAACCCAAATTAATGAAAAAAAACTGTACATTTTATAACGGACGTAGAAAAAAATACATATTGACATTGAAAAAATGTATTTACGCGTCTTTTTCTAAGATAAGATTTTTATTCTAGGAAATAATCAATAACCTTATCACGTTTCCTTGAGGAATAATATGATTTGAATTATTCGTGCATTTTCTACTTTTGATTAAATTTATTACACTATTGTTCAAATTTATTAATTTATTCTCCGCGGTTTACGAATTTTTTTCTTCAAAGCTTCATTCATGTCCGAAAAATAAAATTTTCAAAAATTCGCAACTCGTTTGAAAATTGGTGGATTTCGAAAAACATAAATGGCCTTAAAAGAATATTTTTACAATGTAATATAATTTCTTCTGAAATTTTTCTCCTCAGTTTTTATTTGGTTTTTTTTATTCAATGCTTCATTACGTCTGAAAAATAAAATTTTCAAAAATTCGCAACTCGTTTGAAAATTGCTGAATTTTGAAAAACAAAGGTGGCTTTCAACGTGTGATATTTTGACAACTGAATATATTTTTTTAAGGATTTATTCTTCGCCGTTTATATTTGTTTCGAATTTTCATTCGAACATTCATGTCCGAAAAATAAAATTTTCAAAACTTTGTAACTCATTTCAAAATTGGTGAATTTTGAAAAACCAACGCGCCCTTGACAAAGTGGTACTTTAAAAATTGAATATATTTTTTTTTTAGAATTAATTCTTCGCTGTTTAAATTTGTTTCGAATTTTTTTCTTTAATGCTTCATTCACGTCCGAAAAATAAAATTTTCAAAAATTCGCTACTCGTTTGAAAATTGTTGAATTTTGAAAAACAAAGGTGGCTTTAAAAGTGTGATATTTTGACAATTGAATATATTTTTTTAAGGATTTATTCTCTGCGGTTTATATTTGTTTCGAATTTTCATTCGAACATTCATGTCCAAAAAATAAAATTTTCAAAAATTTGCAACTCATTTCAAAATTGGTGAATTTTGAAAAACCAATGCGCCCTTTAAAAAGTGATATTTTAAAAATTGAATATAATTTTTTTTAGAATTCATTCTCCGCGGTTTAAATTTGTTTCGAATTTTTTTCTTAAATGCTTCATTCATGTCCGAAAAATAAAATTTTCAAAATTTGTAACTCATTTGAAAATTGGTGAATTTTGAAAAACAAAGAATGATATTTTGACAATTGGATATATTTTTTTTCGGAATGTATTCTCCGCGGTGTATATTTTTTCCAATTTTTTTCTTCGAAGCTTCATTCATGTCCGAAAAATAAATTTTTCAAAAATTCGCAACTCGTTTGAAAATTGGTAAATTTCGAAAAACAAAAGTGGCTTTAAAAGAGTGATATTTTAACAATTGAATATAATTTTTTAGAATTTATTCTCCGCGGTTTATATTTGTTTCGAATTTTTTTCTTCATGTCCGAAAAATAAAATTTTCAAAAATTTGTAACTTATTTGAAAATTGGTGAATTTTGAAAAACAAATGTGCCCTTAAAAGAGTGGCATTTTGACAATTGAATATAATTTTTTCAGAATGTATTCTCTGCGATTTATATTTTTAGTCGATTTTTTTTCACCACCTTCACTCATGTCCGAAAAATAACATTTTCAAAATTTGTAACTCATTTGAAAATTGGTGAATTTTGAAAAACAAAGAGTGATATTTTGACAATTGAATATATTTTTTTCGGAATGTATTCTCCGCGGTTTATATTTTTTTCCAATTATTTTCTTCAAAGCTTCATTTATGTCCGAAAAATAAAATTTTCAAAAATTCGCAACTCGTTTGAAAATTGGTAAATTTCGAAAAACAAAAGTGGCTTTAAAAGAGTGATATTTTAACAATGGAATATAATTTTTTAGAATTTATTCTCCGCGGTTGATATTTGTTTCGAATTTTTTTCTTCATGTCCGAAAAATAGAACTTTCAAAAATTTGTAACTCATTTGAAAATTGGTGAATTTTGAAAAACAAATGTGCGCTTAAAAGAGTGACATTTTAAAAATCAAATATAATTTCTTTCTAAATTAATTCTCCGCGATTTAAATTTGTTTCGAATTTTTTTCTTTAATGCTTCACCCATGTCCGAAAAATAAAATTTTCAAAATTTGTAACTCACTTGAAAATTGGTGAATTTTGAAAAACGAAGAGTGATAGTTTGACAATTGAATATATTTTTTTCAGAATTTATTCTCCGCGGTTTAAATTTGTTTCGAATTTTTTTCTTTAATGCTTCATTCATGTCCGAAAAATAAAATTTTCAAAAATTCGTAACTCGTTTGAAAATAGATGAATTTTCAAAAACAAAAGTGGCTTTAAAAGAGTGATATTTTAACAATTGAATAAAATTTTTTAGAATTTATTCTCCGCGGTTTATATTTGTTTCGAATTTTTTTCTTCATGTCCGAAAAATAAAATTTTCAAAAATTTGTAACTTATTTGAAAATTGATGAATTTTGAAAAACAAATGTGCCCTTAAAAGAGTGGCATTTTGACAATTGAATATAATTTTTTCAGAATTTATTCTCTGCGATTTATATTTTTTTGTGAAGTTTTTTCTTCAGCTTCACTCAGTCCGAAAAATAAAATTTTCAAAAATTTGTAACTCATTTGAAAATTGGTGAATTTTGAAAAACAAATGTGCCCTTAAAAGAGTGGCATTTTGACAATTGAATATAATTTTTTCAGAATGTATTCTCTGCGATTTATATTTTTTTGTGAATTTTTTTTCCCCGAAAATGTGGCTGCTGAAGAGATCTAAACCAAATTTTTCTCTTGGAGAATTCTTAGGTTATCTTCCTTCCAGTGTACTTTTATTTTCATCAGATTTTAAAATCGGTTTTAATAATCAATGTCACCATGTTTGTGCGAACTGTATTATCAATTTGTTGTGTTAAAACTGTAAGTTGATATGTCTTTGTGTATAAGTGGATGTTGTGTGTTCTGTTGATTGTGTAGGTTGGGAGTTGGGATTTAGTGGTCTCGATATCTTTTGTGATCGTTTGAGTGAGTGTGTTTTATTTGCCCCACTTGTGGAACTGTTGCTGTAAGTGTGCGGCTTGATTTTTTTCGAACCCCTTGACCCCTGGATCTCTTGGGAGGGAAGAATACGTCTTCATCCTTTTCTGATTCCAAACTGGCTTCCATGGTTTCCATACAAAATTTAGCAAATATCGTTTGCACGAGAGAACTCAATTTCGCGTCGATACTCTACCGAGTTAAGCGACCGAGTGCTTAATTTTTATTGATTTTTTTAAACCAAAACTGATTTTTCCCAGTTATATTTTTTTGCTAATATCTCTGAACCGATTTCAGTAAAATTTTAGGGGGCACAATAAAAGGCACTCAAATAAGCAAATAGCATGTAATCTAAAAAGACATATCATCATGACATCACACATTTTTGGTACATCCTGTAAAATCAAAAATATTTTCTTGAAATACATCCTAGGATACAAGTAAATCCTGCAAAATATCAAAATCCTTATTTAATTAATAACTGAGCTACATAAGACGGAAATGCAGGACCCTGTATATTATGGCTCGGAGTACAGAGGCATACATGCGTGCATAAACTTCCATAAATCTTACTACAACTTTTTCGTATATTTTAACATATTTTCTCATTTTGATGACAGCATACAAAATTTTATTAGGTCTCCTTCATTGATAATAACGGTGATTAATCACCGTGATTAAATTGATCGTTTCTTTGAATAACACAAGTGGAAATGATATTTTTTATAAACCAAAAATTTCACCTTCCTAATTTCAGTTATTTAAATAAACCCTTTTTAATCAAAACGAATAATTAATTCACCACATATTTTTTTCATTAAAGAAAGCGGTTCAATTTTTTTTTTAAATTTAATAGCAACAATCGATTTTCCCAGAAATACCCCCGGTTTTAAAGTAACACCATTGAAAATTGAAACACGCCACAACGCTAAGTGACACATTTGGCAGACCTCAAACGTGTTATAAATGCTAATGCCGAGCCAAAAAAAAAAAAACATAAATCGCGCACGGAATAACAAACGAGAGGCGTCCATTTTTATTTGGAATACGTTTGTACGTATTTTAAAGCTAATTGACGCAAATGAACAATCCGCTTGATTTAAACGCGGAACGTTTCGCGTTTAAACGTGCAAACATCGAATACGTACATCCATTTTTGATTCGGAATTTCTGCTAATGTATCCGCGAGTGCAGTCGCACATCGATTAGAACAGAGGAAGCGGGAATATTGAAGGCGCTGCATTAATCAGCAGACTAACGGGGAACGGCTGCACAGATTAACGTGACGCTGTGTTACACTAAAGTTCATTTAACAGGCAATCAACGCGGATAATTTAATTTTATAACAGCGTCGCATAAAATTAATTACTCGCACATTATTTTGTTGCGAAAGTGTAGCTTTAATTACCATTAAATACACGCATAGAAATCGTACGGATACATCATCCTTATATTCATCATTAAAAATATATTTAACCCCTACTGGACAAAATTAAATGAAGAAAATAGTTTATACGAGAGATATTTTTTTATAAATCGACAATAAAATAGGAGTTAAAATAAGTCAAGTACCTAAATATGTATTACATTGTTTAGCAGAAAAAGTAAGTGCAAATTGGGTTGCATACAAACATAAATTAAACATCAAAAATTTGCAAAAAGAAAAATAGTACGGGCCTGTTTAGAAAATCTCGGAATCATTTTGAGAAACTTTGCTTTGCTAAATACAGTGCTATGAGATATTTATGTATTATCTATTTATGCTAAATAAACAACTGTTTAGTTTTTGACAGTAACAATACAAAATGGCTGAGCTAGTCTCTTCCAGCAGCTCAGATGACCGCATTTTGAAACTGGTAACTTCAAAGAAAGGAAAAATTTCGCTATCATATAATCGACGATGGGAAGTCGAACCCGATCTAAAGATATGTTTTTAATAGTAAAAGGTTTTCCAATAGGAATTATACAATTTTGAAGTGACGTTTTGGCCATTTGTAATATGACATGATCTGTCATTTATTTTTCATTGTATTCAGTATTTACAATTTCATCATGGAGAGATATACGCAAGGACAACGTTTACAAATTATTCAGTTTTATTATCAAAATAATCGTTCTCCAATTGCAACTTTTATAGTCGTAATAATCGTCCAAGGGTGCTCGCTATTCGTCGAATTGTTAAAAATTTTGAGCGTACATTTTTTTCACATAATTTTAAAGTGCCAATAAGACAAAGAACCGCTCGAAGTAATGCAAATATTGCTGCCCTTCAGGCAAGCGTTGCTGAAGACCGCAATTTGTCGATTCCAAGACGTTCTCAACAATTGGGACTGTCTCAAACCACAACCTGGCGGATTTTGAAAAGGGATTTGGGTTTGCATCCGTATAAAATTGTTCTCACTCAAGAACTGAAGCCATTGGACCACCGTAAACGTCGTTAATTTGCTGATTTTGCCTTGGAACAACTTGAAACAATAACGATTTTTTTAAGAAAAACATCTTCTCCGATGAGGCTCACTTTTATCTGAGTCGTGCAAAACTGTCGATTCTGGTGCAAAGAGAATCCACAATATATTCAAGAAAAACCATTACATTCACGTAAATTGACAGTTTGGTGTGATTTTTGGTCTGGTGGAATCATCGGTCCGTACTTCTTTCGAAATGAAGCTGGTAACACCGTTACTGTCAATGGAGAGCGGTATAGATCGATGCTAACCAACTTTTTATTGCCGAAATTGGAAGAAGTTGATCTTGACAACATTTGGTTCCAACAAGACGGGGCTACGTGCCCCACAGCAAATGCAACAATTGAATTATTGCGAGAAAAGTTTGGAGATTCGATTATTTCAAGAAATTGTGATATTGAATGGCCTCCAAGAAGTTGTGATTTAACACCATTAGACTATTTCTTGTGGGGTTATTTGAAGTCATTGGTTTTACGAAATAAACCAGACTCTCTTCAAGCTTTACAAGTCAATATTGAACGTGCCATTCATGACATACGACTTAATTTAGTGGAAAAAGTGCTCGAAAATTGGGTTCATCGAATTCGTTCCTGCAGAAGAAGTCGTGGAGGCCATTTGAATGACATTTTATTTAGAACTTAATTGTATCGATTGTACTTCACATTAAATAAAAAACATTTAAATTTCCTTAACAATAAGTGTGTTTTTTTTTAAGAAATCATATCACTCTTATTGGAAAACCTTTTATATTAGGTATCAAGGGCGGCAAGTGCGTTATAACGGTGGAGGGTAATAGTGTGGGGACCGACGCGTTAGCGGCGGGTTGCTAAAGTCTATTTTCGGCCCTTGATACACTATATACCATTTCGCCACTTACTTTGGTCAAGGAAGATAAATCATTCTTTCTTTCTTCAAAAAGCGGGGGGGGGGCGCGAGAGCCACCACTGATCAAAGTACAAGTTTTGAATAATTTTTGTAACGGGCAAGTCTGCACTTGCCATAGTTTTGGCAAAATTCGTAATCTGTTATTTTTGCTGAAAATAATGCGTTTTATTAACTTTGCGCTTAAAATTTTCGAAAATTTTTTAAAGAATGTTTCCATTTTTCAAAGAACATAAAATCCAATCAATTCAGAATAATTTGTTTTCGCTACAAAGAAAATGCTATTTCTCATCTTAGCGCTTACATTTCTCAAAAATGGATCAATCGATATTTCTATTTTTTTTGTAAAATCAAAATACAACAAATTTCAAATAAATTTTGTTATGCGCAAGTCTGCATATTTTGGCAAAATTCGTAATCTTTTATTTTCGTTGCTATAAATTCGTTTTATTAAACTCGCGCTTAAATTTCTCTAAAATTTGTCAAAGAATGTTTCTATTTTTTTCAAAGAACATCAAAATACAATCTATTTTGAATAATTTTTAAAATAGGAAAATCTGCATTTGCCATAGTTTTGGCAAAATTCATAATCTTCTGTTCTTGCTGCAACAAATGCTATTTCTCATCTTTACGCACGAATTTTCCAAACATTGATCAATCGATGTTTCTATTTAACATCAAAACATAACAAATTTTGAATAATTTTTGTAATGGAGAACCAGCACCGGCCATAATTTTGGCAAAATTTGTAATCTTTTGTTTTCCCTGCAAATAATGCGTTTTTTTAACTTTACGCCTAAATATCTCTAACATTTATCAAAGAATGTTTTAATTTTTTCAAAGAACATTAAAATCCAATTAATTTTGAATAATTTTTGTAACGGCCAAACCTGCATTTGCCATAGTTTAGGCAAACTTCACAATCTTTTGTTTTCGCTGCAAAAAATGTTATTTCTCATCTTAGTGCCCAAAATTTCTCAAAAATTGATCAATCGATGTTTCTGTTTTTTCATAGAACATCACAATGCGACAAGTTTTGAATAATTTTTGTAATAGACGAGTTTGTACTTGCCATAGTTTTGGCAAAATTCGCAATCTTTTCTTTCGTTGCAAATAAATGCGTTTTATTAACTTTACGAGAAAATTTCTCGAAAATTTATTAAAGAATGTTTCATTTTTTCAAATAACAAAAATCCAATCAATTTTGAAAAAAAATTATATAACGGGCAAATCTGTGCTAGCCATAGTTTTGGCAAAATTCATATTCTTTTGTTCTCGCTGCAAAAAATGCAATTTCTCATCTCTGTTCAATCGATGTTTCTAATTTTTCAAATAACATCAAAATACAACGAATAATTTTTGTAATGGGCAAGTCTGCACTTAGTTTTGGAAAAAATTCGTATTTTTTTAATTTCGTTGCAAAAAATGCGTTTTATTAAACCCGTGCTTAAATTTCTTAAAAATGTATCAAAGAATGTTTTCGTTTTTTTAAAGAACTTAAAAATCCAATCAGTTTTGAATATTTTTTGTAATGAGCAAACCTGCACTTGCTACAATTTTGGCAAAATTCATATTTCGTTCTCTCTGCAAAAAATGCGGTTTCTCATCTTAGCGCTCAAATTTTTCAAAAATTGATTAATCCGTGTCTCCATTTTTTCACAGAACATCAAAATACAATTAATTTTGAATAATTTTTGTAATGGGCAAGTCTGCACTTGCCAAGTTTTAGTAAAATTCGTATTTTTTTTAATTTCGTTGCAAAAAATTGCGTTTTATTAAACCCGCGCGTAAATTTCTTGAAAATGTATCAAAGAATGTTTTCATTTTTCAAAGAACTTAAAAATCCAATCAGTTTTGAATATTTTTTCTAATGAGCAAACCTGCACTTGTTACAGTTTTGGCAAAATTCATAATATTTCGTTCTCTCTACAAAAAAATCTTTTTCTCATCTTAGCGCTCAAATTTTTCAAAAATTTATTAATTGGTGTCTCCATTTTTTCACAGAACATCAAAATACAATTAATTTTGAATAATTTTTGTAATGGGCAAGTCTGCACTTGCCATAGTTTTGGAAAAATTCATAATATTTTGTTCTTGCTGCAAAAAAAAAATGCTATTTCTCATATAAGCGCTCAAAAATCTCATAAATTGATCAATCACAAGGCACTACTTGTAGTTTCAAGCTCAGCAAGAATTTTTAATTAATTCTTAAAACACTTTTTTGCCAGTTACTTTGGTCTTCGAAAATAAATCGTTTTTTCCTTCTTCAAAAAAGAAGGGGGTGTATTGTAGAAGGCTCTACCATCAATATGTTCCACGAGCCGCCACTGCTTATATGAAATATAATTCAAACTAATAAGTTAATTAAAAACAAATTTAGGAATCATATACTTACTGCAGAGCGTGTAATATAGATATCAATACAAAATCTGTAAAAACTCAATTATGACATTTGAAAAGAGAAAAGCATAAACAAGTTGACTTGTTAACTGTTAAATATTTGGCCTGTTTTATTATCCTTTTACCTGTAGAAAGTGTACAAGGAGAAGTTTTATTTCAACGAAGAATTAATTAATTCTTTTACTGAAAGAAAATGAAACACTTGAAATTCGTGAACTTTCGACCATTTTCACACCGCCATAACTCGGCGTATTTTTAATCGATTTTGATGAATCTTTGAGGGCGAAAAACTTTGGTACCTTTTAGTACGCTACATACCGGTACAACTTCTTAAAAATGTTGGGAAGCTCTGCCCTAGGCTAAAGATAAAGGTAACACCGAAAAACTGAACTGAAGAACAGAAAATTGCAGTCGGCGGTTAAAAACATTGTAAAACATTCATCTTTGCATGGATTGCCTTCAAAATTTGAAAATCCGTCTAAAATGAATCTATTTCTGAGATACCGCTAAACAAATTGGCATATCGCAGCAAGAAACAAAATAGCAACACTTAAAACTTGAACCAAGGAAATGAAAATTGCATTTAGCGATAAGAAAAAATTGCAAAAAATTCATCTCTACGGGAATTAATTTTAAAATTTAAAAATCCAACCAAAATATACCTATTTTTCATATACTGCTAAAACAATTGACGACATATCACAACTGAAGACAAAATATCAACACTCAAAACTTGAACAGAAAAAATGAAAATTGCATTCGGCGATAAGAAAAATTGTAAAAAAATTCATCTCCGCTGGAATTAGCTTCAAAATTTCAAAATCCATTAAAACAATTTTTTAGGTTGCTCATATTGGAAATCTCTATAATTACTGTTCATCTAAATTAGATACCAAAACCCATTTTTTTTTTCCAATTTTATTTTGTAAAGGGGTTTATGAAGAATATTTATTAACAAAAGATGTTTTCTTCGTCAATTGTAAAAGTTGTTTTGTAAAATGTATTGCATTAAAAAAAATCCATTTTGAGCATAATAAAAAAAAAATTTCGCAAAATTTTATTTAGGTTACAGCGGAAAAAAACATATTTCTCCTGTAGCGGCACCGATTCATTAGATTATCTCCCTACAACTTATGTAATTTAATATAACATTTTAAAATTTCTGTCTTGTTATTTGCTATTTTCTATTACTATTATTAATAATATGAAATACCAATACGTAAATTTTAAGACAAATTAATGATACTTTAATTAATTAATGTCGTGTCGTAATTTTTATATACGAGTAATTTTAAAACCATTGCCACTTACTTTAAGATACCTTTAATTTATTCTTTAAACTTCTAATTCAGTTATTTACAGATATTCCTTTTTAGAGGTACAGCTCTAAGTATAACATTTATATTATCACTTCACCATCATGGTCGAATATTTGCATTCCTTGATGAACATGTGGTTTGTGTTACCTCAATGTGTGATTTAATGCGTTAGTAGCAACACCGAATTGTGTTTCGTGTTGTTTCATAAACATATTCCTCCGAAGTTATCTGCATATGCAGATTATGAGCATTTCCCAATTTGTAACCGAATTGGATCTTAATTTGAGGGTGTTCATCTGTACGGGGGCAATTATTATGCACTTTATAGAATCGAGTAATTTAGTTTAGTTAAATTTGTTTGATTCCCGAATGTGTTCCCTTTTTTTACTTCTAGATATAACTACTGATAATCTTATATTTGTGATAGTTTAAATAAGTATACCGAGTGTCTGGGATAAGGGGCGAACATAGGGATTTAACAAGTGAAATTAAATATATGTGTAATTATTAGCTCCCCTATTCATTTTAGAGAAAAATCGTAAAGGAATATTTTTTAGAGAATTAAAAATTGTAAATTTATCATCCATTTAATTTACGTATGCGCGAGAATCCACCTCAGAAATAATAAAAATAAGCTTAACCATTGATCATTTAATAAAAACCCTTGCCATGACTTTGAGAAATGTCATGTTATGGTGAGAATAATTTTGCTAGTTAAATATCAATTCACGCATTGTAATTACTATTAACAATAATCTAAGTTATTCCTATGAAGAGAGCGTATTTATCATCAAAACATTTTGCAGTGGCGTTTGCAGTTTACTCGGAGTTCGTGACATTTTCGGTTAAATTTAACAATCGACCAATTCCGTCTATCAACAATATCCAAGTTTGTGAAAAAGGTTGAAAATACAGCAAATATAGTGGTAGTTGATTCAAAGCGTATTTTAGTAGTCAAAATTCAACAATTTTTTTTTCCAATTAAATAAAGGTAAAGTTAAAGTTGATCACCTCCCCAACCTCCCAGGGATCGCACACCAAAAGTTTTAGCTCAAAAAGTTTGCCTCTAAAAACAATGGGATTAGCTGATCTAGTCAACCTTTCCGAAAAAATGACCACTGGTCAGAATTTCTAGACACACTTTATACAAAATAAAACGTCTCTTATTTATTACTTTAAACCCATCTTTATCGATTAAAGTGCAGGTCTCTAAATTCCATAAATTGTGTGCACGAAATCAAATCCAATTTTCCAATTATTTTTCAGAGCTCGTGCCGTCGCGTCGCTCGGTTGCAAAAACGAACGCGGGAAAGCTCCAATTAAATGTTTGGTCGCCGTTTCGCTTTTGCGTTCCATCGGTCAGCATTGTTCGCAGCCAGATGAGCTTTTCTAGATATGAACCAGAATCTCGAAAGCACTACGGGGAACTATTTATATTGTGCTATTGTTCCACTCTATTAATTATTATAGTAACAGCGTAAACTTTTGCACAATGTACGCTTTATTTTATTTATGGCTCAATCGGAAATTAATTGCCGGTGAATAATCTCAAGCAATCTTATGAAAATATTCGCAGTTTATTTAATGAAAATGGCAAATTATTTGTGAATGCATATTTTAAATACAGTACAAAAATAATAATTATAATAGTTATATTTGTCTTAAATTTGCGCTGATAAGGCAAAAGTCTTCCAGAATTTAAAAACATTCAGACCCTAAACTGTCTTATTTTATTATTGTCTATACAGCAGTGATCTTAATTTGATTATCAGTGAATCTAACGTTGTCATTAAAAATATTAAGTCCAAATCTGTTTAATTTTGTTCTCGTTTATCACGTGATGAAACATTTTTAATATTTAGGGTTGTTAAAACCAAGTGCCTCATTTATTTAAGTTCAAATCGCGTAATTGTAATTAATAATATTAATAATTGAATTTTTACTTTAAGGTATTACAGTCTCCTTAAGTTTTATGTAAATGTATCGCTGCCATAAAATTATAATCATTTAAAAGGGAGAAGTTTGTAGCAGCATCTCCAGTGTGTGGCTTGTCCCTTAAATGCAGTTTAAAAGTAAAAGGCTTTTTTAACGGTTTGTTCGTGACAAGATTTTGTAAGTAATTCAATATTTAAATAATAAGAGCCCCTTAAAGGAAATTAGATGGACCCCAAAGTGAATATAAAATTTTAACACGCTGATGGGATATCTTACATTATATTAGAAAGGATGCTTAATTATATAGGGTATACTTTCTGCGTTAAATATTTTACAATTTATTTTTGTGGCAAAAACGTAACAATTTTTTTCTACTTTGGTTTAACAATTGACCTTCTGTTATATCAAAAATAGTTTAATAATGAAATTTTTTATTTGATAGTTTCCTCATTATTAAACTATTTGTGGTAACATTTTAGTTGTTGGGATTGACAGTACTTAAACGTGACATATGTCGACATCAAAATGTAAAATTGTCGTTAATTCATAGGATAATTGGAACCGTCCAATGCGTTACACACTGAATATGTTCGAATGCATATTGGGGAGTTCGCCACCAGTACCACTAACGTTAAAGAAAACGGAGGAGTCATATTGTTCACTTTTTATCCGCGTGGAAAATGTAGGAACTCGGTGCCAATGGCCGGACGCATGAATTCACTTGGCTCTCGGTGACGACGTTTAGGCAACACAACATACAC
Organism: Ocypus olens; assembly: GCA_910593695.2. Taxonomy (NCBI): domain Eukaryota; kingdom Metazoa; phylum Arthropoda; class Insecta; order Coleoptera; family Staphylinidae; genus Ocypus; species Ocypus olens. The sequence continues at coordinate 3,274,256 of OU343053.1, read as the reverse complement.
AGAGGAAAGCTTGTAATTTATTATTTGTATTATCACTTTGTTTGCAAAACGAATATTACGGAAGAAACAGCGAGAGTATAATGCATGTTTCATTCGCGCCGAAAAAGAGCCGCTTGAGTCGGTGTGGATTTTTAATTAGCGTCGATCGATGCCTGACACGAGGAACGAGAAACAAATGTAAACATAACCTTAAATTTCGATTATCATTTAGGAGTTTCATTATTTTATAAGCTTAAATTGGTTACAACTTACGTGGAAATGGTTTGTTTATCGCCCCCTTGGCAACCTCCTAATTTTTTTGTTTATTTTAAAATAGCGGCTTTAAAACTCAATATTCCAAGGCATATTTCATGCGAGGCCGTAAAAGGGTGAAATGATTGCTTCTGCAGATTTTAACCTCGAACAAAAAAACTTTTTTTTTTCTGGATGGCGTACGGAAATTTGAAAATACTATTTTTTTTTAATGATGCACATTTTAAAAAAGTTTATTTTTTTCCCAAAAATTTCACCGAATAATTATTTATCAAGAAGAAATTTTATAACTTATTGCAAAATTGACTATAATCAGTGTGTCTCAACCTTTTCTCACTCATACCCCCAAAAAGAAGTTAATTACAACCATGGCCCCCTTCTCTTTTTACAAAATTCATATCAATTCATTTTTTTAAACTGCATTATTTTCAAAAATAAAATACCCAGTGTGTAGAATTTAGATGGTACTGGATAGAACCAATTTTAGTATACATACCGGGTGACCCAGGGATCTGTAAAAGCCCCATAACTTATTTGCTTTTTGAGATATCGACTTCTAGTTTTCTTGAACTGGTACCCTCACTTATTCTACATATTTTAAAAATATGTATGTTTTTATAAACGGTGTCCCAGTATAAATAACAGATCAAAGTTATGTTTTTTTTTAATGGAACACCCCATATTTTATACTTTATTTTGAATCCCCTTAAGAAACTGATAAAAACAGTATGAGATACCATGGGTCTATTATGGACGGTTGGTTAGTTATGGGCAAATTTATGGCAAAAACATGTACACATTGAAAACATTGCAGAAGCGTTCCTAACAAAGATAGCATCATTTTTTATACATTAGAAAATTTTCCACGTCATGAAGAATAATATACACCGGCTTTGGTCCTTTTTTGTTCATACTGCTATACAGGGTGTCAATAAAAAAAAGTCTACTTTGCATTGTTTCACAGTAGCCTAGTTTATTGTATTTTAGCATGGGGACATACTCCTATATTGAATCGATTGTTTGGAGCTCAAAGACGGGCAGTCAGGGTAATTTCAGGCATAAATTATAGGGCGGACTGCAGGAAAGTATTTATTCAGTTAAAAGTGTTAACCCTTCCTTGTGTTTACTTCTTGGAAAGTGTTGTGGATGTACGGAAAAACATTTCCAACTATACATTACATTGTAATATGCATTCATACGATACGCGTCAAGGTGAAAACATTCGCCCGCGACCATTACGTCTTACTAAGGCACAAAATAGTAGCAACTTTTATGGACCCAAATTTTATAACAGCTTACCTGAAAGCATAAAATTGCTTCCGTTGAAGCAATTTAAAATTCAAATAAAAACATATCTACTAAATAAAGCCTTTTATACTATTAGTGACTGTTTAACCAATAACTTTGCTGACATGATAAATTGATTGATTTTCCTGTAATTAATTTTTTAACTTGTAATTAATTTTAACTCGTAATTCATTTTAACTTGTAATGTAAATGCTCGTTAATGTGTATATATGTTCTATGTATATTTATTCTGACTCGAATTCGCTTGTCTATTTTATCATTATATTTAAATTTTAATTTGTTGTATTTGACTACACATTATACTTGCATAACTATGCTACTTGTTTGACTTGTGTAAACATATTTTGTCTGGCACTAATAAAGTATTTATTATTATTATTATTATTTATAATATAGGCAAAACAATGGATGACTATTTTTTTTTTCAAATAGAACACCCTATATACGTTGCCACCAATCTATGGCATTTTTAATAAGCTTTCTAATAATATACAGTTTGTATAACAAAATATTAAGGATTCTTGAGATTTATCAATAAAAACATATTTCTTTTGTCACCTTCTGTTGATTTTTGGATTTTAATCCAAAACTATGCATTTTCTGGAAAAATTATAAGGAACCAAATTGTAGAGCGGAAAATTTCCGATCGACATGAGTCTTTCGACTTGTCATATAATGCATGCATTGCCCGCCATTAGCGTTTTCTTTTCAAATTTTTTATTAATAAATTACACTATACTTCATTTTCAGCTCCCTATGGCGGAAAAACAGAAAATTATAAGGAAATTCAAATGTCCAATATCGATTGAAAATGTTCCGCTCTACAACTCTTAATAGTAGCAATTTTTGCCCAAAATGCATAGTTTTCGCTAAAAATGCAAATTGAAAATGTTTGTATCAATTTTCGAGTTTTTGAATGGTTTTTTGAATTTTCAGTGAAAACTATGCATTTAGAGCAAAAATTGCTTCTATTAATTGTGGAGCGGAACATTTTCAATCGATATAGGTCATTTGAATTATTCTACAATTACCCGTTTGTCTGCTAGAGGACGTGGAAAATAAAGTATAGTGCAAGTAATTACCAAACAATTTAAAACACTAAAAAAAAAACACTAAAATGCATATACAGTCACTATTTTGCGCACTCTGGCGGGCAATGCATGCATTATTGGAAAAGTCGAAAGACCTATATCGATCTACAACTTTGGTCTCCAATTATTTTTACAGAAAATGGATAGTTTTGGCTGAAAATCCAAAAATGAGCAGGAGGTGACAAAATAGAAATGTTTCTATGGATAAATCTCAAGAATCCTTAATATTTCATCATACAAATTCTACATCATTGGAAAGCTTATCAAAAATGCCATGCATTGGTGGCAAGACAAATAGGGTGTTCTATTTGAAAAAAAATAGTTATCCATTGTTTTGCGTTTGTTGACACCCTGTATAACAGTATAAACAAAAAAGAACCAAAGCCAATTTGTATTATTCTTCATGATGTGGAAAATTTTGTAGTGTATAAAAAATGACGCTAGCTTTGCTATGAGCGCTGCTGCAATTTTTTCAATGTGTCCTTGTTTTTGCCACAGTTTGCCTATAACTAACCAACCGTTCATAATAGACCCATACTATCTTATACTATTTTTATCAGCTTCTCAAGAGGGTTGAAAATAAAGTATAAAATATTATTATTCTATTTAAAAAAACATAACTGTGTTCTGTTATGTATATTGGGACACCCTGTACAAAAACATACATATTTTTTTAAATATGTAGAATAAGTGTGGGTACCTGTCCAAGAAAACTAGAAGTCGATATCTCATATAGTAAATAAGTTATGGGGCTTTTACAGATCCCTGGGTCACCCGGTAAATCGAATCGTTTAGCAGAAAAACAATATTTAAAATTGATTTCAATAATTTGAATCTTTGCTTTTGGAATATTTCGAACTCTTCCATTGGGATGTATTTTTAATCAATTTTAAAAATCCCAAGTCGTTAGAAATTATTTTTAAATGTATTCAAGCCAATATAGGTTTTCAAGTTTTTTAAACACCACACATTCTTTGCGGAGATTTCTTCTAAAATCTAGAAATATGGTGCAAGTATTTTTTAGATATTTGTCAAGTCATTCAAATATTTTCAAATTTTCACAACCATACGATCTTTTCACAGGATGCAATATAGGTTATCCCTTTTTTGAAATAAAACTGACATAGTTTCCAAGGAAATTGAAATAGGCCACCAATTATAAAAAATGGTGATGTTCATCATGTTACTTTCTCCGACTTGATGGTATCATTTATACTTACGCTTTCATGGTTTATTTTCAATTAAAATCATATTTTAAATGTACATCGAGCGGATGAAACAAAATTATGGAAGATGGAAAAATTATACTTCAAATTCAAAAACTCAGTTTACTCAAAAACTAAAGAGATTTCGAAAAAAACGTATATTTATAAGTTGTTCATTTTGGTATTCTCTACAATTATTATTCATATAAATTTGCTGTAACTATTATCGTTTCATAATTAGCGTTTTTCCTGACTTGTGGAAAGAATCATATGTGGTGCCCATCCACAAGTCCAAGTCAAGATCAAATGTCGAGAATTATAGGCCAATCTCAATTTTATGCTCGATGGCGAAGCTATTTGAGAAAGCCGTCTACCAGCCGTTGTTTGAAGTGTTTCGCACAGTTATTGTCGATTATCAACATGGTTTCTTTGCTACTAGGTCCACTTTAATTAATTTATTTACATGTCCTTTAAAAAAGGATTCTAAATACGCCATAAAGGCAAAAAATACCTGAATATGGTAAATACAGAAGTTGGGACAAATTATCAAGTCACTGCCAATGAAGATTGGGTCCGAGTGGAAGACCATTCTGAAGAGTGAACTCCGCCCGTTAGGCTTGCGATCTAAATTGTTTGTATATGATTTTTTATGTATTTGCAAATTATTTTATACGTATTTTGTAAGCAATGCTAACAAAGATAAATAAACTAAACTAAACTAAACTATTGACACGGATTTCAGCAAAGCATTTGACTCCGTTAATCATTCTATTCTTATTAAAAAACTACAGTCTTATGGTCTGTGTAATCCATTATTAAATTAGTTTTCAACATATCTGTCTGAGAGAAAGCAATTTGTAAAAATTAAATCTAAACAATCCAAATCTTACACATCTTACACATCACAACATCTGGTGTCCCACAAGGGTCCAACCTGGGCCCCTTATTATTTATTATTTTTATAAATGATTTATCTCAGATACTAAAGTACCCTCATCTCCTTTTTGCCGATGATTTAAAGCTTTATTGTAAAGTGGACTGTATATATGATTGTATCAGAATCCAGGATGATATTGATTATGTACATAACTGGTGCCTGGTGCACCGCAAGAAACCATTAAAGTTTCAATACACACTAAATAACTCTGATCTTAAAGAGGTTAACTTAGTAAAAGATCTTGGCGTTTCCTGGATTCTAAACTCTCATTTAGTTATCAAATTGATTATGTAGTTAATAAGGCGAATAAGGCCCTGGGATTTATAAAACGTATGTCGGCTGATTTAAATAATATACGTACATTCATGATTCTATATAACACTCTTGTACGATCTCAGTTTGATTATTGTAGAACGATCTGGTCGCCTTCATATGTAACACATACCAATCGCATCGAACAAGTTCAGAATAGATTTTTAAAGTTTATGTTATACAGGTTGAACTGCATTGGAATCCGTTTATCAATTGATCAAACCATGGTCTCTCTAGGATTAACTTCGTTATACCGACGCGGAATGGAAACAGATATTTGCTTTCTGTACAAAATTGTTAATAATGTTATTGACTCGAACGAAATAACATCGATCATTACATACCTTGTACCTGCGAGGTCAGCACGTAGCCAGCTATTTCTGCACAAATCTTTCTGTAGGACTACATGTGGCCTAAATTGTCCCTTGTCTAGGTTAACGCGCGTCGCGAACAATATTTGCAACGAAATAGATTTTATATGTATACCGTATAGTTTATTTAAAAGGCGCATTAAACAGATACGGCTGCATTCAAGTGTTTAACTTAATTTCTTATTTAGATTGCTTTGTTTACATTTTTAAAACTTTGTCCCTTGTACTTAATTTTATTATATATGTATTACAAACTGATATTATTATTATTATTATAAACCAAAAATGAAAAAAATAAATATTTTTTTTTCTCGAATAACAATAATTTTATGAAAAATGTTTTCAAACAAAAGATGTTAATTTATTTGTTGTCTTCAATATTTGTTTAAATGTTTTTGTGATATTTTGGATATTTAAGAAAATATTGGCAAAAAACACAAAACAGTTGAGGTAAACCCCCACTTCCGGTGTACGAAATTTTACCAAAAGCTTTTCAGTTCTTCGGATTATCAAATAAGACGTATGTTCAAAGTTTCATATTAATTTCTCTATTAGTTTTTGAGATACAGCGTACATCGTAACGGAGAAAGTAAAAAAAAACGATATAAAATTATTTTAAAACCACGAAATCGGAGAAAGTAACGTGGACATTTTTTCTATTAAAACCATTTCGCAGTTCTTTTTTAAAAAATATCAGCCGGATTGGTTATTTAGGTTAGCCCAGGGCTCCCAAACTTCACGGTCCGCCCCTGCATGCTTATATGTATATCTGTGCCCCGCATATAAGATGCGTAATAGATCCAGTTCGCGCAACGAAGGGGTAATTTTTCGATTTTTTAAAAGAATTTACAACAATAATATGTATAAGGAAAAATTAACGAGTCGTACATTTTTCAAATTAATTAATCACATAAATTCATTCCACATATAGCGGCGACATCGCAACAATAATACCATTTATTTCCAATGTACGAAAAGTAACCATTAATCATACAATAATACAGTCAATTGGTACGGCACAAACATGGAAACACGTCAAGAACAATTTTCAATAATAAGAGAATTTCACCACTAACCTTAAAACTTCCAAATGCAGCTTCCAACAGTTAATTCTGTGTCCATAGTATCAGCACGGTTCCACATTCACAAACATCACTTGCACTGTTAATCACTCGATATATTTACAATAATGAACCCCCGTAATTATTACTCCAGAGTTACAATTGAACCGAAAAATAAATAAATGTTTTCAAGACCAGCAGGCCGCCGCCGACTCCGATGCACGGGCGCTGTTCAATTTGGCGAGAGCGAAGAAAACAAAAACGTATCGCTGGCCCTCCGCCACTCGACGGTAATCATCGTCATTTTGTAACGCGGTGGCCTCTCGCTATTTTCAATGAATTTCGAGTATTTTTTGGATATAATCGTGAGTGTATTAGACGAACGTGTAGTGTAAATATGGAAGAAGAGTACTGTGTAAAAATTGCCGCTGGTTATACATTGCAAAGTGAAGAAATCGTAAATAATAGTTGTGGCGTCGGATGTTCATCAACCGGGAGCGAAAACGGGCAAATATTAGGAAACGAAACGCGCCGGAGATATGCAAAAGGTTAGTACTTTTGATACAATACAATACAATGTGTAATAATAATTGGTTAGTAATCGTGTTTATAATCATAAGAAGAAGTGATGTGTACAAACACACAAACACATGCACACACAGACAACAAGGGTAATACATTAATCACAAAATTAATTATACACATTATTCCAAGTAACAATAAACACAGTGAGGATCTACGCAAAAGTGTGAACAAACGGAACGTTTTAGCACAACAATAAATGTACAGGGTGTTCCAAGCTATTTCGTGCAATTATACTCAGTAATGATTTGTGCAAAAATACATAGGCAAGGTTTTCAACAATAAATATACACAGTAATTGTTACAATATTTAAAGAAGGCGAAATACACATACACCTACAAATGCATACGGCAACTATAAAAATATTGACTGAACCCATTTTTTTTATTTACAATATGGTGAATATAATTGACATAATATTATTTACAATAATTAACAATAACGTGAATGGCTCGAACACTGGTGTTGTATAAATTTATAATGTATATTATTTGTTTGTTGTATTAAAGTAGCCCTTAATTATATAACGTTCGTTACGGATGTGTTCTCAAATAAAATTGAGTTTCAATTATTGCTATGGTGGTTTCTACAGGGTGTTACAAATTCCATGCATGTATTGCTATCTGGGTAACTGTAAGAGACTGTAAGAGTTGGTTAAGAAGAGGCGCATTTTAATAATTTATAAAGAAATTTAAAATATTCCTGTTCATGTTGTTTAGTCGATTAAGGTAGTTTTAATTGTGAAGGTCAGAATAAAATATTCCGACTACTTACGGAGATATTCGAAAAAAAACCGCGTTATTACTGGTTATAAAAAAAGGCACTTTCTTACGACACAGCATTAAAAAAAAAAAGTCTGTTTCATAATTATAAACCAAAAATGACAAAAAATTGAATAACTATTATTTTTCAAAAAACAGTAATTTTCGAAAAATATTTACAAACAAAAGATGTTAATTTCTTTGTTGTCTTTAAAATTTGTTTGTGTGATTTTATAGAATTATTCATATTAAAAAAAGTATCGGAGAAAAACCAAAAACGGTTAAGGTAAACACCCACTTCCAGTGTACAAAATTTTACCAAAAGCTTTTCAGTTCTTCGCATTATTAAATAAAGCTTATGTTCAAAGTTTGATGTTAATTGATGTAGTAATTTTTGCACATTTTAATTTATAACGCTCGTCTGCGACATAACCTAAAATTGTGGCACGTAAGTTGAGTTTAATAGTCAGTTTACTCAGAAACCAAAGAGATTTCGAAAAAACTTATTCGTTATAAGTTGTTCAATTTGGCATTCTTTACAATTATTAATCATGTAAATTTGCTGTAACTATTGTCATTTCATAATTATAAACCAAAAATGAAAAGAAAATAATAAAAAAATTTCTCGAATAAAAAATATTTTATGAAAAATGTTTTCAAGCAAAAGATGTTCATTTCTTTGTTGTCTTTAATGGTTGTTTAAATGTTTTTGTGATATTTTTCATATTTAAGAAAATATTGGAAAAAACAACAAAACAGTTAAGGTAAACACTCACTTCCGGTGTGCGAAATTTTACCAAAAGCTTTTCATTTCTTTGTATTATTAAATAAGACTTATGTTCAAAGTTTCGTATCAATTGCTCAATTAGTTTTTGAAATAGAGCGCACACAGCCAAACACACACACACACACACACACACACACACAGAGACACATTTTTTTCCTGAAATTTTTGAAATAGCATCTAGGGACCCCAAAACGGATATTTCCATAAAAAAATATTGAAAAAAAATCACAATCACAATACTTTCTCGTACTTCGTAACGGAGAAAGTAAAAATGGAAAGTTTTGTGCAATTTAAGAACGGTTAAATAAATACATCCGTGAAATCAACGCAAAACGTCAAAATTGCTTTTAAAGTCTGAAGATTTAAAATTGCGATTTTGTTTTTCTTTAATTGCAAAACTGTTAAATGCTCTCTCTTATTTTGACGATTCAAACGTAAAAGTGTGTAAAATTTAGTGTAATTTTAAAACTAATTACAATTTATTTTTGTGAAATAATCACAAACTGCGAAAATCACACTTTTTCAAAGTTCGAATATTTGAAAATCGTGATTTTCATTTTTGAAATTATCCAGCTGCCAAACGCATCGTTAGATGTTTATGATTCTAACGTCAAAAAATGAAAAATTCAGTGCAAATAAATATTTTCGTGGAATCAATGCAAAACGTCATAATTGTATGTTTTTCAAAGTTCGAAGATTAAAAATAGCGAATTTTATTTTTTTTAAATCGCAAAACTGTCAAATGCCTTCTCTGATTTTGGTGATTCAAACGTAAAAGTGTGTAAAATTTAGTGCAATTTTAAAACTGATTATAATTTATTTTCGTAAAAAGAATTAAACTGCAAAAATCGCATTTCAAAATGCGAAGATTTCAAAATCGTGATTTTTATTTTTGAAATTGCACAGATTTTTAAAATTCCAACATCAAAAAATGGAAAATTTAGTGCGATTTGAGAACGGTTGAATAAATATTTTCGTGAAATTGACGCAAAACGTTAAAATTACACGTTTTCAAAGATTTAAAATTGCGATTTTTGATTCTTTTAATTGCGGAAAATGTGGAAAATTAAATGTAATTTTAAAACTTTCTTCTCGCAAAATTAACACAAACTGCAAAAATCACACTTTTTCAATGTCCGAAGATTTAAAATTGCGATTTTGATTTTTTTTTTAAATTGCAAAATTGCCAAATTCTGCGTATGATTTTGTTCATTCACATAAAAATGTGAAAATTTAGTGAAATTTTAAATCGATTAAAATTTCTTTTCGTTAAAATTAACACAAACTGCAAAAAGTTCAAAGATTTCAAAATACTGATATCTATTTTTGAAACTGCAGATCTGCCAAACGCATTGTTAGATTTTTATGATTCCTACGTCAAAAATTGAAAAATTTAGTGCAATTTAAAAACGGCTTGATAAATTTTTTCCTGAAATCAATGCAAAACCAAAAAATTGTACGTTTTCAAAGTCCGAAGATTTAAAATTGCAATTTTTATTTTTTTAAAGTAAACAACTATCCAATGCTTTGTCTAATTTTGATGATTCAAACGTCAGAATGTGGAAAATTTAGTGTAATTTTAAAACTGATTACAATTTATTTTCGTGAAATTAACACAAACTGCAAATATTGTACTTTTTCAAAGCTCGAATATTTCAAATTTTGATTTTTGAAATTGTACAGCTGCCAAACTCATTGTAAGATTTTTATGATTCCAACGTCAAAAAATGTAAATTCAGTGCAATTTACAAACCGGTTAATTAATATAAAAAAATTTCCTATAAGAGGTTTCATTTTGATATTTAAAAAAAAATGGTGATGTGGCCATCATGTTACTTTCTCCGACTTGATGGTATCATCATTTATATTTACACTTTCATGGTTTATTTTCTATTTAAATCATATTTTAAATGTTCATCGCGCGTTTTGTAGACTCGCATGAAACTGACGTTTAAAACGTCAAAATTGTAAAAGATGGCAAAATTATACTTGAAATTCAAAAACTCAGTTTACTTAAAAACTATTTAACTTAACTTATTTATAAGTTGTTCATTTTGGCATTCTCTACAATTATTATTCACATAAATTTGCTGTTACTATTGTCATTTCATAATTATAAACCAAAAATGAAAAAAAAATAATAATTTTTTTTCTCGAATAACAATGATTTTATGAAAAATGTTTTCAAACAAAATAAGCTCATTTCCTTCTTGTCTTCAATATTTGTTTAAATGTTTTTGTGATATTTTTAATATTTAAGAAAATATTGTCAAAAAACAAAAAACAGTTAAGGTAAACACCCACTTCCGGTGTACGAAATTTTACCAAAAGCTTTTCGGTTCTTCGGATTATCAAATAAGACGTATGTTCAAAGTTTCATATCAATTGCTCTATTAGTTTTTGAGATACAGCGCGCACAGACACACACACAGACACAATTTTCTTTTTTTCCAGAAATTGTTGAAATGGCATCTAGTGACCCCGAAACGGATATTTCCGTAAAAAAAATTGAAAAAAAATCACGATCACAATACTCTCTCGTACTTCGTAACGGAGAAAGTAAAATGGTGATGTGGCCATCATGTTACTTTCTCCGACGTGATGGTATCATAGCCATTTATATTTACGTTTTCATGGTTTATTTTCAATTGAAATCATATTTTAAATGTGCATCGAGCTTTGTGTAAACTCGGATGAAACTGACGTTTAAAACGTCAAAATTTTGAAAGATGGAAAAATTATACTTCAAATTCAAAAACTCAGTTTACTCAAAAAGTAAAGGGATTTCGAAAAAAACGTATTCCTTATAAATTGTTCATTTTAGCATTCTCTACAATTATTATTAACATAAATTTGCTGTAACTATTATCGTTTTATAATTATAAACCAAATATAAAAAAAAAATAATACATTTTTTTTCTCGAATAAAAATGATTTTATAAAAAATGTTTTCAAGCAAAAGATGTTCATTTCTTTGTTGTCTTCAAATTATAGGTTGATGCTTTGCTTGTAAAGAACAGGCAGGAAAGTGAACCTGAGTTGGCGAAATATGCTCGCATTTGCATTCTCCACGTTGCTGACAAATACATCGAGAAATATTTTTTTTGCTTTCCGGTTTTTAAATTACGCTCTATTTTCCGCTCCGGGGCGGGACTTATATCGGGCTCCAGCTCGTGGGCAACTTTTGGAGCAGTGATCATTTGGGAAATGGAGGGGAATAGCAGTCCATTAGTATATAGTCAAAGGTGAGCATAGTCTACGTATCAATCATTTTTAATCCACACCAAATAATTTTAATTCACACCAAATAATCCGTTTATTCTGAAGATTGAATGGTCTGATAGTATGAATTAAAACAAAAAAGATATTCTGGACACAATTACAAAAACATTATGTATTTAGAAAGGTTTTGAATGATACTCCATAATCCCACCAATGTTTAGTTTGAACGGCGACGTTTAAACACACTCCCCCCCAAAGGGCGGTTCGGTTTGTCCCGGCGATAGTGCATCCACAATTAAGTGATTTAATGCATCAATATTTGCGAACGGCTTGAGGTTAAAACTTAATTCGAATTTCGTATTCACATTCACGTACACCATATTCCCCGGTGCACTTAGTCGGGCAAATCTCGAAAAAGCTTCGTCTTTTCGGGCCGCGCCGGATACACGTCCCTAATTTACATCGCAGAACGTCGTAATATCCCTTTAACTTGCATCACGTTCCGTAATTAAATACCATACATTAGTATAAGTATTACGTCAAAGTTTATTTCGTAAACTTGCTTGCCCGGCTGGTTACTCGCAACATCGCATATTTTGCAATTTGTCTAAGTATTTAATAAACTAAACGGAGTGCTCCTGAACAACCAAGTAAACTGCAAAATATTTAAAGTTTGAGTTTGTCGCGCTTTACCTCGAAACTAGTTTGTGCATATTCTTTGGTGGGAAATTTGTGAATTACATTTTCTTCCGACGCATCAATGAAATTGACGAGTTAATTTGAATAGCTAATCACCAAATTACTATTACGTCGAAATATAGAAAATATAATAGTACAAATAAGTAGTGCTAGTGCACTTGCGGGCTGAAACCTGGGCTGCCACCCTCTCTGTCAGACAAAATATTCCTACTAAAAAATACATCGAGTAAACATCACAAGCCTGTAGGGTGGCGGTAGACTCTTTATCGTCGACTACCATTAGAATGCTATTATTATGATTGTCAAAATCATTTAAAATCTGTCACATTATGGCATTCGTACCAAATAACTCCTGATGGGTTATATATTAACCCTTTGACCTACTACCACGAGTACTCCTCGTGTTTAAATGTTCGGGCCAAACACAACGACCACGAGCATATCTCGTGGCGCGCCGCTTGGGCCAATCAAATCGAGCACGAGCTCAACTCGTGGGGCAGCGCTTGCGTTAGTAGTGCTGCACAATGAATGCATTTTCTTGCGAAGCTTTGAAATATTTAAGATCCCTTCAAGACGCCTCGGCAAATGTACTTTCGCAAAAACAAATGTCAATTTGAAGCCCGTGACGCATCAGCAAAGAATACTCGAAAATGAAAAAAATTAAAAAAATCAATTTTTTTAATAATTATCGTGGACCATTGAAGTATACCTTCTTTTTCATCAGAAGAGAGAGATTGATTGGCGTCAAAAAATTGCAGCTATCTTCAATAGTAAAAAAAAAATAGCGTGCCCCCATCAACATTTTCAAATAAAATCGATTTTTCAGACTTTGAACGGCCGTAGCGGCTAAACGAAAACTCCAAATTGAACGCGGTTTTCAAACCTGTGCTCCTCGTGTGCAAATTAATCGGATTCAATTAAAATTGGCGATTTAAAATTTTTGAAGCAATAAAAAAACTTCTGAAATTGATCCCCAACTAACAAAAACATCTCGAGTTCACCAACCAATTACCCTACATGACTGTATTCTTGATACTTACTCCACAGAAATAAATTCTCCACGCACAGTTGATCGTCAAGCTCTCATTAAAAAACTTAGGAATAGATTCATGAACTCATACCGCATCGATCCACACGTTTCGTTCTCAGGTAACCGAATGTCTTTTGTGATGTTCGACCTTGACTTTCCCCACATTAATCACCCCGTAAGTCCAGTAGATGGAGTCCATACGCGCCACGCAACGGTAAATAGAAATGGCTAATGCGGGTTTTTTATATACCAACATTAATTCTCTTGCAAATAAATCCCTTTTACTGTCACACTACCTTTCCAACAACCCAATCCATGTCAATCTGTTAGTAGAAACCAAATCTCAAAAACCATTTCAATTTCAAAACTGGTCCTCCATCCAAATCCCTGCGTGCAAACATAATCACAATATAAGAGGAGGCTCAATAATTGCTGCGCACCCCAAAATTAAAATCAAGAAATCAAATCCTCCAAAAATCAATAATCCATTAAATGAATGTGTCCACTGTGTACTATCCTTTCCAAATTACGAAATTCATTTATTCCAAGTATATGTCCATCCGACGTCCCAAATAGAAGACTCGATCTTTACAAAAGCGTCTCTCTATAATAATGCAATAATTATAGGCGATTTTAATATAAATAAGCAAAAATCACGGCATTTATCATCATTTATAACAAACTCTAATTTTATCAAAATAACTACTCCACCCACTTTCATTATGAATGGTAACCAGTCAAGCACTCCCGATATCATGCTATGCACAAGTAACATCAGACATCTCATACATTCAGTCGAGCTTATCCCAGACCTTTGTTCAGATCATCTATCCATTCAATTCCAGTTAAATATCCAAAATTCCCCCATTACAACCATCCCTGATTACATTTTTAATTTTAGAGAAGCCAATATAGACCAAATTTCATCCGATATATCCGAATTTATCAACCTCCATCCTGAAATATCCGAACATACCATTTCCCAATTTAACCAAACATTATCCCGTTCCGTTGAAAATAACACACCTAAATTATCCAAACAACAATACAAATATCCACTTCCAAGATACATACTACGACTTTTAAAATACAAAAGACAGTTATATAGAGACATAAGACAGTTAGAAGACACACAGTTAAAACAAAAATTTAATAAACTTAGCAAGGATATACATAAACTCATCCTTGAATACAAACAACATAAATGGCTCGAAGCTTGCAATAACATAAACTGCCTCGAAGGCAAGCAATTCTGGACAGAAATAAAAAAACTATCTAAATATCAACAAAATCAACAACTTACAAAACGACAAAATTTTGACTGACGACAAAGACATAGCAGAAGAATTTGCCAATTATTTTAAAAACATCTACTGTGAGACACATGACAATGAATTTGACAAAAACATGTATGACAGCGTGAACGACTGGTATGACAACTACGACATGACCTCAAGCATTCCCCCTCCAAACGACGTTATTGAAGAGACAGCATACTTTGACTTACTGACGAAAGGTAAAAATACAGCTCCCGGACATGACAAAATCCACAGACGAGTACTAAAACTGCTTCCATACAACATCCATTCCTACATCCTCAAAATCTTTAACTTTAACTACACCACCCAATATTTTCCACCAGAATGGAAGTCTGGCATTATCACCTGCATCCCAAAACCTGGCAACGATCCCTTACTACTCCCAAGCTATAGACCCATAACTCTCTTACCTGTCCTTGGAAAGCTATTTGAAGCATTACTCTAACAAAAAATCCTAGCACACGTGTCCGAACAAATACCTGTATACCAATTTGGTTTCCTTCCTAAAAAATCCACAACTTTACCCATCACCATCCTTACATCCAATTGTCAGACAGCACACCTCGAAGGCCAAAAATCCGCAGTTATGTTTCTGGACATCAAAAAAGCATTTGATTCAGTTTGGCATCGGGGTCTGCTGTACAAATGCAATCTCCTTAATTTCCCAAAACATCTAATAATCCTTATCCATAAATTCCTCTTTGGCAGAAGTCTTAAAGTCAAAATACGTGAAATATTTTCACAGGCCTTCATCCCTGAACAGGGTGTACCCCAAGGCTCTCCTTTATCACCAATCCTCTACAATATATTTTGCCATGATATGTACCATCCCAATCCTAAATACTTTAACCCCAAGTCCTATATGTTGCAATTTGCAGATGATACTGCCCTGGTTTCTCACTCCACGTCCATCCCAAAAACCCTTGACCAACTCCAAATACTTCTTCAATCCATACAAAAATGGTTCTCTAGATGGCGTATTAAAATCAATAACTACCAAGTCACAACTCCTAATCCCATATCATAAAATCCCACAAATTTCATACAGCATATCCATCAATGGCATAGCAGTTCCATCCAAACCATCCTGCAACTACCTTGGAATTACCATCGATGCCAAATTTACTTTTAAAAAACACGCACTAGCCATAAAATCTAAGATCAAAGCGCGAGCAGCGTATTTTAGGAGTCTGACATACGGAAACAAAGGCATTAATATCAATACGGCTACTAAAATATATAAAATGATTTGTCGCCCTCTATTGGAATACGGTGCTGTACTATTTGCTAATCCCAACCCTTCCAATTCCCTTCATCACCTAGAAATTGGTGAACGTGCCGCACTCAGAATCCTCACAAAATTACGACATCCCTTGAATCCTCTCCATAATCCATCCAATAACCTTCTGTACGAAACAACCAACGTAAACCCGAATCAACAGCGTATCCAATCTCTCTCAGAAAGATTTGCCAATAAAGAACACAATATGAAAATTATTGATCAACTGTGTAACTCCCGAAATTTGCTTATCCCACCCAAATATAAGTCACCAAACCTTACCCTATATCAATATTTGTCCTCAATAAAACTTCCAATCACCCCATAATCCTAAATCCTAACACAAAACCATCCATTAATATATAAATAAAATACATAACCAACGCAGTTGGCAGAAAGACCGCTGGTCGATAGCCTTTTAGAATTTATATTGCTGTAAATAAAAATGTAAACATATAATGTAAAACTAAATAATAAAGATAATTAGTAGTAGTAAAATTTTTGACGAAAACCTGAAAAACTACCCAAGGGTCCCCCCTTCTTACTTTTTCTCAAAAATAGGCTTTGAAATCATTTCCTGAAGAAACCACTGGTTCGATTCCGGGTTTCTTCACATCACTGGAAAGATCCTTTCAAGACACCTCATAAAATGTACTTTTGCAAGAACAAATGTCAATTTAAAGCCCGTGACGCGTCAGCAAAGAAAACTCGAAAATGGAAAAAATCGAAAAAATCAACTTTTTAAATTATTATCGTGGACCATTGAAGTGCACCTTCTTTTTCATCAGAAGAACGAGAAAAATTGCTTGGCGTCAAAAAATTATCTTATCCTTTGTTTCAAAGTATTTATTGTGGTTAACATACAAGACTCAGAATGTATATGTTTATCATTCGATTGGATTATAGGATGTTCTGAAAATTAGTTCTCATTTTCATTGTTTGCCTTCTATTAAATTGAAATTTATCCAGAGATATCAGGTGACATTTCCCAAATAGAGGAATGGCGCAGATTGTTTGAGAATTAATGAGCGTTGATTGGGATATGATATTCTTGTCTCGCTTCCTCTGCGTAGTAGTGTTATATTGATCTCGCATCAGAGATACAGTTGAAGTGCCTGCCAATTATTTGCTTGTTTTGATCCACTATTGTACACTATAAACTGATTGATATTCTATCCTTTACTTCTATGCCTCTGCTTGTATTTTTTACTTTCTTTGTATCTATTTGCAAAATCTATTAATATAGGTAAATGTTGAAAATGAACTGCATTGTTAACTAATTAATGTATTTTCGAGAAGAAATTAAAAATACAAACATTTTTCATTATGAAATGATTACATTAATTAAATAAATACAAGAAAACGTTTTCTTGTATTTATCTAATGCTTTCTGCAACAAGTAAAGTTGTTTCTAATTTGTTAATTTGATTACATTAATGTTACAATTTATTTCTGGGTTCATTCAATATACAATGAGTTTTTTTAAGATTGACTCTAGGATTTTACATGCTGATTTTTCAACCTGCTGTTGAGTTTTGTCCTAATACAAATATTTAAGTATTTAGTCACAGAAATGATATATGGAGTATTAATCGTATGTAGGTGGACATTGTTTTTTTTTACTTTCTCCGTTACGAAGTACGAGAAAGTATTGTGATCGTGATTTTTTTTTCAAAAATTTTTTTTGCGGAAATATCCGTTTTGGGGTCCCTAGATGCCATTTCAACAATTTCTGGAAAAAAAAATTTGGTGTCTGTGTGTGTGTGTGTGTGTGTGTGTGTGTCTGTGTGTGTGTCTGTGTGTGTGTGTGTCTGTCTGTGTGCGCTGTATCTCAAAAACTAATAGAGCAATTGATATAAAACTTTGAACATGAGTCTTATTTGATAATCCGAAGAACTGAAAAGCTTTTGGTAAAATTTCGTACACCGGAAGTGGGCGTTTACCTTAACTGTTTTTTGTTTTTTGCCAATATTTTCTTAAATATGAAAAATATCACAAAAACATTTAAACAAACTTTGAAGACAACAAAGAAATAAACATATTTTGCTAGGAAACATTTTTCATAAAATCATTTTTATTCGAGAAAAAAATTTATTATTATTTTTTTAATTTTTGGTTTATAATTATAAAACGATAATAGTTACAGCAAATTTATGTTCATACTAATTGTAGAGAATGCTAAAATGAACGACTTATAAAGAATAAGTTTTTTTCGAAATCCATTTAGTTTTTGAGTAAACTGAGTTTTTGAATTTGAAGTATAATTTTTCCCTCTTTCATAATTTTTTTCAGTTTCATCCGCTCGATGTACATTTAAGATACGATTTAAATAGAAAATAAACCATGAAAGCGTAAATATAAATGATACCATCAAGTCGGAGAAAGTAACATGATGGCCACATCACCATTTTTTCTTTACATAACAGTCCGTCTGTGCGCGCTGTATCTCAAAAACTAATACAGAAATGAAACCATGAAACTTTGAACATAACTGTTATTTAAGAATTTGAAGAGCTTGAAAGCTTTTGGTAAAATTTCGTATTTTCGAATATTTACCTTAACAGTTTTTTGTTCTTTTAGCCTTTTTGGCTTTAGGACAATGTTTTTAGTTTTCTTAGGGGCATTTTTAAAAGACATTTCTTCGAGGATTCTTTTCGGAACTTATTTTTTAGGACTTATTTTTAAGACTTTTTCTGTCAGGACCTTTATTTTCAGGATTTCTTAAAAAAAACGGGATTTTTTTCAGGATTTATTTTTTGGAACGTTTTCGGGACTTTTCGTTGCGGACTTCTTTTCGGGATTTTTTTCACACTTTTTACAATTTCTCTTTTCATGACCTTTTTGGACCTTTTTAAGGACTTTTTCAGATATTTTTGTTTTTTTTTTTCAACACTATTTTCAAAAGTTTTTATTTGAGGAATTTTGTTAATGACATTTTAGGCCTTTTTGCAGGACATTTTTTTCACGGACCATTTTAAGGACTTTTTACAATCCTTTTTTTTATAAATGTTTTTGTTTATTTTTAAACATATTATTTTCATGGCAATTTTTCAAGAGTGTTTTTACAGGACAATTTTTTTGATATTTCGGGATTTTTTTGGAATTTTCTTCGACATTTTTTATAATTTTTACTTTTCATGACCTATTTTGGACCCTTTTAAGGACTTTAGATATTTTTAGCAATTTTTTTTTCAAGACAATTTTAAACCTTTTTATTTCAGGAATTTTGTTAAGGACTTATTTTAGGTCTTTTTGTAGAACTTTGTTTCAAGACTGGGATTACTTTTTCAGGGTAATTTCTTCAGATCTTTTTAAGGATCATTTAAAGGATTTTCAGTTATTTCAGATTTTTTTTTGTTTTTGTTTTTAAACATGTTATTTTCAGGTCAATTTTTTATATTTCGGGATATTTTTCAGACATTTTTTTTCAGAATTTTTTCATGACATTTTTTAGAATTCTGCTTTTGATGACCTTTTTTGGACCTTTCTAAGGTTTTATTTCCGGAATTTTGTTAAGAACTTATTTTAGGCCTTTTTGCAGTAATATTTTTCAAGACACTTTGGGATTTCTTTTTCGGGATAATTTCTTCAGATCTTTTCAAATACTTTTTACAATGCTTTTTTTTCAGAAATGTTTTTGTTTATTTTTTAAACATGTTATTTTCAGTACAATTTTCAAGGACAATATTTTTATGACACTCAATCGGGTCTCTTTTTCTAAACTTTCTTCAGGATTTATTTTAACTTTCTTTCAGGATTTTTGGGGCTTTTTTTGGGACATTTATTTCTAGTATTTTGTATGGCGACTATTTTTCAGGACTTTTCTTTGCGGCTTTTATCAGGACTCTTTTTTCAAGACTTTCCTTCATAACTTTTTTTCGGGACTTTTTCGAGAATTTCTTAAGAATCTCTTGTTCAGGACTTCTTTTCAGGATTCTTTTCTGAATTTTCTTAATTACATTTTTCAGAATTATCTTTTCGGGAATTTTTTCCAAGCTTTCTTCACAGGGCTTTTTACACTACTGTATTTCAGGATATTTTTTCTAGAATTAATTTTCAGGACTTCTTGTTCCGGACTTTTTTTCAAAACACTTTCTCGGACTTCTTTCAGGATTTTTTTGAGGACATTTATTTCTGGTGTTTTACATGAAGACCTAATTTTTCAGGACTCTTCTCGCAGTACTTTTTTTTAGACTTTTTTACAACTCTTTTTCACTAACTTTTTAACAGGACTCTTTTTTCAAGACTTTATTCTGAAAACTGTTTCTCCAGGACTCTTTTTCAGGACCTTTTTTGCCAGAACTCTTTTCCAAGACTTTCTTTTAGGTCTTTTTGATGGAACTGTTTTTCAGGACAGTTTTTTGTCAGGACTCTTTTTCAGGACTTTTTAGCAGGACTTTTTTATCGGGACTTTTTGAAGACTTTTGTGTCCAGGACTTTTATTAGGGTTTTTAGGACTTTTTAATTAGGATTATTTTTAGAAATCTTTTTCAGGACTCTTTTTTCGCATTTTTTTTTAGTTTTTCAGTAAACTTACGGTAAAGATTATTAGAATTTGAAACATAATTTGTAATTTTAAACACCATTACCACTCGATCATGTGAAACGTTCGATTTAAAATATGATTTAAATTGAAAATAATGAATGAATCTATAAATATAAATAACTATTATACCATCAAATCGGAGAAAGTAACATGATGGCCACATCACAATTTTTTAATTTAACTGCAACTTCAACTTACATCCAGCGGACAGTTGGTAAACTTGCAGATTATGCATGCATGGACATGATGTATGTGAGGGTTATACGATGTCAGGCTTCAACGTGCATCCTTAATCATGTCCCAGATAACATCTGTAATACGCTTTTGAATGTGAGGCTATGAATGTCCTCTCTCCATATTGCACACTTCATTGGGTCCAAGTGTTGCCCTGCTCGCTAAATATTTCCTTTATGGATATTGCTCCTTATTACTACATGGGGATGTGGGGAACTACACACACGCTTCACTGAAATAATTAGCCAATTCACTTTCAGTTTAATAATATAAAACAACGGATAAAAAGGCAAACATATACCTTATGTTCCAGTTATAAAAAAAAACAATTTGTATATTGTGGAACACCCTGTATACATAAAAATATTTTCCGATTATAGAGTCGATACTTATCTACAACTTTTATATATATATATATATATATATATATATAGGAGAATTTTTAACGACCGTACATGTGAATAACTGTAGATAAAGTGCTAACGAGATTCTCGGTCAGATGATGATAAAAATTTGCCTCACACATTTGCAAATTTTTATCATCATCTGACCGAGAGCACTTTATCTACAGTTATATATATATATATCGCTGAAGAAAATCAAAAGTATCATTAATTGTCCACGTGAATTGGGTCTGAGTAGAAGATCATTCTGTGAACTCCGCCCGTGCTCCCTTCGTTTGAAATTTTGAGTATGTTTTTTGATCTTTTGTCGTACTGAGAATTTTATTTTGTAAGAAAGGAGAGCAGATATATAGTAAATAAATAAATAAATAAATAAATATAAATAATATTTTTCTAACCAAAATTTAAACAAAAAGGCGCTTTAGTAAGACAAATTATTACTCTACAATTTCTATTTATATCTGAATTTTCAACCCCTTCAAAAAATCCTGTGGACGCCCATGCTCCGAATACGACTTAATTAGAGTAATTAAATAAATAACGGACGAAGATTCCCCGTATATAGCTGAATCAAAAGTGTGAACATACCTCCGACAAAATTATTTATTTAATTATATTAATACTCCGTAATTCGGGAAAATCATCGAATATAATTAGAGTAAATTGGTAAAATTACGGAATCACTACTGAACACCCAAAGGTGTTTTATTTTCAAAATTTAACATAAAAGATTCTTTTTCCATCTTAAATATTTAATATAGGCTTAAAAAATTAAAATTCACTTGGTTTGTTTCACGATTAAATATTTAAGGCTAAAAAGTTATTTTGACGCTTCAGTGAGGCACCCGGTATTTCAACTCAGTAGTTGACATAAGATAATACTAAGATATGAACGGTATTTCTAATTCTTGAGATGTGCACAGTGCATGCATAATTTATTGGAAATAATGTAGTGGAAAAGTATGTTGCGGCTTTCGCGCCGAGGATTACTACGTTTTAAGAGAGAACGTTAAGTTTCCATTGGTGGATATTGTTATGGAGATGCAAGTAGGTAACATTTTTATTGCGAGTGCTCCCGAGATATATGTATATCCTACAAGCTCCTACTTCTGTACTTTAAGCAGCTTTCTCTACGTTTTTAGATTGCTGAATAACTAAGAATATAGCGCGAGGGAGACGTAAACCACTTATCTGTAATACCTGAAGCGGGGTGACCTTTTAAATATTCTTTGAGATCTTCATAAATATTGGTAATAATAATAATAATAACACGAAGTCTGTTAAAATGGTGGAATCGTTTGTTGGGTCACACATTGTTCGGAGATCGGAAATAATTTCGTTTTTGGAAGGTCAATTAAAACTACTCTTACTTTAAAAAAAAATTTGATTTGAAATAATTTCCTGAAGAAACCACTGGTTCGATTCCGGGTTTCTACACTTCACTAGAAATATCCCTTCAAGACGCCTCGGAAAATGTACTTTTGCAAGAACAAATGTCGATTTCAAGCCCGTGACGCGTCAGCAAAAAAAATTCGAAAATTGAAAAAATCGAAAAAATCAACTTTTTTAATAATTATCGAAGACCATTGAAGTACACCTTCTTTTTCATCAGAAGAACGAGAGAAATTGCTCGGCATCAAAAAATTTCAGCTATCTTCAATAGCAAAAAAATTGGCGTGTCACCATGAACATTTTCCAAAAAAGTCGATTTTTCAGATTTTGATTGGCTGTAGCGGCTGAACAAAAACTCCAAATTAAACGCGGTTTTCAAATCCGTGCTCCTCGTGTGCAAATTAATCGGATTCTATTAAAATTGGTGATTTAAAATTTTTGACGAAAACCTGAAAAACTACCCAAGGGTCCCCCCTTCTTACTTTTTCTAAAAAAATGGCTTTGAAACAATTTTCTGAAAAAACCACTGGTTCGATTCCGGGTTTCTACACATCACTGGAAAGATCCCTTCAAGACGCCTCGGAAAATGTACTTTCACAAGACCAAATGTCAAATTGAAGCCCGTGACGTGTCAGCAAAAAAAACTCGAAAATGGAAGAAATCGAAAAAATGCAACTTTTTTAATAATAATCGTAGACCATTAAAGTATATATTCTTTTTCATCGGAAAAACGGCAGAAATTGACTTCAGCTATCTTTAATAGCAAAAAAATAGCATGTCACCATGAGCATGTTCGAAAATTTTCTAAAAGTCGATTTTTCAACCTTTAATCGGCTGTAGCGGCTGAACGAAAACTCCAAATTGAACGCGGTTTTCAAATCTGTGCTCCTCGTATACTAATTAGTCGGATTCAATTAAAATTGGAGATTTTTAATTTTTGACAAAAACCTGAAAATCTACCCAATGGTACCCCCTTCTTACTTTTTCTCAAAAATTGGCTTTGAAATCATTTCCTGAAGAAACCACTGGTTCGATTCCGGGTTTCTTCACATCACTGGAAAGATCCCTTCAAGACGCCTCGAAAAATGTATTTTTGCAAGAACAAATGTCAACTTAAAGCCTGTGAGGCGTCAGTAAAGCAAACTCGATAATCGAAAAAAATCGAAAAAATCAACTTCTTTAATAATTATCATAGACTATAGAAGTATACCTTCTTTTTCATCGGAAAAAAGAGAGAAAATGGCTAGCGTTAAAAAATTTCAGCTATTTTCAATAGCAAAAAAATTAGCATGTCACCATGAAAATTTTCAAAAAAAAGTCGATTTTTCAGATTTTGATCGGCTGTAGCGGCTGAACGAAAACTCCGAATTGCACTCGAATTTCAAATCTGTGCTCCTCGTGTACTAATTAGTCGGATTCGATTAAAATTGGAGATTTTTATTTTTTGACGAAAACCTGAAAATCTTCCCAATGGTACCCCCTTCTTAGTTTTTCTCAAAAATTGGCTTTGAAATCATTTCCTGAAGAAACCACTGGTTCGATTCCGGGTTTTTACACATCACTGGAAAGATCCCTTCAAGACGCCTCGGAAAATGTACTTTCGCAGGAACAAATGTCAATTTGAAGCCTGTGACGCGTCATCAAAGAAAACTCGAAAATGGAAAAAAATCAAAGAATCTACTTTTTTAATAATAATCGTAGACCATTGAAGTATACCTTATTTTTCATCAGAAGAACGAGAGAAATTGATTGGCGTTGAAAAATTTTAGCTATCTTCAATAGCAAAAAAAATGGCATGTCACCATGGACATGTTACAACATTTAAAAAAAAAATCGATTTTTCAGGCTTTGATCGGCTGTAGCGGCTAAACGAAAACTCCAAATTGAACGCGGTTTTCAAATCTGTGCTCCTCGTATACTAATTAGTCGGATTCAATTAAAATTGGAGATTTTTAATTTTTGACAAAAACCTGAAAATCTACCCAATGGTACCCCCTTCTTACTTTTTCTCAAAAATTGGCTTTGAAATAATTTTCTGAAGAAACCACTGGTTCGATTCCATGTTTCTATACATCACTGGAAAGATCCCTTCAAGACGCCTCGGAAAATATACTTTCGTAGGAACAAATGTCAACTCGAAGCCCGTAACGCGTCAGTAAAGAAAACTCGAAAATGGAAAAAATCGGAAAAATCAACTTTTTTAATAATTATCGTGGACCATTGAGGTATACCTTCTTTTTTATCGGAAAAACGAGACAAATTGACAGGCGTTAAAAAATTTCAGCTATTTTCATTAGCAAAAGAAATGGCATGTCACCATGAAAATTTTCAAAAAAAAACGATTTTTCAGACTTTGAACGGCCGTAGCGGCTAAACGAAAGCTCCAAATTGAACGCGGTTTTCAAATCTGTGTTCCTCGTATGCCAATTAGTCGGATTCAATTAAAATTTGAGATTTTTAATTTTTGACGAAAACATGAAAATCCACCCAATGGTACCCCCTTCTTACTTTTTCTCAAAAATTGGCTTTGAAATAATTTTCTGAAGAAACTACTGGTTCGATTCCGGGTTTCTACACATCACTGGAAAGATCCCTTCAAGACGCCTCAGAAAATGTACTTTCGCAAGAGCAAATGTCAATTTGAAGCCCATGACGCGTCAGCAAAGAAAACTCGAAAATGGAAAAAATCGAAAAAATCAACTTTTTTAATAATTATCGTGGACCATTGAAGTACACATTCTTTTTCATCGGAAAAACGAAAGAAATTGATTGGCGTTAAAAAATTTCAGCTATTTTCAATACTAAAAAAATCAGCGTGTCACCATGAACAGGAAATTAAAAAAAAAATCGATTTTTCAGATTTTGATCGGCTGTAGCGGCTGAACGAAAACTCCAAATTGAATGCGGTTTTCAAATCCGTGCTCCTCGTGTACTAATTAGTCGAATGCAGTTAAAATTGGAGATTTTCAATTTTGGACGAAAACCTGAAAATCTACCCAATGGTACCCCCTTCTTACTTTTTCTCAAAAATTGGCTTTGAAATCATTTCCTGAAGAAACCACTGGTTCGATTCGGGGTTTCTACACATCACCGGAAAGATCCCTTCAAGACGCCTCGGAAAATGTACTTTCGCACGAACAAATGTCAATTTAAAGCCCGTGAAGCGTCAGCAAAGAAAACTCGAAAATGCAAAAAATCGGAAAAATCAACTTTTTTAATAATTATCGTAGACCATTGAAGTACACTTTCTTTTTCATCAGAAGAACGAGAGAAATTGATTCGCGTTGAAAAATTTTAGCTATCTTTAATACTAAAAAAATTAGCGTGTCACCATGAACATGTTGGAAAATTTTCAAAAAAAATCGAATTTTCAGACTTTGAACGGCCGTAGCGGCTAAACGAAAGCTCCAAATTGAACGCGATTTTCAAATCTGTGTTCCTCGTATGCCAATTAGTCGGATTCAATTAAAATTTGAGATTTTTAATTTGAAATAATTTTCTGAAGAAACCACTGGTTCGATTCCAGGTTTCTACACATCACCGGAAAGATCCCTTCAAGACGCCTCGGAAAATGTACTTTCGCACGAACAAATGTCAATTTAAAGCCCGTGAAGCGTCAGCAAAGAAAACTCGAAAATGCAAAAAATCGGAAAAATCAACTTTTTTAATAATTATCGTAGACCATTGAAGTACACTTTCTTTTTCATCAGAAGAACGAGAGAAATTGATTCGCGTTGAAAAATTTTAGCTATCTTTAATACTAAAAAAATTAGCGTGTCACCATGAACATGTTGGAAAATTTTCAAAAAAAATCGAATTTTCAGACTTTGAACGGCCGTAGCGGCTAAACGAAAGCTCCAAATTGAACGCGATTTTCAAATCTGTGTTCCTCGTATGCCAATTAGTCGGATTCAATTAAAATTTGAGATTTTTAATTTGAAATAATTTTCTGAAGAAACCACTGGTTCGATTCCAGGTTTCTACACATCACCGGAAAGATCCCTTCAAGACGCCTCGGAAAATGTACTTTCGCAAGAACAAATGTCAAATTAAGGGCCGTGACATGTCAACAAAGAAAACTCGAAAATGGAAAAAATCGGAAAAATCAACTTTTTTAATAATTATCGTAGACCATTGAAGTATACCTTCTTTTTCATTAGAAAAACGAAAGAAATTGACTGCCGTTAAATTTCAACTATCTTCAATGGTAAAAAAAATAAGGGTGTCGCGACTTATAAAAAATAAGTCAAGACGTTCGATTTACATTTAAAATATGATTTAAATTGAAAATAAATCATAAATAACAATGATTCTATCAAAGTGGAGAAAGTAACATGATGGCCACATCACCATTTATTTTAAATTTATTGTTGTAACTCATATTGTAAAAGACGAAAAGTATTGTATTTCTCGTTGCAGTTTTATGTATCTAGATGTAAGGGTATTTTTACTTTAATAACAAATAAAGAGGCTGATTACGACCGTTACTACGAGGTAATCCATTATTGAACCGAATTCGAACATTTACCAAGTTAAAACAATGGTGAATTTTTCAATGCAGTTTATGAATTGACTAAAATGATTATCAAAAATAAAAAAAAGCAAGGCCGCAGTTGATCAAAAAAATTCAAATCTATATTTATACCGTACTGAAATAAATATGCCGTGCTTACGTGCATTTATACGTTACTACAAGTTATAAATTTATGAATGTTTTCGTGATGAATTGCATCCGTGTTTTTTTTTTTGTTCGTTATGCATTTACAAACATCGAGGTGTATTTTTAAGCGGGTCATGGCAGCGTATTTAAATTATTGTGCAGTAGCGTTTTCGAAATAAAATTGCATTGAAATTAATCATCTGCCTGACGGATTCATCCTGTCCGGACGCAAACGACCTGAAATGCTAATAAATGAACAGACAATTATTCCTATGAAAAAAAAAATAAATAAACTGAATCTTTACATACACAATAAATATACGCTGTGTACATAAAGTAAGGAATCAATTCGATTAAAATTCAGGGCATTTTCTTTCAGAAAAATGCTCGAACACGTGCATTATTATTTTTTAACGCGTATTTTTTGAGATGAAATTCAAATGTACAGGGTGTCCCAAAATCGAGTTAAAATTTTTAAATGTGAACCCCCATTTTTTGTTGCATTTTTTGGATTCTACGTAAAATTCTGAATTTATTATATGTAGCGTACCCCATGTCGATATTCAGCTGTTTTCGAAGAAATAGCGTTTAAAAAAGTATTACTACTATTTTATTTCTGGTAAAAGATAACATGGTTTCATCGAAACATTGAAATTAATAAGGAAAAATCATTATTTACTTAATGAAATTTACTGAAAATAACGAACAGGCATTTAAGGGCGCATACACAAAATATTTGTGAACCCATTTCCGTCAAAATGTATTCGAAAAAAATTTTTTGAACTTTCCTAATTTTTCGAGGTTTTTTAAACATTTTGAGAACCGATGCTTTCTCATTTAATTAGGTCTGCATGGAATGTGTGTTTGTTTATTTAAAACGCGAGATACGATTTCTTGCCTCCGAAATTTGAAGTGTTATCGCAACGTTTTTTTTTTTTTGTAAACGATAAACAGTTCTCAAGTTCATTGACGCTTAAAGAGCACTCAGATATTTCCTACGCGCTTGTTGTAATTCGATATCTAAAGCCGATGCCGTTTAAAAATTAGGTCACATTACCACTGCGTATTTTCACTCATTAACTTTAATAATTAATTGCTGGGTTTTTGTTACAGTTATAAACAAAATAATTGCGAATATTGTTTAAAAATAATATAATTTCTTTGTGGTTACGAGCCTGTTAGTTATTTCAAATACACCCTGTATATTTGTTCGGCAAAAATATGGAATTAACTTATTTAAATTGTTTATTTTAAAACTTGATTAATTTTAAGCGTTTTCAATTAGCTCTTAAAAATAAAGCAATAACTTAATGAATTAGAATTAAAGTATTAAATTGTGGGTTACTATGTAGCAATGGTAGCAAGCTTCCTCTAATATTCGAAATAATAAAATAACCATTTCCCAAAGCAAACATTTACAAATAAACTAATGATAAAATATTTCACAATTGTCCCACCGAAAATAATATTTGCGTATTAAACGAAAATACAATAATATTCATTGTATTACACATTTAAATTATTCAACTATGCAATAACATAATTACCTCGCCATAATTTATTTATTCGTCTGCGCCGCTGAAAACATGATTACGAAAGCGACGTGACACGGTTTTAAATTCAAATAATCGCTGCATCTAAAAACAAAAACAAAACAAAAAAAAGTTAATGCGGGTCGGACGGGGAAAAAGTGAAACTTATCGTGGCATAGGGGCAATTATCCGCATTTCAGCATTTAACTGTGAACGCCAGTTAAAAGTAACGATAATGGCACACTAATGTAATGACAGTGATGGATAACATTACGACCGGTAAATGCAGTAATTGTCTTCCATTTGACCAGAATGTATTTCCCCTACTCGTATGCTTTATTGATTCATAATCATAATTCAATCCCTGGATATTACATGATTTTTTTTTATTTCTGTAGGCTAAATATACTGGTTTGAATGAAAAATGCAACACCAAGAAGTTATGGTCAGATTTTAATGAAAATTTCACAGAAGTTGTGTTTGAATGTCTCAAGTAAACGATCAAAATTTCAGTTGAAAAACTTACTTACAGAAGCATGTTTTTTTAATAATGAGTCGGTCCTCCATTGTTTCTAATGCACGCATTCACGCGGTTCGGCATGCTTTGAATGAGGTGATCAATATCTTCTTGGGTTAACTCATCCCAAGCTTCCTGAATCCGCAAACGGAGTTCGTCCAAAGTGTCTGGGGCGCGGGGTAAATTTCCTAGTCTGACGCCTATCATATCCCAAACATGTTCGATGGGCGAAAGGTCTGGTGAACGAGAAGGCCATGGAAGCACTACAACGTTAGCTTCTTCTAAACACTCCATTGTTACCCTTGCTGTATGTGGGCGAGCATTATCTTGCTGAAAGATAGGGTTTTGCAACCATTGTAAGTACGGCTCTAGAATAGTCTGTACGTAGCGCCAAGCATTTAGGGTGCCAGGAATAAAAACTAGAGGGGACCTACCACCATACGTGATGGCACCCCAAATCATCACCCCTGCGTGAGAGCAGTATGCCGAGGAGGCGCGAAGTCCATATTTTTCCGTTCCCCGCGGAAACGTCTGACACGTCTACGTCCATCGTTGGCCCACAAACAAAATCTGGATTCGTCAGTGAACACAATTTGTTGCCATTCTTGTCTCCAATTCACCCGTTCTCTACACCATTCCAACCTAGAAGCTCTATGATGTGGAGTCAGGGGAAGGCAACAAAAAGGACGATAACCACGCATTCCAAAACTCCGTATTCGATGATATATCGATGCCATTGAGATTCTAACATTCAATGTATCCCTCCAAGTGTTTCCAATGGCCCGCGTAGTGGATAATCTTTCTCTTATCGCCAAAAGTCTCAACCTGCGTTCTTCGCGGTCTGTCGTTCTTCGCTATGGTCTAGATCCTCTCCGACGTCCATGAAAACCTTCCTCAGACCATCTTCGCCAGCACCTCATTATTGTGGTTGCGTCACGTTCCATTCTATTGGCAATTTCTCTAAACGAAAGATCACCCTCTCTCATGCCAATAATACGAACTCGCTCGAAATCACAAAATTTCGACGGTTACGAACTCTGGGCATTTTAAACGATGTTCTTCGCACTATTATCACGAGAAAACTAATCCAAATTGTTCCATGTTTATAAAAACACCATTTGATATTGCTATTTTTCGTATATAAAATTATCCCAGAAAGAGGTTTGACGAAGGAGTTTTTTACTTTCTCCGTTACGAAGTACGAGAAAGTATTGTGATCGTGATTTTTTTTTCAAAAATTTTTTTTACGGAAATATCCGTTTTGGGGTCCCTAGATGCCATTTCAACAATTTTTGGAAAAAAAAAATTGTGTCTGTGTGTGTGTGTGTGTGTGTGTGTCTGTATCTCAAAAACTAATAGAGCAATTGATATCAAACTTTAAACATACGTCTTATTTGATAATCTGAAGAACTGAAAAGCTTTTGGTAAAATTTCGTACACCGGAAGTGAGCGTTTACCTTAACTGTTTTTTGTTTTTTGCCAATATTTTCTTAAATATAAAAAATATCACAAAAACATTTAAACAAACATTGAAGGAAACAAAGAAATGAACATCTTTTGCTTGAAAATATTTTTCATAAAATCATTGCTGTTCGAGAAAAAAATTTATTAATTTTTTTTAAATTTTTGGTTTATAATTATGAAACGATAATAGTTACAGCAAATTTATGTGAATAATAATTGTAGAGAATACCAAAATAAACAACTTCTAAAGAATAAGTTTTTTTCGAAATCTCGTTAGTTTTTGTGTAAACCGAGTTTTTGAATTTGAAGTATAATTTTTCCATCTTTTTTTTTTTTTTTTTTTTTTTATTGAATTAACGGGTCATGACCCAAGAATACATACACTAACAAACATATTTACAATAAATGCGCAATGAATACAAATTTCATCAGAACATAAAATGTTATTTTAAAAATAATGATAAACATAATCGTAATTTATACAAAAATCTATACAAAAATGAGAGATATATATATATGTATATATATCATAATTTTGACGTTTTAAACGTCAGTTTCATCCGAGTTTACACAACACTCGATGTACATTTAAAATATGATTTCAATTGAAAATAAATCATGAAAACGTAAATATAAATGGCTATACCATCAAATCGGAGAAAGTAACATGATGGCCACATCACCATTTTTTAATCAGATGCAGATAAGACCCAAAAAATGTAATTTGTAGTTTTTTGAGCGAAAGGGCAGATTTTGAAAATGCTTTTGGCACAGCGTTGTACCCATTGGACAGATGTAGACGTGATTAAAAAATAAATTATTTTGTAATGTTGTTCAGGATAACACTTAAACGAAAAGACCTCAAGAGTTCAAGTTATTTTAGTAAAGAAGATGTAGGCTAAAGAATTAAATTTGTCGTTAAATTAACTTCTGGTGTTTTAAAATTAATGCAAAACGTTCAAATTGCACGATTTTAACCCGAAAATTTAAAATTGCCATTTTGATTTTTACTTTCTCCGTTACGAAGTACGAGAAAGTATTGTGATCGTGATTTTTTTTTCAAAATTTTTTTTTACGGAAATATCCGTTTTGGGGTCCCTAGATGCCATTTCAACAATTTCTGGAATTTTTTTTTGTGTCTGTGTGTGTGTGTGTGTGTGTCTGTGTGTGCGCGCGCTGTATCTCAAAAACTAATAAAGCAATTGATATTAAACTTTGAACATCCATCTTATTTGATAATCTGAAGAACTGAAAAGCTTTTGGTAAAATTTCGTACACCGGAAGTGGGCGTTTACCTCAACTGTTTTTTGTTTTTTGCCAATATATTCTTAAATATGAAAAATAGCACAAAAACATTTAAACAAACTTTGAAGACAACAAAGAAATGAACATCTTTTGCTTGAAAACATTTTTCGTAAAATCATTTTTGTTCGAGAAAAAAATTTATTATTATTTTTTTAATTTTTGGATTATAATTATAAAACGATAATAGTTACAGCAAATATATGTTAATAATAATTGTGGAAAATGCTAAAATGAACAACTTACAAAGAATAAGTTTTTTTCTAAATCCCTTTAGTTTTTGAGTAAAATGAGTTTTTATATTTGAAGTATAATTTTTACATCTTTCATAATTTTGACGTTTTAAACGTCAGTTTCCTCCGAGTTTACAAAGCGCTCGATGTACATTTAAAATATGATTCAAATTCAAAATAAACCATGAAAGCGTAAATATAAGTGATACCATCAAGTCGGAGAAAGTAACATGATGGCCACATCACCATTTTTTATTGAAATCTTAATGAGTTACTTTTTATACCGAAAGCCATCAATTGTAGAAAAATTAAATAAATTCTGGCTGTTTTTCTTGGTGTTGCATTTTTCATTCAAACCAGTATATAAGCATATAACTCCGTAATTTGTAGTTGTAAGTTAATCAATCTTTCACACTTCCTAGCCCATACCGCAACCATTCCAAATATCCAAATGTTTTCTCTTTATCTTTATAAATATTTGAGTGGTATTGAATTAATTAAAAATTAGCATTTTTTTAAAATTATAATTAAGATCAAAAATATTTTTGTAACTACGTAATTTCCATTCTTATATGATCGACATATAAAATGCACTATGATCTGTTTCCTATACCTAAAAAACTACATTGAAAACCGTTTAAAAAGCATGGGTGACCCTCCCCTTAATCTGCAGGATTGAAAATATATAACCTCTCCGCGCCTAGTATCACCGTTACGTGTGGAGTTTTATGTTTTCTGAATGCACTGGTTTATATTTTTCACTTCAGCAAACATGAGTTAGGTAAGATCAATTCGATCATTTTATTTTACATTTAAACAACTTTTATAGCTCTCTAGAGGCGGAACGATTATAATAATGAAATGGAGAGCGATTTTATCCCACAGACATCTCATCAATTCACAAGCCGTTTGTATCAGCAGTGGGAATAATACAAATGCAAATTAAGTTACTAGAATGTAATGTCTAAACACTAAACACTGTTCAGTTTAAATTTGTTGTATCGCCATTCCCTTCTATACGTAATTGGTCCATTAATTATTTAAATAACCCCTAATTAAATTGCGAGAACAAGACGTCGCCGTCGCGTCGTCTTGTTGTGGGGGGTAGCATTCCGTGTCGTCGCCGACGAAAACTCCCCGCGTATCCGTTTGTTGAACAAAAGGATTAAAATTGGAATACACTCTACCAACAAGGGTATTCAACAAGTGAATGCATAAATTATATATGCGTTCCCACTGATGGGCCTAAACCACGCAACGAGGTAATCGGCATGTAAATACCTTCCGCAGAAATGTATCTTAAATGTAAGACAGAAATTACTCGTGTGTGTTTCAAAAAGAAATTAATCGCAGTCGCGTATGAATTGAAATTCGCATGTCACTGAATAATTGCAACAACAACCATGAAAGTTTAATTAGAGACATGCGTATTTCAATTCATAGGCGACTGCGATTATTTATCGTAATTAAATTTAATGACGACAAAATATAGCCGACTAAATGAATATTCAGCCTATTCCTAAGGCTACAAAATTAGATCTTAGAAAGTTAATTTTTAGTCTCTAGAACAGTGATGCGCAAACAGAGGCTTTCAACCAGTTTCAAAATATTGCGCTACTAACAGGTAGCGTGCCTAGGTTAGGTTAAAAGATATTATTTTAGGAGCTATTAGATTATTTTAAAATTAAACTGCGTTGTTAATGATACCAGGCAGAAAACATTTTGAAATTGGTTGACATAATTTTTCAAAAATTATCGGAATCGCCTTGAGGGACCTCAAAGCAAAAATTTCCGTTGAAATTTCGCATTCAAAAAATGTCATGATTATATTACTTTCTTCGTACGAGTTAAGGGTGGGCTAAAAACATAAAAAAGTTATATCGAAAAATATTAACGTTAATTCTAGCTCCCAGCCAAAAAATCAAAAATATTCGCATAAAAATCAATAATTCAGGTTAGAAAATCTGAAATATAGGCCAGAAAATCGAAAATTTATACCAAACATCTAAAACAAAAAAAAAGTAAAAAATGCATACAAAAAAAAAACAAATTTTTAAAAAGCAAATGGAAAACTCTGGCCAAAATTAAGCACATTCAGTCCCAAAAATAAAAAATTGGGCCAAAAATCTAGAACGTAAATAAAATTTAAAAAAAAATGCATTCCAAAAAATCGAAATTTTCAAACAGCAAATAAAAAATTCTGGCCAAAATGAAGAATATTTAGACCCAAAAGTAAAAAAATTGGACCAAAAAATAATTGAAAATGCTGACGAAAGATTCAAAATATAGGCTAAAATCAGATATCCTGGTCTGAAAATTAAAAAAATAGGTAATTGGTTAAAATAATTTCGTCACGACTGTCTTTTTCTAATTGTATTGTCAGATTTACACTTCAAACTTTAAATCAACGTCTAATTAAAAACAAATAATTTAAGTTTAATTAAGGGTACAGTCTACTTTACAGGCCTGAAAAGGATGATTACCGGTATCTTTTTTGAGACGATAAATACATTAGACGACTAATAAAGTTTTTAACTTGAATGTTTTTCCCAGAAATTTAATAAGCCTTTAAAAAATTGAAGCAAAGAAATTGAAAATACATGCTAAAGATCTAAAATATAAGTCTAAATCAAAAATTTAGGTCTAAAAATAAAACATTTAGGCCAGAAAATTAAAAAAAATAATAAGTAATTGGTTTAAATAATTCCCTCACGACTATATTTTTTCTAAGTAAATGCCAAATTTTAACTTAAAACAAAACTGAACGCCTGAATTGAAATAAATAATATAAAATCAAGTGAAACTAAAAATATAAAATCAAGTAAATAATCTCAAATGAAAATAAAAACCTTGCAGAAAAAACAGGAATAAAAAATAAAAAATTCGGGACTAAATATAAAACATGTATAATCACTGAATAAAAAACTTACTATGTTTTTTAACAAAATTTATTTATTGTACAAATAGATTAAATAAATTGTGGTAAAAAAACATGGTAAGTGTTTTATTCAGTGTTTCTATAATGAATTACCACGTAGTAACGGTCGCAACCATCACCATGATAAAACATGTAAATTGCAAAATCTAAAATAACGGTCTGAACCTAAATAAAAACTCAAAAATGCAGACTAAAAATTTAAAAAAATGTGTATGAATATGAAAAATTCTGGATAAAAACTATAAAATATAGGCCAAAAAATCAAAAATTCAGACTAAAAATTTTGAAGTGTTTAGGCCTAAAATTAAAAATTTGTAGCAAAGATATTGAAAATATATGCCAAAGATCTAAAATATGGACCAAAAAAAATTTTGGCCAAAAAATAAAATAAAATAAAGTCGTTGGTTGAAACAATTCAAACAAGTAAATATCAAATTTTAACTTGAAACAAAAATGGCTAAATTAAAATAAAATATATAAAATCAACTATTTTTTTAAACAATAATTTCGTCAACAACATTTTCGAAGATGTTAATTTTCTTGTTGCTTTTAATATTTGTTTAAAAGTTTTTGTCATATATTTTATATTTCTTGAATAACTTTCTCACTTACTTTGTGAAACACTTGAAAATAATAAAAGATAAATCAAAAATCAACACTTGTTTTTTTTCACAAATTCGTTGTTTATTGTGAAATTAGTCGAGCAAATAAACAACGAATTTGTGAAACAAACCAAGTGTTCATTTTTGATTTATCTTGTATTATATCTTTTATATTTAAAAAACTATATAAGAAAACACAAAAAGCGATTAAGGTTAACACCCACTTACAAAATGTTACCTAAAGCTTTTTAGTATTTCGAATTGTTAAATAAGATAAGATAAGATAAGAATTTATTAGTCTGTTCATTGCTTACAAAACAATATTAGACACGTCATAATTTAAGTGTTTAAAAGCGTTACTTAAAATATAATAAAACAAAACAAGATAAAATAAGACTTATGTCCAAAATTCCATGTCAGTTGCTCTATTATTTAAGATACAGCGCACACAGGCACACGCACACAAAATGAAATAAGTCGCTTATTAAAAAAAATGTGGCTTGAAAACTTTTTACAAAAAAAAAATTAAAATTAAAATTAAAAATAAAGTAAGCTTACGAATAAAAAAAAATGGTGATGTGGCCAACATCTACTGTATCCGATTTGACGATATAATTATTATTTATATTTTTCTTTTCTTAAGTATTCAAA
This sequence comes from Ocypus olens, assembly GCA_910593695.2. Taxonomy (NCBI): domain Eukaryota; kingdom Metazoa; phylum Arthropoda; class Insecta; order Coleoptera; family Staphylinidae; genus Ocypus; species Ocypus olens. Next base: position 3,237,564 of record OU343053.1, on the reverse strand, counting down.
AGTTTTTCAATATTAAAAAAAAAAAATAACTTGCCTGAAAATTACCAAATTTCTATATATTAAATGTTTTTGAAATAACACAGGGTAATGAATAAATTGTTTTTTGTTTTGAAAAATTGTACCTTCTCCTCTGAATGTATTTTTTGATTTTATGTGATGTCATTTCGAGTCCAAAAATACACAATTTATTTTTGTATTTGAACATTTTAAGCAAATATTAATGACTAGGAACTCAACCTTTAAATTTTATGAATACATTAATTATATATTCTCATTATTTATTAGATCACGCGGTCCATCAACATCGTTAATTATTGTAAATAATTAGTAGTGTTTCGAACTATCTACATTTTACCTAAAGTTTTTACTTTCTCCGTTACGAAGTACGAGAAAGTATTGTGATCGTGTTTTTTTTTTCAAAAATTTTTTTTACGGATATCCGTTTTTGGGTTCCTAGATGCCATTTCAACAATTTCTGGAAAATTTGTGTGTGTGTGTGTGTGTGTGTGTGTGTGTGTGTGTTTGTGTGTGTGTGTGTGTGTGTGTGTGTGTGTGTGTGTGTGTGTGTGTGTGTGTGTGTGTGTGTGTGTGGCTGTGTGTCTGTGTGTCTGTGTGTGTGTGGCGGTGTGTGTGTGTCTGTCTGTGCGCGCTGTATCTCAAAAACTAATAAAGCAATTGAAATGAAACTTTGAACATACGTCTTATTTGATAATCTGAAGAACTGAAAAGCTTTTGGTAAAATTTCGTACACCGGAAGTAGGCGTTTACCTTAACTGTTTCTTGTTTTTTGCCAATACTTTCTTAAATATGAAAAGTATCACAAAAACATTTAAACAAATTTTGAAGACAACAAAGAAATGAACATCTTTTGCTTGAAAACATTTTTCATAAAATCATTTTTATTCGAGAAAAAAATTTAAAATTTGTTTTTTTAATTTTTGTTTATAATTATAAAACGATAATAGTTACAGCAAATTTATGTTAATAAATTATAAAGAATAAGTTTTTTTCGAAATCCCTTTAGTGTTTGACTAAACTGAGTTTTTGAATTTGAAGTATAATTTTTCCATCTTTCATAATTTTGACGTTTTAAACGTCAGTTTCATCCGAGTTTATACAACGCTCGATGTACATTTAAAATATGATTTTAATTGAAAATAAACCATCAAAACGTAAATATAAATGGCTATGATACCATCAAGTCGGAGAAAGTAACATGATGGCCACATCACCAATTTTTCTACACCGATGCTTTACAACGTGGCTGAAGGTAATCAAAATATTAGTTTTTTTTTGTCTCCCATTCCGAATCGAGATTAAATTCCTATCACTAGTCCGCGGCGTACCTCTTGATATCAACTCACTTTGAGGTCGCCGTAGCGAAAACGTGTGGCGGTTTTAGTGCGCGTTATGTTGTGATACATTGTTAGGATTTAATTTCAATATACATTTCGGAATTACACCCATTTGAGTGTTAGTGCTTGTGTGTTTCCGCTCTATCAATCCGAGAAAAGCAAAGAAGCATGATTGCACGGGATCATCTATGTTACTCCTTAACCGCCAATACAGACGCCTCGAAGTGATTTTCCTTTTTGGTAAGTAAGATTTTCTTGCAAGCTGCCTCTTTCGCAAAAAGTGACATCAACTTTTAAATCTTCAATGGAACACTGAAAATTTTTTGGATGAATTGCACTTTACGGTCAAAACGCAAAAATACGTTTGAAACAGTTTTTTGGAGAAACTAAGCTAAAATTTGAAAAAAACTCGCGGAGAAGTGTTTTAAGCTGAAAAAAACAATTATGTTTGTAATGTCTCTTGTTAGGCGGGGAATGGGTTTTTAATAAGTTTTCAATAATGCACATGTGGTTGCTAATAATGTCAATTTAATACTGAATTCTTTTTAAGATTGGTTGCACCTGGGCACCCCAACGGATGTAGCAAAAGGCAAAAAAAACATGAAATAATCAATACCCATTGAAGTTGATGCTCTCGGTGAAGCCTGTGAAGTTGATGCATCATCTGAGCTTGATAGCGCATTCAATGGCATATCTATTTCGGTGTGTCCTTCAAATCTATCGTCCTCTGCGACTTCGGTGTCTGCATCTGCATATTGGGATACCTTACGACTCCATCAACAAACTTCTGCAAGCAATGCATCCTGTTTTTTTCCCATTTAATAATAAATCGTAATGCGACAGCAAACGTCACTTTTTAGAACAAAATGAAATATCCGCCATTATGATTTCATGGCAAACCTTTGTTTTTAATTCGAAATAATTGTAAAGTTTTTTGTAAATTTCTCGGTAAATAATTCGAAATATTCATAATCATTTCTTTCACATATAAGTTGTCAACTCTCATCTGCACCATATTGTAAACCATAAATTAATATTCATAAGATTTCAGGGGCGGGAAGACCTCGGTCGATAGCCCGTTCAATAATAATTTAATATGTTAAATAAAACTTTTTATATGTAAGAACTTTAATGTACATATATTTATATAGTTATTGAATTGTTCTCTCTCTCTCTAATTCGAAATAATTGTAAAGTTCTTTGTAAATTTCTCGCTAAATACTCTGCAGAAACTATTGAGTAAGGTACCAAATGATTCAGCCTAAAAAGCTTTAAAAATAATGTACAAAGACCGTTACTGTTAAATAATTAGGGGAGCCTATATTAACACATTTTAAGTTTTACATGTAAATCGCTATGGCCCGCTTTGCAATTCAAGACACTGTATGTATGCCAAGGTCATGATTAAAATACAGTCTGGATTTTTTTGTCTACAATAATATCTTACATAAGTCGGAATACCGTTTATTCGCGACTACTGTAGAATTCTGAAATCAATTTTAATCATAGAACGTACACATTCTCACTCTTATGGAACAAAACACTATGTGCTTATGCGTTTTGCATGTAATTCGTTCCATAACAAGTAATGGAATGAATATTATATTACTGATGCACATTTGAGAATCATGCCAGGAAATTAAAAGAAACCAGACAAGCTTAGATCGATCAAGGACTTGTTTAAAGTTGTCAGTCAAACTTTAAAATTTTGTGGATAAAACAATTGGAACATAAAATCACTATAAACTACTAATAAATATTACCATATTCATGCGATTTAATATTACATATGGAATATACGTTTTATTTCATGAATAAATCAGGATTTCTCCATTCGTCTCTCTCCAATAACCGGCTGTATGTATAGCTCGGCGCATCGCCGAAAGAAGTTAAGAACATCTCGTTTCGAGATGAAACCTTTTTACAACCCATATAAATTTTATCAGATAAATTGTTCCACGGCTGCTTCCGCCCTAAATTAAATATGGAACTTTCTTAAGGAGGAAAGTTTGGCCGGCGGAAAATCCTGAAGGTTTAATCCCGCCGACTGATGTAATTCATTATGTGTAATTTATTCAATATCAGGGAGGCTTATTACGAAATACTTTTATCGCCCGAATATGTTAAAACGGGGCGATTTTTTATTGTCGCGTTGACATAACCCCAAAGTTTCGAAGTGAGAGACGCTGATGTAAATCAGTTTTGGAAGAGGTAACAAAGTTTTACGTGTATGGTATAAGTTACGTTTTCGTATAATATTATCTTGAGTTTGGGAAATTGGTGTGTATTTTTTGATGGGATACATTATTAACTCGTTTTCTGCGTCCCTTTCAAAATGATTATTAATATATGAATGGAACTTATTTAAGGAGTGGTAAAGTTATAACTAAAAGTTTACCCTAACGTAATTTATTTTATTTTATCCTATAATGTTAACATGCCAATAACTCCTTACGAGTAACGTTAAGGTACCTTTAACAACACTGGCGCTGTTAAGAAATTCTTAAAAATACTAGTGTTGTTATACGTATCTTAACGCAACTCGTTGCTATGGAGATATTGGCAAACAAACATGATTTCGCTTTTTGACGGTTTTCATTAAACATTTCATTAATTTAAAAAAAAAATAGGAACGGGATAAAATACACGTAACGTTATTTGCTTTTACATACTTTTCTCTCATCATGTAAAAACCTTCATAACGTTACTTGTTTCGTAAATTACTATCGTAAAATTTTTCCTGTTTGTCTCCATATTCCGGAAGAGAGTTATTTTTATTTTCGTGACTATAGTTTGGGCAATTTCCAAGTTTTACAAAGTAATAGTGTGCTATAAAAATATTTTAAAATTGGCGCCATTTTATCCCAACCAATACTCGCTATGATCAAATAGAAGGTGGCGTTAGATTTGCAATTTTCCCAATTTTATTTATTGGCAATCTTAAGTAAACGTTTACCTGTGGAGTTTTGCTTCTGTAAGTTTAGATATGTCTGATGGCGATGCCGAATTTGTATAACTAAAAATTTTACTAACATGTTTATCTATAAAATATAAAATATAAAAATAACATTGCCACTTATGGGGAATCAGAGAGACACCGAAATACTGCAATGATAAGGACTATAGTCCAGTGGCGGCTCGTGGAACCTTTTGATGGTAGAGCCACTTAGCATATAATTTACTTTTTGAGAAAAAAAAAACGATTATTGCTGCAAAATCATTCCGTAAATTAAATAAAGAGAAAAGTAGCCTTCATATATAAATATTCACGCAGTTCGTAATTCTACAAAATTAAGTCTTACAAAGGCTGACAAACAAATAACTTATTGGAACAAGTCACTAGCAAAAAACGTTTAGTGTTATCTGTATCTATTCGATGGACTTTTCTGGAAGAATTTGACTTTGGTCACCCGTTATCTTCTGTAAACCAAAAACAATTGAACAACGAATTCAATTCTTTGGTCCTCTATATATCTTTTGGATGAATGAAAGACTTCATTGAAAGAGTCTTAGAAATCCGATCATAAGTTCAAAAGTAAAAAAAAAACAATTTTATTTATTAACCTACGTCTATTATATAAGAACAATACTTTGCTAACACTTTTCGTTTAAGAGTTATCCTCAATAATCATAAAATATGTTTTGATCTTATCTGTCCAATGACTTTGCTGAAAGAATTTTCGAAGAATCTCTCCTCGCGTTCATGAATTGAATTATGAATTACATTTTTTGGGTCTTATCTGCGTCGTGGAAAATTCCAATACATTCCGTCGATTGCTTTGGAGATTTTTCATGTAAATTTATAAAAGATTACAATCATTTTTTTTTTGACTCGAAAAAAATATAAAAACAATTGCCATCTACTTGAAACTTTACAAAAAAACTGTCAACACAAGTGATTATACATTTCCGTAAAAATTAGAATATTTCAATGTGAACGGAGATGAAACTAAAAAAAAAATACAACAAATTCGTCGATGCGAAAAAAATATAAAAAAATTGCCATCGACTTGAAACTTCGCAAAATCACTCGATATTAATTCAAGAATGATTTGGTAAATAATTCAAATACATTCCCTCGATTACTTTGGCTATTTTTCATGTAAATTTATGAAAAATTATATTTTTTTGTTGACGCGAAAAAAATATAAAAACAATTGCCATCGACTTGAAACTTTCCAAAACAACTGACAACACATGTGATTCTAGATTTCCGTAAAAAATAGAATGCATCGTTTCTAAATATTAGAATATTTCAATGTGAACGGAGATGAAATAAAAAAAAATGCAACAAATTCGTTGACGCGAAAAAAAAAATATAAAAACAATTGCCATCGACTTGAAACTTTCCAAAACAACTGACAACACAGGTGATTCTACATTTCCATAAAAAATAGAAATGCATTATTTCTAAATTTTAGAATATTTCAATGTGAAAGCAGATAAAATTAAAAAAAAAGTTGCAACAAATTCGTCGACGCGAAAAAAATATAAATACAATTGCCATCGACTTGAAACTTTCCAAAACAACTGAGAACACATGTGATTCTACGTTTCTGTAAAAATTAGAAATGCATTGTTTCTAAATTTTAGAATATTTCAATGTGAACGGAGATGAAATTATAAAAAATTCCACAAATTCGTCGACGCGAAAAAAATATAAAAACAATTGCCATCGACTTGAAACTTTCCAAAACAGCTAACAACACATGTGATTCTACATTTCCGTAAAAATTAGAAATGCATTGTTTCTAAATTTTAGAATATTTCAATGTGAAAGCAGATAAAATTTAGAAAAAATTGCAATAAATTCGTCGACGGGAAAAAAATATAAAAACAATTGCCGTCGACTTGAAACTTTCCAAAACAACTGACAACACATGTGATTCTACATTTCCGTAAAAATTAGGAATGCATTGTTTCAAAATTTTAGAATATTTCAATGTGAAAGCAGATAAAATTTAGAAAAAAATTGCAATAAATTCGTCGACGAGAAAAAAATATAAAAACAATTGCCATCGACTTGAAACTTTCCAAAACAACTGACAACACATGTAATTCTACATTTCCGTAAAAATTATAAATGCATTATTTCTAAATTTTAGAATATTTCAATGTGAAAGCAGATAAAATTTAGAACAAAAATGCAATAAATTCGTCGACGCGAAAAAAATATAAAAACAATTGCTCTCAATGTGAAACTTTCCAAAACAACTGACAATCCATGTGATTCTAGATTTCCGTAAAAATTAGAAAGGCATTGTTTCTAAATTTTAGAATATTTCAATGTGAAAGCAGATAAAATTTAGAACAAAAATGCAATAAATTCGTCGACTCGAAAAAAATATAAAAACAATTGCCATCGATATGAAACTTTCCAAAACAACTGATAATACATGTGATTCTACATTTCCATAAAAATTAGAAATGCATTGCTTCTAAATTTTAGAATATTTCAATGTGAACGAAGATGAAATTTAAAAAAAATTGCAACAAATTCGTCGACGCGAAAAAATAATACAAAAACAATTGCCATCGACTTGAAACTTTTTAAAACAACGGACAACACATGTGATTCTTCATTTCCGGAAAAATTAGAAATGCATTGTTTCTAAATTTTAGAATATTTCAATGTGAAAGCAGATAAAATTTAGAACAAAAATGCAATAAATTCGTCGACTCGAAAAAAATATAAAAACAATTGCCATCGATATGAAACTTTCCAAAACAACTGATAATACATGTGATTCTACATTTCCATAAAAATTAGAAATGCATTGCTTCTAAATTTTAGAATATTTCAATGTGAACGAAGATGAAATTTAAAAAAAATTGCAACAAATTCGTCGACGCAAAAAAATAATACAAAAACAATTGCCATCGACTTGAAACTTTTTAAAACAACGGACAACACATGTGATTCTTCATTTCCGGAAAAATTATAAATGCATTGTTTCTAAATTTGAGAATATTTCAATGTGAAAGCAGATAAAATTTAGAACAAAAATGCAATAAATTCGTCGACGCGAAAAAAATATAAAAACAATTGCCATCGATATGAAACTTTCCAAAACAACTGATAATATATGTGATTCTACATTTCCATAAAAATTAGAAATGCATTGCTTCTAAATTTTAGAATATTTCAATGTGAACGAAGATGAAATTTAAAAAAAATTGCAACAAATTCGTCGACGCGAAAAAATAATACAAAAACAATTGCCATCGACTTGAAACTTTTTAAAACAACGGACAACACATGTGATTCTTCATTTCCGGAAAAATTAGAAATGCATTGTTTCTAAATTTTAGAATATTTCAATGTGAAAGCAGATAAAATTTAGAACAAAAATGCAATAAATTCGTCGACGCGAAAAAAATATAAAAACAATTGCTCTCAATGTGAAACTTTCCAAAACAACTGACAATCCATGTGATTCTAGATTTCCGTAAAAATTAGAAAGGCATTGTTTCTAAATTTTAGAATATTTCAATGTGAAAGCAGATAAAATTTAGAACAAAAATGCAATAAATTCGTCGACGCGAAAAAAATATAAAAACAATTGCCATCGATATGAAACTTTCCAAAACAACTGATAATATATGTGATTCTACATTTCCGAAAAAATTAGAAATGCATTGCTTCTAAATTTTAGAATATTTCAATGTGAACGGAGATGAAATTTAAAAAAAATTGCAACAAATTCGTCGACGCGAAGAAAAGATAAAAACAATTGCCATCGACTTGAAACTTTTCAAAACAACTGACAACACATGTGATTCTTCATTTCCGTAAAAACTAGAAATGCATTGTTTCTAAATTTTAGAATATTTCAATGTGAAAGCAGATAAAATTTAGAACAAAAATGCAATAAATTCGTCGACGCGAAAAAAATATAAAAACAATTGCTCTCAATGTGAAACTTTCCAAAACAACTGACAATCCATGTGATTCTAGATTTCCGTAAAAATTAGAAAGGCATTGTTTCTAAATTTTAGAATATTTCAATGTGAAAGCAGATAAAATTTAGAACAAAAATGCAATAAATTCGTCGACGCGAAAAAAATATAAAAACAATTGCCATCGATATGAAACTTTCCAAAACAACTGATAATACATGTGATTCTACATTTCCGAAAAAATTAGAAATGCATTGCTTCTAAATTTTAGAATATTTCAATGTGAACGGAGATGAAATTTAAAAAAAATTGCAACAAATTCGTCGACGCGAAAAAGAGATAAAAACAATTGCCATCGACTTGAAACTTTTCAAAACAACTGACAACACATGTGATTCTACATTTCCCTAAAAAATAGAAATGCATTGTTTCTAAATTTTAGAATATTTCAATGTGAAAGCAGATAAAATTTAGAAAAAAATTGCAATAAATTCGTCGACGCGAAAAAAATATAAAAACAATTTCCATCCACTTAAAACTTTGCAAAATCACTCACTATTAATTCAAGAGTGATTTTGTACAAAATTCAAATACATTCCGTTGATTGCTTTTGGATTTTTTGTGTAAATTTATAAAAAATTATAATCATTTTTTTGTTGACGCAAAAAAAAATGCAAAAACAGCTGTGAAATACTTAAAACTTTCTAAATTTACTTAAAATACAATAATTTTCCAAAAACTCAAAAAACTCCATCACAGCTTTTTAAGATTACCGACCGAGAATAGCGCTTCAGATTTTTTAATTTGCACGAGTGAAAAAAAATTATAAAAACAACTGCAGCACACTTGAAATTTTCCAAATTTACTCAAAATACACTAATCTTAACAATCCCCCAAAAAACTCGAAAAAAACCCATCACTGGTTTTCAAGATTTTAAGTTTCACTTCTTCCGAGTGAAAAAAAATATATAAAAACAAGTGCAACACATTTGAAACTCTCTAAATTTACTCAAAATACATTAATCATAATGTCTTTAAAAAACCATAATACCCCATCACAAGTTTTCAAGATAACCGACCGAGAACAGCTCTTAAGATTTTTTAAGTTTCACTTCTTCGGAGTGAAAAAGAAATACAAAAACAACTGTAACACGCTTGAAACTTTTCAGATTTATAAAATAGAAACAACCTTACTTATTGCAGAAAGTATTAAATAAATTCAAAAATTGAATCTTTTCAGATTTACTCAAAATACATTAATGTTAATAAACCTCCAAAAAACTAAAAATACCCTATCACTGGTTTTCAAGATAACAACACAAAACACAATTCTGGAAGAATTTTTCAAATCTGCTAATTTGTTCAAGAGATATATTCTCAAATAAATGCATTGCAATTTTTCTTGTCTCATAAAACTTTCGCAGGCATTGTTTTAACATTTAAAATGGCAAATCAGTGTTTTTAGATTTAATAAAAAAAAAACTTGTTTCGTTTGAAATTAGAGGTAGTGCCATGGCTCCTTGGCTCTACATAACGTTAGGGGCTAACCATCACTGTACAGAGAAATAAATTGAGATCTTTTATTAACTGCTCTTATGGTGAATTCGCCTGGAACTTAAAATTTATATAGTGCCATCTTACGGGAATATTTTTATTATCACGAATATGGCAGCGGTCGATCTTACGGGAATAGTAGTTGGTCATTGATACGGAATAATAATTAATGCTTTTGATAATTATAATAATAAATACAGCTTATTGAAACTGTAATACATAAGAGCTACAAATGGCCGTGTATTATGAATGTTTTTAGAACAGTTGGTAACCAGTCAGACCGAAAGGTAGATAGTTGCATGCGAATACAAAAATTCCGAGGTTTTGAATGCTAGAAATTAGGTGGCGTTTGATCGTTTTAAGTGTACTTAACATCATTGTGTTACCTTCTAAAATAAAAATCGAACTAGGATTTCTGAGTGCAAAACCGTTTTCGTGTACTAAAATTTTTAACAACTATATAGAGAGCAATTTAAAAAATTCTTGTGATAAAATATATAGACTGCAATTATAAAATCACGCGCACTGGTAATCTTAAAATCCTTCAAAGGCAATGAGCTCAATTTGATAAATTCATTAGACATTTTCAAACGTAGACGTAATCCATCGTCAATCTCCTTAACGAGAATATCGATCCAGTTAGTTAACTGTAACACATTAATCGCATCTAATCTTCTAGTTATAATCCGGATTCAATTTTGCGAAAGATATATTCGTTCCAATTTCACCGACCAATAGCAGCAGTCAGACTAAAATAAGCTAAGTTTGCACACATTTATACAACTCGGCGACCCGATTATAGTTACTCTCTATTTTGCTTCATTTGCATTTGTAGATTTCAATCGTATAGTTTTAAACCCGGCCAAGTCCTTGAAATAATTTTTCAGATCCGGTTTCCGGTTGTGGTTTTCGGGTTTTGCGGTTTCCTGTTGCGGTTTTGCGGTTATTACATATCAGGTAGCTGTTATTAAAAACAGGTTGCTGTTATTCCAAGACAAGTAGCTGTTTCTTAGAGATATGTATTCCAAGATACCGCAAAAACACAACCGGAAACCGGATGTACTTCCGGTTAACCATTCGCTGGTAATGAGGTCCTTACCTGAAATCTTCTCTTTATTCTGTTTAACTTTCCCTAAAAACTAATATTAACTCTTTTCTCGTAAATAATTGATGACTTTTCCCCTTCCTCGATTTCATATTATTAAATTCATCGTAAAATCGCATCTTCATTATTTCTAAATCCCCTTTTGTTGGTATGTCTTAAAAGGTAAATAAATGTATGCATGAATAAAACAACGGCCTAGTTAACAAGAAGTATTTTTAGACCACGTGAGTGCTACACCTGTGACTTTAATTGCGGTATACCGAGAGCACTCAAACGATTTCGCTCCGAAGGTTGAACTATCGAACATCGTTTTTATTGCGTATAAATTACAGGGTTGTTTTTTTCTCCCTTTTTACTCCCTGCCGTCGAAGTGTTGCACAGTCATCGCGTTTTCATTAATATAAGCCCTTTTTATGTGCGCATAATGACTGTGCGCCCTCGCAGAATTTCCATTGTGCGGAGCCCCCGATACGCCTACATTAAGAAATTCGATATTACATTAAAATCACATCAGAAGGTATAATATGCAATGTAGGTCAGTAATCTGATGGGTTACGGTATAATGTGGTTAAAAAATTACGTTAAGGTTGTTCTCTCATGGCTGTGTATTATTTATCATTAGATGAAGTTCATATTTTACAGATATCTCACTGATAGTTATGCCAACCACTTAATCTCTTTTTTTTTGAAGTTAGGTCTTAGTTTTTATTTAAAAAAATAAAAGGTTCCCAAAAATAATATTTTTAATAAATTATCAAAATTTGGGCGAGGTCAATTGCTAGATGATATTTTTTCCAACAACATTTGCTTTTGCACTTTTTCGATACGTTAAGAAATAAACGAGAAAAAAGCAAAGGCGTTTGTGCATTTTTGCGATTTAGTGTATTTCTCAAAGTGCAGCGCTCCTTCTCTTTCCCTTTCCACAGTTTTGCGCTGAATCGCGGGTAAACTGTTGGTTCGGGGCTCAGGGCCGCAATCAGCCCAAATATTATATTTGTATGTTTATTCATTCGTTTTCCTAAATGTTGGTTAAAATCTATTTTTTAATAATTGTATTTAATTTTTTGAATTATAATACTCACTTGATATGTTTCACTTAATAAAAATGTTTTATTCCGATATATTTCGACTATTAACCATTTTCAAGGACAAACCGGTAGAAATGTTAAATTTAGATGAACACCGTAAAGATATAATTAATAATAAACAATCCACAAGTCCAAACATTGCAACGCACACGGACATTTTTTTTTCAATTCAGACTATTTTAAAATACATTACATAGGAAATAACAACTTCCAAAAAGGCAGGGAATTTAACAGAGCCATACAAGGTAACAAAAATGTGGTAAACGATAACGGAGACATCTGGACGTCACCGATCTTGAACTCCCTTACTAACTGACCCCTTTAAAATCTGTATAAATCCTCCATAAAAAAAATATTTTGCACATTCCTTAAAATGACACTTCTTGCAGCCGTACAGATTGAACTGTTTAGTATTTTGGAATAAAACACTTTAATTAATGTTAGTAATTCATGTTTAGTATTTTCTCACACTCCTGCAGAGATGTATCAAAAACAGTAATATAAACTGCCGGAAATAGTGATTTCGAGCTGTTACAAATATTGAGTACAACTACCAGAAACTGTCAAAAACGGTGATTTTTAACTGTCGGGAATAATGGTTTTAAACTGTCAAAAATAACGATATTTATTATCAAAAATGAGGATTCTCAACTGTCAGAAATGTCGATTTTCAACAGTCAGAAATAGTGATTTTCAACTTTCAAAATAAAATAAGTGATTTTTAACTGGCAAAAATGGTGATTTTAAGCTGTCAAAAACTGATTTCAACTGCCAGAAATAGTGATTTTTTAACTGCCAAAAAACAGTGATTTTTAACTGGCAAAAATGGTGATTTTAAGCTGTCAAAAACTGATTTCAACTGCCAGAAATAGTGATTTTTTAACTGCCAAAAAACAGTGATTTTTTTACTGGCAGAAATGGCGATTTCAAGTGGTCAAAAACATTGATTTCAACTGCCAGTAATTGTGATTTTAAACTGTCAAAAATGGTGATTCGTAACTGTCAGAAATAATGATTTTTAACTGTCAGAAACAGTGATTTTAACTGGTAAAAATAGTGATTTTGAACGGACATAAATTGTGTCAAAAACAGTGATTTCTGCTGCCTGAAATGGTGATTAAATGGTGATTTTTTTAACTGTCAAAAATAATCATGTTTAATATCAAAAATGAGGATTTTTAATTGTCGGAAGTGTCGATTTTTACCTGTAAGAAATAGTGTCAAAAATTGTGATTTTCAACGGTCAAAAACAATGGCTTTGAACTGTCAAAAATAATGATATATAATATCAAAAAAATGAGGATTTTTAAATCTCAGAAATAAAATGTCAGAATTAGTGATTTTTAACTGACAGAGATGGTGTCAAAAACAGTTATTACAACTGCCAGAAATGGTGATTTTAAACTGTTGAAACTGGTGATTTCCAACTGTCAAAAATAATGATTTTTAACTCACCGAGATGGTGTCAACAGCAGTGATTTTAACTACCACTAATAGTGATTTTAAACTGTAAAAAATGATGATTTTCAACTGTCAAAAATACTGGTTTTCAACTGTCAAAAATAATTATTTTTAATATCAAAAATGAAGATTTTGAAATGTCATAAATGTCGATTTTTTACCGTCAGAAAACGTGATTTTAACTGCCAGAAATAGTGATTTTAAACTGTAAAAGAATGGCGCTTTTCAACTGACAAAAATACTGGTTTTCGACTGTCAAAAATAAGTATGTTTAATATCAAAAATAAGGATTTTTAAATGTCAAAAATGGCGATTTTTAACTGCAAGAAATAGTGATTTTCAACTGACAAAAATAGTGATTTTTAACTGTCAAAAATAGTGATTCGTTACTGACAGAGATGGTGTCAAAAGCAGTGATTTCAACTGCCGAGAATGGTGATTTTAAACTGTTAAAAATGTTGATTTTCAACTGTCAAAAATAATGGTATTAAATATCAAAAATGAGGATTTTAAAGTATCAGAAATGTCGATTTTTAACTGTCAGAAATAAAGATTTTTAACTGTCAAAAATAGTGATTTTTAACTGACAGAAATTGTATCAAAAACAGTGATTTGAACTGCCAGAAATAGTGATTAAATTGTGATTTTTTCAACTGTCAAAAACAATCATATTTAATATCCAAAATGAGGATTTTTAATTGTCGGAAATGTCGACTTTTAACTTTAAGAAATAGTGATTTTAAACTGTCGAAAATGGTGATTTTCCACGGTCAAAAACAATGGTTTTCAACTGTCAAAAGTAATGATATATAATATCAAAAAAATGAGGATTTTTAAATGTCAGAAACGTCTTTAAAACTGTCGGAAATAGTGATTTTTAACTGTCAAAAAACAGTGATTTTTAACTGACAGAGATGTTGTCAAAAATAGGGATTACAACTGCCAGAAATAGTGATTTTAAACTGTTAAAATTGGTGATTTTCAACTGTCAAAAATAATGATATTCAATATTAAAAATGAGGATTTTTAAATGTCAGAAATGTCGATTTTTAACTATCAGAAAAAGTAATTTTTAACTGTCAAAAAATAATGATTTTTAACTCACCGAGATGGTGTCAAAAACAGTGATTGTACTACCAGAACTACCAGAAACTGTCAAAAATTGTGATTTTTAACTGTCAGAAATAATGGTTTTCAACTGTCAAAAATAACGATATTTAATATCAAAAATGAGGATTCTCAACTGTCAGAAATGTCGATTTTCAACAGTCAGAAGTAGTGATTTTCAACTTTCAAAATAAGTGATTTTTAACTGGCAGAAATGGTGATTTTAAGCTGTCAAAAACTGATTTAAACTGCCAGAAATAGTGATTTTTCAACTGTCAAAAAACAGTGATTTTAAACTTAAAAATAGTGATTCGTAACTGACAGAGATGGTATCAAAAACAGTGATTACAACTGCCAGAAATAGTGATTTTAAACTGTTAAAATTGGTGATTTTCAACTGTCAAAAATAATGGTATTAAATATCAAAAATAAGGATTTTTAATAGTCAGAAATGTCGATTTTTAACTGTCAGAGATGAAGATTTTTAACTGTCAAAAAATAGTGATCTTTAACTGATAGAAATGTTGTCAAAAACAGTGATTCTAACTGCTAGAATTAATGATTTTAAACTGTAAAAAATGCTGATTTCTACCTGGCAGAAATGGTGATTGTAAGCCACCAAATAGTGATTTTAACTGCCAAACTTAGTCATTTAAACTGTCAAGAAATGATGATTTTCCACTATCAGTAATAGTGATTTTCAACTGTCAAAAATAAGGATTTTAAACTTTTTATAGTAGTAATATTCAACTGTCAAGAATGAAATTTTCAACTGTCAAAAATAATGCTATTTATCTATCTAAAATAATGCTATTTAACTATCTAAAATTAAGATTCTTATCTGCCAGAAATGTCGATTTTCAACTGTTAAAAAACATATTTTAACTGGCAGAAATAGTAATTTGAAGCTGTCAGAAACAGTGATGTCAACTACCGAAAATAGTGATTTTAAGCTGTAACAAATGGTGATTTTCAACTGTCAAGATTACTAATTTTCAACTGTTGAGACCAGGGGTCTCCAAACTACGGCCCCCGGGCCAAATACGGCCCACAACCTCATCGAGTCCGGCCCGCGGCAGGCGTTACATTTTCCTCAAATGACAATTCTCTAACGATTTTTTGTTATAGGTTTTGAAATTAGTTATAAAATTGATTATATCTTGGCCTAGTAGGTTACGAAGAATTGTATATATGGCCCGCGATGGAAAAAGTTCGGAGACCCCTGTTCTAAACTGACCATAATTGTGGTTTTCAACTGACAGTAATTGTGATTTCAACGGTTTAAATGGTGATTTTCAGCTGTCAAAATGGTGATTTTCAACTCTATCAGAAATAGTGATTTGTAACTGCTAAAACAGTGATCTTCAACTGCCGGACTTAGTGATTTTCAAATGTCAAAAATAATAATAATAATTTGATTTATTATGTCAAAAGTTGTGATTTTCAACGGTCAAAATGGTGATTTTCAAGAGTCAAAATGGTGATTTTCAACTATCAGATCACTATAGTGATTTTTAACTGCCAAAACCGTGATTTTCAACTGCCAGACTTAGTGATTTTCATGTGTTAAAAAAAGTGATTTTCAACTGTCAGAAATAGTGATTTTAACTGTCAGAAATAGTGATTTTAAGCTGTCAAAAACTGTAATTTAAACTGCCAAAATAGTCATATTTAACTGCCAAAAATAGTGATTTTCAAATGTCAAAAATAGTGATTTTTAACTGTCAAAAATATTGATTTCCAACTAGCAGAAATAGTGATTTTAATCTGTCAAAAACTGTGATTTAAACTGCCAAAAATAAACATTTTTAATTGGCAAAAACAGTGATTTTCAACTGTTAAAAAATAATAATAATTTTATTCATTTTCAAATGTCAAAAGTTGTGATTTTCAACGGTCAAAATGGTGATTCTCAACAGTCAAAATGGTGATTTTCAACTATCAGAAATAGTGATTTTTAACTGCCAAAACAGTGATTTTCAACTGCCAGACTTAGTGATTTTCAAGTGTCAAAAATAGTGATTTTCAACTGTCAACAAATAGTGATTTTAACTGGCAGAAATAGTGATTTTAAGCTGTCAAAAACTGTGATCTAAACTACTAAAAATAGTCATTTTTAACTGCAAAAACAGTGATTTTCAACTGTTAAAAAATAATAATAATAATTTAATTTATGTCACAACAATACGGTTGTGCACTCAGGTACATGGTGTACAAATAAGTTAATAAAGAATATAGAAGTAAATTAAAATCGATTAGATAGAATCAGGAAGTATTTTCAATGTGATATTCATTCACACTTTTTGGCAAAAATTGTGAAATTTCAAGTGTCAGAAATAGTGATTTTTAACTGTTAAAATGGTTTTAGGTGAGGCGTTTGTGGTGCAATACTTTTTTTTATCAAATAAACAACATGGGGTGCTAAGTTGACCCGGTAACTAACACTGTCCCCGTCAATTAATTTTACTTGTGGCGAGTGATTTATATATGTTCGTTGCCCGAAAGGAACACTTATAAAATTGTAAAGATTACTATGAAAAAACGAGTATTTAGTGAACGTTGCCGATCGTATAAACATAACATTTAAGTTTAAGCGCCTAACCCGGTCCTGATTTTACTTTGGAAAGGCGTAAATCACAGATGAAGAGGGCTGTGGTAAGATATATAACGTACGAGAGAGAAGGGGCAAATCAAGCATTTCTGTGAGTAAAATATACTGAAATTTGTTACGTGGCCGAACTCTTTTAGGGATGCATACGGGGCCTCTCACCATCGTATGACAAATATAGTGATAGAACCGCCTCAATAAGGAATGTTGAAAAGTGTGCGCGCCCGGCGCTTCCACCAATTATTTCTGGTGTTCGGAAAAATATTATTATTGTGGTATTTTTAACTCTCTCTGGATTAGAATTATCTTTGATAGGGTGTTTTAAAATTGAATCATTTCCGATATTATAAAATACGTAGGTAGAAACACCTTTCGTCGATAGCCATTTAACAGGCTGACTGTTATTTAAGATATGATATATGAAATAAGTGTCTATTCTTTTCATTGCTCTGCAAGTGCACTGAGTATCAACAAAAATTAAAACACAATTTAATTTAGAAAGAAAAGTTTGTTAAGCTAAGTAGAAAAATAAATCCGAAGCTAACGGAAGAGCCTGCATTATAAAGAAACCATCCCTGTATCAGTTCCTATTTTCCTGTTTCCCGTACACTTAATCTTAATTCTGTGCATTCGTTTTGGGAGCCTTAATGCATTTTAAATTACAATACGCGCGCAGCGATAATGTTTGTTTCTTATTTTTACCGCTTCTTTCTTAAAAGGATTGATGTCATCGAAATTGCCATTAAATCTCGGTTCCGCATTTTCCACATTATTTATTTCTCAACTCCATAAATATACTCTTAGAATAATTTTGTAAATGAAACAAAAATCCCATTTTCTGCTTTAGGTACTTTATTATTTATAGTAGTGACCTTAATATTTTACTTTTAAATAAATTCTAGAATAATTGAATTGGAACAATATTTCCGATTTCAATCAATAATAAATGCGCATTTTCTTTAAAAATAATTTATTTGCAAGTTAGCACCCGGTATATACAGGGTATTTTTTTATCGTGGACCATAGGATTTTACATGCTAAAAATTATACCTTGTATTAATGTATATTTTATCATAAAATTTTGAAGGAAATTTTAGTTAGTAATATAAATCAATTATTTTTCTACTTGATACGCTAGTCAGAATAATTTAAACATGTTTTATTCCATTAAAAAATGAAATTATTTAAAATAAATAACTGAGCAAACATAATCAAAGTACCTTGAATTTCTGAAATGTCAGATTGATTAGTGAATTAATTTCATTTTTTAATGGAATAAAACATGTTTAAGGTAATCTAATTAAGCGCATCATGTGGAAAAGTAATTGATTTATTACTAACTAAAATTTGCTTTAAAATTATATGTTGAAATATGCATTAAAAAAAAGTATATTTTTTAACATGTAAAGACCTATGGCCCACGATAAAAAAAACGTACTGTATAAAAAAATATAATATAATCGAAATTATATTTAGAAGCACCCTTCCATAAATACTTTCTCGAGATTCTTCGAATGCAAACTTTTCTCGATAATTTCATCAAATTTAACATTCCTGCATTCTACTCGGCAGGATATTGTATTCGGGAAATTCATCCGGAATTCCATCTTTATACCATCTATATAATATGATGAAGGAACTGGCGGAGACACAGGATCACAGGAATCTTTTACATGAACGATCTTAGTGCCGGAATGATCAAAGCCACGGCGCTCGAGGGACAGCATCCATTCAGATATCATCTCCCTCAGCCGGTATCTCATTTGATCATATTTTATTGCATGAAACAATCGAATCGGTTTTATATCGTCTAGTCGTGTATTTTTTGTACTAAAGTGTGAGTGTTACAAATTCGATGCATTAACTATGAGAGATAGTGAATTGGTTAAGCAGAGGCAGAATAATTGCTTTAAAATATTCTGACCAATTCGAAAAAAAAACCCAAAAAATCAATTTTGGCTTTTATTTTTTTACAGCGTTATTACTGGTTACCTTAAAAAAATCAAGCTCTTTCAGAATAAGTTTACTTTCAAATACGACGTTTCGTTGTTTAGATATCCACATCGATTTAATTTTTTTAAAGATGGACCTGGATTTTTTATTTTATTTTTGAGTGTTTTTTTTTTATTGGAACGATAAGTAAATATTATTCTTCCGTCAAACTTTTCACAGAAATTGCATCCATCGATACTTCCCCTCTCACAATTACGGGTTGAGGAATATTCGAACAAATAATTGAAGTTTGCATCCGTCCGGCGGATGCGGCCAATAAAAAGTGTTTTCTTGGGGGGAAGCCGTGAGCCGACGGGCCATAACTTTAGGCTCGCCAGGAGGAAAAAACAAATAAGCAGAGAACACAACAGCGGCCATTACAGTGACAGACTGCTGATCTAGCACACTTAGCCCAGTGGAAGAAGACCTTCAGGGCATAACTCATTCGCCCTTCGAATTTATCACCGCTCGACTGCCCAATGGGTCTTTTGTAAATGGAGCAGATGGTGCCGGACTTGGTACTTACGCGGACACTTAGTCAGGTGAATTGATTTACTTTGAAAGAAATAACGCTTTCAGCCCTCCAAAGGGAGACACACATACACATACACAAACACACACGACTCCACTATTCCGGCCCTTATTTATAACGCTCCGCATTACTTTATAGATTTAACCTAGCCCAAAAGCTCACACTAAGTGCCCTTTAATTTATTGCGAAGCCAAAGGAAACGCCCGGGCATAAAGGACAAAATTAATAAAATTTATATCTGTGCCAAAACAAATAAATCGTTCCTAATTTATATTGCATTTCTTATACAAACAACTGCTCCCGCTACCAATAAGCGGGTTTTATGAATCTTGGGGCGCTTCGCTGATTTATTCGGCAATTAGGAGTATTGCTAATTAGTTTTATTTGTGCCTGAAAAAGGCGAAAAAGAGATAGACTGCTTTATAAGCACGTATTGTTCATTTATAAATTGTTTATTAACAATATATGACAACACATGAAACCGTTTTCGTATGCTTCCTTCTTTATGTTTGTCACGTTTTTGTTTTGCGCACATATACGAAAATTTAATAAATAATAATAATGAAATGATAAATACAGCATTTCTGTGGTAGACCCTTCCAAAAATCTGGTAACTCATTGCGTTCCATAAATTTTGCATTTCTATTGGTAGATGCATGATTTTGTAAAATTATTCTCGAATATCACACCTTTAAACCTGCCTGAGAAAATTAATCCCAACTTACAACTAATGAAAATTACAGCGTGGAGAGTAAATTTTGAGATTGAAAAATGTACTTTTTTCAGAATTTATTCCGTAAATTCTGCATTTCTATTGATAGATGCATGAAATTTTGTAAAATCATTCCCGAATAACATGCCTTTACAATTGGCTGAGAAAAATAATGCCAACTTTCAAGTTACAAAAATTACGGCGTGGAGAGTAAATTTTGAGATTGGAAAATGCACTTTTTTCAGAATTTATTCCGTAAATTCTCCATTTCTACTGATAGATGCATAAAATTTTGTAAAATCATTCCCGCATAACATGCCTTTACAATTTCCCGAGAAAAATTATGCCAACTTTCAAGTTACAAAAATTGCAGCGTGGAGAGTAAATTTTGAGATTGAAAAATGCATTTTTTTCTGAATTTATTCCGTAAATTCTGCATTTCTACTGATAGATGCATAAAATTTTGTAAAATCATTCCCGAATAACATGCCTTTACAATTGGCCTAGAAAAATAATGCCTACTTTCAAGTTACAAACATTACAGCGTGGAGAGTAAATTTTGAGATTGAAAAATGCACTTTTTCAGAATTTATTCCATAAATTCTGCATTTCTACTGATAGATGCATGAAATTTTGTAAAATCATTCCCGAATAACATGCCTTCACAATTGGCCGTAAAAAATAATCCCAACTTTCAAGTTACAAAATTTACAGCGTGGAGAGTAAATTTTGTGATTGGAAAATGCACTTTTTTTAGAATTAATTCCGTAAATTCTGCATTTATACTGATAGATGCATGAAATTTTGTAAAATCATTCCCAAATAACATGCCTTTACAATTGGCCAAGAAAAATAATCCCTACTTCAAAGTTACAAAAATTACAGCGTGGAGAGTAAATTTTGAGATTGAAAAATGCACTTTTTTCAGAATTTATTCCGTAAATTCTGCATTTCTATTAATATATGCATGAAATTTTTTAAAATCATTCCCGAATAACATGCCTTTATAATTTCCCGAAAAAAATTATGCCAAATTTCAAGATACAAAAATTACAGCGTGGAGAGTAAATTTTGAGATTGAAAATGCACTTTTTTCAGAATTTATTCTGTAAATTCTGCATTTCGACTGGTAAATGCATGAAATTTTGTAAAATCATTCCCGAATAACATGCTTTTACAATTGGCCGAGAAAAATAATACCAACTTTCAAGTTGCTAAAATTACTGCGTGGAGAGTAAATTTTGAGATTAAAAAATGCACTTTTTTCAGAATTTATTCCGTAAATTCTGCATTTCTACTGATAGATGCATGAAATTTTGTAAAATCATTCCTGAATAACATGCCTTCACAATTTCCCGAGAAAAATAATACCAACTTTCAAGTTACAGAAATTACAGCGCGGAGAGTGAATTTTTGAGATTGAAAAATACACTTTTTCAGAATTTATTCCGTAAATTCTGCATTTCTACTGATAGATGCATGAAATTTTTTTTAAATCATTCCCGAATAACATGCATTTACAATTGGCCGAGAAAAATAATCCCAACTTTCAAGTTACAAAATTTACAGCGTGGAGAGTAAATTTTGTGATTGGAAAATGCACTTTTTTTAGAATTAATTCTGTAAATTCTGCATTTCTATTGATAGATGCATGAAATTTTGTAAAATCATTCCCGAATAAAACATGCCTTCAAAATTGGTCGAGAAAGATAATGTCAGCTTTCAAGTTACAAAAATTACAGCGTGGAGAGTAAATTTTGAGATTGAAAAATGCACTTTTTTTAGAATTTATTCCGTAAATTCTGCATTTCTACTGATAGATGCATGAAATTTTGTAAAATCATTCCCGAATAACATACCTGCACAAATGGTCGAGAAAAATAATGCCAACTTTCAAGCTACAAAAATTACAGCGCGGAGAGTAAATTTTTGAGATTGAAAAATGCACTTTTTTCAGAATTTTATTCCGTAAATTCGGCATTTCTATTGATAGATGCATAAAATTTTGTAAAATCATTCCTGAATAACATGCCTTTACAATTAGCCAAGAAAAATAATGCCAACTTCCAAGTTACAAAAATTACAGCGTGAAGAGTAAATTTTGAGATTAAAAAACGCACTTTTTTCAGAATTTATTCCGTAAATTCTGCATTTCTATCGATAAATGCATGAAATTATGTAAAATCATTCCCGTATAACATGCCTTTACAATTTCCCAAGAAAAATAATCCCAACTTTGAAGTTACAAGAATTAGAGCGTGGAGAGTAATTTTTTGAGATTGTAAAATGCACTTTTTTCAGAATTTATTCTGTAAATTCTGCATTTCGACCGATAAATGCATGAAAATTTATAAAATCATTCCCGAAAATTACAGCGCGGAGAGTAAATTTTGAGATTGAAAAATCCACTTTTTCAGAATTTATTCCGTAAATTCTGCATTTCTACTGATAGATGCATAAAATTTTGTAAAATCATTCCCGTATAACATGCCTTTAAAATTTCCCGAGAAAAATAATCCCAACTTCCAATTTACAAGAAATACAACGAGGAGAGTAAATTTTGATATTGAAAAATGCACTTTTTCAGAATTTATTCTGTAAATTCTGCATTTCTGCTGATAGATGCATGAAATTTTGTAAAATCATTCCCGAACAACATGCCTGCACAATTGGTCAAGAAAAATAATGCCAACTTTCAAGCTACAAAAATTACAGCGCGGAGAGTAAATTTTTGAGATTGGAAAATGCACTTTTTTCAGAATTTTATTCCGTAAATTCTGCATTTCTATTGATAGATGCATAAAATTTTGTAAAATCATTCCTGAATAACATGCCTTTACAATTAGCCAAGAAAAATAATGCCAACTTCCAAGTTACAAAAACTACAGCGTGAAGAGTAAATTTTGAGAATAAGAAACGCACTTTTTTCAGAATTTATTCCGTAAATTCTGCATTTCTATCGATAAATGCATGAAATTATATAAAATCATTCCCGTATAACATGCCTTTACAATTTCCCAAGAAAAATAATCCCAACTTTGAAGTTACAAGAATTAGAGCGTGGAGAGTAAATTTTTGAGATTGTAAAATGCTCTTTTTTCAGAATTTATTCTGTTAATTCTGCATTTCGACCGATAAATGCATGAAAATTTATAAAATCATTCCCGAAAATTACAGCGCGGAGAGTAAATTTTGAGATTGAAAAATCCACTTTTTCAGAATTTATTCCGTAAATTCTGCATTTCTACTGATAGATGCATAAAATTTTGTAAAATCATTCCCGTATAACATGCCTTTAAAATTTCCCGAGAAAAATAATCCTAACTTCCAATTTACCAGAAATACAACGAGGAGAGTAAATTTTGATATTGAAAAATGCACTTTTTCAGAATTTATTCTGTAAATTCTGCATTTCTGCTGATAGATGCATGAAATTTTGTAAAATCATCCCCGAATAACATGCCTTCACAATTGGCCGAGAAAAATAATGCCAACTTTCAAGTTGCAAAAATTACAGCGTGGAGAGTAAATTTTCTGATTGAAAAATGCACTTTTTACAGAATATATTCCGTAAATTTTGCATTTCTATTGATAGATGCATCAAATTTTGTAATATCATTCCCGAATAACATGCCTTCACAATTGGCCGAGAAAAATAATACCAACTTTCAAGTTACAGAAATTACAGCGCGGAGAGTGAATTTTTGAGGTTGAAAAATACTCTTTTTCAGAATTTATTCCGTAAATTCTGCATTTCTACTGATAGATGCATGAAATTTTGTAAAATCATTCCCGAATAACATGCCTTCACAATTGGCCGAGAAAAATAATCCCAACTTTCAAGTTACAAAATTTACAGCGTGGAGAGTAAATTTTGTGATTGGAAAATGCACTTTTTTAGAATTAATTCTGTAAATTCTGCATTTCTATTGATAGATGCATGAAATTTTGTAAAATCATTCCCGCATAACATGCCTTTATAATTTCCCGAGAAAAATAATCCCACCTTCCAACTGCAAATGCACTTTTTTCAGAATTTATTCCGCAATTTCTGCATTTCTGGCGATGGATGCATGAAATTTTGTAAAATCATTCCCGAATAAAACATGCCTTCAAAATTGGTCGAGAAAAATAATGTCAGCTTTCAAGTTACAAAAATTACAGCGTGGAGAGTAAATTTTGAGATTGAAAAATGCACTTTTTTTAGAATTTATTCCGTAAATTCTGCATTTCTATTGATAGATGCATGAAATTTTGTAAAATCATTCCCGAACAACATGCCTGAACAATTGGTCAAGAAAAATAATGCCAACTTTCAAGCTACAAAAATTACAGCGCGGAGAGTAAATTTTTGAGATTGAAAAATGCACTTTTTTCAGAATTTTATTCCGTAAATTCTGCATTTCTATTGATAGATGCATAAAATTTTGTAAAATCATTCCTGAATAACATGCCTTTACAATTAGCCAAGAAAAATAATGCCAACTTCCAAGTTACAAAAATTACAGCGTGAAGAGTAAATTTTGAGATTAAGAAACGCACTTTTTTCAGAATTTATTCCGTAAATTCTGCATTTCTATCGATAAATGCATGAAATTATGTAAAATCATTCCCGTATAACATGCCTTTACAATTTCCTAAGAAAAATAATCCCAACTTTGAAGTTACAAGAATTAGAGCGTGGAGAGTAAATTTTTGAGATTGTAAAATGCTCTTTTTTCAGAATTTATTCTGTAAATTCTGCATTTCGACCGATAAATGCATGAAAATTTATAAAATCATTCCCGAAAATTACAGCGCGGAGAGTAAATTTTGAGATTGAAAAATGCACTTTTTCAGAATTTATTCCGTAAATTCTGCATTTCTACTGATAGATGCATAAAATTTTGTAAAATCATTCCCGTATAACATGCCTTTAAAATTTCCCGAGAAAAATAATCCTAACTTCCAATTTACAAGAAATACAACGTGGAGAGTAAATTTTGATATTGAAAAATGCACTTTTTCAGAATTTATTCTGTAAATTCTGCATTTCTGCTGATAGATGCATGAAATTTTGTAAAATCATCCCCGAATAACATGCCTTCACAATTGGCCGAGAAAAATAATGCCAACTTTCAAGTTGCAAAAATTACAGCGTCGAGAGTAAATTTTCTGATTGAAAAATGCACTTTTTACAGAATATATTCCGTAAATTTTGCATTTCTATTGATAGATGCATCAAATTTTGTAATATCATTCCCGAATAACATGCCTTCACAATTGGCCGAGAAAAATAATACCAACTTTCAAGTTACAGAAATTACAGCGCGGAGAGTGAATTTTTGAGGTTGAAAAATACTCTTTTTCAGAATTTATTCCGTAAATTCTGCATTTCTACTGATAGATGCATGAAATTTTGTAAAATCATTCCCGCATAACATGCCTTTATAATTTCCCGAGAAAAATAATCCCACCTTCCAACTGCAAATGCACTTTTTTCAGAATTTATTCCGCAATTTCTGCATTTCTGGCGATGGATGCATGAAATTTTGTAAAATCATTCCCGAATAAAACATGCCTTCAAAATTGGTCGAGAAAAATAATGTCAGCTTTCAAGTTACAAAAATTACAGCGTGGAGAGTAAATTTTGAGATTGAAACATGCACTTTTTTTAGAATTTATTCCGTAAATTCTGCATTTATACTGATAGATGCATGAAATTTTGTAAAATCATTCCCGAATAACATGCCTGCACAATTGGTCGAGAAAAATAATGCCAACTTTCAAGCTACAAAAATTACAGCGCGGAGAGTAAATTTTTGAGATTGAAAAATGCACTTTTTTCAGAATTTATTCCGTAAATTCTGCATTTCTACTGACAGATGCATGAAATTTTGTAAAATCATTCCCGAACAACATGCCTGCACAATTGGTCGAGAAAAATAATGCCAACTTTCAAGCTACAAAAATTACAGCGCGGAGAGTAAATTTTTGAGATTGAAAAATGCACTTTTTTCAGAATTTTATTCCGTAAATTCTGCATTTCTATTGATAGATGCATAAAATTTTGTAAAATCATTCCTGAATAACATGCCTTTATAATTAGCCAAGAAAAATAATGCCAACTTCCAAGTTACAAAAACTACAACGTGAAGAGTAAATTTTGAGATTAAGAAACGCACTTTTTTCAGAATTTATTCCGTAAATTCTGCATTTCTATCGATAAATGCATGAAATTATGTAAAATCATTCCCGTATAACATGCCTTTACAATTTCCCAAGAAAAATAATCCCAACTTTGAAGTTACAAGAATTAGAGCGTGGAGAGTAATTTTTTGAGATTGTAAAATGCACTTTTTTCAGAATTTATTCTGTAAATTCTGCATTTCTACTGATAGATGCATAAAATTTTGTAAAATCATTCCCGTATAACATGTTTTTAAAATTTCTCAAAAAAATAATCCCAACTTCCAATTTACAAGAAATACAACGTGGAGAGTAAATTTTGATATTGAAAAATGCACTTTTTCAGAATTTATTCCGTAAATTCTGCATTTCTACTGATAGATGCATGAAATTTTGTAAAATCATTCCCGAACAACATGCCTGCACAATTGGTCAAGAAAAATAATGCCAACTTTCAAGCTACAAAAATTACAGCGCGGAGAGTAAATTTTTGAGATTGAAAAATGCACTTTTTCAGAATTTTATTCCGTAAATTTTGCATTTCTATTGATAGATGCATAAAATTTTGTAAAATCATTCCCGAATAACATGCCTTTACAACTGGTGGAGAAAAATAATCCCAACTTCCAAGTTAGAAAAATTACAGCGTGGAGAGTAAATTTTGTGATTGAAAAATGCACTTTTTTCAGAATTTATTCCATAAATTCTGCATTTCTATTGATAGATGCATGAAATTTAGTAAAATCATTCCCGTATAACATGCCTTTACAACTGGTGGAGAAAAATAATCCCAACTTCCAAGTTAGAAAAATTACAGCGTGGAGAGTAAATTTTGTGATTGAAAAATGCACGTTTTCAGAATTTATTCCATAAATTCTGCATTTCTATTGATAGATGCATGAAATTTAGTAAAATCATTCCCGTATAACATGCCTTCAGAATTGGCCGAGAAAAATAATGCCAACTTTCAAGTTACAGAAATTACAGTGCGGAGAGTAAATTTTGAGATTGAAAAATGCAAATTATGAAACATTTTCCAGTGATGCTTGTTTGATTAAATGTTATATTAATTAGTTATTGCATTAGCGGGAGAAATAAACTTATTAAAGCTCAATGTCCCAAATAGTCCTTAATTCCACAACCCCAATTCCCGTCAACTATTCTTATTAAAAATTAAATCATATAGTCATCAAAACATATAATCTTTACTTCTAAGTCACTTTATCAGAAGAACTGCCTTTGAAGGACACAAATACAGCCTCCATGTACTGCAACACGACGCGATGACGGGTCTTTTATTTCGCGATAATGAGATTTCGTCCAATTTTATTTTTTAACAGGGCAGAGACGCAATTATCCGAGTAATTCCGCCGAGGTGGAAATCCCCTTAAGAGTGCGACGGGGTCGCTGCTTCTAGACAAAAAGCCCAGAACACCGCTCGCATGGCTCTCGGAAATTGGTTTATCTTAACATCTTTAGACCCCGTCATTATCTAATTTTCATTTGGAAAAGTTTTCCCCTCCCGGGGGGAGGGAGCACCGGCTAAGCGGCAATGAATTCATGTGTCAAATCCTCTTACGCACACCCTTATAAGTATTCCGGCCAGGCATGGTCCGGACGGACTGGGGGCCTCAAGACGGGATAGAGGGCGCCCTATTCCGGAGTTTTTTCAGCCGCGCTAACAGGAACTGCCCCGGGATAATTAGGGACCTTACAAATACACGCGGCGAATTGATTGAAGTACGTGCGCCCTTTCCTTCGGCCGCCCTTAACGGCCTCTCCATCCCGGGGCACGCACACAGCGCACGGACAGGTGAAGAAAATTACGATGGGCGGTTAATTGAAAATGCCCAAGGTTTACAATCAATTGATTATGTCAATATTGATGCCATAGTTATATCGATTCATTGGTTTGCAAACTGCTTCTGTTGTTATCTTATAATTTGTTCATTTCGTGGTAGGTACAGAATGATGATGCACAATAAAAGAGTTTCGAAACCAAAATTGATAAACTTTAGCATGTAATGTCCAATAAGCTTTCCAAAATTGTATTATTAATTGAATTTGTGGAGGGTATTTTAAAGTAATATGTACCTTTCTAATTGTAGGATAGAAGTGTAATTTAGGATTAAGTTTAATAAACCGCAGACTGAAGGGTACCGTCAACTAAAAAATAATCGCAATGCAGTTGTTTCCCAACGCAACGCTGCGGCGCGCCGTTAACGGTGCCAGCTTTCATCTGGCACGACATTTCGTCAGGATATAGGCAACCGAGGGGAGACGCGCGGTTGGAGGGGTGCAGGAGAGGTCGCTCACTGAACGTGCATTTGGTGCCAAATAAATTCCGGATCATCTCGTACGCGCGTACGACGTGCACTTGTCAGTCATATTTAGCGCATTACACAATGAATTAAATTGGATCGTTTTTGACTCATGCACTTTGAGAAAATAGTGCAAATTAAACAGCTTCTAGACTACTGCCTAATTTGATTATCGAAATAAAGACCGAGGTGTCAGCTTCCAACTCCTGTACGTCGATTTCGAAACCAGTAAAGACCTAAAGAGAATGTTTAATTGGAAGGTATATTTCAAAAAATAACGGGCTGTGTGGTAAAAAAACGCATTTTTTTTGTTTTCTGTGTGTATTGTTTAATGACGAGGTTATGTGGACGAATGTGTTACAGATTTAGGGATGAAATGTAAATGCACGATAAATCGAAAGTACACATTAATAATATTTTCAGCTTGTTTGAATTCGGCTGAAATTATGAATCTTTACTTTACAACTCAAAATAACCTTGGACTATGAAGATTTCTTTCTTCAAAAAAGGAGGTGCGGGGGGGGGGGGGGGGGTAGTATATTATATTTTATACCATCAACATGTTCCACGAGCCACTGGTAAAAGTAAATTGTTTTATTTGAATTTTTTTTAACCCGCAAATGGTGACCTACTGGTCTGTGAGACCGGGTGTGTCGAATAACTTTATTCTCCGTTATTGTTTTTTGTTGCAATTTCGAGTAGCTGCCGCATTGCAAAACTTAAATTGATTAAATATCTTTGTTTTATTGTCAAAGAGCATAAATTAAAAAAAAAACATGAACTATTGGTAAAACGTTTCGAAAAATCTTTAGTTGAAAACCCCGGTGCGTGAGACCGGCGTCACCATTAAATTTGCGTCACCCATGGCGGGTTAAAATTAGTTTCACTTTTTTGATCAATTAAAATGATTATTTTAAAAAACGTTTTGCTATAAAAAAAAATTACTACTTATTTAAACAATTTTCTTACTATAATGTTCTGCATTTTTTATTATTAAGCTTGTATTATCGATTGTTTTGAATCTAAAAAATATTCTTTAATAATATTAATAAACGTTTATTGTACTTACTAAATACATAATAAATAATAAATACAATGGCCATCGACCGGAGTTCTTCAGCCAATATTCTTTATTTTTACCTGAATTTTGGATTTAAATGTTTAAATTTTTAATTTTTTGTCCGCATTTCTGATTTTCGGGCCGAATTTTTAATTTTTAGATGTCTTACCTGTATTTTCGATTTTTTTCTCGTCTGAGTTTTTTATCATTTGGCCTAAATATTTTTTATTTTGGCCTAAATTTTCGATTTAATTGTTAAATTTTTCGATTTTTTAGTCCGCATTTTTTATTTTTCGGACCTAATTTTTCATTTTAGTTCCAATGTTTTGATTTCTTAAATATTTTAACATTTAATTATTGACGCGAGAATTTTGTTTGCTAAAATTTTCGATTTTTTAGCCCGCATTTATTATTATTATTATTTATTATTATCATTTTGTTTTGTTTGTTTGTTAAAATTTTTTACGTCTTGGACCACCAATTTTATTTTTAGCCCCGAATTTTAGATTTGTTATTTTTTTTCTATGTTTTAGATTTTTTTAACTTGAATGATTTTATTGTGCGATTTTTTGGCTATTATTTTCAAATTTCTGGTCAGAAACTAATTTTTGGGGGTTGATTTTGCTTCTACGTAATTTTCGATTTGTATGTCTGCGTTTTTTATTCTGTTCCGGATTCTTTATTCTTTGGCCCATATTTTAGATTTCTGTATTTTCCATTTAATTAAATTTTTGGCCTAAATATTCTTTATTTTGCCCAAAATTTTCGATTTTTGTTGTCTGTATTTTTTATTTTTACGCCCGAATTTGTCTAAACTTTCACCTTTTTAGGCAATATCGTGAATTTTTACTTTCTTGGCCTATGTTTTGTATTTTCGGTTAAAATTTTTGGTCTTTAGGCCGAAATTTTCTTTATTTTCACTTAAATTTTCGATTTTTTTGTTGAAATATTCGATTTGTTTGTTAAAAATTTTATTTTTTTATCCGCCACTTAGATTTCTAGGTACGAATTTTAAATTTTTGGTCTTAAGTTTATTACTTTCTCCGTTACGAAGTACGAGAAAGTATTGTGATCGTGATTTTTTGCCATTTCAACAATTTCTGGAAAAAAAATTTGCCATTTCAACAATTTCTGGAAAAAAAAAATTTGTGTCTGTGTGTGTGTGTGTGTGTCTGTGTGTGTGTGTGTCTGTGTGCGTGTGTCTGTGTGTGTGTGTGTGTGTGTCTGTCTGTGTGCGCTGTATCTCAAAAACCAATAGAGCAATTGATATGAAACTTTGAACATACGTCTTATTTGATAATCTGAAGAACTGGAAAGCTTTTGGTAAAATTTCGTACACCGAAAGTGGGTGTTTACCTTAATTGTTTTTTGTTAAATATAAAAAATATCACAAAAACATTTAAACAAACATCGAAGACAACAAAGAAATGAATAGCTTTTGCTTGAAAATATTTTTCATAAAATTATTGCTATTCGAGAAAAAAAATTATTAATTTTTTTTTAATTTTTGGTTTATAATTATGAAACGATAATAGTTACAGCAATTTTATGTGAATAATAATTGTAGAGAATGCGAAAATTAACAACTTCTAAAGAATAAGTTTTTTTCGAAATCTCGTTAGTTTTCGAGTAAACCCAGTTTTTGAATTTGAAGTATAATTTTTCCATCTTTCATGATTTTGACGTTTTAAACGTCAGTTTCATCCGAGTTTACGCAACGCTCGATGTACATTTAAAATATGATTTCAATTGAAAATAAACCCATGAAAACGTAAATATAAAGTCGGAGAAAGTAACATGATGGCCACATCACCATTTTTTTTGTTGTTGTATTTAATATTGTATCTTATTCTTAGTTTTTCCCTGTAAATGGATTTTCTGTTGGGAAATAAATTAAATTAAATTAAATTATTTTTTTATTTTTATCACATATTTTAGATTTTCTTAACTAGAATGAATGATTTTATTGTGCGGTTTTGTATTTTTACTTTCTCCGTTACGAAGTACGAGAAAGTATTGTGATCGTGATTTTTTTTCAAAATTTTTTTTACGGAAGTATCCGTTTTGGGGTCCCTAGATGCCATTTCTGGAAAAAAAAAATTGTGTCTGTGTCTGTGTGTGTGTGTGTGTCTGTGTGTGTGTGTCTGTCTGTCTGTGCGCGCTGTATCTCAAAAACTAATAGAGCAATTGATATGAAACTTTGAACATACGTCTTATTTGATAATCTAAAGAACTGAAAAGCTTTTGGTAAAATTTCGTACACCGAAAGTGGGTGTTTATCTAAACTGTTTTTTTTGTTTTTTGCCTATATTTTCTTAAGTATGAAAAATATCATAAAAACATTTTAACAAAAATTAAAGACAACAAAGAATTGAACATCTTTTGCTTCAAAACATTTTTCATAAAATCATTTTTATTTGAGAAAAAATATATTTATTTTTATTTTTGGTTTATAATTGTAAAACGATAACAGTTACAGCAAATTTATGTCAATAATGATTGCAGAGAATGCTAAAATGAACAACTTATATGGAATACGTTTTTTTCGAAATCCCTTTAGTTTTTGAGTAAACTGAGTGTTTGAATTTGAAGTATAATTTTTCCATCTTTCATAATTTTGACGTTTTAAGCGTCAGTTTCATCCGAGTCGACGAAACGTTCGATAGACATTTAAAATATGATTTAAATTGAAAATAAACCATGAAAGCGTAAATATAAATGATACCATCAAGTCGGGGAAAGTAACATGTAATTTTCGAATTTTTCGTCGGAACTTATTTTAAGCTAAAAGGTGTTATTTTGATTTTTTACCGATATTTTAGATCTTTGGCTGTTTTGTTCCAATTTTTTTATTTTTCTGGCAAAAATATTCGATTCGTTTGTTGAAATTTTGGATTTCTTGGTTTTTGGCCTGAGTTTTCTATCTTTTGGCCAATTCCTGGACTAAAAATAAATATGCATACCTAAAAACTTGAAAATACAGGTAAAAGAAAAATCATTTTCAACGAACAAAACTCGAAAATTCTCGCATATCAATTAATAAATAATTCTTTATTTAGCCCACATTTTTGATTAGTTCGTTACAATTTTCAATATTTCCGCATTTTCAGGCCAGACGTTTTTGTCAATTTTTTTTATTTTTTGGTCCTACATTTTAGATTTTTCAGCCTGAATGATAGGTTTTTAAGCGTTTTTTTTTTTAATTTTTTTTGGTCTAAGTTTTTGATTTTTGTCCATTGTTTTAGATTTTGCAACCTAAATTTTTGAATTTTTTGACCAGTATTTTCAAGGGTTTTTGTTTTAATCTCAGGTTATTTATTTAATTTTATATTGTTTGGTTTTGTGGGTTTATTTTTAGATCAAATTAATTTATAACTTTATATTGTGCCCCAACATGCCCATATTTGATTTTATAATTCTGAAATAATAAATTTAAAAAATTCAATGGTCTTTATCAGCACTACCTAGCTTGATTAATTTCCCGGTCAAAGGGTTAAAGGCTTATTAAATTTCTGGAAAAAACATTCGAGTTAAAAACTTTATTAGTCGTCTCAAAAAAAAAAAATACCGAAAATCACCTGTTTCTTCAGGTTTGCAAAGTAGACTGTATCCTTAACTTTATGTTCAAGTAAAGTTTGTCCCGGTTACTTTCATCCGGGTTAAAAACGTAAATCTCATAATTTCACAAATGTATTCCATCAAATTGATCGTCAAAACAAATTACCGGGAACGTGTGCCGCAATTTGTGTTCTTGTTGGCCGGGAAGTTTAGTGCTCCGGAATTACACTTAATTGGAAAAGAAATATCCCGAGCTCCTAAAATAGTTAAGTAATGTGGCCCGAGTCGGGCTCTGGTGGAATTCCCCCAAGTACGAATTTAAAATGTTAAGCGTGTTCCCCGAGAAACTGCGAAGTTCCGGCGAATTCACGGTTTTGCGGTGGTCTGATGAATAGTCTCTCGTATTCTTGTCAAAGTGCCGACAAATGATCCGGCCGATTGGCCCCAAATTACACGGTTTTATATTCCGGAAAACGGAGCGTCTTAATTAAAGTAATTACGCCGG
Source organism: Ocypus olens (assembly GCA_910593695.2). Taxonomy (NCBI): domain Eukaryota; kingdom Metazoa; phylum Arthropoda; class Insecta; order Coleoptera; family Staphylinidae; genus Ocypus; species Ocypus olens. The sequence goes on along the minus strand of OU343053.1, from coordinate 3,203,538 downwards.
ACGACGGAAAATAAAGCAGCAGCCATGAAATTGTTATATGTGTTACTAAGTTAAAAGTTTCAATTCGGTTTAATTATGGATTGCCACGGTGTAACGGTCGCAACCATCCTCAAAGTGTACCTACCACACTGTCTGGACTACAATCATTTAGAAGCTGATATCCGTTGAGTAGATTCAGTAAGAGGCCCTCCCACAAATGAGTTTGAAATACAGTAGAGTTCGTTTGAATAGAGAAGAACCCCAGGCTGCGCGAAATCGTAACGGTCGCTCGTTGCCAATGACGTACGCATTTTAAAAAATATCGGTGCGAAAAACCTCAAAATGCAATGTAGGGCGACTACTAACTAATCAAACGAATTACCGTCCGAACAATTTTCCGTCGAATAATATATTATCCAATACATTGATTGAACACATTTAAGGATACGGATCGTTGTACTCACTCTGAAGTGTTAATCTACTAAGATACCATTGCGATGGAAGTACCGGTGAGACATGGCGTGAAGTTTATTGTGTCGGTTATCGTTTTAACCAATAAGTTGTAATCTGACGTTTAAATGTCACTGTCACTTTTGATGTTTAAAGACGAACCGACGAATGCAGAGTTACTTGGCAAACGGTATTTATAATTGGCTAATAAGTATATAATATAGCGATGTACATAAGTGGTAATAGTACATGTTACACATTTATGTACAACATTTAACATTTATACAGGGTGGTTCAAAAGTCTGGAAACGGCGAATTTATTTCGCGCACGGGTGGAAAATCGGAATTCTGATGCTGGGAGCTTTAGTAATTTTGCCCGAGGAATAAAATAGGCCCATCAGATTTTGGGCCCGATGGGGCCTTATAAGAGATATGAGGCAAACCTATTTTATTGCGGATTCGGATTCAGCGGAAAATTTTACATCTAAATTGGCTAAAACCCAAACATTTTGGGTCCATTTTTGGGCCCTATTGTGCGTTTTTTGCTCAAAAGTCTAGGGACGTTTGATTCATTCCAGTCGAAAAAAAAATCGAAAAACTGATCTTTGAGTCTCTAGGACTTTGCTTGGGGAATGAAATGGGCCCATCAGATTTTGGGTTCTATCAGGTCTTGTGGGACTTCCATGCCAGAATTGCTTGAAGACTAACATTTAATTTTCACGCCAATTACCACTTCTGACTGATTGTGTTTGTTGTTTGGGCTTAGGAAGCCTCAAAGCGATGTTTTCTCTCGCACTTACTAAGCAAGATAAATACAATAAGACTCGACGCACACGTACCCATACATAACACGGAAAATATTTTCCTGTGTGTTATTAGATTTATGTTGTCAAATCCAATATTAAAATCAATACTCTCAATACAATCTTTCACAATAGTTACGACTTTTGTCCGCGCAAATTATTTTGTATTTTCATGTTTGTGCGAGAGAAAACATTCCCTGCTTCCTTTGCGACAAATGTAAACGCAAATCAGTTGAACATTGTTATTGTGTGAAAAATCATAGTCACCTCGATACTCGATACCACCTGAATAAATCGTGTTACAATCGGTAATTTTTTAATAAGTTTTTACTTCGAGTTAAATATACCCTTAACCACCCGTTAGAGAATCTTGCTAATGCGTGGATACGGTGACAAACGGAGGTTATGTGAGAGTGCTGTGAATTTGTTTAACGACACTCATCCTGAAGTGCTACCGATTTCAAAATCAACGGTCAAAAAAAAAAACGGTTGACCGGTTTACGGCGACCGAGTCTGTAGCAGACTCACCACGAATGAGGAGAAAGCCTTGGAGGTTCTTCTCAGTATCATTGAGGATCCTCATGTGAGCCAAAAAAAGTTGTCCCAAACTCTTGGGGCAAGTAAAGCCGAAGTCCGAAGAATTTTAAAAACGAATACTTGGCATCCCTATTAAATGCGCTTAGTCCAGGAGCTCACCCTAGAAGACTTTGATCGTCGTCTGGAATATTGTGATGTAATGATGGAGAGATATGTTGCTGATAATTGCATCCTTTCTTTAGACGTGTTTCTGGGATGAGGCAAGATTCAGTTTGAATCGCGAAGTGAATCGCTACAATATGAGATATTGGGCCGATGAAAATCTCCACTGGATGCGAGATACACACACGCAATGGCAGGGGCTTGAATTTTGAATAACCAAATAATTGGGCCTTTTTTTTGAAAATTTCACTCACGCCCGTTACTTAGAGATGTTGGAACGGGATATCATTGTTGGAGATTAATTGGAAAACGTGTGTTATCAACAAGATGAAGCATCTGCGAATTTTGTATTACTCGTTAGACAGTTTCTCAATCTTACATTTCCTGGGCGCTGGATAGGTAGAAGAGGCGTCCAACCAAGATCTCCCGATCTCACCCCTTTAAACTTCTTTTATTGGGCCTATTTAAAAGATAGAGTCTAGACCAAGCCTGCGAATATCGAAGAACTCCAGAAAAGGATAGTGGAGGTATCAGCCACGATAACCCCGCAGATGTTGGCACGAGTGAATGAGGAAATCTACCAACGACTAGCGCACTGCACTGCAGTGGATGGACACCAATTCGGACACCTTATAAAATAATCATGTCCAGTACCGTAACAAATTATAAATAAAGTAAAATCCGCAATAAAATAGAGAGTGTTATTTAAAGTTCCAGGGCTGGGTCCTATACCTCTCATATGGCCCAATGAGTCTCAAAGGGTTTACCCGAGTCCTAGAGACTCCAAGATCAGTTTTTCGATTTTTCTCGACTGGGTTGAATGAACCAGACGTCCCCAAACTTCTGAACAAAAATCGCACCATATGGCCCAAAAATTAACCAAAAATGTTTGGGTTTTAGCTAATTTGGATGTAAAATTGTCGGGGGTAATACCACAAGAGGTTAAATTTGGCCGGATAAATTTTATTTGTTTGCACGAGCCATTGAATCGACACAAATTTCGATAATGAATTGAGATGGAAAGATCAACGAGCGCTTCAGCGCGAGTGGATTTTGCCTAATCTCAATTCATTCAAGAAATTTGCGATGAAATGACAAGCGCTTAAAATAAAATTTATCCTGCCGAAATTATAACCGCGAGTGGTATTTGTTGAGATAATTTAACGAATAAGAACTATAAATTAGCAATTTATATTAATTAAAAGTACAATTGGTGAAAGAGCATTGTTTATTTGTAATAGAATTTGATAAGCACCAATCGTCAAAATCGTGTGTGGGTAAAATAAAAAATGGTTGAGTGACACGGGAATCGCGAAATTCGAGCGTTTGCGAGTTGTCAAACACTGGGATCCAGCTGTTAAAATGATATTTATAATTATTGTTTTGTATAAATATATACCGGGTGACCCAGGGATCAGTACAAGCCCCATAACTTAATTGCTATTTGAGATATCGACTTCTAGTTTTCCTGAACTGGTGCCGACACTTATTCTACATATTTTAAAAATATGTATGTTTTTGTACGGGGTGTCCCAATATACAAACCAGACCAAAGTTATGTTTTTTTTAAATGGAACACCCTATATTTTATACTTTATTTTCAACCCTCTTGAGAAGCTGATACAAATAGTATAAGATAGTATGGGTCTATTATGGACGATTGGTTAGTTATGGGCAAATTTCTGGCAAAAACAAGAAGACGTTGAAAAAGTTGCAGAAGCGCTCCTAGCAATGCTAGCGCCGTTTTTTATACACTAAAGAATTTTCCACATCATGAAGAATAATACAAATCGGCTTTAGTTCTTTTTTGTTCATACTGCTATACAGGGTGTCAACATACGCAAAATATTGGATAACTATTTTTTTTCAAATGGAACACCCTATATATCTTGCCACCAATGCATGGAATTTTTAATAAGCTTTCCGATGATGTACAATTTGTATAATGAAATATTAAGGATTCTTAAGATTTATCCATAAAAACATTTTTCTTTTGTCACCTCCTGCTCATGTTTGGATTTTCAGCCAAAACTATGCATTTTCTGAAAAAATAATAAAAGACCAAAGTTGTAGAGCGGAAAATTTTCGATCGATATAGATCTTTCGACTTTTCCAATAATGCGTGAATTGCCCGCCAGAGGGCGCAAAATCGTGACCGTATCGTGCATTTTAGCGTTTTTCTCAAATTTTTTGTTAATTAATTGCACTATACCTTATTTTCCACGTCCTCTAGCAGAAAAACGGGTAATTATAGATTTATTTAAATGACCTACATCGATTGAAAATATTCCGCTCTACAACTCTTAAAAGGAGCAATTTGTGACCAAAATGCATAGTTTTCGCTAAAAATGGAAAAAACCATTGAAAACGCAAAAATTGATACATACATTTTCAATTTGCATTTTTAGGGAAAACTATGCATTTTTGGCAAAAATTGCTTCTATTAAGAGTTGTAGAGCGGAACATTTTCAATCGATATTTCCCTATAATTTCCCGTTTTTCCGCCAGAGGGTGCGGAAAATAAAGTATAGTGCAATTTATTAATAAAAAAAATTGAAAAGATAACGCTAAAATGCATATACGGTCACGATTTTGCTCCCTATGGCGGGCAATGCACGCATTATTGGAAAAGTCGAAAGATCTATATCGATCGAAAATTTTCCGCTCTACAACTTTGGTCTCTTATAATTTTTCCTGAAAATAAACAATTTTAGCTGAAAATCCAAAAATCAGCAGAAGGTCACAAAACAAATATGTTTTTATCGATAAATCTCAAGAATTCTTAATATTTCGTTATACAAATTGTATATCATTGGAAAGCTTATTAAAAATGCCATAGATTGGTAGCAACTTATATAGGGTGTTCTATTTGAAAAAAAATAGTTATCCATTGTTTTGCTTATGTTGACACCCTGTATAGCGCTATCAATAAAAGAGAACCAAAGCCGATGTGTATTATTCTTTATGATGTGGGAAATTTTCTAGTGTACACATAATAATGCTATCTTTGCTAGGAACGCTTCTGCAATGTTTTTAATGTGTACATGTTTTTGCCACAAATTTGCCCATAACTAACGAACCGTCCATAATAGACCCATACTATCTGATACTATTTTTATCAGCTTCTCAAGAGGTATGAAAATAAAGTATAAAATATAGGGTGTTCCATTTAAAAAAACATAACTTTGGTCTGTTATGTACATTGGGACACCCTGTACAAAAACATACATATTTTTAAAATATGTAGAATAAGTGTGGGTACCAGTTCAAGAAAACTAGAAGTCGATATCTCAAATAGCAAATAAGTTATGGGGCTTTTACAGATCCCTGGGTCACCCGGTATGCTCTATATACTCGTAATGGGTCGCTTACGATTGGTGAAAATAGTTCGGTAATTCATCAATTACAAAGTGGGAGTAGGTAAAAGTTTAAAGATTACTTTTAATAGTAATAAGAAAAACAGAGAAGTTTAGCCGGAAATCAGGTATTTTCGATACCTTGCCCAACCCTGTATACACGTTTATTAAACATATATTTTACCTAATTTTGAGTGTACCGGAGAAAGAGAAAGCAAAACATGGCGTCAAGTCAAGTAGATTTGTGTTTATTTTGTAATACAAAAGTCGTTAATGAAAGCACCAAAATGAAATGTACAGTGTGCAACAATGTATCCCACAGAGGTTGCGCAATAAACAAAAAAAGGAGGCATACGAAGATTATCAACGAGAGTTCGTTAACTTGCTGTGTTACTGGATCGACAAGTGAACCTAACCTAGACGAGAAGACAAATTCAGTACATACCGATCGCTCCAAGAATTAAGGTACTGTAGAATTAAAATATTTAAAAGATCTATTACGCCATAAGGATCTCATTATCGAAGAATTAAGAGATAAGGCTAACATGAAACAACACATAGCCCTTTTACAGTATTCTCTATCAAATCATTCTGGATTACCAACATCTCGCAACGAGGATGAATCTGTAGTTGCCACAATGCCATCTATGAATCAAAAGCCTAAGCATCCAGAAAGAAAATCAAAAGCAGTCATTCCTGTAAATTCGCCCAGTGTTGCATCTCCTAACAATTCACGCGCCGATATATTAGTGGAGCCGCCTAATCATCCCGCTGTAACAAAAAACACGACCGATATTAATAATATCAACAAAAAGACAACTGAAGATAAGAAAAATACTCCAATACCAAGCAATTAGATTGACCCGTACAGAGAATTAATTCATGAAAATCAGGATGATGTATTTCTACCTGTACCGAATAAACGGACAATTACAACAAAAACAAAAAAGGCTACTTGTATAGTAGGCACGAATAAAACTTCTGGGTTACAGTTAGATGCGGAACCACGCAAAATACACATCTACATAAATCGCGTAAAGAAAGATATTTCTGTAGATACAGTTAGAGAGCATATACGCACTATTTTAACACATGATAACTTCACTTGCGATAACGAAGAGAAGGTATCATCGTATAATGGTTTCAAAATAAGCACGCATTTTGAAGACAAATCGAAATTAATGGATCCCTCCAACTGACCGGAAAGGATAACTGTCGATCGCTATATTTTTAGAAGGGACAACACCAAATTCAGGGACGGATGATACACCATTTAGCACAATCCGCTCACTGTTCATCAACTTCAAAGGCATTACTTGCAAAACGAACGAACTGTCTTGCCTTCTTAAGTCATACAACATAAGTGTACTATGTATATCCGAACACTGTATGACACCTAGTGAATGTAATTTACTTAGTATTGATAATATGCATACAGTAGCGCATTTCTCTCGTGAACAGCATGTTGATGGGGGAGTCTCAATATTATTGCGGAATGGCCTAAACCATACCATCCTACACAATCTAGTAAACATGTCAATCGAAATCCACTGCGAAATTCCGGCAGTTCGCCTACTTGATTTCAATACCGTTTTTATTGTGATCAGTCGATATCTGTAGATGTAGATGTGGTGAATAATACAATAATAATTGGTGGCGATTTCAATGTTCACTTCAATAATCCCACTGATAGAAACAATAATCAAATATGTGATATTTTCAGTTCATATGGCTTAGAACAATCTGTTGTGTTTCCTACGCTAAGAAACAACACATTAGATAATGTGTTCTCGAATATTGATGACTGTAATACATTTCCAATCCCAACTGTTTCCTCTGACCATGTTGGTATAGGCTATGACATCAAATTAAAACTCCATAAGAATGGCCCCAGCTCTAAGATCATAAGACCAATCACTAAGTCTGACATGTTCAAATTTTTTCATGCATTATTTGCAATTAATTGGGATGAAAATTTAAGTACAAGTGACCCAAACATAAAATATACACTATTCCACAAATTGTTCTTAACATTTTTTAATAAATCATTTCCAGAAAAGTTCATGAAATGTAATAATTCTGATATTAATAAAACCCACTGGTATAACAACAATCTAGCCGTTATGAGAGAGCGCTTACTATTTTTACGTGAAGCTGCTCAAATTAACCAAAATTATAAAGATGTATACCTCAAACAAGGATATGAAGAACACCTCAGGAATTCCTGCGTCCATGTCATATAATGATGTAGTTTATGATAACGGGCCTGATATTGCGAATGCCTTCGCATTGCACTTTTCTTCTTCTTTTTGCCCAAGTGTGTTAAATGTACCTGATTTCAATTTCGCCAATCAAGTTAATTCTTTGTCATGTTTAGATATTAAGTTAGAGGATGTATTTCAAGAAATTGTAAAATTATCAAATAATTTTAGTGTTGGTCCTGATGGTATTTCAGGTTTTTTTCTTTCAAAATGTGTCTTTGTGATATCGAAACCTATTCACTGGCTTTTCGTACAATCCATTTGTTCGGGTTATTTTCCTCATTGCTGGAAAAAGTCTTATGTTAAACCGATTTATAAAAAAGGGGAGAAAAACTTAGTTGATAATCATCGAGGTATTACAATACAATCTACCATCCCTAAAATATTTGATAATTTAGTCTCTAAACAATTGCGATGTTTATGTCGGAACTTAATAGTTGATAATCAGCATGGATTCCTTGATGGTAGATCTACTGTTACTAAGCTTTTATGTTAAGAAAATTTTATTTTAAAAACGTTTTCTGATCGTAAACAAGTAGATGCTGTGTACACGGATTTTTCAAAGGCTTTCGGCCGGGTAGATCATAATATACTAATTGCAAAATTAAATGCTTATGGCTTTTCTTCTCCAATAATTAATTGGATATACTCTTTTCTTACCAATCGTATTCAGTTAGTCAAAATTAATAATCACACGTCTTTCGAAATTAATGTACTTTCCGGGGTGCCCCAGGGAACTCATATTGGTCCATTATTATTCTTATTATTTGTTAATGATTTGTGTGATTCTTTTGATTATTGTAAGTCTTTGTTGTTTGCTGATGATTTAAAGTTATATCATGCGATTGAAAATATTTCTAACTGCTTAGAGCTTCAACATGATTTAAATAATTTGCATGACTGGTGCTTAAAAAATAATATATTTTTGAACATTTCTAAATGCAACTTTATCTCATTCACTAAAAAATGTTCAGTAACTTTCTATAATTACACCATAAATCATGAGGCTTTGGAAAGAGTGCATACTATCAAAGATTTGGGGGTTTTATTTGATTGGGTTGTCTTTTAGGGATCATGTCAGTTATATAACTAATAAAGCATTTAAAGTATTAGGATTTATTTTCAGGAACAGTTATAACTTTAAACCTCATGCTCTTAGAACCCTTTTTATAAGTTTAGTTAGATCTAATTTAGAATATGTATCTACTATTTGGTCTCCTCAGTACGATGATATGTGCCAAACGTTATGTATGGATACTTTAAAAATTCGGAGAGTCAAAAATGACCTCATTTTGTTACACAAAATTATTTCAGGACGTATATGCAGTAATGATATTGTCAGTTCTCTAATTTTGTATGTCAATCGTGATACTGTCACCACTAGAAGTAAATTTTTATTTCGATTACCGTGCGCTAGGACAAATTACAGCGTTAATAGTCCATTGTATAGATGTATGGAATTTGTTAACTGTTTGAATCATCTTCCTAATTTCAATATTATTGGTAGTACCTTACTTAACTTCAAACAACAATTAAATTCTATACAACTATATCGATATTTTTAAGGCATTACGTGTATCAATGTAAGTTCTAAAACTGTAAGTTACCTTGTAGATTCTTTGTTTTTTTTTCATAATTTCGTCTTCTTCACTTGAATGAAGTATATATATATTTTTTTTGTATTTATATGTAAAATGGTGAATCCGTTAATAAATAACTAAACTAAACTAAAAATTGTCAAATATTAACTTTAGAGCGAGTTCAACGTAAATTTTTAAAGTATATAGATCGCAAATTTGGTGAAACGAGTATCTTAAGCCATGATTATGACTACCTATATAGTTTTTTAAACTTAGATTCTTTAAAAAAGCGTAGAATAATATTAGATTTCTGTTTTCTCTATAAACTAATTTCGGGTAAAATTAATTGTCCTGAACTGTTATCATCTTTCAATTCTACAGTTAGCTTCTCATATATAAATGTACGTCGTAAACCATTATTTAGATTACCTGTTGTGCGCACAAATTACGATTTAAACAATCAATTTTTTAGATTTATGTCATTAGCCAATGAGATTAGTTATAGGAATAGTGTTAATCTGTTCGGGTCTAGCCTACTTAGTTTTAAATTAGAACTTAAGAGAATTTGTTTTAATTTATGATCTTTTTTACCATGTACTAGTATTTCTTTTTATTTTCTATTTTTTGTCATTTTGTAATGTATGCTATTATTGTAAAAGGTGATTCCGTTAAATAAATAAATAAATAAACAAAGACGTGAATACAGATTGGCAATTAAAGCTACTAAAGTTGAGTCTAATGATAGTTTCATATACAACTCGAACAATAAAAATAAAGTTATGTGGCAAGTTATCAATTCAAATGCAAAAAAAAAACATTAATTTATGACAAACCGTGTCCAATCTCTCCAAATGAGTTCAATGAATCTTTTCAGCACCTAATACGGAATATCTTTGATTCTACAGAAACTAATGCTGCTAATGCATTGAAGTTTATGCCACCCAAAACATCAAATTCCAAATTTAGTTTTAAGCAGGTATCAGAGGCCCATGTCAGGGATGTGATATGTGGATTGAAAACGAGCAATACAAAAGACTTTTTTGGTTGGTTTGTTGATTTAATTAAAAACTGTAAGGAAGCAATATTAATTCCTTTCACTAATGGGATCAATGTTTGTTTGCAGTACAGTATCATTCCTGATTTAATGAAAATTTCAGTAGTGATACCTGTCTTTAAGAAGGGCAACAAAGACGACCCTTCCAATTATAGACCAATATCGATCATTCCTGTTTTTTTCAAAGATCCTTGAAAAAATAATGTATTTACAAATAGTGTCTTATTTGGAGGAAAATCTGTTATTAAATACGTGCCAATTTGCTTTTAGACAGGGATTATCTTACAGCTCACAGATAGCATTTTAGACTCGTTCGGCAACAGAAAGATATCTATGGTTACCGTCTTGGACTTAACTAGAGCATTCGACTGCGTTAACCACAATCTACTTATAAAAAAGCTCGCATATTACGGTTTCTGTGAGGCAAGCTGTGCGTTGGTAAGATCATATTTGGGTGGTAGATCCTAAGTTGTAAAGGCTAATGGTATCTCTTTTGATACCCTGTTGGTGGAACATGGTGCACCACAGGGATCAACGCTAGGACCATTATTATTTCTGATTTACACCAATGACTTCACCTACTCTGTGAATAATGTACAAACCATCATGTATGCTGACGACACTACCTTGTTTAGCACAAGTGATCACTTTGAAACAAGTCTACAGCTTGGCTCCAGTGCTCTGTTAAGTTCTAAGAAGTGGTTTAATGCTAATCAATTGCAACTTAATCAAACAAAAACAATCAACATACTTTGTACCCTGCGCAAGTGTGATAGTGATGCTGATATGTGTTCGAACGAGTCTAGATTTCTGGGATTGGTAATGGACTCATCATTAATTTGTCAACAAAATACCGATGTTCTAGCTAAAAGATTATGTAGCAACATATTTTTACTTAGAAACCTGGCTAACCAAATTTCAAGACACGTTCTAAAAGCCGCATATCATGGTACCTGTCATTGTTTACTGAGCTATGGTCTGCTTATTTGGGGTCATTCCTCGGGTAGGCACCGAATATTCGCCCTACAAAGGCGTGCAATTCGTATCATTGCAGGAGCTAGTTACCGGGAGGATTGCAAGCCTATCTTTCAAACTGTAGGCATAATGACCCTACCATGTCAATACATATATGTCTGTCTAATTTACATTGTGAATCATTACCATCATGAAATCAGACATAAGGAAGATTTATATATTGAAAAAACAAGCCTAATAAAAAGTAGAAATGGCCCCAAGTTTTGGGGTATTAAATTCTACAACAAACTACCTGCAGTTATTGGAGGCCTATCCATTGACAAATTTAAGTTAACATTGAAAAACTACTGCTCAATAAAGCATATTTTAGCTGGGAAGAATATTTAGCTGACCCGGACATGAATGTATGGATAGCCAATAGGATCATTCTAGCTTTTAACTATTGTCTTATAACTACTTACGACAATTCATCTATATCTACTTTAGTATTTACCTCCATTGTTTCTATCTCTATATACAGTCTCACCTATATTAAATATTACTTGTATTCGCTGTCTTAGTCTTACATTTATTGTATTTTATACTCACTTCAGAGTTTCTTAATTCATAACAGTATCGTCTTGCGCATTTACTTATGTACATAATTTAATTATTTATGTTTTTAAATTGTAACCACTTATACCTACATTTGTTTTGTATGTCACTCGTTTTATGACTCAATTCACGCATTTTTTCACTAGTATTTAATTATGTTATTTATTAGCTATGAGGAAATGCTTCTGCCATGTAGTACCTATATTATATCTATAACTTTATGTATTCTTTAAGAGTATGACGTGTGTAAAACTTCAGAGTTAGTAGCACTAATAAACATTATCTTATCTTATCTTATCTAGTGTAATATTTAGACCTAACTAAGTATTTATTTTAAAAATAATCATAGCGAAATAGATATAAATAGTCTGAAATCAATATTGTTTACAATTCACTTCGGGTGTCATAGAAGATGAAAATAATATTATTATTTAGAAACATTGAATTTATATAACGTTGCGTAACCACGCCGCTACATGAATCTGCATCAGATGCAGTTAATTTAACGCATTGTTTCCATAGCAATTGTTGGTGCAGAAGTGCACAATACCCGGTAAATTATACTAATGCGTTTTCCAGTATTTCATCTGTTTAAACACATGTACTTGTTACAGTATTGTCAAAGTGTTTCACCACCAACCCCTGTTAGATAAATGATTTACTAAATATATATATACAGGGTGTTGAATTGTAAAGCGAGTCATCTACCGCGAGTTCGATAAAAAAACTATTCTACATTGAGTTGTAACATAGGTACTTATTTATTGAGTACTTATTATTCATGTTTGACATAACCTTACAACAAATGATATTTGTCATTTTTTTCCAATTATAATTTTTGAAAAATATAAGATTTATTTTAATTTTTTCGACCAAAATATTGAACGAAAAACAACATATTGGGCATTATTGGATTTAGAAAAATAATGTCGAATGTAAAAAAATTAAAACATTATACGCTGCCATTTGAAAATTTTAAGTTGTATATCATTTGACAATGAAGTTATTATTGAAAAAAATCAATATTGATGTCATTTGTTAGTATTTAAACCACCATTGATTGTTTTTAGTTCATTCATATCGATCAATAAATAACAGAGTTATGGCGTTGGGCGTTTTTTATCGAACACACCGTATGTTTACATGTCCTCCGTTAGATAAATCATTTAGTAAATGTATATACAGGGTGTTGAATTGTAAAAAAAAATACATGTAAAATTTGAACAGTTTCGAAATTTTACTAGTTTACTATCAATAAAACATTATTCTTTGGTTTCGTACATCGATTTCTTTTTTTTTTAAATTTTAATATCTGTCCAGACTTCAGACGAGAAAAAATATATTTGTTTCAAATGTGCTATATATATACAGCGAACACGCCACCATTTGAATATTAAAAGATTCATTTCGGAGGGTTAAAAAGCGGGGCGATATTAAATAATGGAAATTTTAATTTAACTTTTTCACAATCAAAGGGAGTGAGAAATATTTTGCAGCGGGTCCCTCGGAGAGATTTAACTTTGTTTGGGAACATTTTCATTGCGCAGACCGCCCGGCCAAGCCACGTATTCGCTCCTCGTAATTATTTCTGGCCTTAAAAATGCAATTACAGATTATAATTGTGTTTTCTAGTATAAATTAAATTGAAATGTGGCGGAATTTATAATTGCTCTTTAAGTATTCTCATTTTAATACCAGTTTTTTTTTGCAAGGATGCTTCATTTTTACAAGAATTTTAATTGTTCAGAAAAAAGATGGAATGTTAATAAAATTTCTCGGTTTATACAGAGGGTGTCGACAAACTACTATACAAATAAATATTGTAGTGAGTGTTTTAATGTCGAAACTAGGAGAGGCGAATTTTCAGTTTTTACGTATAGGATTTTGTCGCAATTTAGAAATGGGGTATTTAAAGATTTTTTATAAAATCATAATTCCAAATAAATTTTGAATGAACTTGTGAAATTTCAAGCCCCTGACAATTTTTTTTTATATTTTATTCAAGTCGTCAAAATTATTGTGTTTTTCTACAATTCTACAGTATGTTCGAATGGGATTATTTTAAAATTAAGTGATGCAGTGTTTAAAGATTATTATAGTAGCGCAATTCTGAATGGATTTTGAATATATTTGTAAAATTTCAAAACGATTGCAATTGTTTTCAAATTTTATTAAGACGCTGAAATTATAGCTTTCCCACAATTTTACACTTTGCTCGTATAAGATTATGTCAAAATTACCAGGGTGTTTGGAGTTTTTCTTATGGAATTATAATTCCGAATGAATTTCGAATACATTTGTCAAATTTCAAGTTGATGGCAATCGTTTTTATATTTTTTTCAAGTAGTCAAAATTATTGTATTTTTTCCACAATTCTACACTATGGTTGAATGTGTTGATTTTAAATTTAAGAGATGAATGTTTATAGATTGTTATATTAGCAGAATCTTGAATTAATTTTGAATAGATTTGTAAAATTTTTAAACGATAGCAATGTTTTCATATTTTATTAAGACGACGAAATTATTGCTTTTTTCACTATTGTACATTTTTTTTTATAGAATCCTGTCGAAATTTAGGAATGGGGTATTAAGAGTTTTTTTTTTATAAAATCATAATTTCGAGTAAATTTTGAATAATTTTGTAAAATTTAATAGTAATTGTTTTTATATTTTTTTCAGTCATCTAAATTATTGTATTTTTTCAAAATTCTATACTCTGTTGTAATGAGATTATTAAAAAGTTAAGTGATGGAATGTTTACAGAGTATTATAATAGCGTAATTCTGAATGAATTTCGAATAGATTTGTGAAATTTCAAAACTATGGCAATTGTTTTCATATTGTGGTAGGACGCCGAAATTATTAATTTTCGCAGAATATTACACTTTGTTCGTATAGGATTATATCGAAATTTAGGAATGGAGTGTTTAGACTTTTTTATAAAATAATAATTCCGACTAAATCTTGAATAAATTTGTGAAATTTCAAGTCGATGGCAATTGTTTTTATTTTTTTTTAAGTCCTCGAAATTATTGTATTTTTCCACAATTCTACGCTCTGTTTGAATGGGATTAACTCGAAGGTTAGGGATGGCGTGTTTACAAATGTGTATAGTAGTGTAGTCCAGAATTGTATTTAAATAGATTTGTCAAATTTTAAGTCGATCGCATTTTTTAAGGACGTCGAAATGATTTTTTTCGTCACAAACTCACGCTCTGTTCGAATGGGATTTTGTCTAAATTTAGGGATGGGGTGTTTACATATCCTTGTAGAATCGTAATTACAAATGAATTTTGAATAAAATTACGAAATTTCAAGTCGATGGCAATCGTAAATTATGTTATTTTTCCACAATTCTACGCTGTGTTCGACTCAGATTATTTCTAA
Organism: Ocypus olens; assembly: GCA_910593695.2. Taxonomy (NCBI): domain Eukaryota; kingdom Metazoa; phylum Arthropoda; class Insecta; order Coleoptera; family Staphylinidae; genus Ocypus; species Ocypus olens. The sequence goes on along the minus strand of OU343053.1, from coordinate 3,188,398 downwards.
GTTCAGGGATGGTGTGTTTACAGATTTTTGTTGAATCATAATGCTAAATAAATTTTGAATAAATTTGTAAAATTTCAAGCCGATGGCAATTGCTTTTATATATTTTTTTTCAAGTCCTGGAAATTATGGTATTTTTCCACAATAAATACACTGTTTTCGAATAAGATTATTTTGAAGATTAGGGATAGAGTGTTCACAAATGTTTGTTGTAAAGCAATCCCTAATTAATTTTAGGTTAAATGCAATAGTTTTCATATTTTTTTTAAAGACGCCAAAATGATTGCTTTTTCACAATTTTACACTTTGTTCGTAAAGGAGTATTAATTTTAAATGGATTTGTCAAATTTTAAGTCGATTACAATAGTTTTTTATATTTTTTAAGGAAGCCGAAATTGTTGCATTTTTTTCACAATTTCACGCTCTGTTCGAATAAGATTTTGTCAAAATTTAGGAGTGGGGTATTTAGAGATTTTTATAGAATCATAATTACAAATGAATTTTGAATAGAATAAATTTGTGAAATTTCAAGTCGATGGCAATAGATTTTGAATTTTTTTCAAGCCGTCGAAATTATTGAATTTTTTTCCACAATTCTATACTCTGTTCGAATGATATTATTTCGAAGTTTAGGGATGGGGTGTTAACAGATTTTTATATAATCATGATCCCGAATAAGTTTTGAATGCATTTGTGAACTTCAAGTCGATTGCAGTAGTTTTCATATTTTGTAAGGCCACTGAAATTATTGTATTTATTTCTTCACTGTTTCGCGCTCTGTTTGAATGGGGTTATGTCAAAATTTAGGGATAGGGTGTTTACATATTTTTATAGAATCCCAATTACAACTCAATTTTGAATAAATTTCTGAAATTTCAAGTCGATGGCAATTGTTTGTATATTCCTTATACTCAAGAATAATATTTTGTCATGGAAAAAATAATGCTTGAGTACAAAGAGCTTAAGTTAACAATGCTTTAAACTTTTACATTACTTAAGTCAAAACAGTCTCTTGCCACCTTGTTAAATTTTAATGTCAATAAATGGTTTTTCAAAGCCACCTTCGATTTTTATTTACTAAAATAGCTATTGGAATGGTTGATAAAACGAGTTTTCTGCAAATAACTTATAATGCGTTACGAATTGGGACAGGGTTGTTATTAGGAAAAATGTTTGTTTTTTAATTCTGCATGGAATGACATAAAAATATACAGGGGCTCCAATTTAAAATAAGAAAAATAAAGTGCTTTAAAGTTTGAAATGTTTGACACTAAATTTTGGACACCCTGTATAATTTATATCGATCAAACTTGGTTAACGGGACTATCAGACCTTATTTAATAAGTACCTTGTATGATTTTATTAACAAGGCACTATTGTTATTTTTTAATCAGTTTTTAAAACAATAGTGCAAAACTGATTTTTTTGGTTTTTATTTTTTTGCTGATTTCCCTGAATCGATTCCAATAAAATTATAGGAGTATGTAGACAACCATAAAAGGTACCCAAATAAACAATAAAATACATGGCATGTAATTTAAAAAAATATATCATCATGACGTCGCGCTTTTTTGGGACACCCTGTATAATCAAAAATATTTTCCTGAAATGCATCATAGGATACAAATATATTCTACAAAATATCGAAATCCTAACTTAATTAGTAACTGAGCTATAGAGGACGGGAGGTGAGATGCAGGACTCTGTATAATAATTTATAAATTACTAAACCTATCGTATTTTTAGACGATTGGATTAATTTTACTAAACATCACATATTCAACTAGACAGATGAAGCAACTCAATTTAAGCCCTTAGGCTCGGACAGTTGATTGACATTAATTGAGAAATGTAAAGGGCTCGCTGTAGTTTGACGGGCGACCGTATGCAGATGAAATTACATGCAGGTAATAGTTAATTTCGTACAATCTTGATACCTCGCAGTTAAATATGCAATCCGAGCAGGGTTCTGCTTTATATTTTGAATAAAGTAACAACAGGGCTAATTATCAATTCCATTCCGGTCTCTTCGTTTTATGGCCGAATTGAGATTATACGGTTGGAAGGGCTCATTAGGTCGTGTGGCTAGGATTAATCTGGACAAACAAAGTGATGGTTTGGGACAAGGGTGTGCGTGTTTATTTATATCAGGAAAGCCCTTAAGAGTCTCCTCGGGATATTACTCTGTTTTCTAAACGAGTTTTTTTTTACTGTTATTAAAATCTGAGAAGGTGAAACTGTACCGGGTTTTTGTAGTTACATGAAAGTTAAATTACATGAATAATAATAATAATAATTTATTAACAAAACCTCCATTATAAGGTGTGAGCCACAGAATTTTGTTGCTGAGTTGGCCATGCCTGAGTGATGTCTGAGATTAATTAATTTTTTTAATTAAACTCCAAAGTTTTAGCAATTTTTGCAAATCGTATTAGTTTTTAAATAAATATTTAAATCTAAATTTAAAAACACTTTGACTCTGCGTTCGGCAGTTGTGAAATTTTAAAAATCAAAATTAGCGATTTTATTATAGTCGAACTTTACTACAGTGCAATTTTTACATTTTGTGTCAATTTTACGTAAAAATTCTGTAATACGTTTTAATATAACACATATTTATCCACATTTTGACGTTCGAATCATCAAAATCAAATAACGCGTTCGTCTGTTGTGCAATTTAAAACATCAAAATTGTGATTCTAAAATTCCAGAACTTTAAAAAAGCGCCATTTTTGTATATTGTATTAATGTTTAAATACAAATTTAAATCTAAATTTATAAAAAAACATCAAATTTAGAATATTTTGACTATTGAATTATCAAAATTGGACTCTGCGTTCGGCAAAAAAATCAAAATCGCAATTTTAGAGTATTCGAACTTAATAAAGTGCGATTTTTGCATTTTGTGTTAATTCAAAATTGCAATATTCAATCTTTAGGCGTTCTGCACTGATTTTAAGAAAATAATTATCATACAGTTTCTAAATGGCACTAAAAATAACGACACGTTTGACAGTTGTGCAATTTCGAAAATCAAAATTGCGATTTTATAATCGTAGAACTTTCAAAAAGTGCAATTTTTACCTTTAGTATTAATTTTACGAATTAAAACACCAAATTCGATATTTTTTTACCTTTGAATCAATCAAATTAGACTGTGCGTTCAGCAGTTATGCAGTTTGAAATATCAAAATTTTCAACTTCACAATAGTGCAATTTTTCATTTTGTGTGTATTTCACGAGAAAATTTTGTAATCCGTTTTAATATAACACATAATTCTCCACATTTTGACGTTCTACTCATCAAAATCGAACAACGCATTCCTCTGTTGTGCATTTTCAAAAATCAAAATTGTGAGTCTAAAATTTTTTAACTATAAAAAGTGCAATTTTTGCATATTGTTTTAATTTTTATATAAAAATGTAAAAAAACAACAAATTTAGAATATTTTGACGACTGCATTATTTAAAAATCGTGATTTTAATATCTTCGAACTTTAAATTTTAAACATTGCAATTTTTGCATTTTGCGTTGACGAGAAAATTTATTTTGTGTAAAATTTTCATATTTTGACATTTGAATAATCAAAATCTAACGATACGTTTGGCAGTTGTTCAATTTCGAAAATCAAAATTGTGATTATAAAATTTTAGAACTTAATAAAAGTAAATTTTAAATGCAAATTTAAATCTACATTAAAAAAACACAAAATTTCGAATATTTTGACTATTGGACTGTTTTTACATTTTGTGTTGACGAGAAAATTTATTTTGTGCAAATCATCCATATTTTAACATTTGAATAATCAAAATCCAACGACACGTTTGGTAGTTGTTCAATTTCGCGAAATCAAAATTGTGATTCGTAAATTTTCGAACTTTAAAAAAATGGAATTTTAAATGCAAATTTAAATCTAAATTAAAAAAAAAACACTAAATTTCGAATATTTTTACCATTGAACTATTAAAATAAGACTCTGCGTTCGGCAGTTGTGCAATTTTTAATATCAAAATCGCGATTTTAATATCTTCGAACTTTAAATTTTAAACATTGCAATTTTTGCATTTTGCGTTGACGAGAAAATTTATTTTGTGTAAATTTTCCATGTTTTGACATTTAAATAATTTAAATCTAACGAGACGTTTGGTAGTTGTTCAATTTCAAAAATCAAAATTGGGATAGGAAATTTTGAAATCGGTTTTAATATGACACATAATTCGAATTTGAAGCATCAAAATCGAAGACCGCGTTCATCTTCATCCAAATTTTTTTAGGCTGTTCGAAGTAGTTCACGAACGTGAACCAGAACATTAATGTTTAAAAAAAAGAACGTGTTCATCTGTTGTGCAATTTCAAAAATCAAAATTGTGATTCTAAAATTTTAGAATTTTAAAAAGTGCAATTTTTGCATATCGTATTATTCTTAAATGCAAATTTAAATCTAAATTAAAAAAACACACTAAATTTAGAATATTTTGACTATTGTATTTTTAAAATTAGACTCTGCGTTCGGAAATTTTAAATATCAAAATTTGTAATTTTTTTTTAGCGTTTCTCTGAAAAAAAACGTGCGTTAAGGGGTTAAGCATTATTGGCGTTTAAGTTGTCTGATTTGACCGTTTTGAATTGAACAAATCCGGTATACAATTGTTCGTTCTTTGATTTGCCGGTTTTTCGTTATGTCATTGAATCAAATTAAGTGCTGTTAATGATAAAAAAAATTAGAAAGAAATTAAATTTAGTGTTTTTCGGGCCATCTGTTGAGTAATAGCGGCAATAGCTTGCACCGAGCACTCGAGGCGTTTGGGGGTAAAGTTTGCGCAGAGTGCGAAAGTATTCGGAGAGAACGCGATAACAAATCTCCGGAGCCAATGAAATTTAAGATGGTCACTACGCAACAAGTTTCGAGTGCTTGGTAAAACTCTAGTTCAGTCCTTTCCCGTGATTTAAACAGCGACATACTTCTGGAACAGTTTTTGCTAAATAAGCATCTAGTTTCCTACAGAAATAAATCTAAAAACAAACATTTATCTGCAAGGCAAAAATAATTCCTTAATTAGATCACATGTGACTAAAAATAATGCTGTGTAAACATGGTTGCATATTTTAACCTTAATTCAATTCAACCGCATACTCAAGTGTGTTCCCATTAATGAACGCACTGTACTGATGGTGATCAGTAGGCGAAAACCGGTTTATAGATGTCATTGGCGGAAAAAAATCATTTATAAACATTTTCTTAACCATAGACATTTGTTTCAAGAGCTATTCGTTAAGCGCAATGGTCATGAAATTTCATTTAAAAGTTTTATTTGGGGACATTCATACAGGAAGGAATGTATAACCCCGAAATGAATAAAATGGGAAACGTTCGGCTGTAAGATATTATCGCTCGGTGCACGAAATGTCATTGGGCTGAAATCGCTGCAGATCCGGCAGCGATTTCCCAATTGATGGAAATGATTCGACGTTTTATCCGCACCGCTCCAGATGTTTGAGTGCGCTCAAACGATGTCAGGAAATTGAAAACGTCCACCGCTCGCTACATATCGCCTAGGAGTAGTTAAGTAGTTTCAATTAATAAGTTGAGGATGTGAGAAAGGATGGCGAACTTGTAGGGGAGGGGAAATTAACGGAGGCAAGAAATATGAATCGCGAAATGCACGAAGTGTTAATTCCTCCGTTTGTATTCAGGCAGACGAAGGCCGAAGAAGTGGCAGACAGACTGTAAAGTTGGGCGTGGTGCTGGGCCTCTTTATTGATTCGTCATCAGGTTGGTTTTCAATTAAGAGCAAGTGGTTACCAGGGGAACGGCGCCAGCGTCGCGACGGACGCCCTTCTAACTAAACCCATGCTTTGCATGTATCACCTGTTATTTTTTTTACCTCTGACGGAATTGTATTTGTCAACATTCTGTCATTGCTAATATAATAGCACCCAATTCCCGACCTTATTATTTAATACATGTATTCTACAGGTGGTAAATATATTTCCAATAGTAATGTCACTAATCATATAGAAGCTATTACGGGTCATTTCGGAAAAAATCTTTTCAACCGCATGTAACAGGAGGATTTTATATGTCCAAAAATATTGCAACAAATCTTCGCAAAGAAGATCGAAGACTATCACGTACAGTTTATGCTGGAGGCTTCTACTTCGTTATACATTTTAAAATATTAAAATAAACAAAGTAAAAAGTGTTTTATATACGTACAGTATAAATTTAAAAGAAATGAACTAGGAAATTCGAAAATTTTCTAATATTGTAAATACGTGTCTATTTTACTATTGGTTTTTCTATTTCTCCGACTGCTTCGATTTTCCTTTCCAAAATCAATGATTTCTCGATGCTGTCATTCCTTCATCAAGTGTTGTCCCTCTTGCATTCCATCTTCATTATAATACACTAACTTCAGGCGACACGACGCAAGCAAATCCAAAATATACTTCTGGACCAGACAGTCGTTACTTGCGGATAGCCAGTTTTTAACAATTTTTGATGTACCAATAAATCATTTTTTAATCCAAAGTAAAAAAAAAATATGATTACAAAATAGGGGCCGCTGTGGCCCAGTGAGTAGAGCACCTGCTTACAGGCCTCGCGGTCGTGGGTTCGAATCCCATCCGAAAAATGGATGTTAAGTGTGTCCCTTTCATTATTATAAATGATTATTTTTAGGGATGGACGATATTTCACGTACCTGGTATTAACAAATCACAGGTCGTTACTGTTACTAATAGGCGAATTTCACTGCTACTTAAAATCACTGCTACTTAAAATCACCGCTACTTAAAATCACTCCTACTTAGAATCACTGCTACTTAAAATCACTGCTACTTAAAACCACTGCTACTTAAAATCACAGCTACTTAAAATCACCACTACTTAAAATCACTGTTACTTAAAATCACTGCTACTTAGAATCACTGTTACTTAAAATCACTGCTACTTAAAATCACAGCTACTTAAAATCACCACTACTTAAAATCACTGTTACTTAAAATCACTGCTACTTAGAATCACTGTTACTTAAAATCACTGCTACTTAAAACCACTGCTACTTAAAATCACAGCTATTTAAACTGTGACTTAAACTGATTGCTCCTTAAAATCACAACTGTTACCTAAAAACGTGATTGTAGAAAGACAATGGAGAATAGCATTTCTACATATTATTTAATATTCAGTACTGTTTACTTCCATTTACTCTTATGTTCATGTTCAAATCACGATTTTCATCAATTTAAAAATAAATATATAAAAACAATTTCTACAAATGGTAAACCTAAAATGACTCAAAATTAATTTTAATTTAAGAATCAGTGCGAATATCTAAACATTGAAATAATACCACGAAACCAATTTTTAAATTGCAAACTTCATGAATTGAAAATTAAAAATAAAAACAATTCACAAAACTGCGAAAATCTCTAAATGCTTGTTCAGGTACTCAAAAAATTAAAACAAAAATCTTCAAAAAACCATATCTCTATTGAAAATCGTTGAATTTACAAAAACCAAATTGATTTTAAATAAGCGGTATTTCGGCCATTGAGTATGATTTTTTATGGAATTTTTCCTGCGTTTTTTAAATTTTTTTCTGCGATGTTTTTGTTCAGGTGCTCAGAAAATTAAAACAAAAATTTTCAAAAATCCACAACTCTATTGAAAATTTGTGAATTTAAAAAAACTAAATTGATTTTGAATAAGCGATAGTTTGGCCATTAAGAATGATTTTTTATGGAATTTTATATTTTTTCAGCGATGTTTTTTGTTCAGGTGCTCAAAAAATTAAAATAACAATTTTCAAAAATCCATATCTCTGTTGAAAATTATTGAATTTACAAAAACCAAATTGATTTTGAATAAGCGATACTTCAGCCATTCAGGATGATTTTTTATGGAATTTTTCCTGCGTTTTTTTATATTTTTTTCTGCGATGTTTTTGTTCAGGTGCTCAGAAAATTAAAAAAAAAATTTTTAAAAATCCATATCTCTATTGAAAATTATTGAATTTACAAAAACCAAATTGATTTTGAATAAGCGATACTTCGGCCATTGAGGATGATTTTTATGGAACTTTTCCTTCGTTTTTTAAATTTTTTTCTGCGATGTTTTTGTTCAGGTGCTCAGAAAATTAAAACAAATTTTTTTAAAAATCCTTATCTCTATTGTTAATTATTGAATTTACAAAAACCAAATTGATTTTGAATAAGCGATACTTCAGCCATTGAGGATGATTTTTTATGGAATTTTTCCTGCGTTTCTTATATTTTTTCAGCGAGGTTTTTGTTCAGGTGCTCAAAAAATTAAAATGACAATTTTCAAAAATCCATATCTCTGTTGAAAACCAGAATGTCATCACCCATGCGGCGTGGTAAAACCACACCAACACGAGCTGTAGAGTGACTCAAATGTGCTGGAAGGTATTTTAAACTGTAACACATTGCCAAAGTGTAGAATAGTATATTAACAAACGAGTGAGAAAGTTTGCCATTGCCACGAGGGTGAAGTTTGCAACACGAGCCATAGGCGGCGAGTGTTGCAATTCACCCGAGTGGCTCACGAGTTTAATACTGTCCTTTTTTGCATTATATTAAATAATTACCCAAAGATTTTTCTGTTTATATTAAATTATAACGAAGAATTTTTCTCATATTTGGAAATTGAGGCATTGCCCTGACAAAATTAGGATATTTATGAATTCATGTTTTCAATGGTAACCGTAGTAACAAAACAAATATGGTGGAGCACAGGCTACTACTTAAAAGCAGCACTCACATGTATGCGCAATCTCGCAACACATATTGTTTTATAAAATATTAAATTTACAAAAACCAAATTAATTTTGAATAAGCGATACTTCGGCAATTGAGGATGATTTTTTATGGAATTTTTTCTGCGTTTTTTATATTTTTTTCTGCGATGTTTTTGTTCAGGTCCTCAGAAAATTAAAACAAAAATTTTTAAAAATCTACATCTCTGTTGAAAATTATTGAATTTAAAAAAAACAAATTGATTTTGAATAAGCGATACTTCGACCATTGAGAATGATTTTTTATGGAATTTTTCCTGCGTTTTTTATATTTTTTTCTACGATGTTTTTGTTCAGGTGCTCAGAAAATTAAAACAAAAATTTTCAAAAATCTACATCTCTATTGAAAATTGTTGAATTTACTTAAACCAAATTGATTTTGAATAAGCGATACTTCGGCCATTGAGGATGATTTTTTATGGAATTTTTCCTGCGTTTTTTATATTTTTTCAGCGATGTTTTTTGTTCAGGTGCTCAAAAAATTAAAATAATAATTTTAAAAAATCCATATCGCTGTTGAAAATTATTGAATTTACAAAAACCAAATTGATTTCGAATAAGCAATACTTCGGCCATTGAGGATGATTTTTTTATGGAATTTTTCCTGCGTTTCTTATATTTTTTTTCTGCGATGTTTTTGTTCAGGTGCTCAAAAAATTAAAATAACATTTATCAAAAATCCATATCTCTGTTAAAAATTATTGAATTTACAAAACCCAAATTGATTTTGAATAAGCGATACTTCGGCCATTGAGGATGATTTTTTATGGAATTTTTCCTGCGTTTTTATTTTTTTTTCTGCTATGTTTTTGTTCAGGTGCTCAGAAAATTAAAACAAAAATTTTCAAAAATCCTTATCTCTATTGTAAATTATTGAATTTACAAAAACCAAATTGATTTTGAATAAGCGATACTTCGGCCATTGAGCATGATTTTTTATGGAATTTTTCCTGCGTTTTTTATATTTTTTTCTGCGATGTTTTTGTTCAGGTGCTCAAAAAATTAAAATAACAATTTTCAAAAATCTACATCTCTATTGAAAATTATTGAATTTACAAAAACCAAATTGATTTTGAATAAGCGATACTTCGGCCATTGAGGATGATTTTGTATGGAATTTTTTCTGCGTTTTTTATATTTTTTTCTGCGATGTTTTTGTTCAGGTGCTCAGAAAATTAAAACAAAAATTTTTAAAAATCCATATCTCTATTGAAAATTATTAAATTTACAAAAACCAAATTGATTTTGAATAAGCGGTACTTCGGCCATTGAGGATGATTTTTTATGGAATTTTTCCTGCGTTTTTTATATTTTTTCAGCGATGTTTTTTGTTCAGGTGCTCAAAAAATTAAAATAATAATTTTAAAAAATCCATATCGCTGTTGAAAATTATTGAATTTACAAAAACCAAATTGATTTCGAATAAGCAATACTTCGGCCATTGAGGATGATTCTTTTATGGAATTTTTCCTGCGTTTCTTATATTTTTTTTCTGCGATGTTTTTGTTCAGGTGCTCAAAAAATTAAAATAACAATTTTCAAAAATCCATATCTCTGTTGAAAATTATTGAATTTACAAAAACCAAATTGATTTTGAATAAGCGATACTCCGGCCTTTGAGGATGATTTTTTATGGATTTTTTTTGCGTTATTTTTTTTTCTGCGATGTTTTTGTGATCACAGTTTAAAATCACTGATATTAAAAAGTAGCAACGTGATTTAAAGTAGCAGTTTTGCCCATCTCTAATTATTATACAAATTATCGGTTGTGGCAGAATGCCCTAGTTGGCTACGTCAATTCTCAAATCATCCGCGCCAGTTTTCTAACGGCCTCGCCTCACAAACAGTCTGGCTGCGACCGTAAAGGCCACCCTAACGGACCCGAATTGAAAATATTGTTACAATTAACGAATCGTTTCCTAACGCCTTGTACCCTCCGGCAATATGAAATCGAAATTCAAGGGGCGCTTAATTAAAATTATTTTAGATAAATCCAGTGCGTACGTATAAATCACACGAACGCACAATTTCGGGGGTGAGGGGTACGATTATAAGAGGCGCGCATAATTCAAAACAAGCTTATTTGTTTCGCGCAACGCAATAAATCCGGCTCGGGCATGGACGGCTGCGGAGACCCGATTACAACCGGAATTTATCAAAAAAAAAAAAAAAACGCACGCATTTTTGTCATTTTAATTAAAGCCATTCGTTCGTTCGTTATTCATAAAAGCGGTTCGAATGATATACACCCCGAAAGGAACGAGTGGAAGGAAATTAGATTCGATTATCCTAATTCGATTGTAATTTAAAATTCTTTCTCTTTCCGCAGGAGATTACAAAATAAAGCGAATGCAACGTGCAACCGATTCCTGTTATCCCGTTATTTATTTTCCGGCTGGTGATGTTGCTGCATTTTATTTTATTTTATAATGTTAACGTGCCTTTGGCAACGAGTTACGTGCAACTAGTGTTGTTAAATACCTTTATGTCATACTTGTTTATTATTGAAATCATAATGGTATGGAAACGACGTATAACGCTCTAGTGCGTTATTTCCATAACGCCCGCTTATGGTAATTATGTATGTATCTATCTACTTTAGTTCGTGGAAAGTTAATCTGAAAGTTGCATGTTTGCATGTGTCGACGCCTTGCCACCATCCAAACCAGTGCAACGTCACAACGCGCATCTTTGTGCCGACGCGGAAAACCCGACCAGCAACAGATCGACTGTCAACAATTCGCCAAACGCAAGTCAAGCGTGCGAACGCGTTGACATCTGCGCGGCGCGGCAATCTGTCAGAAAATAGTATAAGAAAATCTTCGATAAATGTAAACTACAAGTATGACTTAAAACGTTGAAGGCACCACGAGCGTTATGAGCAAAATGCCCACGGTTGACGTACATCCCTCGGGCTGTACACCGTCGACCTGGGGCGTTATTGTTCTCATAACGCCTTAGATACCTTACAGTATATAGTGTATCAAGGGCCAAAAATAGGCTTTAGCAGCCCGCCGCTAAAAGTGGAGGGTTGCTAAAGCATTTCGGCATCAGTTACACTCAATATTTTTTCGCCTGCCTTAAGTAAAAACAGTGTTTCAGGAAATTTTATATCGCGCACCATTGAACTGTCACTGTCAGATTTTTGCATAGCCTACTCATATTCTGCGGAAGGTTGTCTAGATTATGCATATTATTTTTTCGGCCTAAAATACGCTAAATCGTAGTTTCGGTCCAATTTTAATGGCCGAAATATATGGTTTCGGTAGAGGCAGGCGAAACATTACTATAAAATACATTTAACTAGTGTTGTTAAAGGTATCTTAACACAACTTGTTACTAAATAGATATTGGCATAAAAAATTATAGCTTTTTGACGATTTTCATTAAACTTTTTATTTTAATTTAAAAAAATAGAAATAGGATAAAATAAAGCGTGTTGCGACATACGTAACGTTATTTGTTTTTACTTTACTTCTACGCCGCTCGTGCTTTTCTCTCGTAATGCAAAAATCTTTATAACGTTACTTATATCGTAAATTACTATTATTAATATATTAATCGGCAATCGCCGTTTAATTACTGGCGAATGTTATCGAATCCGTGGTTCGATAATTAAATGCGCTGGGCTGAACATTAGCAATAATGGTACGTGAAATGTTTGATTAGAATTTAATAACAATCTCAAAGTTGGAGAAGTAGTTTTGGCGGGGTGAAGTCATAGAGATAATAACTTTTAGTTTGCGATCGTTGCATAAGTTACATAGTACGTGCTAATGTACGGGAGTGGAAAGAGTGTTGCCACTTCTGCAATACCTAATTACATTTAACAAGGAAGTAACAATGGATACAATCAAACAGCGTGAATTTCACTCTTCTCATAATGAATTTTAAAATAATTATAAATACCTTCCTTTCCAAAATTATTGTTCATTTTCATTATACACTGAAGCGCCAAAGTAAGTTTTTGAGATAAAAAAAAATATAATGGGCCCTATCCCACCCTCCAATTCCGGAATAATAAACGAGAGTTTACAAATAGAAATCAATACATGAGAATGAGAAAAACACGAAAGGTTTTAAGTTTTTTTAATAAACTTATTTATTGGAGGAAAACTTGATGCAGGTGCATCAGATTGGATTGTAGGATAAGGACCACCCACCACCCTCCGGATTAACTTTTACTTCAATTAAAAATCCTGTTTGGGGTGCTGTTAAACCTACAACGTCACCAATGAATTTACAAAGAAAATTTCATTACACGAACATGGTTTTCTAGCTTAAGTTAAGGTTAAAATTACGGGTGGTGGGTGGGCACTATCCTACAATCCAAACAGTCGAACATCAACGAGGGTTGCACAGGTGTAGAGCAATAACGAAAACGTAGGAATGTCATTTAATAATTTGTTTCTGTAAATTAAATCATTTGCAGCAACACTTTGCTATGGTCAACTGATTGAATTGTAGGATAGGGCCCACCGACCACCCTTCGGATCAACTTTATTTCAACAAGCAAATCTCTGTCGAGTTTAAGAATTTTCTTTGGAAATTCGTTGGAGTAGTTTAAAAATAATACGAAACACGATTTTCTGGCGTAAATAAGGGGTGAAACAAGGGGTGGTGGGTGGTTCCTATCCCACTCTCCAATTCATTGATGATAAACGAGAGTTTACAAGTAGAAATCAATATATGAGAATGAGAAAAAGCACGAAAGGTTTTAAGTTTTTTTAATGAACTTATTTATTGGAGGAAAACTTGACGCGGGAGCGACGGTTTGGATTGTAGGATAGAGCCCACCCACCACCCTTCGTATCAACTTCATTTCAACACAGAAAATTGCCCAGTTAAGAATTTTTTTAGCAACTTGTTAGAGAAATTGTATGTTTAAAAATAATACGAAAAGCGATTTTCTAGCGTAAAACGAAGGGTGGTGGGTGGGTCCTCTTCCACCCTCCAATTCATGGATCATAAAGATAGTTTACAAGTACAAATCAATACATAAGTGTAATAAAAAAAAACACTAAAGGACTTAATAATTCTTAATAAACTCATTTATTGAAGGAAACCTTGGAGCGGGAGCAACGGATTGTATTGTAGGATAGGGCCCACCCACCACCCTTCGGATTAACTTTTACTTCAATTAATAACCCTGTTTCAGCTGTTGTTAAACCTCCAACGTCACAAATGAATCTACAAAGAAAATTTATTACATGAACATGGTTTTGCAGCTTGAGTTAAGGTTTATATAATGGGGGGTGGGTGGTCACTATCCCACAATCCAACCAGTTCAATACCAACGAGAATTGCACACTTGTAGAACAATAACGAAAACGTAGATAGATCAGTTTAGCGTCGCTTTAAAGAATTGGCCAAAAATAATAACGAACAAGCATAGGCGTCCGCAGGTGCGGGCAAAGAGGGGCAGCTGCCCCCTCTTGGAAAATGAATTTATTAAATTAAAGTAATATTTTATATACTAAACTTGTATGTAGTCTGTAAATGTATACTTTAACAATCACATAAAAATTAAAAATTATAACAAAAAGTGCGTTCCACGTTATGTTCGAGGAATCCGAAAAAAGTTGACGTACAACGTCGAGCGGGCACGGTTCCACCCGACGCGTATAATACAGTGCGATCGAATAAAAGTTAGTCAAAGTTGGCCATGAGCCAAAATTCCTAAACTTATTGGCAAGTGTCAAGCTGGCGTATATTGATATTTTCAAATTTAAGAACTAAGAAAAGACATTCGGCGGCTTTTTGTTCATGACCTGCTTTGACTATTTTTTTATTCGATCTCGCTGTATTACTGTACATTTTAGTAGAAATTAACAATTTTTGACAGTTGTAAATTGTTATTTTTGGCAGTTGAAAATTTCCTTTTTACTGCCAACGTGCCATTTGTGATGATAAAAATGTGCAGTTTTTGACAGTTGTCATTTTTAACAGCTGAAATTTTCTTCTTTCTTTTAATATCAAAAAATGCCATTTTTGATTGTAAAAATCCACAATTTTTGGATGCTACTAATTTCTATATTTACTGTTGAATCGTACCGTTTGTGGTGGCAGAAATGCAGAATTTTTGACAATTTGTAATTGTTACTTTCAACCATTGGAAATTTGCCTTTTTTAAATATTGAAAAATGCCGATAGTGATAGTAGAAATGCTCAAATTTTAACAGTTAAAAAATTTTGGAATTTGAAATGTTTCTTTTTATTGTTGAAATGAAACCGTCTTCAGTAATGAGCAATTTTTGACAGTCCTGAATAGTTATTTTTGGCAATTGAAATTTTCTTTTTACTGCCAACGTGCTATTTGTGATGGTACATATCTGCGATTTTTGACAATTCGAAATTGTCATTTTTAGCAGTTGAAATTTTCTTTTTTAAAAAATTCCAGAATTTTCGGCAGCTGCTAATTGCCTTATTACGCTGAATCGTGTCGTTTGTGGCAGAAATGCAGAATTTTTGACAATTCGAAATTGTCATTTTTGACGGTTAAAAATGTATCTTTTTACTATTGAAAAATGCTCTCTGACAGTAAAATTGCAATTTTTTTAATTGTTTCTTTTGGCTGTTGCAAATTTCCCTTTTTAATATTGAAAAATGCTGATGGTGATGGTAGAAATGCTCAAATTTGGACAGTCTAACATTGTTGGCATTTGGAATTTTTTTTTATTGTTGAAACGTGCCGTTTTCAGTAATGAGCAATTTTTGACAGTATTGAATAGTTATTTTCAGCAATTGAACATTTTTTTACTGCTAACGTGCCATTCGTGATAGTAGTGCGATTTTTAACAGTTTGTCATTTTTAGAAGTTGAAACGTACTTCTTTTTTTAATATAAAAAATAGCGTCTTTGATAGTAAACAACCATAATTTTTGGCAGCTGCTAATTTCTTTATTTACCGTTGAATCGTGCCGTTAGTGGTGGCAGAAATGCAGAATTATTGAAAATTCGAAATTGCCATTTTTAGCAGTTAAAATTTTCTTTTTTTTTAATATTCAAAATGCCGTTTTTGATAGTAAAAATCCACAATTTTTAACCGCTGCAAATTTATTTATGTGCCGTTTGTGGTGGCAGAAATGCAGAATTTTTGACAATTCGAAATTGTCATTTTTGACGGTTAATAATTTATATTTTTACTATTGAAAAATGCCGCTTCTGACCGTAGAATTGCACAGTTTTTGACAATTTATAATTGTTACTTTGGGCCGTTGGAAATTTCCCTTTTTTAATATTGAAAAATACCGATAGTTATAGTAGAAATGCTAACATTTTGACATTTAAACATTTTTGGCATTTGGAAATTTTCTATTGATTGTTGAAACGTGCCGGTTTCAGTAATAAGCACTTACTGACAGTATTGAATAGTCATTTTCAGCAATTGAAAATTTCATTTTCACTACTAACGTGCCATTCGTGATAGTAGTGCAATTTTTGACAGAAATTGTCATTTTTAGCAGTTGCAATTTTCTTTTTTTAATATCAAAAAATGCCGTCTTTGATAGTAAAAAACGACAATTTCTGGCAGCTGCAAATTTCTTTATTTACCATTGAATCGTACCGTTTGTGCTGGCAAAAATGCAGATTTTTTGGCAATTTAAAATTGTCGTTTTTGACGGTTATTTATTCGAAATTTCTGTATGAAAGTTTTTTTTTAATTTTTATCGGCAGTTTGTTTTATTATTATTTTTTTCAAAATAATAAAATTATTGACATTTGTAAAAGTAGTTTTTTCTTCTGCATATGACAGTGTAAAAATATACTGGGTGTCCTTTTAATAAAAAATAGATAGGAAGCATTTCAGGTTAAACCGAAAGTGAAACGACAATAAGAATGTCATAGATATATTCGTTGTTTTGAACTATCTATCCGTACTAAATTTCAAAAACACATTTATGCGACCATTCCGGGACTTTATACTAACCCTGTATAAGTTTCTGTAATAATATGTAAATACTAAACATTATATCTTTTTACTTTCTCCGTTACGAAGTAAGAGAAAGTATTGTGATCGTGATTTTTTTTTCAATTTTTTTTTTTACGGAAATATCCGTTTTGGGGTCCCTAGATGCCATTTCAATAATTTCTGGAAAAAAATTGTTTGTGTCTGTGTGTGTGTGTCTGACTGTGTGCGCTGTATCTCAAAAACTAATAGAGCAATTGATATGAAACTTTGAACATACGTCTTATTTGATAATCTGAAGAACTGAAAAGGTTTTGGTAAAATTTCGTACACCGGAAGTGGGTGTTTACCTTAACTGTTTTTTGTTTTTTGCCAATATTTTCTTAAATATAAAAAATATCACAAAAACATCTAAACAAACATTGAAGACAACAAAGAAATGAATAGCTTTTGCTTGAAAATATTTTTCATAAAATCATTGCTATTCGAGAAAACAATTTATTATTTTTTTTTAATTTTTGGTTTATAATAATGAAACGATAATAGTTACAGCAATTTTATTTCAATAATAATTGTAGAAAATGCCAAAATGAACAACTTCTAAAGAATAAGTTTTTTTCTAAATCTCGTTAGTTTTCGAGTAAACCTTGTTTTTGAATTTGAAGTATAATTTTTCCATCTTTCATGATTTTGACGTTTTAAACGTCAGTTTCATCCGAGTTTACACAACGCTCGATGTAGATTTAAAATATGATTTCAATTGAAAATAAACCATAAAAACGTAAATATAAATGATACGATCAAGTCGGAGAAAGTAAGATGATGGCCACATCACCATTTTTTTGTGTTTTCGGTTATGTTGATTGTATTGAGTGCCCTAAAATCTGTGCACGTTGTCATTTGCAAATATTATTTCCCTGAATGAATATTATTATTATCATTCATTTAATAAAATTTGTATATTATTATTTTTATTAATATTTATTGTTTTATTAACGTTAGATTAAAAAAGACAATAAAGCCAGCGCATTTCCCCATTACTTTGAGTTTGTGTATTAATTTATTATTCTAAATTTATAAATTCTATTAATATCAACAATCATCACTAATTTGTGGGCTGGAGAACTATATACATATAACTAGGTATGATACAATAATATAATTATGTTTTTTTTTTACATACACAAGAAAAACGTTACCGAAGTTTGTAGTGCTCAGTATTTCCAAACTCCCCTCCTAATGCAACGCGAGCTCATCCTGTCTGATCCACTCTTAAAATCTGAGCTGTTATCCCACTTTATTGACTTAGCTATTATTAATAATATAGCGCATCCCGAGTAATAATACGTAATCTTGTTGTAATATGAGTGTATTATTGTTTCAGACGGGCAAACACTTCCACCGTACCTCGCTTCTCATTAAGGCCTTCAACCACAAATTTCGCCTGGATCTCGAGCTTAACACGTAAGTAAAACATTTTCCGACTCCAGTAATATTATGATAATGTTTGATTATTATCTCATTCTATTCAATTATATATTATATTCCAATTGTTTTTCTTACAGCAAATGACATTAAATAAACCACTATTGTACATCTAACAATGTAACTAGTGATTTTCATATGATTATCAGATAAAATAATACCCGTATTAACATATTATAACATTTCACCAAAAAAAAAAAAATAATTTGCACCATATTATGCAACCATGTAAAATGAACGTGTTAATAAATATCGATGAGAATCGAATTATTTCACTTTGTTTTCAATGCGCATTGCTCGTTGCACTATATTTGCTACCTAAATAATAAAAAACAAATTTCAATTTATAGATTGGGGTCGAATTATAAATTCCGCAATCAATATTTATTTATTCATTTCTGTGGCGAGCCGAACGCAATCAAGCCCCGCGTTATTTTCAGGAAATAAATTAGCGCCTGCAACCTCAAAATGTATTATATTTGGATTAATTAATAACAAAGAGGTGTTTTTTTTCGGTGTGTGTGTGTGTGTGTGTGTGTGTGTGTGTGCAAAAAATATACCGTGTATATTCGCGATTTTCAAAATACGCTGAAAGAGGGAGAATAAGAGCATTCAGGTCGCAAATGCGTTTTATATTAATGGACGAGGGTGGAATTAATGCGATGGCCTTTGATTCTAATTATTTCGAGTAGTCGTGAGTGTAGGTACGAAACTCGGTTGCAGTAAGTGCGATCATTTTTCTTCCTGCAGCATACCAGCGTGCGGCTAATTTATCGTTTATGACTTTTGACCCACTATGATAGCATTTCCAAAGTTGAAATTTTGATTTAATAAAAATCTTAATTGTCAATGTTATTTCTAGAATATATGCCTAATCCTTATATAGTTCCAATAGCATACTGTAAAACAAATAAACTATAGTGGATCTCGTAACTACACATTTCTCACTGTTCACTTTATTTGTAGCCCGGGGATATATTTCTCTGCACTCGGAGTCGTGAAAATCGCACACGCGAAACCTCAACGACCTCGTTGTCTAGGTAAACTTTTCTGAAGCCAAATCCTGCTGTGCACGTTTACGATTGAGAAAATCGAACGACGTTAGACACCAGATTTCGAGCGTTACGCCGGAGAAGACAGTTCACTTTAATAACCTTTAAAATAGTTGATTTTTATTAGTTAAATAAACGTAATAGTAAATAAACACTTAATAACCAGGCACGATCTCTAATCGACTTTTATTAAACTTATTAGTAAATAAACACTTGATAATAGTATATTACGTAACAAGTGTCGTAAAAAGCAAATTACGCACAAGTAAAAGAATTACATGGCGTGTGTCATACTTAATTTTTTAAAACCTTTAGACCTTCATATCTTTTGAATTTAGTACTTTCATATATTCCCTCCGATCCTAAGAAATAATGTATACGGCGAATTGTGGTGGTTAAGGCGTTACAAACGAGATGGCGTTTAATCGACCATTAAATGATAAATCATAATAATCCGAATTTCCCCTCTGTACTGAATTGATGAGCGCTAATGGTCCAAACCGATCAACAGTTGTAAGGCAACACCAATCTAGCGAGTGATTTGTATTGAATTAGAATTTTACTTTCAGTTTTGTTTTTAATTCTTGTCATTTTAAATGAATTAAGCTTCCACTAAATATCGCTGCGATTGTCTTTGTTAGATATTCTTGTACTGCCGTTATTTTTCAAGGTTTATTTTTCCTGATTTCTCCTTTAGGCTATTAGACCTTATTTCTACTATATAAAGGATAACGACAGAAAAATACTGTCGGACAGATATTTTTTAAAAACGGTCGGAATCGTCTCGAGGCACCTCAGAATGGATATTTCTGTTGAAATTTTGAAATGGAAAACAATCACAATAACTATCTCGTACTTTCCAGGGAGAAAATAATAATCGCTTGGATGACTATAAGTCAGATCATTTAATTTTATTGCGTTACAAATTAGTGTGGAAATTTTAATGCAATCTAACCAATTCGATGTATTAATCATATTACAACAAATTACATGTGCCACTTTTCCAGATTGAGTGATGAATGTTGCCGTTTGATAGGTAATAATCCGATGTGTAATTCGATAAAATTGTGATTAACATGACGCATAAATCAACGTCGAAATTTTCTGTAATCTCCGGCCGTCGCTTACATTCGAAATTAAATTCTTTATCTATGATAATTTTTGAAAAAGTTGGACATTAGTTACTTAATTATTTAATTAATTAAAACCAATACTTTCTGGTACTATTTAATTCGGCTTTAAGTAATGACATTTTATTTTATTCGAGCTCTTTTAAGTTAATTAATATATCATAATGTACTACATGTTCATTAATTTTAAACAAAAATAAAAGTAAATTAAATAAAGACCATAAGTAGCCTAATATACCAATATTCAAACTGTTTCGTCTTTATTCAATTGTGAGGGTTTACAATTTTAATTGAGAATTATTAATCTGTTGATGTGGCTATCATGAAATTTTCTCCGATTTGATGGTATAAATGGAAGTTTTACGATATTTTTAGATGGATTTTTTCTTGAATTAACATTAAAGTCTGTAAAGCATGACAGAAGAGTCTACAAAGTACTATTTTTTAAGACTCAAACGCCAAGTAACTCCGGTGGTGTATAATTTATGGAGTCATCACTATTATATTTCAATATTTACAAAATATATTTGACGTAAGATATGCCCATCCACCTTTCCGTTTCCTCGATTGAAATTTTTGCAGTTTTAAAAGTTCATTATATAATTCTTCTGGAACACATGAATTAAAATATTTTGCTCATTTAGCATGCCATGGATCTGGTAAATGCATTTAAGTAGTTGCACCATCATCAAAGAAAATATTGTTGTTTATTATGACGCCCTTTTGTAATATCCTGAAGACAAACCAACATTATTTTAAAGATTCATCCATTTAAAAATATTAATTTCTTTGAGAAGCACAGAACACAATTGAAGGAACACTTTTGTGTAGTGTGTTCTTCCTAGAAACCATCTTGTTTTAAAATACTTATGATTTTTAGTGGCATGAAATCATTCTCAAAGATTTATAAACATTCCTGATAATCCAATTTTCACTTCCATTCCATTTGTTGAATATTCACATGAAAATGAGATAAGATTGTATTACCTTGTAAATAAGCTTCGCAAAATTTCATTTTCAAATTATTTTTTTTTTTAATACTAAAGGGGGTGTCTGTTAGGGGGGTCCCCACAAAAAGTGTACTAATAATTTTACTTTACTTTTAAAATCCCCTAAAACGGTTTACGTTTCCTTAAAATGTTAACGCCATTGGCAACAAGAGGCCGTTGAAATCTGACGCAACCTGGAGATCTTCTTCCTTTATATGACCTCTACATCGCCGTACCTAGAAATTGTTTTTATATTTTTTTTTCCGAGTCAACAAAATTATTAAAATTTTTCAGAAATTTACACCGTTTTTGCATGATATATCGCAAAAGCTATCGACGAAATCTAATGCAATTTTTTTGCAAAATCATACTTGAATTAATATTATTTGAGTTTCAAGTGAATAGCAATTGTTTTTATATTTTTTTCGCGTCAACAAAATGATTACAATTTTTTATAAATTTACATCAGGGTTTTATGAAATATCGCAAACACTATTAGAGGAATGTATTGTCATCATTTACCAAATTATTGCTGAATTGATATTGAGTTAATTTGTGAAATTTCAAGTAGATAGCTATTGTGTTTATATTTTTTTTTCGTGTCAACAAAATGATTACAAGTTTTCATAAATTTGCATCAGGTTTTCATCAAATATCGAAAATACTATTAAAGGAATGTATTGTCATCATTCATCAAATTATTGTTGAATTGATATTGGGTTAATTTGAGAAGTTTCAAGTAGATGGCAATTGTTTTTATTTTTTTTTTTTTCGCGTCAGCAAAATGATTACAATTTTTCATAAATTTACATCAGAGTTTCAAGAAATATCGCAAACACTATTAGAGGAATCTATTTCCATCATTCAAAAAATTATTGTTGAATTGATATTCAGTAAATTTGAGTTTCAAACGGATAGTAATTGTTTTTATATTTTTTTTTCGCGTCAACAAAATGATTACAATTTTTCATAAATTTACATCAGGTTTTCATGAAATATCGCAAACACTATTGAAGGAATGTATTGCAATCTTTCATCAAATCATTCTTGAAATAATATTCAGGGATTTTGAGAAGTTTCAAGTAGATGGCAATTGTTCTTATATTTTTTTTCGCGTCAGCAAACTGATTACAATTTTTCATAAATTTACATCAGGGTTTCACGAAATATCGCAAACACTATTAAAGGAATGCATTTCCATCATTCACAAAATTATTGTTGAATTGATATTCAGTAAATTTGAGAAGTTTCAAACGGATAGTATTTGTTTTTATATTTTTTTTTCGCGTCAACAAAATGATTACAATTTTTCATAAATTTACATCAGGGTTTCATAAAATATCGCAAACACTATTAAAGGAATGTATTACCGTCATTCACCAAATTATTGCTGAATTAATATTGAGTAAATTTGAGAAGTTTCAAGTAGATAGTAATTGTTTTTATATTTTTTTTCGCCTCAACAAAATGATTACTATTTTTAATAAATTTACATCAGGGTTTTACGAAATATAGCAAACACTATTCAAGGAATGTATTACCATCATTCACCAAATTATTGCTAAATTGATATTTTGTAAATTTGAGAAGTTTCAAATGGATATCAATTGTTTTTATGTTTTTTTTTCGCGTCAACAAAATGATTACAATTTTTCATAAATTTACATCAGGGTTTCATGAAATATCGCAAACACTATTGAAGGAATGTATTGCAATCCTTCACCAAATTATTCTTAAATTAAAATTGAGTGATTTTGAGAAGTTTCAAGTGATAGCAATTGTTTTTATATTTTTTTCGCGTCACCAAAATGATTACAATTTTTCATAAATTTACATCAGGGTTTTACGAAATATAGGAAACACTATTCAAGGAATGTATTACCGTTATTCACCAAATTATTGCTGAATTAATATTGAGTAAATTTGAGAAGTTTCAAATGGATAGCAATTGTTTTTATATTTTTTTTTGCCTCAACAAAATGAATACAATTTTTCACAAATTTACATCAGGGTTTCATGAAATATCGCAAACATTATTGACGGAATGTATTGCAATCCTTCACCAAATTATTCTTAAATTAAAATTGAGTGATTTTGAGAAGTTTCAAGTGATAGCAATTGTTTTTATATTTTTTTCGCGTCACCAAAATGATTACAATTTCTCATAAATTTACATCAGGGTTTTACGAAATATAGCAAACAGTATTCAAGGAATGTATTACCGTTATTCACCAAATTATTGCTGAATTAATATTGAGTAAATTTGAGAAGTTTCAAATGGATAGCAATTGTTTTTATATTTTTTTTGCCTCAACAAAATGAATACAATTTTTCACAAATTTACATCAGGGTTTCATGAAATATCGCAAACATTATTGAAGGAATGTATTGCAATCTTTTACCAAATTATTCTTAAATTAAAATTTAGTGATTTTGAAAAGTTTCAAATGGATAGCAATTGTTTTTATTTTTTTTTTCGAATCAACAAAATGACAACCATTTTTCATAAATTTACGTCGGGTTTTCATGAAATGTTGCAAACACTATTCAAAAAATGTATTGCAATTTTTCAAAAAATCAATCTTGAATTAATATTGAGTGATCCTAAGAAGTCTCAAGTGAGTAGTAATTGTTTTTATATTTTTTTCACGTGAACGAAGTTATTACAATTTTTCATAAATTTACATAAGGGTTTCATGAAATATCATTAAAGGAAAATATTGATTTTTTTTCACAAAATCAGTTTTGAATTAATGTTGAGTGATTTTGAGAAGTTTCAAGTAGAGAGCAATGATTTTTATATTTTTTTCGCGTCTACAAAATTATTACAAATTTTACAAAAAAAAAATGCAAACGCTATGAAAAGAATGTGTTGCAATTTTTCACCAAATAATTCTTACATTCATATTTAGTGATAATGAGAAGTCTCAAGGGAGTAGCAATTGTTTTTATATTTTTTTCGAGTCAACAAATTGATTACAATTTTTAATATCGCGAACAATATTAGAGGAATGTATTGCAATTTTTCACCAAATCGTTCTTGATTTAATATTAAGTGATTTTGAGAAGTTTCAAGTGAGTAGCAATTGCTTTTATACTTTATTCGCGTCAAAAAAAAAATTACAATTTTTCTTAAATTTACATCTGGTTTTGATGAAATCCCACAAACGCTATTAAATGATTTTTTGTTTGTTTGTATTTTTGGCTTTGGTAATTAAACCATTAGCCATCAGAGAGGTATTGAAAATAACTAATATTAAAGGAATGCATTGTAATATTTTAACAAATCATTCTTGCATTAATATTGAGTGATTTTGAGTTTTAAGTAGATATTTTTATTTTTTTATTTTTTTCAACAAAATTATAACAAAAATTATTAAAAAATTATTATTACAAAATTATTACATTATTTATTCGATTCTACGAAACGATGTTTTAAGAATCTACTATTACGATGTACCTAATGTATCATGTATGTAATACCTTTTTAAATTTTTTTCTCTTTTTATTATTATTTTTTTATTAATTAATTATATTTCTTTTAAGTAAGTTTAATTATAATTTAAGTTGTTTTTTTTGTATATTTATTGTGTAAAAAAGGGTTTCCCGCGAATAAACGGTTTATTTATTTATTTAGTTAATTTTTCATACATTTACAGCGTGTTTGCATGAAATATCCGATAGAAAATCAGTTAGCCAACGTCAGCTTGCATTTTTTTTTATAAATCCGACGTTCAAATTTTGTGTTTGTATTTTAATTTTTCTATATTTTCGATTGTCTGTTCTTTTTTTTATGACATAAAAATGAAGTTATCAGAAATCAACGCGTGGGCAATTTAAATGGGTCATAGACAAGGGCGTCCACAAGGGGGGGGGGGGGGCAAGAGGAAGCAGCAAAACCTTGTTTTGAATATTAAAAAAATGAGATTTGCATGCTCATTAACTGTCATTTTCGGTTTCTACCAAAAATGTGGTCAAAACTGCGTGTTTCTTAAATTATTCCGCTACCCCCTTTACAGAAGGAAGTAATTTAATATTGTTTTTGTTTGCATTTTGTAAACTAATTTACGGGAGTAAAGATTGTTTTATGTTCAACTGGTTGGATTGTAGGATAGGGCCCGAGAGGAAAACAAGCGATTGCTCTGTTTGAAGGCAAGTGACAGCTGTCAAAATAGAGTCGAATGAAAATTTTATCATCTACGATTTCCGTTTGAAGATGTTTGCGTTGCGAGAAAATTGAAAATTTACTTAAACCAACGACTTTGAGTGGAAGGCAACAGGCGATTGCTCAGCTTCGGGATAAGTGACAGCTGTTAAAGTAGTATCAACTAAAAAATAATTACATTATCTACAATTTCTACTAGAAAATATTTGCGCTGTGTGGCGGAGTTTGCGCAAAAATAAAAAATTCTGCAAACCCACGATTTCAAGTGCAAACAGGCGATTTGTCGGTTTTGAGGCTAGTGACAAGTGTCAAAATGATGTTTACTGAAAAGCAATTGACAGCTGTCAAAATGGAGTCGAATTAAAATTTGATCAACTACGATTTCCGTTTGAAGATGTTTGCGCAGCGAGAAAATTGAAAATTTACGTAAACCAACGACTTTGAGTGAAAGGCAACGAGCGATTGCTCGGCTTTGGAATAAATGACAGCTGTCAAAGTAGCATCAACTGATAAATAATTACATTATCTATAATTTCTACTAGAAAATATTTGCGCTGTGTGGCGGAGTTTACGCAAAAATAAAAAATTCTACAAACCCTCGATTTCAAGTGCAAACTGGCGATTTATCGGTTTTGAGGCTAGTGACAGCTGTCAAAATGACGTTTACTGAAAGGCAATTGCATTATTTATTATTTTTGTTGAAAAAAAAGTTTGCGCTGCAAGGCGATTACGCTAGGAAATTTAAAAATCACGCAAACCTTTTACTTCTAGTGGAAAAAATTGGCAATTTCTCGGATTTGGGGTAAGTGACAGCTGTCAAAATTATGTTTACTGAAAGGCAATTGCATTATTTAGGATTTCTGTTGAAAAATGTTTGCGCAGCAAGGCGATTACGCTAGGAAATTTAAAAATCACGCAAACCGTTGACTTCTAGTGGAAAAAATAGCCATTTCTCGGTTATGGGGTAAGTGACAGCTGTCAAAATTATGTTTACTGAAAGACAATAGCATTATTTATGATTTCTGTTGACGTGTTTGCGCTGCAAGACGATAACTCTAGGAAATTGACAATTTCTGCATCCCGTCGATTTCGACTGGAAAGCAATAGACGATTGCTAGGTTTTAGGACAAGTTACAGCTGTCAAAATTATGTTTACTGAAAGGCTATTGCATTATTTATGTTTTTTATTGGAAAATGTTTGTGCTGCAAGGCTATTACGTTAGAAAATTGAAAATTTACGCAAACCGTCGACTTCGAGTGGAAAACAACAGGCGAGTGCCCAGTTTTGGGATAAGTGACAGTTGTCAAAATAGTACCAATTAAAAAAAAACAATCGTATTATCTACAATTTCTACTTGAAAATATTTGCGCTTCGTGACGGAGTTTACACATGAAAATTGAAAATATCGCTAACTGAAAAAGAAAAACTCGATTGCTCGGTTTTGAGGCAAGTGACAGCTGTCATAATTATATTTACTAAAAGACAATTGCATTGTTTATAATTTTTGTTGAAAAATGTTTGCGTTTCGAGGCGATTGCGCTAGGAAATTGAAAATTTCTAACTTATGAAGAAAACAGGCGATTGCTCGGTTTTGGGACAAGTGACAGCTATCAAAATTATATTTACTAAAAGATAATTGCATTGTTTATAATTTTTGTTGAAAAATATTTGCGCATCGAGGGGATTGCGCTAGGAAATTGAAAATTTCTGCAACACGTTGATTTCGAGTGGAAAACAACAGGCGATTGCTCGGTTTTAGGGCAAGTGACAGCTGTCAAAATGATGTTTACTGAAAGACGATTGCATGATTTATTATTTCCGTTGGAAAATGTTTGGGGTAAGGCGATTACGTCAAAAAAAAATCAAAAAATCAATCAAACCGTTAATTTCGAATGGAAACAACAGGTGATTGTTGCATTTTGAGGCAAGTAGCAGCTGTCAAAATAGTGTCAATTGAATTATTGATAATTTTCGCAACAAAGTGCAATTTATCATAGAAAATCTTAGAGTAAACATTCGATTCCGAGAGGAAACCAATCGATTGCTCGGTTTGAAGGTAAGTGACAGCTGTCAATGATATCAACTGAACGACAATTCGATTATCTACGATTTCCTTTGCGAGGCGCAGCTTTCGCTAGAAAATTAACCTCTCGCAAACCATCGACTTTGAATGAAAATTAGAAGGCGATTGGTGGGTTTTTGGGACAAGTGACAGCTGTAAAAATAGGATCAACTCAAAAAAATGCATTGTCTTTGATTTCTACTTGAAAATTTTTGCGCTCCAAGGTGGAGTTTATGATAGAATATTGAACATTTCTGCAAACCGATTTAGAGTGGAAAACAACAGGCGATTACTCGGTTTGTAAACTAATTTACGCGAGTAAAGATTGTTTTATGTTTTATGGATTGTAAGGGTTTTTTTTAAATTTAACCTAGAAATACTGTTTATGTATTTCTTGTTGATATACAACTCTTATGACAATTATACCTACAGGGATTGTTGGTTAAGTAAACGAAGAAATTAAGGGCGGTGGGTGGTCCCTATCTCACTATCTAGACGGTAGATTATAAACGACGGTTTTATAGATGTGAAGTAAACGACCAATAAAATAATGAAATGTCATTTTTTGTTTTTGTAAATTGGTTTACGTTAGAATTTGTTCTATGTTCAACTGTTTGGATTGTAGGATAGGGCCTACCCACCACCCACCGTATCAAATTTATTTTAACCGACAAACATTGTTTATGTATTTGTTGTTGCTAGATAACTTGTGTTTCAGTTATTTTAACAGAATACCAAGTACAGGGTTTGTAGGTTAGGTAAACGTGGAAACGAAGGGTGGTGGGTGGGTCCTATCCTATCATCTAAGCGCTAGAACATAAACAAGGGTTTTACAGAGGCAAAGGAGAGGCAAGGGGAACAGGTATAAGTTTATTGAATGAAAATAATAATTCATTTTAAGGTGGAAATGTTATCTTTGACGCCCAACGCCGAGGCTACAATACATCCTTGATAAAGTTAAATTTATGTTTGTTTGTTATACAAATAACCATTTTCATAATTATTTTTGTTTATTATGGTGAAGAGTGGGTACATAAATTCGCACAGCTGACGCGGGAACAGGTATCTTGTTAAATATAATAAGGTCTGAGAAAAGTTAGGGCAGGTATAAAATAAATTTCTGCGTTGTTCGTGTATGTATGTGCTGCGACAGGTAGTCCGTAAGAGGCGTCGCGACGCCCTCAGCAGCAAAATGATCAGGCGCACTTTTATGGCACAGCGGGGACTACTTGACGGTGTAACTTATAACTCAATGGATTCCATCAGATATGATGCGATAGAAGCACTACATATATTTACACTATTACGTATTTCATGTACACAAGGTGCGAGGAAGCGGTGATGAAATGTCAGGCGGAGCTATTTCTCCAGACTTGGCTTTTTCGCATAAAACGCAAAAAAAAATTTTAGACGTATTTATATTTGCCATTTAAAATTTCAAAGCCACCTCACGGCCTACGATGGGGTGGGGGGTTGTAGTGTGGGTCAGTGTACAAACCACTTCAAACATAATTTGTCTCAAACTTGTTCTCGAAAAAGTTTAGATCGTCATAGAGGCATGAAAACGTTAAAAAAAGGTCAGAAAACCGATTTTTGAATCTGTGGAGTGAGGGAGGTTTCGGATAAAAAAAATTCAGACAAAAGATATTTTATCCCCAAAAATCTGAATCCGTCGAGAAAAATGGGGGTTGCTATTTAAAATTTTAAAGTCACCCCCAACCCTTTATGAAGGGCAGAGGGGGTGAGGCATGGTTTAGTATCAAAAGAATTCGTAACTCGTAACCAAGCAACTTTTGTACCAAACTTTTTTTTTAATTTGAAATATTGACCCGTTGCCGGATTGCGGTATAAGTATTTTAATATTATCTTTTAATTGTCTCGAAAGTTACATTTCACGCACCGGAAATTATTTTTACACCCTAAAATTCCTTTTTAAATTATAATAATTTATTATAATTTATAAAAAATATAACAAAAGCAGTTTTATTATTAATAAAACTGCTTTTGTTATATTCTAGCTGAATAAGGAACAAATAATAAATACTATACTTGTCCGGACACAATGGTGTAATTTAGTAAGAAAATTAGACCTGCGGTATTATTCTAAGCAGCTTTCCCCTAAACAATGCCACCGGTGTCACCGGTTCAAGGAAAACAATGTCAAATGGCATTTTTCGTTGAAGGAGTTATTGAACCGTTTCGTGGTGTGCGTCTTTAACAAAACGTAGACCCCTTGAAGGAAGGAAGGGCCGGATGAATATCATTGTTGTGCCGGCATTCAAATTGGGCATTCAAAGAGTTTATTACGGCCTGGAAATATTGCCACATAAATTTTCATAAATTTCGTGGATATTAAGCGGACGCCTCACGCATACCATACATATAAATTGTCAATTAACATAAGATGGGACGACCGGCCTTTGTCGCCCCGATTCGGAACGGATTATATTTTCTGGGGTTTAAGTGGATTTATGTGCGGCCTATTGTTTCGCCGTCTTCCGATTTATTGCTCGGATTATCAAATTAACACACACCCGCAGAGATGGAATTTATACGTGCATATGCGGGGCGCTTCGGTTGTCTGTTTTAATTGCACATTAAATTTATGGAAATAATATGACAGAATTGAGGTAATGATTAACAATATACATCCAAGAATCCGCATGTCAAATCTTTGTCCAGAAAAATGATCGCGTAAAGGGGATTGAACCCGCAATTACGAGGCCAAGAGACGGACATTCTACCTACGAGGACACCACGGGCCTTAATAAGAAATATAAAACTTGAAAATAGTCTTTAAATAATTTTGATTGATTAAAACACTTCTAATGCGACGGGTCCTGGGTTTGAATCCCAGCGAGGGCATGGATGTATGTGGTTGTCCATTTTCATTTTCATTTAATATGAACAATGTATTATAAATCATCGGTTGTGGCAGAATGACCTACGCTGTCTAAGCCAATGTCCCATACCATCCATAATTCCCCAACCCAATATTTTCATCAATCATCCTTCCTTTTAAATAAAAAAAAAATTAAAACACTATTTTAAATATAGTGAAACAAAACCAAGTGTTTTAATTAATTAAAATTTTATAATAACGTTTCACCACGGGTTAAGTGAGAAATTAATTAATCATATAGTCTTTAAATATTGCGATTATGAGAAAAAATATTTAGATCCTCTAGAAACGATTCCGATAATTTTTGATGTGCGTGTGCTTCTGGTCAAGGGCCAAAAAATAATTTCAAATTTAGCTTTGAACATAAGCCTTATTTGACCTTCGGTTGGTCAACTCTTAATCAACTCTACATAATTGAAAAAGATAACAAAGAAAGAAATTTATGAAGTCTTAAATCAACTCAAATCACATATTTTGTTTAGCGTTATAGTTTTAACCGTATTCAGTCGCATACTTTAGGGACTAAAAAAATATATATTAAATTTATACCAAACATTATTTTATTACCAATCTTTACAAGTAGAACTTTAGGAAAATGCACCTCAACTTTAGCAAATTTGATAAATATGTATACAATAAACTAAACTAATATCATTGCATTATAATAAATTACTATTGTGAACGGTATAAAAAAAATCATCATAAATATCTTCATCATTCTTGGACGCACTTTTGAGTTTTCTTCCTGACGTACGTTTGGTAATAAAAGTCTCCAAATAAGCACAAAAACAGCGTGCTCTGGATGATGTACAGTATTAGTACCGAATGAGGATAATTACAGTTTGTGAAGATCATTAAAATGTGTTGAGACATGAGCACAGCAAATTGCATCTGAAAGAAAAAAAAACAAAATTACAATAAGTTAAAATATTAAGCAAAGAAATACGAAATTTTTGTCACATCTATTAATTGAATTTTACTACAATTGGCAAATTAGCTGTATATAATATTTACAATATAAAATATTTTGTTTACACTTTGTATGACTGCACTCATCTATCACAAAAATTAGTTAAACTTATCCCTGAACTACTAGTGGACCAAAAAACCGTACAAGTAGTTTTATACTCGCACATCTTTGTGAGTTATTAATATTTTTAAATAATTAATATATCACTGAAAAACCCAATTTTTATAGATAAGTACTTTCGCTCCGTAAACTTGTGCTCGGCATAACCTTCTTCTATCCCTTCAGGAATTCATATTGTACGTGATCTTCCACTTATTTGTTTACGATTATTGTTACCGTAATTTCTGAGTTTAATTATTAATCACTGAATACTTACCGACCCTTTTGTGGGTATTTGTTCATAATATTTCGTGCAGATAAATTGTCATATTGAAAAAAAATGTATGAATATCTTATCTTCTTTATATAGGCAAGCCATTTTTGTCGCAACAATTAAAATGACTGATAGAAGTGACAGCTAATGTCTGAGATTCATTCAAACAAACCACGCCCCCCCTAATTTTGATACCTACAAATGCGACGCGGCGGTGCATTATAAACTCCCATTTTTGCAGAGCCTTCATTAATGTGAAATATCCTCGATAAAAAAACTTTTCGAAAATGCAATTAATTATTTTTGCAATCTACAAAGTGTGAGTGTTTCGTTTTTCAAAGCATTCATTATTATTGCAAATTTGAATATTTTCAATTTGTACCGTTTTCTTTGGCCAACTGTGTATATTTAAAATCCAATCGACTTGGATGCATAGACTTGTTTGCAATACCGTTGTGTGAATTATTGTAAAGTCACTCACCTTACGGTGAACTGCAAAAATTAGATGGCACAAGGAGCGGTTAATGGACCGACATTAAGATGGCGCTTCAAGATAATTTAATTTATTGAGAAATAAACAGCGCCATCTAGTTGCAGCTACTAAAATGAACACATGCAACAGTTCCGTATACACAAGGGTGGGTTTCTATAATTTAAAAATATTGAATGCTACGTTTTAGAAAAAAAGTTGAAAAACTGTAGACAGCACCATTTTGTGAATTTATTTTTTTCAAGTTTTGAATCTTTAACCTGCCACAGTGTCATTTAAATTTTGAATTTTGAATTTTTAAAATTTCACAATCTGCAAATGCAGAGAAGATACGATTAAATATTTTTTGATAATTGTACGTTTTGAACTGCTAGACAACAAACCGCGTAATACATTGAACGTGCTCATCCTTACAAACACCTAACTAACACGTTGTTACTTGTTTTAACTTCAGTTTGTTGTTACTGAACACCCTATTAGTTCCACAGGGATGTGGTAAATTCTTGAAATAATTGTAAAGTATTGAAAGGATTTCATAAATGTTTGTTTAAATTTGTGCTTTTTTGAAGGCAGCTAAAACTAGATACGATTTAAAATGCCCGTTATTTGGAGCTCCAAGAAGTATTCTTCCAACCCATGAAGACGTTATTTGATATTTTGACTGGATGGAACGTGAATCAGGGGTGTTTTCCATAAATCCACAGACAACCGCCACTGATGCATGCAAAGTTGCATAGATATTGGCAAGACAGCTTCCATATCTAAGGGCTCTATCACACTGGGCCACCATGGTGGCGACACCAGTGGCGTCACCATGGTGGATCTCGCCACCAAGTAAAGCAACCAGCCGAGACACCAGGCAGCCGGCATCCTGGTTGTTCCACCAGTAAGGTCTGGCCGACCGTATTCGACTGGTGGCACAATCAAAGTGGTGGCGCCACCAGTCCGATACCAGGTGTGTTATGTTCCATTTCACTTGATACAGTTGACTGGTGGCGCCACTGGTGCCGCCACCATGGTGGCCTGGTGTGATAGAGCCCTAAGGTATCTACATCAAATAACAATTTTTTAATTTTAAGACGAAACGTTTCTATACGCTTTTGATTATCGTGCACTATGACACTAATCAAAAACGTATAGAAACTTTTAGACTTAAAATTAGAAATTTATTAAAACCATATAAACACAAAAGGGTGTTCCAACTCACGAAAAACAACTGGAAGAATTCCAAACGCAATCCAAGCATATGATTTATGTGGCTGCTTGCAAATGCTTAGGTCTACGCTTGTGTATTTGTGAAAAATTGTTCCAGCAGCCGAGCAACCTTTCTTCAAGACTAAATATTTGTAAGAAATGTGATGAGTGGTTCTGTAGATAAAGCAGCAACCGAACAGTTGCGAAATCGTTTGGAAAGAAAATAATTGGAAAAAAGGAAACAAATAAATAGGTCGAAAATATAATTGGACAAAATGAAAAACCTTCTACAAGAATACAGTAATTTTGATAAGGTTTCAAGACCTACAATTTCCTACAACTACGAGACCATTTGATCGCTATGTTATTTGATATCGAGGAGTTACTTGCCTCTCGACTCTTTTAATCGACTCACTCAGGAGTTACCCATTTCTAATGTTGGTGATGCTGTTTCTTCATCCATCGTACTAGATATTGGTATTATAAATGATGAAGATGGCAACAATAGAATTGATAAAAACAAGATATGTCGTGCTAAAACTAAAAATCTTGTACAATGTCAAAAATTTTTAGCTCTGGCTGGCGATCCCATACTGATAGGATGGAGGATAATCGCCGCAAAATATTTCGAGAAAAACAATATCGCTCTCATCAAAATGTTATTCCTGATTCAGGAACATCTGCAAACATCTTTAAATGTATTTGAATAGATCACATACTTTAACCAATCATCTAAGAACTATAGGATTCAGTGGAACAAACGTTAATATTGTAAATTGTATTAAGAGAAACAGAAGTTTGCGTGCTAGCTGAACTCCAATGCGTTTGCCACTTCTACGGACCAGCTGTCAAGTACTGAAGGAATGTAAAAATCTCGATGTTGTGAAATTACATATAATTGAGTCAAATGTGACTTGGGTTTCTTCTGACTTACGCACATATCAGAGTACCTGTTTGGCATATGTCATGAAAAATTTCAAATAGAATTCAGCGAGCGTTAAAAATAATATAAAAACAATTACCACAAATTGGAAAAAACTCAAATTTACTCAATATATGAATGAAATATCAAACATTATTTATCTGGGTTGTTAAGTAAATCGCACGAGAACGGTGGTGGCGTCATTCTTGGTTGCACGTTTCGCGAAACGTTAAAAATAATTGCCACAAATTTGATCATTTTTAAATTTACTGAAATTTGATGTTGGTTAATATCCGGACAATATATGAAATACCTTTTTGCTGGCTTTTAAGACAATCGCATGAGAACAGTGAAGATGTCATTCCAAGGTCACATAATTCGCTAAGGCTGAGAATGTCCTGCTTGGAATGTTCAAACATATGCGCGATCTTGCAGTTGGGCGTATTTTGAAAGCTCGGGTTTGCAACACACAGCTGCGATTGCGAATCTTTACAACCATGCGAATCTATCTGCTTCAAATTATATCGATCTAATTGATTGGTTTAAAGTGTCACTTTATGTTTTGTTAATGGCAAGTTGAGTTGCCGAAACTATAGTCAACAATAAATAAAATTTGTGTTATACCAACAAAGTAAAAGTGTCTTATTATATTTACAACATGTATAACGAAGTAGAAGCCTCCTCCATAAACAATATAAAAATTTAATTTAATTTGAGTTAATAGATAAATATTTTTCTATTACAGTGATTACAGTTAATTTTAATATTTGGAGATAAAATTATTCCGAAAAAAAATAGAAAAGTAGATATGTCTCAGTGGTTTGAAGACTTCGTGGCAGTTCGAGATATTAAAATAAATAAATATTGTATACAAATATTTTCTTGAATGTGCTAAGACACAAAGTTTCCGCCATTGCATGTTCTGGAATTGAAAAATTTATAAATCGGTAACAAAGAGATGGAAAAAAATTTAGGAAAACGGAGTTTATTGTTTATAAAGAATCATAATTTAGGGTGTCTTGCAAGTTTTAAGTCGATAGCAATTGTCTTTATATTTTTTTCGAGACACAAAAGTTATTGATATTTTTCGCAAATTTACTCTCCGTTCGCCTAAACTTATTTCAAAATTTAGGAAAAGGGTGTTAATGGTTTTTAAAGAGTCTTAATTTAGGGTATATTTTGAGTAACTCTAGCAAATTTTAAGTCGATAGCAATTGTCTTTATATTTTTTTCGAGTCACGAAAGTTATTGATATTTTTCGCAAATTTACGCTCCGTCCGCCTAAATTTATTTTAAAATTTAGGTAAATGGTGTTAACGGTTTTTAACGAATCTTAATTTAAGGTGTATTTTGAGTAAATTTGGCAAGTTTCAAGTAGATAGCAATTGTCTTTATATTTTTTTCGAGACACGAAAATTATTAATATTTTTCGCAAATTTACTCTCCGTTCGCCTAAACTTATTTCAAAATTTTGGAAAAGGATATTAATGGTTTTTAAAGAATCATAATTTAGGGTGTGTTTTGAGTAAATTTGGCAAGTTTCAAGACGACAGCAATTGTCTTTATATTTTTTTCAAGTCACGAAAGTTATTAATATTTTTCGCAAATTTACTCTCCGTTCGCATAAACTTATTTCAAAATTTAGGAAAAGGGTGTTAATGGTTTTTAAAGAATCATAATTTAAGGTGTATTTTGAGTAAATTTGGCAAGTTTCAAGTCGATAGCAATTGTCTTTATATTTTTTTCGAGACACGAAAGTTATTGATATTTTTCGCAAATTTACTCTCCGTTCGCCTAAACTTATTTCAAAATTTAGGTAAAGGGTGTTAATGGTTTTTAAAGAATCATAGTTTAGGGTGTATTTTGAGAAAATTTGGCTAGTTTTAAGTCGATGGCAATTGTCTTTATATTTTTTTCGAGACACGAAAGTTATTGATATTTTTCGCAAATTTACTCTCCGTTCGCCTAAACTTATTTCAAAATTTAGATAAAGGGTGTTAATGGTTTTTAAAGAATCATAATTTAGGGTGTATTTTGAGTAAATTTGGCTAGTTTCAAGTCGATAGCAATTGTCTTTATATTTTTTTCGAGACACGAAATTTATTGATATTTTTCGCAAACTTACTCTCCGTTCGCCTAAACTTATTTCAAAATTTAGAAAAAGGGCGTTAATGGTTTTTAAAGAATCATAATTTAGGGTGTATTTTGAGTAAATTTGGCAAGTTTCAAGTCGATAGCAATTGTCTTTATGTTTTTTTTTCGAGTCACGAAAATTATTGATATTTTTCGCAAATTTACTCTTTGTTCGCCTAAACTTATTTCAAAATTTAGGAAAAGGGTGTTAATGGTTTTTAAAGAATCATAATTTAGGGTGTATTTTGAGTAAATTTGGCAAGTTTCAAGTCGATAGCAATTGTCTTTATATTTTTTTTCGAGACACGAAAGTTATTGATATTTTTCGCAAATTTACTCTTCGTTCGCCTAAATTTATTCCAAAATTTAGGAAAAGGGTGTTAATGGTTTTTAAAGAATCATAATTTATGGTGTATTTTGAGTAAATTTAGCAAGTTTCAAGTCGATAGCAATTGTCTTTATATTTTTTTCAAGACACGAAAGTTATTGATATTTTTCGCAAATATACTCTCCGTTCGCATAAACTTATTTCAAAATTTAGGAAAAGGGTGTTAATGGTTTTTAAAGAATTATAATTTAGGGTGTATTTTGAGTAAATTTGGCAAGTTTGAAGTCGATAGCAATTGTCTTTATATTTTTTTCGAATCACGAAAATTATTGATATTTTTCGGAAATTTACGCTCCGCTCGCCTAAACTTATTTCAAGATTTAGGAAAAGGGTGTTAATGGTTTTTAAAAAATCATAATTTAGGGTGTTTTTTGAGTAAATTTGGCAAGTTTCAAATCGATAGCAATTGTCTTTATATTTTTTTCGAGTCACGAAAATGATTTATATTTTTCGCAAATTTACTCTCCGTTCGCCTAAACTTATTTCAAAATTTAATAAAAGGGTGTTAATGGTTTTTAAAGAATCATAATTTAGGGTGTATTTTGAGTAAATTTGGAAAGTTTCAAGTCGATAGCAATTGTCTTTATATTTTTTTCGAGTTACGAAAGTTATTGATTTTTTCGCAAATTTACTCTCCGTTCGCCTAAACTTATTTCAAAATTTGGGAAAAGGGTGTTAATGGATTTTAAAGAATCATAATGAAGGGTGTATTTTGAGTAAATTTGGCTAGTTTCAAGTCGATAGCAATTGTCTTTATATTTTTTATGAGACACGAAAGTTATTGATATTTTTCTCAAATTTACTCTCCGTTCGCCTAAACTTATTTCAAAATATAAGAAAAGGGTGTTAATGGTTTTCAAAGAATCATAATTTAGGGTGTATTTTAAGTAAATTTGGCAAGGTTCAAGTCGATAGCAATTGTCTTTATATTTTTTACGAAACACGAAAGTTATTGATATTTTTCGCAAATTTACTCTCCGTTCGCCTAAATTTATTTCAAAATTTAGGAAAAGGGCGTTAATGGTATTAAAAGAATCATAATTTAAGGTGTATTTGGAGTAAATTCGGCAAGTTTCAAGTCGATAGCAATTGTCTTTAAATTATTTTCGAGTCACGAAAGTTATTGATATTTTTCGCAAATTTACGGTCCCTTCGCCTAAACTTATTTCAAAATTTAGATAAAGGGTGTTAATGGTTTTTAAAGAATCATAATTTAGGGTGTATTTTGAGTAACTCTAGCAAGTTTTAAGTCGATAGAAATTGTGTTAATATTTTTTTCGAGACACGAAAGTTATTGATATTTTCCGCCTAAACTTATTTCAAAATTTAGGAAAAGGGTGTTGATGGTTTTTAAAGAATCATAATTTAGGGTGTATTTTGAGTAAATTTGGCAAGTTTCAAGTCGATAGCAATTGTCTTTATATTTTTTTCGAGACACGAGAGTTATTGACATTTTTCGCAAATTTACGCTCCGTTCGCCTAAAATTATTTCAAAATTTAGAAAAAGGGTATTAATGGTTTTTAAAGAATCATAATTTAGGGTGTATTTTGAGTAAATTAGGCAAGTTTCAAGTCGAAAGCAATTGTCTTTATATTTTTTTTCGAGTCACGAAAGTTATTGATATTTTTCGCAAATTTACTCTCCGTTCGCCTAAACTTATTTCAAAAATTAGAAAAAGGGTGTTAATGGTTTTTAAAGAAGTATAATTTAGGGTGTATTTTGAGTAAATTTAGCAAGTTACAAGTCGATAGCAATTGTTTTTATATTTTTTTCGAATCACGAAATGTATTGATATTTTTCGCGAAATTCGCCTAAACTTATTTCAAAATTTAGGAAAAGGGTGTTAATGGTTTTTAAAGAATCATAATTTAAGGTGTATTTTGAGTAAATTTGGCAAGTTTCAAATCGATAGCAATTGTCTTTATATTTTTTTCGAATCACGAAAGTTATTGATATTTTTTGCAAATTTATGGTCCGTTCGCCTCAATTTATTTCAAAATTTAGGAAAAGGGTGTTAATGGTTTTTAAAGAATCATAATTTAGGGTGTATTTTGAGTAAATCTGGCTAGTTTCAAGTCGATAGCAATTGCCTTTATATTTTTTTCGAGTCGCGAAAATTATTGATATTTTTCGCAAATTTAAAGTGACGCGAAGAGTAAATTTTTCTCTCAATTTTTACCCTTTTCTGGTATCGTGAAGTAAATATTTCTTTCCTATCTGTCTGTCTGTATTTATCCTTTTCTATTTCTTTGTGATTTCAGAGAATGAATTAAAAAACTATATTCTACTAATTTTATAGTTTGCAGAAACAAAAAATAGGCAAATCGTGGACAGAAATATAAATAATTTTGCTACTTAACGTCGGATTACAGCTAAAGTATTGGAGATAGAAGAATGTTAATATGACTTTTTATAGGAAATTTAATAGACTATATTTTTTATCTGAACTATTTTTTCGTATCAGTTATAGTTATGTCATTTAAAAGGGTCGAAAAAATAACGACGATGGACTAGTAGCTATAGCTCATCTACCAAGCCGTGGCATGTGGAGGTAAAGTTTGCGCCGAGTAAGAAAGTATTCGAAGAGAACGAGAACAAATCCCCGCTTGGCCGTATGATGATTCTGT
Source organism: Ocypus olens (assembly GCA_910593695.2). Taxonomy (NCBI): domain Eukaryota; kingdom Metazoa; phylum Arthropoda; class Insecta; order Coleoptera; family Staphylinidae; genus Ocypus; species Ocypus olens. The sequence continues at coordinate 3,148,788 of OU343053.1, read as the reverse complement.
GTCTTCATTGTTTACTAGGCAGTGCTTGCGCCCCTTTTCTTGAAATTTAAGATGTTCACTGCTCAATCAGTCACGGCTGGGTAGACAAGCGGTACAAGAATTACAAATATCTACTTACCAATTGCATTTGTGTAATGTGCTTCTTCCACCAAGCACTCTTCTTGAATTCCTTGTCGTAAGCACATAACAAATAATAAGAATACATTGCCACGTGCACCAAACTATTCAGCACGATCACATACATAGTCGCTCCACCGCCAACGAACTTCAACCAGAACCACGACAAACACACCATCCCTCCGTGATGGTAGACGTGCAGGAACGATATCTGCGACTCCTTCTTCCGCAATATGAAGAAAACCTGCAAATAAACACACGAAAAAAAAAATATGAATCTCTCGCTTCGTAAATTATCATCTGAAACAATAGTGTCCGACCGCAATTTCTGATTTACGGCGTCCAGAGTTCTATCTGGTAAAGTGACCGAGTCGTGCATTACGAATATTAACCACATTTTGTTTGCTCAGGGCGAATAACGCGATTACGTCCCGTTAATGGTCACGCTGAATAATTACAACGTTGGGCCGTAAATTAAAATTGTGTACGGAGTTTTTGAATGGGCATGTGTGTCTGTGCGCACATATGTGAAAGTTAGCGTCAGTTAAGGGATGGAAGGTAATGGCTGTTTTTGAGCGCCAGAGATGTGATGAAATTTGTTTTATCGCATGGATTTTATTTCCGGTGGAACTGAGCGCGAAACTTTTGCTTATTGAAGTTACGTTCTCGCCGTAATAATATGTGCTATTGAATTAACGAATTAATGACTGTGAATGTTATGCTGGTAGTTTCAGTCCTGGCTGATGTGTAATTGCTCGCTGGAGCATTGCTCGAGTATGCGTGTTCATGTTCATTCCTTTATTATCTCATCAAAGTATTTTATAGAAAAAAAGGGAGTAATTGTAAAAGTATAGAACGCCAGTTGTTGTGATGCGTTGATTAACGCGGACTTCGAGTTCAAAGGTCCTTGACTTTTTGCATTTTCTGGTTGTTCAAAACTTCACTCTACTCAGATAACTTCGATTTTTGAAAATCCAATAATTTTCAAGCGATTTACAAATTTTTGAAATTTTTTATTTTTACGACGACAAACATTTGTGCATCTTAGAAAGAAAAATTAAGAAAAAAATAGTAAACTCATCGGAAAAATTTCACAAAAATTTATCCTGAATATTAAAACCTCACTCCACTCAGATAACTTCGATTTTTGAAAATTCAATAATTATCAAGCGATTTACAAATTTTTGAATTTTTTAATTTTCACGACGACAAACATTTGTACACCGAAGAAAGAAAAATTAAGAAAAAAATAGTAAACTCATCAGAAAAATTTCTTAAAAATTTATCCTAATTACTAAAACCTCACTCTACTCGGATAACTTTGATTTTTTAAAATCCAATAATTTTCAAGCGATTTACAAATTTTTGAATTTTTTGATTTTCACGACGACAAACATTTGTACACCGAGAAAGAAAAATAAAAAAAAAATAGTAAACTCATCAGAAAAATTTCTTAAAAATTTATCCTAATTACTAAAACCTCACTCTACTCGGATAACTTCGATTTTTAAAAATCCTATAATTTTCAAGCGATTTACAAATTTTTGAAATTTTTAATTTTCACGACGACAAACATTTATACACAGAAGAAAGAAAAATGAATAAAAAAATAGTAAACTCATCAGAAAAATTTCATAAAAATTTATCCTAATTACTAAAACCTCACTCTACTCGGATAACTTTGATGTTTTAAAATCCAATAATTTTCAAGCGATTTACAAATTTTTGATTTTTTTGATTTTCACGACGACAAACATTTGTACACCGAGAAAGAAAAATAAAAAAAAAATAGTAAACTCATCAGAAAAATTTCACAAAAATATACCCTAATTATTAACACCTCACTCTACTTAGATAACTTCGATTTTTGAAAATCCAATAATTTTCAAGCGATTTACAAATTTTTGAATTTTTTATTTTCACGACGACAAACATTTATACACCGAAGAAAGAAAAATTAATAAAAAAAATAGTAAACTCATCAGAAAAATTTCATAAAAATTTATCCTAATTACTAAAACCTCACTCTACTCAGATAACTTCGTTTTTTGAAAATCCAATAGTTTTCAAGCGATTTACAAATTTTTGAAATTTTTGATTTTCACGACGATAAACATTTGTGCATGTTAGAAAGAAAAATTAAGAAATAAATAATAAAGGTATCGGAAAAATTTCACAAAAATTTATCCTAATTATTAAAGCATTACTCTACTCGGATAACTTCGATTTTTGAAAATCCAATAATTTTCAAGCGATTTACAAATTTTTGAAATTTTTAATTTTCACGACGACAAACATTTGTGCATCGAAAAAAGATAAATTAAGAAAAAAATAGTAAACGTATCAGCAGTATTTCGCAAAAATTTATCCTAATTATTAAAGCCTCACTCTACTCGGATAACTTCGATTTTTGAAAATCCAATCATTTTCAAGCGATTTAAAGATTTTTTAAATTTTTGATTTTCACGACGACAAACATTTGTGCATCTTAGAAACAAAAATTAAGAAATAAATAGTAAAGGTATCGGAAAAATTTCACAAAAATTTATCCTAATTATTAAAACCTCACTCTACTCAGATAACTTCGATTTTTGAAAATCTTATAATTTTCAAGTGATTTACAAATTTTTGAATTTTTTGATTTTCACGACGACAAACATTAGTACACCGAAGAAAGAAAAATTAAGAAAAAAATGGTAAACTCATCAGAAAAATTTCATAAAAATTTATCCTAATTACTAAAACCTCACTACACTCAGATAACTTAGATTTTTGAAAATCCTATAATTTTCAAGCGATTTACAGATTTTTGATTTTTTTTATTTTCACGACGACAAACATTTGTACACCGAAGAAAGAAAAATTAAGAAAAAAATAGTAAACTCATCAGAAAAATTTCATAAAAATTTATCCTAAATACTAAAACCTCACTCTACTCGGATAACTACGATTTTTGAAAATCCAATCATTTTCAAGCGATTTACAGATTTTTAAAATTTTTGATTTTCACGACGACAAACATTTGTGCATGTTAGAAAGAAAAATTAAGAAATAAATAATAAAGGTATCGGAAAAATTTCACAAAAATTTATCCTAATTATTAAAGCATTACTCTACTCGGATAACTTCGATTTTTGAAAATCCAATAATTTTCAAGCGATTTACAAATTTTTGAAATTTTTAATTTTCACGACGACAAACATTTGTGCATCGAAAAAAGAGAAATTAAGAAAAAAATTGTAAACGTATCAGCAGTATTTCGCAAAAATTTATCCTAATTATTAAAGCCTCACTCTACTCGGATAACTTCGATTTTTGAAAATCCAATCATTTTCAAGCGATTTAAAGATTTTTTAAATTTTTGATTTTCACGACGACAAACATTTGTGCATCTTAGAAACAAAAATTAAGAAATAAATAGTAAAGGTATCGGAAAAATTTCACAAAAATTTATCCTAATTATTAAAACCTCACTCTACTCAGATAACTTCGATTTTTGAAAATCCTATAATTTTCAAGTGATTTACAAATTTTTGAATTTTTTGATTTTCACGACGACAAACATTAGTACACCGAAGAAAGAAAAATTAAGAAAAAAATGGTAAACTCATCAGAAAAATTTCATAAAAATTTATCCTAATTACTAAAACCTCACTACACTCAGATAACTTAGATTTTTGAAAATCCTATAATTTTCAAGCGATTTACAAATTTTTGATTTTTTTTATTTTCACGACGACAAACATTTGTACACCGAAGAAAGAAAAATTAAGAAAAAAATAGTAAACTCATCAGAAAAATTTCATAAAAATTTATCCTAAATACTAAAACCTCACTCTACTCGGATAACTACGATTTTTGAAAATCCAATCATTTTCAAGCGATTTACAGATTTTTAAAATTTTTGATTTTCACGACGACAAACATTTGTGCATGTTAGAAAGAAAAATTAAGAAATAAATAGTAAAGGTATCGGAAAAATTTCACAAAAATTTATCCTGATTATTAAAACCTCACTCTACTCAGATAACTTCGGTTTTTGAAAATCCAATAATTTTCAAGCGATTTACAATTTTTTTAATTTTTTTATTTTCACGACGACAAACATTTATACACCGAAGAAAGAAAAATGAATAAAAAAATAGTAAACTCATCAGAAAAATTTCATAAAAATGTATCCTAATTACCAAAACCTTACTCTACTCAGATAACTTCGATTTTTGAAAATCCAATAATTTTCAAGCGATTTACAAATTTTTGATTTTTTTTATTTTCACGACAAACATTTATACACCGAAGAAAGAAAAATTAATAAAAAAATAGTAAACTCATCAGAAAAATTTTACAAAAATTTATCCTAATTATTAAAACCTCACTCTACTTAGATAACTTCGTTTTTTGAAAATCCAATAATTTTCAAGCGATTTACAAATTTTTATTATTTTTTTATTTTTACGACGACAAACATTTGTACACCGAAGAAAAAAAAATTAAGAAAAAAATAATTACTAAAACCTCACTGTGTTCAGATAACTTCGATTTTTGAAAATCCAATAACTTTCAAGCGATTTACAAATTTTTTAATTTTTTTATTTTCACGACAAACATTTATACACCGAAGAAAGAAAAATTAAAAAAAAAATAGTAAACTCATCAGAAAAATTTCACAAAAATTTATCCTAATTACTAAAACCTCACTCTACTGAGATAACTTTGATTTTTGAAAACCCAATAATTTTCAAGGGATTTACAAATTTTTGATTTTGTTATTTTCACGACGACAAACATTTGTACACCGAAGAAAGAAAAATTAAGAAAAAAATAGTAAACTCATCAGAAAAATTTCATAAAAATGTATCCCAATTACTTAAACCTCACTCTACTCAGATAACTTCGTTTTTTGAAAATCCAATAGTTTTCAAGCGATTTACAAATTTTTGATTTTTTTTATTTTCACGGCGACAAACATTTGTACACCGAAGCAAGAAAAATGAATAAAAAAATAGTAAACTCATCAGAAAAATTTCATAAAAATTTATCCTAATTACTAAAACCTTACTCTACTCAGATAACTTCGATTTTTGAAAATCCTATAATTTTCAAGTGATTTATAATTTTTTTTATTTTCACGACGACAAACATTTGTACACCGAAGAAAGAAAAATTAATAAAAAAATAGTAAACTCATCAGAAAAATTTCATAAAAATATATCCTAATTACTAAAACCTCACTCTACTCGGATAACTTCGTTTTTTGAAAATCCAATAATTTTCAAGTGATTTACAAATTTTTGAATTTTTTGATGTTCACGACGACAAACATTTGTACACCGAAGAAAGAAAAATTAAGAAAAAAATAGTAAACTCGTTAGAAAAATTTCATAAAAATTTATCCTAATTATTAAAACCTCACTACACTCAGATAACTTCGATTTTTGAAAATTCAATAATAATCAAGCGATTTACAAATTTTTGAAATTTTTGATTTTCACGACGACAAAAATGTGTACACCGAAGAAAGAACAATTAAGAAAAAACATAAATATTGTTTTACATAAATTTAAAAAATAGTATATAAACGCAAAATATTTCGTTTCACTGAATGTTAATAACAGTAATAATATGATTAACGTTACGTCAATCCTTAGCTAGCTAACGAGCTAGTTTATTAAAGTCGCAACAATCGCTTTACACACAACTAAAATGAGCTCATGTAATAATTGATCTTTTGGTGAATGCGCCGGGAACTTAAAATTTACATCAAACTTTCGATCTTATGACAATATTTTTATTATCACAAATATGGCATCTTTAGATTTTATAGGAATATTTTTTATTGTCGATATTGTGGCATTTGTTACGTAGGAGTTAATTAATGAATAATAAACACTGTTTGTAATTTTAATGAAACGCCACTAAAAAAACTCGTTACTTACTGTATCCAATAGATCGATGACTTTAATTATGAAGTAGTACCACATGAGCCTCGCTGCGTAAACAGCGTCAGGTTGGTCCGAGTAATCAACAGAGGCGCACTTCCAGTCATACCTTAATAATGCAATTCTGGTGCCCTGCAATATCAATAAGCGGTATATTTTGATGCAATATATAAACATGGCCTTATAATTACCTCAATCACGATAAACGCACACGCCGCAATTTGCATCGCATTGTACCATATCAGCAATTTATCGATATTGAACGGCGCCCTGCCTTTCATCGCCTTCGGACCCCAATCCAGCACGATGTAGAAGTAAACGCTGGTCAGCATCAGCGTCTGCCATGGGCTTCCCAGTAGTGGCCATTCTTTCACGCGTGGGTCTAAAATATATAACAAATTATTATTTTAAATGGCAGGTAAGCTATCTCAGAGTATCACATGTCTAATTCAACATATAGATACACTTTTAGAGCTTTGGATGCGGTTTATGATATTTGGTTCCATTTGATTAGTTTGATTATGTATGTTTTATAGTATTTTTTTTAATTTGTGCTGTAACTGGCATTCGTGGCTGTTGAGTAGTAAACAATAAATAAATAAATAATAAAATTGAGCCAGTGAATTCTACCGCCTGACTTAATAAAGTAGTTAAATTAAATTAAAAGAAGGCTGAAAGACCTCTGGTCAATTGCCTGTTGAGTTCATTTGTAAAAGTGTCTCAATAAATGTATTGTCTCTCTCTAAATTAAAAGTAAGCCGAATTCGCTAAAAATCTTCTCCTTTATTATAATTTAATATACCCATGTAATACCCCGCAAAATGAAATTATTAGTATATTGTACAATAAGTGCTGCAATTTGACAGATTGCGTGTGATTGCAAATTTGTTGTTGAAGTTTGACAAACCACGAACTGGCAATTTATAATTCTAACATGAATTAAACTTTTTTTTACTTTCCCCGTTACGAAGTACGAGAAAGTATTGTGATCGTGAAAATTTTTTCAAATTTTTTTTACGGAAATATCCGTTTTGGGGTCCCTAGATGCCATTTCAACAATTTCTTATTTTTTTCCAATATTTTTTAAATCTGAAAAATATCACAAAAATATTTAAACAAATATTGAAGACAACAAAAAAATAAATACTGCTTGTTTGAAAATATTTTTCATAAAATCATTGTTATTCGAGAAAAAAATTTTTATTTTCATTTTTTTCATTTTTGGTATATAATTATGAAACACCAATAGTAACAGCAAATTTATGTTAATAATAATTGTAGATAATGTCAAAATGAACAACTTATATAGAATAAGTTTTTTTCGAAATCGCTTTGGTTTTTGAGTAAACTGAGTTTTTGAATTTAAAGTATAATTTTTCCATCTTTCACAATTTTGACGTTTTAAACGTCAGTTTCATCCGAGTCTACAAAATGCTCGATGTACATTTAAAATATGATTTAAATTGAAAACAAACCATGAAAACGTAAATATGAATAATACCATCAAGTCGGAGAAAGTAACATGATGACACATCACCATTTTTTTGCCACTTATACAATTATACCCCCCCCCTCCTTTTTTTGAAGAAAGAAAGAACGATTTATCTTCCTAAACCAAAGTAACTGGCGAAAAAGTTAGAATTAGTTAAAAAAATTTACCGAGCTTAAAACCACAAGTAGTACCATGGCTCCTTGGATCTATATAACGAGCCGGCCCTGCATTCAATTCTCCAAACGTAGATTTCGAATTTTCGTAACGAACCGAGCGAAGAGTTAAGAAAAATTATAAAAATTTCCTGCTGTTGAAAAAAATATAAAAACAATTGCCATCGACTTGAAACTTTTCAAATATACTTAAAACACATTCTAGATTATGATTATGTCAAAATCCATTTAATGCTCCAACAGTAGATTTTGAATTTTCGTAGCGAACCAAGCGTAGAGTTAAGAAAATTTGTAAAAATTTCCTGCTGTTAAAAAAAAATATAAAAACAATTTCCATCGACTTGAAACTTTTCAAATGCACTCAAAACACATTCTAGATTGTGATTATATCAAAATCCATTCAATGCTTCAACCGTAGATTTTGAATTTTCGTAACGAACCGAGCGTAGAGTTAAGAAAATTTGTAAAAATTTCCTGCTGTTGAAAAAAATATAACAACAATTGCCATCGACTTGAAACTTTTCAAATGTACTTAAAACACATTCTAGATTATGATTATGTCAAAATCCATTCAATGCTCCAGCCGTAGATTTTGAATTTTTGTAACGAACTGAGCGTAGAGTTAAGAAAATTTGTATAAATTTCCTGCTGTTGAAAAAAAAAATTAAAAACAATTGCCATCGACTTGAAACTTTTCAAATGCACTCGAAACACATTCTAGATTGTGATTATGTCAAAATCCATTCAATGCTTCAACCGTAAATTTTGAATTTTCGTAACGAACCGAGCGTAGAGTTAAGAAAATTTGTAAAAATTTCCTGCTGTTGAAAAAAATATAAAAACGATTGCCATCGACTTGAAACTTTTCAAATGCACTCAAAACACATTCTAGATTATGATTATGTCAAAATCCATTCAATGCTGCAACCGTAAATTTTGAATTTTCGTAGCGAACTGAGCGTAGAGTTAAGAAAATTTGTAAAAATTTCCTGCTGTTGGAAATAATATAAAAACAATTGCCATCGACTTGAAACTTTTCAAATGCACTCAAAACACATTCTAGATTATGATTATGTCAAAATCTATTCAATGCTTCAACTGTAGATTTTAAATTTTCGCAACGAACCGAGCGTACAGTTAAGAAAATTTGTAAAAATTTCCTGCTGTTAAAAAAAATATAAAAACAATTGCCATCGACTTGAAACTTTTCAAATGTACTTAAAACACATTCTAGATTGTGATTTTGTCAAAATCCATTCAATGCTCCAAACGTAGATTTTGAATTTTCGTAGCGAACCGAGCGTAGAGTTAAAAAAAATTGTAAAAATTTCCTGCTGTTGGAAAAAATATAAAAACTATTGCCATCGACTTGAAACTTTTCAAATGCACTCAAAACACATTCTAGATTATGATTATGTCAAAATCCATTCAATGCTGCAACCGTAAATTTTGAATTTTCGTAGCGAACTGAGCGTAGAGTTAAGAAAATTTGTAAAAATTTCCTGCTGTTGGAAATAATATAAAAACAATTGCCATCGACTTGAAACTTTTCAAATGCACTCAAAACACATTCTAGATTATGATTATGTCAAAATCTATTCAATGCTTCAACTGTAGATTTTAAATTTTCGCAACGAACCGAGCGTACAGTTAAGAAAATTTGTAAAAATTTCCTGCTGTTAAAAAAAATATAAAAACAATTGCCATCGACTTGAAACTTTTCAAATGTACTTAAAACACATTCTAGATTATGATTATGTCAAAATCCATTCATTGCTTCAACCGTAGATTTTGAATTTTCGTAGCGAACCGAGCGTATAGTTAAGAAAATTTATAAAAATTTCCTGCAGTTGAAAAAAATATAGAAACAAATGCCATCGACTTGAAACTTTTCAAATGCACTCAAAACACAGTCTGGATTGTGATTATGTCAAAATCCATTCATTGCTTCAACCGTAAATTTTGAATTTTCGTAGCGAACCGAGCGTAGAATTAAGAAAATTTATAAAAATTTCCTGCTGTTAAAAAAAATATAAAAACAATTGCCATCGACTTGAAACTTCAAATGCACTCAAAACACATTCTAGATTATGATTATGTCAAAATCCATTCATTGCTTCAACCGTAGATTTTGAATTTTCGTAACGAACCGAGCGTATAGTTAAGAAAATTTATAAAAATTTCCTGCAGTTGAAAAAAATATAGAAACAAATGCCATCGACTTGAAACTTTTCAAATGCACTCAAAACACAGTCTGGATTGTGATTATGTCAAAATCCATTCATTGCTTCAACCGTAGATTTTGAATTTTCGTAACGAACCGAGCGTATAGTTAAGAAAATTTATAAAAATTTCCTGCAGTTGAAAAAAATATAGAAACAAATGCCATCGACTTGAAACTTTTCAAATGCACTCAAAACACAGTCTGGATTGTGATTATGTCAAAATCCATTCATTGCTTCAACCGTAAATTTTGAATTTTCGTAGCGAACCGAGCGTAGAATTAAGAAAATTTATAAAAATTTCCTGCTGTTAAAAAAAATATAAAAACAATTGCCATCGACTTGAAACTTCAAATGCACTCAAAACACATTCTAGATTATGATTATGTCAAAATCCATTCATTGCTTCAACCGTAGATTTTGAATTTTCGTAACGAACCGAGCGTAGAGTTAAGAAAATTTGTAAAAATTTCCTGCTGTTGAAAAAAAAAATTAAAAACAATTGCCATCGACTTGAAACTTTTCAAATGCACTCGAAACACATTCTAGATTGTGATTATGTCAAAATCCATTCAATGCTTCAACCGTAAATTTTGAATTTTCGTAACGAACCGAGCGTAGAGTTAAGAAAATTTGTAAACATTTCCTGCTGTTGGAAAAAATATAAAAACAATTGCCATCGACTTGAAACTTTTCAAATGTACTTAAAACACATTCTAGATTGTGATTTTGTCAAAATCCATTCAATGCTCCAAACGTAGATTTTGAATTTTCGTAGCGAACCGAGCGTATAGTTAAGAAAATTTATAAAAATTTCCTGCAGTTGAAAAAAATATAGAAACAAATGCCATCGACTTGAAACTTTTCAAATGCACTCAAAACACAGTCTGGATTGTGATTATGTCAAAATCCATTCATTGCTTCAACCGTAAATTTTGAATTTTCGTAGCGAACTGAGCGTAGAGTTAAGAAAATTTGTAAAAATTTCCTGCTGTTAAAAAAAATATAAAAACAATTGCCATCGACTTGAAACTTTTCAAATGTACTTAAAACACATTCTAGATTGTGATTTTGTCAAAATCCATTCAATGCTCCAAACGTAGATTTTGAATTTTCGTAGCGAACCGAGCGTAGAGTTAAAAAAAATTGTAAAAATTTCCTGCTGTTGGAAAAAATATAAAAACTATTGCCATCGACTTGAAACTTTTCAAATGCACTCAAAACACATTCTAGATTATAATTATGTAAAAATACACTTAGTCAATGGCAGCTCGTGGAACATGTTGATGATAGAGCCACTTATACAATATACCCCCTACTCCTTTTTTGAAGAAAGAAAGAACGGTTTATCTTCCTAGACCAAAATAGCTGGCGAAAAATTGTTTTAAGAATTAATTAAAAATTCTTGCTTAGCTTGAAATTAGAGGTAGTGCCATGGCTCCTTGGCTCTATACAACGAGCCGCCCCTGGTAAGGAGAAGTCCTCGAGCGCCTATCCACCAAAAACAATTTTTGGTGGGTAGATGCACGCACTATTTACAATTGATTTTAGTATTTGGTTTTAGTCTCATATTATTATTATCTAACTAAAATATCTAAATACAAGAAAACGAAATGTAGCCTGAATATATGAATATTCAACCTGTTCGTTAATCTGCAAGCAAAAAATTAAGTCTTACTAAGACTATAAACAAATAACTTATTGAAACAATTTGTTTATAGTCTTAGTAAGACTTAATTTTTTGCTTGCAATTTAACGAACAGGTTGAATATTCATATATTCAGGCTACATTTCGTTTTCTTGTATTTATCTAATGCTTTCTGCAACAAGTAAAGTTGTTTCTAATTTGTTTAAAATATCTAAATTAGCTTATTCAGAGAAAGCAGCGAAGTCATCCCGAACGTGACCTTGAAAATTGAAATTGAAACCAGCAGCACTTTAATTTAAATTCCCCGCCCTTAAATTGTCACTTGACATTCCGTTGTAATGCACTTATTATACCTATTATAATAATGTCATTATTATCAGACCGAAATTAACCGATTCAAAGCCAAGAAGTCTTTCCAAATGTGACTTTGAAACTCGAAGGTGAAACCCGAAATGGGTGGTTCCTACTTAACATTCCAGTTGGTTAACAAAACAGTAATTTTACAAACTTCCAAAATGCAACAGATCAGCAGCACTTGATTTCCCCGCGCCTTAAATTGACAGTTATAAGCATTATTACGTTGTAAACCATCAGTAAGAATTATTTCTAGTGTGTCCCATGCTTTTATTAGCAGACCGAATATCTGATTAGTGGGAATGAGTTTATTCCGCCAGGAAGTCTTCCTGAATGTAACCTTGAAATTCGGAGGTGAAACCAGCACCAATTTTGCTTTCGAATTTGAATTTCCCGCTCTTAAATTGATAGTTGGCAGTATTCCGTTGTAATGCACTATTTAGAATTGTAGAATTGTTTCTGGTATACGTTTTATTGATTTCTCATTTTGAGTAATGAAATGATAATAGCGCTTGGTTGTTTTACTTAAAAATGATCGACAATTGTCGAGAGACTGAAATATGTCGGCTTCTAAATAAATAATATTTTAATATTGTAAAACAACCAAGTGCTATTATCATTTCATTGTTTCTGGTATGTGGAATGTGGTAGAACACAGAGCGGTGCGTGGGCTCTATCCCATTCTCCAATGAGTCGAACACAAAATAGAAATTTGACAAATTGCTAAATTTGCATCAGAAACAAAATCAACATTTCCTTGATATTCACCGAAAACCGCCTTATTTTTAATTTTATTGGTTAGATTTTAGGATAGGGTACACACATCTAACACTGTTCTCGATAGTTGTAATAAATTCGATGTTTTTAATATGTGAAAAGATACAGTATTCCACCTAAACTATAAACTATAACGTAAATTAAGTGAACATTAACCCTTAGCTGCACTTTGGGGTCCCAGAGGACCCCACTCTTTTTTAAAAGTAATTTTAATCATTATAAACTTTAAAATATCGTAAATTAAGTCACCAGCTTGAACTGAGTGGTGAAGGTGTTATAATGACTTTGCGTGTATACAATTTGCATCTATGCGCCTTCAAACAACACGTGGGGTCCTCAAAGACCCCTGTAGTGTATATACGTTCAATCAATTTCTACGAAGAAAGTAATTCTCCGTTTGATCTCTCCAATGTTGAAGCAAAGATTACACAACGAAATGCTCCGAAAAGATTTAAAGATGAATCTTCAATCATTACTTCAATGCGGAGACTCAACTAATCTTAAAGAATTTAAAAAAATAGAATTTTACCGGAAGCAGGGATGTGCTTTGTGTCGTAGAAAAGTCGATAAAAAATCGAGTCCTGCATAGGGAATTGATCAAATTTTAAAACCTTTATGATGGATAAAGTCGCCAAAATTTTCATAGACATCGTCAAAGTTGAACATGGTTTTCAGAAAAAAAAACTTTTTTTTCACAGGAGCGCCAGAGAGGGGCCGAAGGGGTTACTCATAAGTTCGCACACTTGTCTTTAAAGAAGACACTTCAAAGTTTTTTGCCCTTAAAGTTTCATCAAAATCTATTGAAAATACGCCGAGTTATGGCGGTTTGAAAATAGTCGAAATTTCACGAATTTCAGGTGTTTCATTTTTTTTCCTTTAGTGTATATTTCCTGCAACAAGTTTATTCAAAAAAATCAGAATCAATTCTCCTGTCTATTAATGTTCTTGCATTAAAAAATTAAAAGTTCTTTCAACATTTTTCAGATTCATAAAGTGGAATCTATTTTCAGCAAATTTTAAAAATCAAGGATTTATGGTAATTGTTTTAAAAAATAAATTTGGCCTATTTTGAAAATGTTCAACCTGGAAATTGAAACATGATGTGTTGAAGTGTAATTATTATACAATATTTATAGATTTTTATTGGATCATAAAGTAGAGTCTATTTTATTTTTTTGTGGAACCTGAAAATTAAAATATTGTGTGTTTTAGATTTAAAATCTAGGAACGGGGGGTGTTAGTTGATTTTTACAGTTACATGCAGCGCCATTTATTTTGAGTAAATGTTGAAAGTTTGAAGTTTGTGGTGATTGTTTTTAAATTTTTTTAGACGATTTAGGAACCTGTACTACATAGTGCGTTTAAGAGATATTATTTAGAAATCTGGACGAGGTATGATTGCAGATTTTAGCAGATACATAAAGCAGAATCTATGTTGAGTAAATTTAAAAAGTTTAAAGTATGTGGCGATTGTTTTTCAGTTTGTTTTTTGGGCGATTTTGTAAGTGTGCAACTTGAGAGTTGTAACATAATGTGTTTAAGTGTAATAGATTTGTGCAGTGGTATATATTTTAAGTAAGTTTTGAAAGTTTGAAGTTTGTAGCAGTTGTTTTTTAATTCTCTTCGAGTACCGATCACTGGAATTAATAATTCGAATAAGCATTAATAATTCGATTAAAATAAGTTCTCAATTATTTTGATATTCGAATGAATCGATTCTTATGATAATCGTATGAATCGATTATCATCATTAGAATGATCCCATCACTAGTATACTTTCACTTTTTAAGTAGGAATAATGTTTCTGTGTATAATTTCACCGATATTCAACGAATATACTTGCAATTGCATCACAATGGCTGAAAAAATAACGGCTTCCTGGACCCAAATACAATTACGAGTTACCTTGTAGTTAATAAACAAAAAAAATAACACCTTTACATGTTTAACACAGTTGAATAATATTTGTAAGGACACACATTACATTAAACTACAATACTCCCAAAATTTAGAACATCATTTCAATAAACTTTACAAGAAAATCAATTTAACACCGGCTGTCAACAATTTATCTGCCAATCCCAAAATAATGTATCAGTAAAACTCGAAGAATACAAGTACCATACATAAAAAGAACGATCTACAATTACACCCCACATAACAACAGGTCATACATTTTCGACCAGCAATACAAAACTACTAAACCGTTCCACGAATTATATTTTAAATACGTTGGAAGCAATAAAATTGCCAAACGACGAACACAATTTACTTAATTTTCATTTAAATTCACTGCATAATGTGTTAATAGAATTAAAACATGTTCACTAACACCTTTATTTTTAACTGTTATTCGTCACCCACACCAAAATATTTCCAGTTCCTTCTTTCAAATAACGTTCATCACTATCTGCATTTCAGTCTTAACTAAATTACAGATAGTGCTATAAAGGTATTTATTCTTAAAAAGGGGCTGGAATGATAATATCCGAAATGTATATTTAGCTAAATAAATTAATAAATCTGTGAAGAATATTTTAATCAAATATTTTTAGTAAATTAAATATCAAACTTACCAGCTAATACTTCCAAAGAATAATTATAATTTTTGTACAACTCACTTATAACTAAAGCCATTATTCTAGATACCTTACGCCACCCTCCGTCGCGTGTAAACTAAAACGTTTACATTGAATTCTACTTCATAAATACAGCAACAATCGATCATTAGCATTCAATGATAATCAGAAAATTTATATGTGACATGGTAACAGTAAATATGCTTTCCGCAATGCAATTGTTATTGTCGGTATTGATGAATATTTATTAGGAAGTGTTCAGTTTAACATTTATTACTAGGTCCCCTACAAAATTATTTTTTTCGAGTTCACGATTTCAAAGAAAATATGCATTGTGATTTCACAGTTCTCGAAGCATTATTTTTAAATAAAATCAAAAGAGATATGGATTTTTGAAGATTTTCGTTTTCATTTTTTGAGCACTTGGACAAAAACATCGCAGAAAAAAATATAAAAATGCAGGCAAACTTCCATAAAAAATAATCCTCAATGACCAAAGTATAGCTAATTCAAAATCTCTTTGGTTTTTGTAAATTCAACAATTTTCAATAGAGATATGGATTTTTGAAGATTTTCGTTTTAATTTTTTGAGCACTTGAATGAAAACATCGCAGAAAAAATATAAAACGCGTAGGAAAAATTCCTTAAAATAGTATCCTCAATGGTCGAAGTATCGCTTATTCAAAATCAATTTAGATTTTGTAAATTCAACAATTTTTAATGGAGATGTGAATTTTTAAAGATTTTCAGTTTAATTTTTTGAGCATTTGAATGAAAACATCGCAGAAAAAAATATAAAACGCGTAAAAAAGTTCCTTAAAACAATATCTTAAATGGTCGAAGTATTGCTTATTCAAAATCAATTTGGATTTTGTAAATTCAACCATTTTTAATGAAGATATGAATTTTTTTAAATTTTAGTTTTATTTTTTTTGGGCACTTGAATGAAAACATCGCAGAAAAAATATAAAACGCGCAGACAAAATTCCATTAAAAATCCTCCTCAATGGCCGGAGTATAGCTCATTTAAAATTTATTTGATTTTTGTAAATTCAACTATTTTCAATAGAAATATGGATTTTTTAAGATTTTTGTTTTAATTTTTTGAACACTTGCATGAAAACATCACAGAAAAAATATAAAACGTGCAGACTAAATTCCATTAAAAATCATCCTCAATGCCCGGTGTATAGCTAATTCAAAATCAATTTGGATTTTGAGAATTCAACAATTTTTAATGGAGATATGAATTTTTGAAAATTTTAGTTTTATTTTTTTTATCACTTGAATGAAAACATCGCAGAAAAAAATATAAAACGCGCAGATAAAATTCTATAAAAAATCATCCTCAATGGCCGAAGTATAGCTAATTCAAAATCAATTTGGTTTTTGTAAATTCAACAATTTTCAATAGTCATATGGACTTTTGAAGATTTTCGTTTTAATTTTTTGAGCACTTGAATGAAACTATGGCAGAAAAAAATATAAAACGCGTAGAAAAATTCCTTAAAACAATATTCTCAATGTTTGAAGTATTGCTTATTCAAAATTAATTTGGATTTAGTAAATTCAACAATTTTCAATGGAGGTATGGATTTTTGAAGATTTTCGTTTTAATTTTTTGAGCACTTGAATGAAAACATCGCAGAAAAAAATATAAAACACGTAAAAAAAAATCCTTAAAACAATATCCTCAATGGTCAAAGTGTCGCTTATTTAAAATCTCTTTGGTTTTTGTAAATTCAACAATTTTCAATAGAGATATGGATTTTTGAAGATTTTCGTTTTAATTTTTTGAGCACTTGAATGAAAACATCGCAGAAAAAATATAAAACGCGTAGAAAAAATTCCTTAAAATAGTATCCTCAATGGTCGAAGTATCGCTTATTCAAAATCAATTTAGATTTTGTAAATTCAACAATTTTTAATGGAGATGTGAATTTTTAAAGATTTTCAGTTTAATTTTTTGAGTATTTGAATGAAAACATCGCAGAAAAAAATATAAAACGCGTAAAAAAGTTCCTTAAAACAATTTCTTAAATGGTCGAAGTATTGCTTATTCAAAATCAATTTGGATTTTGTAAATTCAACCATTTTTAATGAAGATATGAATTTTTGAAAATTTTAGTTTTATTTTTTTTGGGCACTTGAATGAAAACATCGCAGAAAAAATATAAAACGCGCAGACAAAATTCCATTAAAAATCATCCTCAATGGCCGAAGTATAGCTCATTTAAAATTTATTTGATTTTTGTAAATTCAACTATTTTCAATAGAAATATGGATTTTTTAAGATTTTTGTTTTAATTTTTTGAACACTTGCATGAAAACATCACAGAAAAAATATAAAACGTGCAGACTAAATTCCATTAAAAATCATCCTCAATGCCCGGTGTATAGCTAATTCAAAATCAATTTGGATTTTGTGAATTCAACAATTTTTAATGGAGATATGAATTTTTGAAAATTTTAGTTTTATTTTTTTTTATCACTTGAATGAAAACATCGCAGAAAAAAATATAAAACGCGCAGATAAAATTCTATAAAAAATCATCCTCAATGGCCGAAGTATAGCTAATTCAAAATCAATTTGGTTTTTGTAAATTCAACAATTTTCAATAGTCATATGGACTTTTGAAGTTTTTCGTTTTAATTTTTTGAGCACTTGAATGAAACTATGGCAGAAAAAAATATAAAACGCGTAGAAAAAATTCCTTAAAACAATATTCTCAATGTTTGAAGTATTGCTTATTCAAAATTAATTTGGATTTAGTAAATTCAACAATTTTCAATGGAGGTATGGATTTTTGAAGATTTTCGTTTTAATTTTTTGAGCACTTGAATGAAAACATCGCAGAAAAAATATAAAACACGTAGAAAAAAATCCTTAAAACAATATCCTCAATGGTTAAAGTGTCGCTTATTTAAAATCAATTTGGTTTTAGTAAATTCAACAATTTTTAAAAGAGATATGGATTTTTGAAGATTTTAGTTTTAATTTTTTGAGCACTTGAATGAAAACATCGCAGAAAAAAATATAAAACTCGTAGCAAAAATTCCTTAAAACAATATTCTAAATGGTAGAAGTATCGCTTATTCAAAATCAATTTGGATTTTGTAAATTCAACAATTTTTAATGGAGATGTGAATTTTTGAAAATTTTAGTTTTATTTTTTTTAGCACTTGAATGAAAACAGCGCAGAAAAAATATAAAACGCGCAGACAAAATTCCATAAAAAAACATCCTCAATGGCCGAAGTATCGTTTATTCAAAATCAATTTGGATTTTGTAAATTCAATAATTTTTAATGGAGATGTGAATTTTTGAAAATTTTAGTTTTAATTTTTTGAGCACTTGAATGAAAACATCGCAGAATAAAAATATAAAACGCGTAGAAAAAATTCCTTAAAACAATATCCTCAATGGTCAAAGTATCGCTTATTCAAAATGAATTTGGTATTTGCAAATTCAACAATTTTTAATGGAGATATGAATTTTCGAAAATTTTAGTTTTATTTTTTCGAGCACTTGAACGAAAACATCGCAGACAAAATATAAAACGCGCAGACAAAATTCCATAAAAAATCATCCTCCATGGCCGAAGTATAGCTAATTCAAAAACAATTTGGTTTTTGTAAATTCAACAATTTTCAATAGAGATGTGGATTTTTGAAGATTTTCGTTTAAATTTTTTAGCACTTAAATGAAAACATCGCAGAAAAAAATATAAAACGCGTAGAAAAAATTCCTTAAACAATATCCTAAATGGTCGAAGTATCGAAAATTTTAGTTTTAATTTTTTGAGCACTTGGATGTAAACATCGCAGAAAAATATAAAACCCGCAGACAAAATTCCATAAAAAATCATCCTCAATGGCCGAACTATAGACAATTCAAAATCATTTTGGTTTTTGTAAATTCAACATTTTTTATTATCTATAATATTCTTAAAAATTTGTATTGTGTTAATTTTAATAAAACACCTTTGTATTACTACATCATTATAGGCACTAGATCTTAACACACATTTCCAATGTCAAAAAAAAGCGTCCGTATAATTGAGGTCACTCCAGTTTTGCCCCTCACAACTTGGATCATTATTTTTGAAATAATAAAGCGCACGGCGGTGCGGTGCTCGAGTTTCCAACTTTCGCCATCAATATCTTCCTAACAGCTTTTATTCAGTTCCGATCCATTATTGTTTTACAGCGGGCTCACTCTATGGAACTCGAGAGGACCCCGGCGGTAAACCTTGTTTCCCAGAAATTGCATTTTCTAATTTGTCCGATCGACAGACGTGTTTATTTTCCCCAAACAAACCGCCCCCCAATAAACAAGTAAATATTATTGGAATGCGCCGCGTGAGTTCTATTTATTTCCTCCGCTCGTCGTCGCCGACAGAATAAATACACAAGCAGGAAAATCTGTCTTGTCGCTGAAATGCTGACTTTTAGTTTTCACTGCGGACTTATTACTGTTAATGGCCGCCGTGTTGACTTTTTCAATTCGCCCTTTTCAAAATCACGGTACAGACGACTTCAAAGAAAGATAAACGTCGAAGTTGCGCTCGGGGATTGCTCCAAGAACGTGTCGTAATCAATTATTAAAACACTCTATATTTAATTCTACGTCGATAAGATACTTTAGTGGGGAAAGAAAATGTGTAGATGGAATGTATACTAGTATGAAATGACACTAGTAGGTGAAATTTATAAGGAAATATAATTAACACATTGACTGAGCTAAACGCAACTCGCCCCTTTTCGTTTAACTCCATGTTATATTTCGTTCTGAAGCTTTAAAAAAGTGATTTGGTGTGTAGTAAGTCAACCCATAAGAATATGGTTATATGCAAATTCTTCGAAATAATTTCTTCGAATGTAGATTTTTCGAAATCAAAGTCTTAGAACGCGAATTTTGTTTAAATAAATTATTGCAAAGTAAATTATTCGAATTTTCAATAAATAAATTGCTGCAGATTTATATCCATTTCGTTCAACTTATTTTCGAAGGACCAATTTGCAACTTAGATTTTAAGTTACAAACTAATGATAAGTATTTGTTAAACAAATTCATTTATTAAACTTAAAATTATGATTTATTTATTTATTTCCCAACAGGACAATCCCAATATAAGAGGAAATATCACACATAAAACATATTACAGAGTATAACTAAAATACAAAATAAAATGATGATGGTTGCTATGGTTGAATTACTACGCGGTAATTTATAAATTGTGGTAAAAAACATACTAAGCGTTTTATTCAGTGATTATGAACTTAAAATCTAAATTGCGAATTGGTCCTTCGAAAATAAGTTGAACGAAACGGATATAAATCCGCAACAAACATATAAAATACATTGTTACTAACTAATTACCTATTAACTCAAAATCATAAAATATTAAACAGATAAATACCAAATAAGTATTTTATTTACACAATGAAAAATATTCTTGAGTTTCAGGCCATAAAATTTGTAATTAAGGACCAAAAATTACTGATTTTTGAGCCTGCAATATCGGCAAAATTTAAGATCTCATTGGTCAAATAAATTTCGGCATTTAGGGTCCAAATTCGGGATATGAATGTTAAAATCTTTAAATTGATGACCTAAATTTTAGATTCTACAATAAATATTCGATTTTAAACCAGGATCTAAATTTTGGAATAAAGATTCATTTATCGGATTATACTACCTGAATTCTAGATTAAACGTGAAAATTTCTAATGTTAAGATTTGTTTAAAAAAAATTATTGCCCAAAACTTTTTCTTTTTTTTGTACTTCGCGATATTTAGGTTTACCTGATCGAAGTTACCGTCTAAATTTCAAAGTTAACGGACCAAATATTGGAATGTTGGATTTTAGGTCCATTTTCGAATTGTAAGACTTAAATTCTGGATTCTAAGTAAAAATGTTAAAAACCAATTTCTTTAAATTGCTCAAATTTCAGTTTTGATAGATTTTTAGAATTTATATTCTTGATTTTAAGTAAAAATTTACCTTGTTACGAATTTAGGATCGAATCCACTTTTCGGATTGTCACGCTCGAATTTTAAGGAGCCTAAACTTTGATCCTATTTTTTAATAACCCCAATCTTAAGGGGCAGAATTTTGGATTTTGGTGCTAAAATTTCGATTTTTTTCCAAATATTGCAGTTTTCAACCTGATCATCAAATTAAAAAGTGGGCGTTTTCCAACGTAAAACTTAGATTTTAAGACCCAAATTTCTAAATTTGGGTTTTATTGGATAAGTTTTAGTATCTGCATTTAAATTCTGGATATTATGATAAAGTTTTTGTAAGTTGACTGCCACTGCATTAAAAATCTACCTGTATGGGCGCATTTGGCAGTTAACGTGTTAACGTGCTGAAATTGTAATTTTAGAATCCAAAATTAGATTTGAGGTTCATTTTTAAGATTATAGGAACTACATTCTAAATTAAATGTGAAAATTCCTCAACATCAGTTTAAACGGTCTAAAAATCTTGAATTTTATGATCCAAATGTTGGATTTTAGAACATTAAAAATTTTTGCTTTTAGGTCTGAAATTTCAAATATCCTATCTCAAATTTTGCAATTTACTGCCTGAAACTTCGATTTTGGAAGAAGAATTTCTGATTTTTAACCCTGAAGTGGCGCCAAATTTCAAGATTTTCTTGTTCCAACTTTTGGTATTCAGGGTCCAAATTCAAGATATTAGGTTCTAAATTTTGAAGTATTGGATCCATACATTGTATTTAAGGGTCTAAATTTTAGAATACAGGTTTATTTTTCAGATTATACTTCTTAATTTCTAGACTATACTCCATTTGATATATACAGAGAGCTATGGAATTTAAAGTACGTTTTTAAAATGGTGAGCGCAGTGATGAAATAGAAAATAATATATTTTTTTGGTTTGTTATTTTCAATGGGCCGCTCTGTTCACGGTGTGTTAGAGGGTATGGGTTGTGGACCAATATATTTTTATAATAGTTCGTTCTTATCTCGCTGAACACATGGCCCGGCCGCTGTACCACTCAACCAAAAGTTATCGCTCGGCTCTTCCATGAATGTAGACGTCTTTCGAAACGAGAAATATAAAGTTTGTCTTTTATGTCCATTATTTACAAATTATTTAAAACATTAACAAATTTAAATATGTTTTAAGTTTAATTATATATTGTGATATTCAAAAAAATACTTAAAGATATTTTATGAATAATTAAAATCATAATATTACAGAATTTATGCTGCGCCACTGGTAACGACCACCGGCACATTCCATAGCTCTCTGTATATCTCAAATGGACCATAACAATTAATTTCCTACGTTAAGATTTTTTCCAAATTATTGCACAAAATTTCAATTTTTGTAGTAGAAATTCGTAATTTTTTTCGACACCCAAATATTGAAATTTTTTAAATAAAATGTCGAATTTTAGGTCGATTTTTCGAATTGTAATACTCAAATTTTAGATTCTAATTAAAAATGTTCAATGTTAAAACCCAATTTCTTCAAATTCCAGCTTTTAAGATTTTTTTGGAATTAGAATTTTAGATTTTAAGTAAAATGTTTTCATGTTACGGATTGAGTAGTCCAATTTTTGAATTACAGCTCTCAAATTTTATGAGGCTCTATTTTTAAATTACTCCAATTTTAATGTACACAATTTTGGATTTCGGTGCAAAAATTTGGATTTTTGATTTAGATTTTCTTCAAATATTGCAGTCTGCTGCCAAATCTTTAAATTGAAAAATATGCGTTTTCTAGCGTAAATCCTAGATTTTAGAACCCAAATTTTAAAATCTCAATTAGCGTCAATATTTTGGATTTTATCACCTAAATTTTAGTTTCTGTGCCCAAATTTTAGGACTCAATTTCAATCTATATGGTCTATATCTCAAATTTTATGATCCCAAACGTTTTTTAGATTCTATTTTCTCTCAGTTTTTGGTATTTAGGATCCAAATTCGGGATATTAGTATCAAAATTTTGGATTTTATAATCCAGTGTATTGAATCCATATATTGTATTTCAGGGCCTAAATTTAAGAATATATTTTTATTTTTCAGATTATACTTCTTAATTTGTTTTATGATATTGTGATCTAGGTTTTCAAGCGCCAAATATTGGATTTTTTACTTTCTCCGTTACGAAGTACGAGAAAGTATTATGATAGTGATTTGTTTTTCAAAATTTTTTTTTACGGAAATATCCGTTTTGGGGTCCCGATGCCATTTCAATAATTTCTGGAAAAAAAAATTGTGTCTGTGTGTGTGTCTGTGCGCGCTGTATCTCAAAAACTAATAGAGCAATTGATATGAAACTTTGAACATAAGTCATTTGATAATCCAAAAAACTGAAAAGCTTTTGGTAAAATTTCGTACACCGGAAGTGGTGTTTTTTGTTTTTTGCCAATATTTTCTTACATATCAAAAATATCACAAAAACATTTAAACAAACTTTGAAGACAACAAAGAAATTAACATCTTTTGCTTGAAATCATTTTTCATAAAATCATTTTTATTTAAGAATTGAGAAAATAATTTTTTTTAATTTTTGGTTTATAATTATAAAACGATAATAGTTACAGCAAATTTATGTTAATAATAATTGTATAGAACGTTAAAATGAACAACTTATAAAGAATAAGCTTTTTTCGAAATCCCTTTAGTTTTTGAGTAAACTGAGTTTTTTTTTGCATTTGAAGTATAATTTTTCCATCTTTCATAATTTTGACGTTTCAAACGTCAGTTTCATCCGAGTCTACGAAATGTTCGATATCATTTAAAATATGATTTCAATTGAAAATAAATCATGAAAGTGTAAATATAAATGATGATACCATCGAAGAAAATAACATGATGGCCACATCACCATTTTTACTTTCTCCGTTACGAAGTACGAGAAAGTATTGTGATCGTGATTTTTTTTTCAAAAATTTTTTTTACGGAAATATCCGTTTTGGGGTCCCTAGATACCATTTCAACAAATTCTGGAAAAAAAATGTTTGTGTCTGTGTGTGTGTGTGTGTGTGTGTGTGTGTGTGTGTGTGTGTGTGTGTGTGTGTGTGTGTGTGTGTGTGTGTGTGTGTGTGTGTGTGTGTGTGTGTGTGTGTGTGTGTGTGTGTGTGTGTGTGTGTGTGTGTGTGTGTCTGTGTGTGTGTGTGTGTGTGTCTGTCTGTGCGCGCTGTATCTCAAAAACTAATAGACCAATTGATATGAAACTTTGAACATAAGTTTTATTTAATAATCCGAAGAACTGAAAAGCTTTTGGTAAAATTTCGTACACCGGAAGTGAGTGTTTACCTTAACTGTTTTTTGTTTTTTGCCAATATTTTCTTAAATATGAAAAATATTACAAAAACATTTAAACAAATATTGAAGACAATAAAGAAATGCGATTATTTTGTTTGAAAACATTTTTCATAAAATCATTGTTATTCGAGAAAAAAAATTATTATTTTTTTTTCATTTTTAGTATACAATTATAACACGCTAATAGTTACAGCAAATTTATGTTAATAATAATTGTAGAGAATGCCAAAATGAACAATTTATGAAGAATAAGTTTTTTCGAAATCTCTTTAGTTTTTGAGTAAACTGAGTTTTTGAATTTGAAGTACATTTTTACATCTTTCATAATTTTGACGTTTTAAACGTCAGTTTTATCCGAGTCTACGAAACGTTCGATGCACACTTAAAATATGATTTAAATTGAAAATAAACCATGGAAGCGTAAATATAAATGATACCATCAAGCGGAGAAAGTAACATGATGGTCACATCACCATTTTTTTTTCATGAATATTTACACAAATAATCTAATTTTCGTGTATGTATGTGTAAGTCCTTCTTGTAATTCTTACTTTTGTTCTCACCTCGGGATATAGCGGTGTTAATACCATCTCGAGCTAACGGTTATATAAATAATGAAATAAAAATTTTGTTTTTAGGTGTGAAATTTCAGATTTCGGATTTCAAATTTCGCATCTTAGAACCTGAAATTTAGATTTTGGGAAAAAAAATCTGTTTTTCAAATAAGTAATTGTGGAGGCTTTCACTTCGTGATACATTTTGAATAATTCAATTCGCTTTTATTTGAATTATTCTGTTTTTTAAGCCTGAAGTAGCGTCAAAGTTTTAGATTTTCTGTCTCAAACTTTCGGTATTTACAGTCCAAATTCGGGATATTAGGATTTAAATTTTTGATTTTATGATCCAAGTATTGAATCCGTACATTTTATATCGGGGTCTAAAATTTAGAATATGGATTTATTTTTCAGATTATACTTCCGTTAGGATTTTTTTACCAAATTATTTCCCAAAATTGCAGTTTTTATGGTAGAAATTCATGATATTATGATCTAAATTTTCGGGTCACAAATATTGGATTTTTTAGTAAAATGTCGATTTTTTGGTCCATTTTTCGGATTTCAGGACCCAATATCTGGATCCTGAGTCAAAATTTTCTTTCAGGAACTCTTCAATAAAATGCACTTGTTGACATCATTAAAAATTTCTGTGTTAAAATTCTAGTGCTCGGCTCTTGTGATCCGAATTCGAAAAATTAAGCGCTGAATTTATTAATTTAAATCATAGAATTTAAATAAAAATTTCTCAGGTTAAGAATTTTGAATCGTCCACTTTTCTAATTGAAAGGTTCAAATTTTCAGGGCCTAAAATCTCGATATTATTTTTAAAACATCCCAATTTTAAGGTTTAAATTATGAATTTTAGTACCTGCATTCAAATTATTAGTTTAGTTTCAGGATTTTACTACTCTACTACTTTGGAACCTTCTCAAATTTTGTCCTAAATTTCGGACTCTGAAGTATTCGATTTTAAGATTAATATATTGTATTTTAAGTTTTACATTTCATAAATAAAATCCGATTTTTCGTTTTCACTTTCACATCTCTAATTTTAGATCTTGAATCTGATATTTTGCTTTTGGATTTTACGGCTTAAATTTTGCTCTAAATTTCAAGTTTTATATTTCAACGTTCAAATTTTGGCTTTAAGGTCTCAAATTTCGAACATTGACTCTCAAATTTTGTGTTTTGGTTGTTACTGAAATTCGAAAAATTCTCTCTTCTAAGTTTGTTTTTGTAAATGTATTTTCAACATTGTCTTTCATAAATACGAATTATAGCCTGAATACAGTGAGATCAGAGAGTCGAAAGGCAACACATTTTCTGAAAATCCCTATAATAATTTAGGTAACATTTTATTGGCTGTCTGAAATTCTACAATGCAGTGCGTGCAGTGTACATTTTGTTGATTGTTTTTATTATTTCGTTTTGTTCTGTTATAGTTTTTTATGTTCATAAAACGTTTCTTACAGGATTGCAGTGACGGTTCGCGGGGTTTTTTCTGATACGGCCGAGGAACAAGAGGTGGTAATACAGATAGGTGCGGTCAGGCAGCCAGCCGTCTCTGCAACTGACCCTACCTATCTGTATTACCACCTCTTGTTCCTCGGCCGTACCAGAAAAAACCCCGCGAACCATCACTGCAGGATTGTTAACTTTTTTCTGGCGTTGAACAGGTGAAACTGCAATTTCGCAGTGTTGCCGTTCCCACAGGAACCAATGAAAACTGAAACAAATCACTCGACCCACTTTAGATGGCGTCAAATTTTTAAATTTTATTGCTCAACTTTCGGTATTTAAGGTTAAAATTCGGGATATTAGGATCTAAATTTTTGATTTTATAATCCGAGTATTGGATCCATACATTGTATTTCTAAATTTTAGAAAAAAGGCTTATTAATTTCCAATGTTAAGATTTTTATTCCGAAAAAGTTTTCAGGGTAAACATTCTTGATATTATGAGTAAAATGTCATTGGAAGAAGAGGCTGGAAGCTGTTGTAACCACGCCTTGCCTTAGAGACTTCAATCTCGAAAGAACTATAATAATAATAATAATATATTTATTGGTGCTAACAACTGATACAGTCTTACACAGGTCACTCTAAATGCATTGAAAACTATTAGTAGAAACGGAAGCTAATGCGGTAAATACTACTTTCTGCCATAGCAGCTTATTACACGAGATTCTCGGCGCTCTCTTATATTCCAATTTACATTAATTTTGACTTTTCAGTGCTGTACTTTGATTCAATCAGAGGGAGGAATATGGTTTCTAATTAAAAGTAACTCAGATCAAAAATCGACAATTGTAAGCAATTTTAAAACGCAAGACATATTAAAACACCACGGTTTGATTAAAAAATATTCTTTTTGATAATATTAAAATAATAAGCAAAACATACACTTTTCTAACATTAGAAAAAATCCCCGTAGAAACACAGCTTTCTTGCATAGTTGGTTTATTATTCGGAAACGTCACCTTTTAATGGTAAAGGGCGGAGAGTACTTAGTTCTCGGAGGGCCGGAACGAGTTTAATTTAGTGTTTAAATCTCCGTACAATATACAAAGGTAACGCACAGAAACGGCCCTTGTAATGCCCTATCTTTTTAGCCAGATACATCTCTTGCGCTAGCAATATATTAGGGCTTTGTTTTAGCCGCACCCATTCAGTCCACTAAATGAAAAAAAAAAACATGAAAAATACAAGAGTTTTATACTTTCGTTTTTAATACAGTATACTAAATACATGTTACAAAAGATAAATATGTTTAGAGACCAAAAAAAAAAATTGTCCTTCATTTCGGACTCAGAGTTATTTCTATTTCGGTTTTTGAGAGTAAAAATTCGTATAATGGTGGTCTAAATTCTGGAGTTTAAATTCTAAATTTTGGAATCTATAATCCAAGTATTGGTTTTTAAAATTAAATTATTGTATTTTAAGGTTTACATTTCATAACTAAGATCCGATTTTTCGTTTTCACTTTCAATTTTTTACCTCGATCTCCTTTAGATCTTGAATCTGATATTTTGCTTTTGGACTAAATTTCGAATTCAATATTTCAACGTTCAAATTTTGTCTTTAAGGTCTCAAATTTCAAACATTGACTTTCAAATTTTGCGTTTTAGTCCTTAAGTGTTTTTCTCTCTTCGAAGTATCAACCATTCGAGGAATTTATTTTCGAAGAATGTCAATTATTTACTTTCCAAGAATGCGTTTTCGAAAAACTGTGGAAAAAAATGAAACACTTGAAATTCGTGAAATTATAATCACGCGCTCTAATTAAATATTTAAATTATTGTGGGACGTCTTGTTTAATAAGCAAGAGTCAAACCGGATCAAATCATAGATATATGATTCATTAAGATTACTAAGTCTAGCAACGAAACCGGTAAAGTGTTAGTACCTAATTTAATTCAATTTCAGAATGATTTTTGGTCTTCAAAGTATTGGGTTTTTATTTAGAAGCTTAAATTTATACAAATGATGAGGAAATTGAAGAACATTTTACACTCAATAATATCATGTTGCTTTTAGTAAATGCTTTTACTTTTCTTTCACTAGGTGATCATGTTGAACATTTTCTAGTAAATCAGCTGTAAAAGTAAATAAGAATCGAAGGTGGCTAGAGAAATTTTAATTGTTATTATTGTTGTGAAATACCAGACATAATGACAGTGTGCTATTATTTATTCCTGAATCTCTAACTATAATTTTAAAAAAATATATGATTTCTTTTCCCGGGGAAAGGCCAGTATTTTTTATTCAAAGTGATCTCGCAAGTGAGAATTGAAAATTTCCAGAGGAAAGCAAACTAATCCCGCGGCGTCATTGCTGTCCCATTTTCATCGCAATCAACACGGCACGTATTTTAAAGGATAGTTTGTGTCCTTTGAGATCATGCCGAAGACAAAGAACTCAACAGTCCGAATATAGAAATGCCCTTTGAAATAAATGATGATCGGCAACGTTACTCGAGTTGGTGTTGGTGCACAAAGGTTGATTGGAGCCTTCAAAACAAATCAGTGGTCGACGGTCTTTTCTTTAATGGACATATTTCTCTATACATCCTCAATGAAGGGCGAGATGTTTTTATAAATTACATATATTTAAAAAATAAAATAGCAGAAAGACCGCTAGTCGACGGCCTTTTAAAATAAAAAATTAATTGTACTTGTATACATTATTGTCTATATAAATGTAACAAAGAATACAGATTATTTAGTAGTAAAAATAAAATTATGGGTGTTTGTGCTGCGCACTTAAGGAGACAAAATCACAATTAGTAGGTAGTGGGACACTTTAGCGTGGGAAAATTTTGGAGACCGTGGGAAAAAGAGGCACCCTTTGATGTCCGACTAAGCCCCGCCCCCAATAAATCATGGTTGACACCAGTGGCGGCTCGTGGAACGTATTGATGGTAGAGCCACATATACAATATAATTTTTGAAGAAAGAAAGAACGATTTATCTTCCTAGACCAAAGTAACTGGCGAAAAAGTGTTTTAAGAATTAATTTAAAATTCTTGCTAGTGCCATGGTTGCTTGGCTCTATATACCGAGCCGCCCTTACCTAACATAAAAGTTAAAAACATTTATGATACCTCACTCGAAACATCCTCATTTCACCTTTAAAATACAAAATACGAGACTACATGAAATTCTGCTAAAATTGAAGTAAATCACAACGGATTGTCATTTAAAATTACTTATCAATATCAGGACTTTCATATTCAAGCAAAACATCAAAATATTCTGAAGATGGCTTTTGAGTTATTTAACTAAAAATGGTGATGTGACCATCATGTTACTTTCTCCTATAATAAATTTTGAGAAAATTCGATTAAAATCAAAGCAAATCGAAAATAACTGTTACTCAGAATCACTCATACACATCAGGACTATAATATTCACTCAAAATATTAAAACATTCTGCAGATGGTTTTTGAGTTATTTAACAGAAAAGTCGGAAATGGCAATTTTTTTTAATTAATTTTGAGAAAATTCGCTTAAAATCGAAGCAAATCGAAAATAACTGTTAATCAAAATCATTCATCTCCATCAGGGCTATAATATTCACTAAAAATATCAAAACATTCTGCAGATGGTTTTTGCGTTATTCAACGGAAAAGTCGAAAATTTCAATTTTTTCTAATTAATTTTAAGAAAATTCGCGTAAAATTAAAGCAAATTATAACTAAGTATTACTCAAAATCATCTATCAACATCAGAGCTATAATATCCATTCAAAATATCAAAACATTCTGCAGATGGTTTTTGAGTTATTCAACAGAAAAGTTAGAAATATCAATTTTTTGTAAAAAAATTGAGAAAATTCGATTAAAATCGAAGCAAATCGCAAATAACTATTACTCAAAATCACTCATCTCCATCAGGGCTATAATATTCACTCAAAATATTAAAACATTCTGCAGATGGTTTTTGCATTATTCAACGGAAAAGTCGAAAATTTCAATTTTTCCTAATTAATTTTAAGAAAATTTGCGTAAAATTAAAGCAAATTATAACTAACTATTACTCAAAATCATCTATCAACATCAGAGCTATAATATCCATTCAAAATATCAAAACATTCTGCAGATAGTTTTTGAGTTATTCAACGGAAAAGTCGGAAATGGCATTTTTTTCTAATTAATTTTGAGAAAATTCGCTTAAAATCGAAGCAAATCGCAAATAACTGTTACTCAAAATCACTCGTCCACATCAGGGCTATAATATTCACTAAAAATATCAAAACATTCTGCAGATGGTTTTTGAGTTATTCATCAGAAAAGTCGGAAATGGCTATTTTTTCTAATTAATTTTGAGAAAATTCGCTAAATCAACAACGGACTGTTACTCAGCATTACCTACTAATATCAGAACTTTAATATTTATGCAAAATATCAAAACATTCTGAAGATAGTTTATGAGTTATTTCACTAAAAACGCGAAAATATCTATTTTTCTAACAAATATTGGGAAAAATTTCGGTTAAAATCAAAGCAAATCACAATGAACTGTCACTCAAAATCACTTATCAATATCAAGGCTTCAATATTTATGCAAAATATTCAAGCATTCTGCTGATGGTTTTTGAGTTAGTCAACTGAAAACTCTGAAATGTCAACGTATGTTTGGAAAAGCTAAAATTTCTGTTAAAATCGAAGCAAATCACAACAAACTGTCACTCAAAATTATTTATCATTATCAAGACTCTAATATTCAAACAAAAGATCAAAACATTCCGAAGTTGGTTTTAGAGTTATTCAACTAAGAACTTGAAAATATCAGTTTTTTGTAACACATATTGAAGAAAAGGGAAATTTCGGTTAAAACCAAAGCAAAGCCCAATGATCTGTCACTTAAAATCACTTATCGTTATCAGGGCTTCAATATTTTTGCGGAAGATCATAACGTTCTGCAGATTGATTTTGAGTTATTCAACAAAAAACTCGAAAATATCAGTTTTATTGTGACAAATATTGGGAAAAAGTGAAATTTCGGTTAAAATCAAAGAAAATCATAACTGACTGTCGCTCAAAATCACTCAATCAATATTTTTTTTCGGGCGGAGCATATGTTTTAGAAATATTTTATCATAATCACATTGCTAAAGGCCGTACCTAACATCAGTGGCGGCTCGTAGAACATGTTGATGGTAGAGCCATTTATCCAATACACCCCCCCCCCTCCTCCTTTTTTGAAGAAAGAAAGAACTATTTATCTTTCTAGACCAAAGTAAGTGGTGAAAACAGTGTTTTAAGAATTAATAAGAAAATCTTGCTAGTGCCGTGGCTCCTTGGCTCTATATAACGAGCCGCCCCTGGTTGCCACCTGTTAATCAAACATCAATAACCATCAATCAAAGTTGGCACCTGTCAAGCAATGTGTTTACATTTGAAATAAAATTCTAGTTTGGTTTCATGTTATAATATTCAGTTTCCTGACACGTGTTTCGGTTTATTACAACCATTCTGGATGAATTAATTGTAATCTCCTTAGAGAATGGTTGCAATAAACCGAAACACGTGTCAGGAAACCGAATACCGCAATTTCAAATATACCCCCAATTATTTAAATGTATACATCTGCAACATAATTATCACAGACATGTAGATAGTCTTACATACAAAATTAAATTATTGTCCAATATATAATGAGGCTATCGGTCATAACCGTTGGTCTTTCTGCCTCATTTATATTTATATTTATCTTTTACGCAGAATAGTAAATTCTTCAGCTCGCTTATAACATGGCGGATACACTTGTACTGTCCCTTTTCGAGATACAATCCGATGCAGTAAGAAATAATAAAAGATAAGCTTTCGGTTCAGTCCAAATCTTACTGCAATAAATCAGTATTGCCATGACTCGATAAAATAACTAGAGCGCGATCAATAAATTCAAATAGAAATACGCAGAGAGAAAATGTTAATTGAAACATTTTAGAACGTTTAACGATAATAACAATTACACACCCATTAGCCTAATTGTCTACGCAGGGAAATTATATGAATTTATAATAAGTGTCGTGTTTACATTAGTCGCCTTCTAGTTCTGTGCAAGTGGTTCTGGTTAATTTAAAATGAGACGAGATTGTCGCCCGGAGGGGGTCACAATCCCGGAATCCCGGCTGAATATTAATAGGGACAACGTTCCCGCACAGTGCCCCACAAAAATTACATGGTGGAATCGGATAACGACGTCCACGTCGAGAATTTGTAATTATTGCATTAAGAGGGCGGTGAAAAAAAAACAGGAGCGAGATGGCGTTGTTTGAGTTCGCCCTCAATTACCGCCGGGAATTTATTATGTCGCCGCGGCGGTGCTCTCTCGCAGTTTTGCAAGAGAAGATGTCGGGGATTAACTGAAAACCGTTGTAGACGATCACGTGAATTTCAAGAGAGTTAATTAAAAAAATTAAAAAAGGCGGAGTGTCGGATTATTTGAGGTGATTTTTTAATTAACGACGGTGATTATGAAAAATCTGCGATTATTTTAACTAAAGTTAACTGAAAATTAAGATGAAACGAGTAGTGATATCTTGTATAATATGTAGATTTACATAAATGTCTTTTTATGTTTGTTATGTAATTATTTTTATGGTGAATTTTCCAATTTCGTTTAATATCAGAAACTACAGAAAACATTTTTCCGGAGGCTTTCACAGGATTTTTTAGGGCTTGCTTTTTACAATTTTTTTTCATAGATTTGTTTCAAGAATTCTTTTCAGGATTTTTTTTTTAATATTATAATATTATAGGAATTTTTTTTCAACAATTATTTTAGGAAATTTTTTTCAGGATTTCTTTTCGGGATTTTTTATTTAGAAATTTTTTTTTTTGAAGTATTTATTTTAGGATTTCTTTTCAGGATTTTTTTAAAGTATTTTTTCAAGAATACTTTTTAGGATTTTTTTTCAGGAATTTTTTGTGGACTTTTTTGCAAGACTTCTTGAGGCACTTTTTTCAAGAAATTTTTTCAGGAATTTTTTTGAGGACGTAATACAGGGTGTTCCAAACATACTTACACACTTTTAGGGGTAGGAGGGGACATAAAAACCATCATATTTTGTTTTATAAACAAATGTCTGAAAACACATCGTTTTCGATATACAGTGTTAAAATTTCTAAAAAAAAATCGTTCTTTCTATTAATCTTTATTAAGTTAATTGCATTTTAACCCTTGGCTGCACCTTGGGGTCCCACAGGACCCCCTTTTTTCGCGGCGTTTTGGTGACCTTTAAATATCGAAAATCCCACAGGAATCGTTATACGGTGTTAGTAAAACTATCGAACTATACGACTGCACATATTAAAACATACGTCGGCTTCTGGCGATCATCCAGTTAGACCTCCTATTTTTACAGGTGCAGCCAAGATTTAATGAAGTTTACAATAACTGTTCAAACTGTTGACAGATATTGCACAGCCGGCTCATCGATTCGCACGCCCTATGCAGACAGTTTAATAGCTTACTTGCTGCCTGCTCATTTAAACGCAAATTTTGATCAATATTTCCTGCAAAATATTTTAACGGGATTATTAGAAAATGCCCCCTTAGATATTCGGACCAGCATGTGGTTTCAGCATGCTGGAGCACCTCCACACTTTAGTTTGAACGTGCGCCAGTATCTGGACCAGCCATTTGTGGATTGGACAAGAAGGTCCCATGGCCTGGCCTGCGCGTTCTCCAGATTTAAGCCCCCTTGATTTCTACCTTAGGGGTTATCTGAAATCTTTAGTCTACGAGACCCCCGCTGCGCTGCACCGTTAGCCCTTAAAAATTAAGCAAGGTAACTGGTGACAAATGACGGCTCCGCTGCG
Source organism: Ocypus olens (assembly GCA_910593695.2). Taxonomy (NCBI): domain Eukaryota; kingdom Metazoa; phylum Arthropoda; class Insecta; order Coleoptera; family Staphylinidae; genus Ocypus; species Ocypus olens. The sequence continues at coordinate 3,114,292 of OU343053.1, read as the reverse complement.
CTGCGCCGTCGTCAATACGTAGCTTATTACTGGCGACGAACGACGGTTCCGCTGCGCTGCGCCGTCGTCCGTGCATGATCCATATATATTAAGGCAGATAACTGGTGACGGACGACTAAAAAAATTAAAATAAAAAATTTTGTCCAAAAAATAAAAATAAAAAATTTGCGGTGGACCGCCCTTATCACTTAGGGGTATGGAAAATAGTTTACGTCCTATTCTCAGACCTACTCAATATACAAAATTTCATAAGAATCAGTCAAGCCGTTTCGGAAGAGTTTTGTTACAAACACTGTGACACGAAAATTTTATATATTAGATTTAAAAAATGATGATGTGGCCATCATGTTACTTTCTCCGACTTGATGGTATCATTTATATTTACGTTTTCATGGTTTATTTTCAATTAAAATCATATTTTAAATGTTGTGTAAACTCGGATGAAACTGACGTTTAAAACGTCAAAATTATGAAACATGGAAACATTATACTTCAAATTCAAAAACTCGGTTTACTCAAAAACTAACGAGATTTCGAAAAAAACTTATTCTTTAGAAGTTGTTCATTTTGGTATTCTCTACAATTATTATTGATACAAATTTGCTGTAACTATTATCGTTACATAATTATAAACCAAAAATTGAAAAAAAATTAATAAATTCTTTTTTCGAATAGCAATGATTTTATGAAAAATATTTTCAAGCAAAAGATGTTCATTTCTTTATTGTCTTCAATGTTTGTTTAAATATTTTTGTGATATTTTTCGTATTTAAGAAAATATTGGCAAAAAACAAAACACAGTTAAGGTAAACACCCACTTCCGGTGTACGAAATTTTACCAAAAGCTTTTCAGTTCTTCAGATTATCAAATAAGATGTATGTTCAAAGTTTCATACCAATTGCTGTATTAGTTGTTGAGATACAGCGCACACACACACAGACACAATTTTTTTTCCAGAAATTGTTGAAATGAATCTAGGAACCTCAAAACGGATATTTCCGTTAAAAAAATTTTTGAAAAAAAAATTACGATCACAATACTTTCTCGTACTTCGTAACGGAGAAAGTAAAAAAATATATTTAAGGAAATTTCGTTTTAAGGAATTTTTTTTCAGGAATGTTTATGTATATGTATATGTTTATAAAACAAAATATGTTTGTTTTGATGTACCCTGCCACCCCTTAAAGTTTGTAGGTATATTCATGGAACACCCTGTATATACAAGATCTTTATTCAGACAATACTTTTATTAAAATACAAAATAAACACCAATTTAAAAAATGTGTCTGTCTGGACTATCGATCAAGAGGAATTGATTTTCGGAATATTTTTATAGGATTTTTTTTTCAGAAATTTATTTTATGACTTGTTTTTCAGGAATTTTTTTCAGGATTTTATTTTCAAGAATTTTAACAGGAAGTCTTTTTTGAAGACTTGTTTATCAGACTTTTTTTCGAAATTTTTCTTTTAGGAGTTTTTTCAAGAATATTTTACAGGAATTTTTTTCGGGAAATTTTGTGTGACTTTTTGGGGTATTTTTTTAGATTATATTTTAGGATTTGTTTTTCAAGACTTTTTTATGTTTTTTTTTCGGATTTTTTTTTCCAGATTTTTCTGGACTTTATTCGAGGCTTTTTCCCAGTATTTTCAGGGCCTTTTTTGGGATTATTTTTTCAGAATTTTTTAACGAAAGTATTTTCAAAATAATTTTTAGGATTTTTATAGAATTTTTTTCCGAAATTTTCTCATGTTCTTCAGGAATTTTTTTTTTAGGAGTTTTCGCGGGATTTTTCTCCGGATTATTTCTTAGGCATTAAAAAAAATCAGGAATTTTTTTGAGGGCGATATATACAGGGTGTCTCGTTTCGAGTGTGAAAAAAGAAAACTAAAAGTAGATAATGTTAAAAAATACAAAATAAACACGAATTTAAAAAAATGTGTCTGTCTGGACTATTGATCAAGAGGACTTTATTTTCGGAATATTTTTTAAGGATTTTTTTTAGAAATCTATCAGGACTTGTTTTTCAGGTATTTTTTTCAGGATTTGATTTTCAAGAATTTTAACAGGATTTTTTTGAAGACTTGTTTATTAGAAATTTTTTTCAAGATTTTTTTTAGGAGTTTTTTCAAGAATATTTTTTCAGAAACTTTGTATGTGTTATGTTTCAGGATTTGTTTTTTTTTCCAGACTTTTTCGGAAATTTTTCAGGACTTTATTCGAGGCTTTTTCTCAGCATTTGCAGGGCCTTTTTTGGAATTATTTTTTCAGGATTATTTCAAGGGAGGATTTTCAAAAGAATTATTTTTAGGATTTTTTTTTATTGTTATAGAATTATTTTCAAAAGAATTATTTTTAGGATTTTTTATTTTTTTTATTTTTATAGAATTTTTTTCAGAAATATTCTCATGTTCTTCAGAAATTTTTTTGTAGGAATTTTTTTAGGACTTTTCGCGGGATTTTTCTCCTGATTATTTTTTAGGCATTAAAAAGAAAAATCAGCAATTTTTTTTGAGGACGATATACAGGGTCCTGCATCTCACCTCCCTGCTCAGTTACTAATTAAGCTAGGATTTCGATATTTTGTAGAACACATTTGTATCCTATGATGCATTTCAGGAAAATATTTTTGATCATACAGGGTGTCCCAAAAAAGTGTGACGTCATGATAATATATTTTTTTAAATTACATGCTATGTATTTTATTGCTTATTTGGGTACCTTTTATGGTTGCCTACATACTCCTATAATTTTATTGGAATCAATTTAGGAATATCAGCAAAAAAAAATTAAAACTAAAAAAAATCAGTTTTGCACTATTGTTTTAATAAATGAATAAAAAATAAAAACAGTGCCTTGTTAATATAATAATACAAGGTACTTATTAAATAAGGTCTGATAGTCCCGGTAACCAAGTTTGATCGATATGAATTATACAGGGTGTCCAAAATTTAGTGTCAAACATTTCAAATTTTAAAGCACTTTATTTTTCTTATTTTAAATTGGAGCCCCTGTATATTTTTATGTCATTGCATGCAGAATTAAAAAACAAACATTTTTCCTAATAACAACCCTGTCCCAATTCCTAACGCATTAAAAGTTATTTGCAAAAAACTCGTTTTATCAACCGTTTCAATAGCTATTTTACTAAATAAAAATCGAAGGTGGCTTTGAAAAACAATTTATTGAGATTAAAATTCAACAAAGTGACAAAGTTTCACTTTAGTAATGTAAACATTTAAAGCATTGATTTTTTACTTTCTCCGTTACGAAGTACGAGAAAGTATTGTGATTGTGATTTTTTTTTCAAAACTTTTTTTTACGAAAATATCCGTTTTGGGGTCCCTAGAGACCATTTCAACAATTTCTGGAAAAAAAATTTTTGTGTCTGTGTGTGTGTGTCTGTCTGTGTGCGCTGTATCTCAAAAACTAATAGAGCAATTGATATGAAACTTTGAACATACGTCTTATTTAATAATCCGAAGAACTAAAAAGCTTTTGGTAAAATTTTGTACACCGGAAGTGGGTGTTTACCTTAACTGTTTTTTGTTTTTTGCAAATATTTTCTTTAATATGAAAAATATCACAAAAACATTTAAACAAACATTAAAGACAGCAAAGAAATTAACATCTTTTGTTTGAAAATATTTTTCATAAAATCATTGCTATTCGAGAAAAAAAAATATTATTTTCTTTTTTAATTTTTGGTTTATAATTATGAAACGATAATAGTTACAGCAAATTTATGTTAATAATAATTGTAGAAAATGCCAAAATTAACAACTTCTAAAGAATAAGTTTTTTCCGAAATCTCGTTAGTTTTTGAATAAACCGAGTTTTTGAATTTGAAGTATAATTTTTCCATGTTTCATAATTTTGACGTTTTAAACGTCAGTTTCATCCGACTTTACGCAACGCTCGATGTACATTTAGAATAGTACCATGAAAACGTAAATATAAATGGGTATGATACCATCAAGTCGGAGAAAGTAACATGGTGGCCACATCACTATTTTTTTTTGACTTATTTTTGACGATTTTTTGCAGGAATTATCTTTCGGATTTTTTTTTTAATATACTTATAGGATTTTTTTTTCAGTAATTTTTTTTCAGGACTTTTTTTCGGGTCTTTTTACTGGTTTTCTTTTCGAATTTTTTTGTCGTTTTTTTCGGCATTTTTTCGAAGCTTTTTCCCAGAATTTTTTTTCAGGACTTTAATTGGTAATTTTGGGTCAGGACTTGTTTTAGGAATTTCAGAAAGTATTGTTTTCGTAGTTTGTTTTAAATCAGAAATTTCAACGGAAATATCCAGTCTGAGGTTCGTCGACCATTTTTGAAAAATGTCTGTGTGCCTATGTGTGTGTCTGCCTGTGTACCTGTCTACCTATCTGTGAATAATGTTGTGATTTTTATCACTATATCAAATGGCTTTCCGTAAATAAAGAATTATTAACAATATTTTCTGTTTATATTTGTTATGTAGGAAGCTTTTACTTCGTTATACATGTTTTTATATAGAATAAAACACGTTTTACTTTGTTTGTATAACACTTTGCTTTATTTGTTTGACTGCAGATCCGGCTTGCCATTATCAAAACGAAAGTCAATATTTTACTGATTTATTTTGAAATGATAAAACAGTCGCAAATTTGTGATATCAACAAAGTGCATTTTATTGAAAAAATCCTAAATGAAAAAAAAACGGTACTCATAAATATGTATTTGTCATTTAACATTACTTACGCACGAGCAGCTCCATATGCAATTGATTAAATTAAGGTTAGGGGGCATTATTATTAAAGGTCGTTCCCAAATCAATTATAAATTTTGAAATAATAATGGCATAAATATTTAAACAACCGCCAATTAATTATTTATAAAGGAATGCCTAATATTGGAGTGAATTAAACATAACTCTGAATTCGCAAATGAAACACAAATATGATTTCCGCAGAAAATGTCGGAGAACAACAAACGCGAGCATTAATTAAATGCCGATTGGATGTTTTCGGGGCGGGATTTATTCATTATGTCCCCAATCAAGGTAATTGGCAATGTGTACTAATAGATAATTGATATCATTCCCTCCGGGTCGTATTGGATTTGGTGTTGCAAGCGTGCTACTTTAGTTCGGATTCCGTCGATAAATCTGTCTCGGGCAGTGCAAAAACTCCCGAATCGACTGTAAAAACGTCGAAAAAGTTACATCCGGAGATGGGAATCGCGGCGGTCATCACATTTTCGATTTGATTGCAATTATTTACAGAGGACGACACTCTATTGGCGAGTCGCTATTGTATTTGTTTTCCATACGTCAGCGCTCTATTTGAGCTGTGGAGAAGAAATGGGACTTATTATTTTTTTTTTTTTTATTTTTTTTTTATTCATATTTGGCTATCGCCTGGCCTTGGTATAATAACCATTGGCCAACATAACAATATATAAGATATCAATCATAAGATAATGTACGCTTTTCATTCATGCTAGGGAGACAACACAGGGATGACACTCTTCTCGCCTAGGGGCTCTTCAAGGCATTTTGTACCACTAAACAACACTAAGCCACGGACAATGGGAGGACCCACAAAGGATAAAAACAAAGGACTCTCATTCACCATTAACCTACAACTTACAAACTAATTCAAACCGTCAGCTTAATCGACCGAAAGTACTCAAAAACCCGCACATAAACCTCTACGTTTCTTGATTCTAAAATTGTCATATAATTAAAGGGAAGGGTCAAATTGGAAGAAATTGAGTTAAACAGAACTTCTCTCTCTTGATAGAATCTATTACAGCTCATCACAATGTGTTCCAAAGTTCCTCTATTGCCGCATTCGCAAAATGGGTTATCTTTACGATTAATTTTATATAAGTAGGCCGGGCATAACCCGTGATTACAACGAAGTCTAAATATCGTTTTTACAAACATTTTTGATGAATCCTTAGATTTCAAAAACCATGGAATAACAGGAACCATAGGAGAAATACTTTTGTAAAAATTAACGTAACTCATATTTTGGTAAAACCGGTCAAAATCTTGGCCGAGTTGCTTCCTCAGATTATTAAATAAATCGGATGGTGTCGACGAGTAATTCGCAGAATTAGTACAATATAAAGCAGCTTTTGCTAAGGAATCAACTATTTCGTTGCCGATAATGCCTGAGTGTCCCTTAACCCAAACAAGAGCTATCTTGTTATTGAATGAATGCACAAGCTGCAGAACCTCCGCTGTGATTTCATTTAGGATGGAGGAAAATTTAAATTTTTTATAAAAGTCAACAACACTTTTACTGTCTGTTATTATTAATATGTTAGGGAAAATTGACATATCAATTTTCTGTAGATACTTCACCGCCTCTAAGATTGCAATTAGTTCAGCCGTATACACTGAAGTGGCGCTATCTAGGGAGAAAACCTCCTTGACTCCCTTTTGAGGGTCGTAGTATGCGCTACCAAATAAACCATTCGAGTGTGACCCGTCCGTATATATTTTATATGAATTTGGCCATTTATTATGCACTTCTTCAAGAAAATTAGCTGTTTGTGCTTCCCTGCAGCCAGCCTCGGGAACTTTTAGGTAATGGCATCTGATAGGTTTTATTAAAATATCATACGGCAAATTATATATTGGGTTCTTGTCTGTTTTAACTATCTCATTTTCATGTTCTATAAGGGTTCTATAACAAGTGACCAGTACTGGAGATTTTTTGACAATCCAATAACGCGAAGTCAAATCTAAAATATTTAATTCTTTAATATTTTTTAATAATTTTGACTTCCTGTGCCTTAACTTCAGTAAAAACTTGTATCCTAATTGTTTACGACGAATACATAATGGTCTCTCGTTTGTTTCCGAGAGCAAACTCTTTATTGGAGTGCTACGCAATGCCCCAATACATAATCTTAAGCATTTATATTGTAATACATCTAGTTTTTTTAGGTGGCAATCACTTGCGTTACCATAAAATAAAGAACCGTAGTCAATTACAGAGCGGATAAATGATCGATATATCAGTAGAGAGATTGCCGGATCCGACCCCCAATTACAGGAAGATAACATTCTCAGGATATTTACTCCTTTTTCAACTCTAGAGCCTATATAAGCGATATATTTGTTCCATAACAATTTGCTATCAATAATTATACCTAGAAATTTTACCCATTTCCTATGCTGATATAAAGTGTCATCTAACGTTATATAATCAGCATCAAACCTCGATCGAGTGAAAGTACACAGTTGCGACTTGTCATTACAAATAGTAAGCCCATTATCGACACAATAAGATTTAAATCTTTTTAGACCGGTTTCTAAGATCTTAAAACCTGTATCTATTTTTTGATTCTGTGTGTAAATGCAAATATCATCAGCATATTGAATGACTTTTAGAGTGGGGTCAAAATTTAAGTCCAAATCAAACAAAGAAAGAGCATATAATATTGGACTTAAAATACTACCTTGCGGTAGTCCTATATTAGCGGTACGCGGGCCAAATACTTTTCCATTAACATGTAAGTACAACTGTCTATCCGCAAGAATATTAATTAGTAATTTAATGAATGGAAGAGGAAAGCCGAATTTTTGTAATTTTCCTGATAATAAAGATAGGTCAACACTATCGTATGCACTCTTTATATCTACAAAGAGGGCCGAAACTGATTGGTTATTAGATAAACTAACCTGTATATCCGAAATAAAAGTGCCGAGGGCGTCCTGTGTAGAATGAAATTTACGAAAACCATATTGGTTTTCAGGAAATCTCCCCTGCGATTCTACCCACCAAATAATTCTATTTTTAATTATACTTTCGAATATTTTCAGTAAACATGATGACAAAGAAATGGGTCTGTAGGATGACATAAAATTCGGATCTTTATTAAGTTTTAAGAGAGCTATAATTTTGTATTCTTTCCAATCTCGTGGGATATTACCATAAAGTAGAATTTCATTGAAAATCTGAACAAGTAGGAGTTTCGCGTTCATGGGTAATTCATTGATCATTTTGTATGAAATTTGATCCAACCCAGTAGCTGAATTTTTCTGTTTTAAATTCATAAGAAGTTCATTTAATTCAATCTTCCTTAACAGAAAGTGGTTTTCTACTTGAGATGGATTAAACTGAATAATATTACTAACCCAAGGAGGAGCTAATTTATTTAATAGTTCTTCACACCACTTCCCATCAATAAGGGGATGAACATTAACGTATGATATATTTTTAATTTTCTTAATTTCCTTCCAAACCGAATTAATAGGAGTACTACGGTTAAGTTTAGAGCAAAACTGCGCAAAGGAGTTTTTTTTACTTGCAGAAACTGTCTTTTTTGCTATTGCAACACACCTATTATATTCACTCATATTTGCAAGTGTAGGGTTAGATTTAAATGTTTTAAGGGCTTTCGTTTGATTCTTGATTGCCACCTGACATTCATCATTCCACCACGGTTTAGAGAATTTGGCGAGTTTGGCAGTTTCCTTATATGTAGGTATAGCAGTCTGACGTGCCTGATCCATATTTCTAACAAAGTCTGAGTAGGTTACATAATTATTTTTTGATAATTCTTCAGTGAGTTCGTACATACGTGTACTGTAAGTTGTCCAGTCTGCCCTATTAAAATTCCATTTTTTATCAGAAGTAAAGGATTTTATATTGGGCCTGATATTTAAAGCACAACTGATTACGTAATGGTCGGAGCCTAATGTATTATCTAGAGTTTTCCAAGCCGAACCCAATGCAATGTCCGGCGAAGTGATAGTCAGATCTATTGCAGAAGGATCGGATAGTGATCGTTTTAATAATGTCGGTGACCCATCATTTAAAAAGAACAAATTACAATCTTCGATGGATTCGAGTAAATTAGTGCCCTTAGCATCCACTTTTGCATCTCCCCATGCTGTATGATGACAATTAAAGTCGCCATCCAGTAAGAAAGATCCTTGTATGCTATTAAAAAATAAATTCCAAGAATGTTTACTTATAGAAATTTGTGGGCTGCAGTAGATGCTTATAAATTTAATACTTTTATCGTTATCACATTTAATCGACACCCCGACTGAATTCACTCCAGGGACTTTAAAATATGAGTCATAGGGTTCAAATGGTATATTTTTGTTTACCATAATACAGGCGCCAGTTTTACCATTCATATTGTCATCCCTAAAAATGTTAAATCCAGACAAAATAAATTTTTCCTGGGGATTAAGCCAGGTTTCACTAATTAAACAAAGCTGAATATTTTCTTCAAAAATTAAATGTTCTAATAGACCTTTTTTATTTTTTAACGATCTAGCATTCCATTGTAATATATTCAAATTATGCATTGTGAAAATTTATTTGTTAAAATTGTTTCAATTTGTTTTTTTATAACTAATTCAAAGTCGAGGATATTGGAGTTAGATTTTAATAAATCCGACACGCTACTATAAATTTCATTTATCAAACCTGAGATAGAATCTCTACTCCAATTATTGTTAAACGAATTATTGCTATTAATAGCTATGCCATTCGGACAATCAATTTGAGGTTTTGAGAGGATTTTTCTATGTTCTATGCGTGTATCCAATATTTTTTGTGTATATTGAATATCTGGGCGTTTACGTTTAGCTGTTACACTAGGTACATTTATTTCAGGGAAGTCCTTTTGTGTTAAAATAGGTTTGTCGGTCACAGCACGAGAAAATGAGGATTTATATTTATTAAGGGCATCACGATATGAAATGTTTTCGTTACTCATTATATTTTTAATAGATTTCTGTTTTTTAAATTCTGGACATACTGCATGATCGGTTGAACTATGTTCGCCATCACAATGAATGCATTTAATGGCCGATAAATTCTGACAAACTTCCGTCTCATGATCGCCAAAACACCTAACACAACGTTTTGAATTGGATTTACAATGAGTACTTATATGACCATAACGCAGACAACGTAAACATTGAATCACCCGTTGTATATACGGCTCCACTGGGCACGCAACTCGAAAAATTGAAACCATGGAAGGCAGTTTTTTCCCTTTAAAAGTAACCAATACTGACTGTGTCGGAATTTGAATAGATTCACCATTGATTACTTTTCGTCTGTTTAAACGTTTGGTTTCTAAAATCGTAAATGTTTCCCCGCCAAGGGGTTTAATAAATTCAGTTAATTCAGTTTGTGATATTGACGTGTCAATCCCCTTTATCACTCCCAACCTGCGAACCATGTAGTTTGGAATATACCCAACGATATTTTTATTTTTTAGAGACTCTGAATCAATCAGTTTATTAGCCGCAGAGAATGTTCTCAAAACCACTTTAACGCGATTTCTCCCAATAGAGGCAATTTCAATTATTTGATTATCAATTTCCCTATGATTACATAAAATTAATTTGCCAATTGACATCGGATGAAGTCTACCTAGCGACGCATTCGTTTGATTACCCTCAAGATAAACCTGAAATGGACCGGAATCCATTACCTCGTAACGATAATTTGGTTTTAATTTGTTGGTCGAAATTTCATTTTTATTTGATTCAATACTCGGGTTTTTTATTATATTGTCTGATTTATTTATATCCGAAAAATGTGATACCGGCATGACCTCCGGCATGATATCTGCACGTGGAATATGAGCGACGTTTGTTTCTTCGCACGAATCACTATTACTAAAAACTACTTCATTAATTTCATCTACACTTTCCATAGTTGCCTCATTGATAATATTTAATGATTGCGATAGCAATCCTGGCCGTATTAAAAAACTGTACGACTTATCTGTTGACTCTGGGTTTCCCGAAGGAAACCCAGCCGGCGGGTCCATGGGAGCCGCCTGCTCCTGGGATTGATGTTTTTCTTTCCACTACACAATACTCTTATGTGTACACTGTCCTAAAGTCCTATTAGCCTTAAGTGTACTATACAGAACTTTTATTTGCTCACGAATTTAGCCTTAACGCACTGCGCACAAAATTCGATGTTCACTCGATGAAGAACTGAGACCGAATCTCGGGACTTATTTGTAAAGTGGAATAGAATTTTATGTTATATTTTATTCTATTGTTGAAATGGCATCTAGAGACCCCAAAACGGATATTTCCGTAAAAAAAAAAATTTGAAAAAAAAAATCACGCACACAGCGCTGTATCTCAAAAACTAATAGAGCAATTCAGTATGTTTGAACATACGTCTTATTTGATAATCCGAACAACTGAAAAGCTTTTGGTGAAATTTTGTACACCGGAAGTGGGTGTTTACTTTAACTGTTTTTGGTTTTTTGACAATATTTTCTTAAATATGAAAAATATCACAAAAACATTTAAACAAACATTGAAGACAACAAAGAAATGAACATCTTTTGCTTAAAAATATTTTTCATAAAATCATTGCTATTCGAGAAAAAAAAATATTATTAATTTTTTAATTTTTGGTTTATAATTACGAAACGATAATAGTTACAGCAAATTTATGTGAATAATAATTGTAGAGAATGTCAAAATGAACAACTTCTAAAGTATAAGTTTTTTTCGAAATCTCGTTAGTTTTTGTGTAAACCGAGTTTTTGAATTTGAAGTATAATTTTTCCATCTTTCATAATTTTGACGTTTTAAACGTCAGTTTCATCCGAGTCTACAAAACTCCCGATATACATTTAAAATATGATTTAAATTGAAAATAATATAAATAAATAAATATAAATGATACCATCAAGTCGGAGAAAGTAACATGATGGCTACATCACCATTTTTTATTTTTAAGCCCGTTTTTTCAGTTTTTTTTGATCTTAAAATTCTTTATATTGACCTAAATTTTCGATTTCATTGTTAAAATTTTCGACTTTTTGGTCCGCAGACCGAATTTTTAATTTTAGTTCAAAATGTTTCATCAGATATTTTAACCTGAATTATTGATACGAGAATTTTTTCGAGTTTTGTTTGCTGAAATTTTCGATTTTTTAGTCCGCATTTATTATTATGATTATTATTATTCATTATTATCATTTTATTTTGTTTGTTTGTTAAAATTCGAATTTTAGATTTTTGGTCTAATTTTTTTATTTTTTGTCATATGTTTTTAACTTAGCGATTTTTTGTATTTTTTGGCAATTATTTTCAAATTTCTGGTCAGAAACTTATTTTTGGGGGCTGAAAGTGGTAAATTATTTTGCTTCTACCTAAATTTTGGATTTTTTGTCAGGAATTTTGAGCTTTGGCCCGTATTTTCCATTTTTTTTTTTAATTTTTGGTCTAAATATTCTCTATTTTCACCAAAATTTTCGATTTTTGTTGTCCGCATTTTTACTTTCTCCGTTACGAAGTACGAGTATTGTGATCGTGATTTTCCTTTTTTTAATTTTTTTTACGGAAATATCCGATTTGGGATCTCTAGATGCCATTTCAACAATTTCTGGAAAAAAAATTTTTGTGTCTGTGCTGTGTGTCTGGCTGTGTGCGCTGTATCTCAAAAACTAATAAAGTAATTGATATGAAACTTTAAACATACGTCTTATTTGATAATCTGAAGAACTGAAAAGCTTTTGGTAAAATTTCGTACACCGGAAGTGGGTGTTTACCTTAACTGTTTTTTTTTTTGCCAATATTTTCTTAAATATGAAAAATATCATAAAAACATTTAAATAAACATTGAAGACAGCAAATAAATTAACATCTTTTGCTTGAAAATATTTTTCATAAAATCATTGCTATTCGAGAAAAAAGTTATTATTATTTTTCTAATTTTTGGTTTATAATTATGAAACGATAATAGTTACAGCAAATTTATTTTAACAATAATTGTAGAGAGTGCCAAAATGAACAACTTCTAAACAATAAGTTTTTGACGAAATCTTGTTAGTTTTTAAGTAAACTGAGTTTTGAATTTGAAGTATAATTTCATAATTTTGACGTTTTAAACGTCAGTTTCATCTGAGTTTACGCAACGCTCGATGTACATTTAAAATATTATTTCAATTGAAAATAAACCACGAAAACGTAAATATAAATGGCTATGATACCATCAAGTCGGAGAAAGTAACATGATGCCCACATCACCATTTTTTATCTTTACGCCAGAGTTTTCGATGTTTTGTTTAAACTTTCACCTTTTTAGGCCATATCGTAGATTTTTATATTTTTGGCCTATATTTTGTATTTTCGATTTTTTCGGTTTAAATTTTAGGTCTTTTGGACGAAATTTTCTTTATTTTGACTTAAATTTTCGATTTGTTTGTTGAAATTTTCGATTTGTTTGTTAAAAATTTTAATTTTTTGGTCCACCCCTTTGATTTTAAGGTACGAATTTTAGATTTTTTTGTCTTAATTTTTAATTTTTTGTCCCATATTTGAGATTTTCTTAACTTCAATTAATGATTTTATTGTGCAGTTTTTAATTTTTTTTTGCTATTATTTTCGAATTACTCGTCGGAACTTATTTTAAGTTAAAAAAGAGTTATTTTTAGACCATGTTTTTTTGGTTTTTGGCCGATATTTTAAATCTTCGGCTATTTTGTTCCAAATTTTTGATTTCTTTGGCCAAAATATTTGATTCGTTTATTAAAATGGTGGATTTCTTGGTTTAAATTTTTAATTTTTGGGCCGGAGTTATCGACCTTTTGGCCTAAATTTAGACAAATCATCGAAAACTGGTGCCTGAAGGTGGTAAAAAATCCAAAATTTCAACAAAATAAATCGAATATTTTGGCCAAAGCATCAAAAAATTGGAACAAAATAGCAAAAAGAACAAAAATTCTGGTATTAAAATAAAAGTGCAGACCAAAAAGAACTTGAAAATTCAGGCAGAAGAAAAATCATTTGCATAATTTTCAACAAATAAAACTGGAAAATTCTTGCATATAAATCATTAATTCTTCATTTTGGCCTACATTTTTGATTAATTTGTTACAATTTTCAATATTTCCACTTTCTCAGGCCCGATGTTTTGGTCAAATTTTTTATTTCTTTTGTCCTACATTTTAGGTTTTTTAACCCGAATGATTGATTTTTACGCGGAATTTTTTTTTTTTTGGCGGTTTTCTTTTTTTGGTCTAAGTTTTTGATTTTTGTCTTTTGTTTTAGATTTTGCAACCTAAAGTTTTGAATTTTTTGACCTGTATTTTCAAGGGTTTTTGTTTTAATTTCAGTTTATTTATTTAATTTTATATTGTTTTATTTCATGGATTTTAATTTTGGATAAAATTAATTTTCTTTGATATTTATCTAAAAAATATTGTCTGCGGGGTGTTTAAGGAATGATTTAACATTCAAATATTTGTAGGAATTTAGGTTTTTTGCATCAAACAATTACAAGTGTAATTTAGGTTTTTTGTCTGATCTAAACTTATTTGCCAAGTACTAGACTTCATTCATCATTCGTTCAAGGCAGCGGCGGCACGTGGGTCTTTGTAGAGGAGGCTACGACAGAGATGCCTCTCGTGCTATACTACTTTTTCTTATGGAGGAAGAAAATATTTCGCTGCTGTTTTGGTCAAATTTTCTTCCACCTTCTTCTTCGCCTCCTCGCCGAACATCTACGAGCCGCCGCTGGTTCAAGGGTTATCCGAAAAAACAAACAATTGAAAAACAACTGAAGCGCGAATTTTTATTTTTATTTTATCAACACCAAACCTGAATTTTTTTTGAAATCTAGTCGTCCAGTCAAGCATTATCCTCTAAAAAAAAAACAAAAAGGCAACAATTGAAGTGTGAAAACGATGGGAGTCAGTTGTAAGCAATGCAGGGGCTTTATTATTGATCAGTTTATACAACATGTTTCAAATAGAAAGTAATCGCAGTCAGGGGCGGCTCGTTATATAGAGCCAAGGAGCCATTACACTACCTGTAGTTTTAAGCTCAGCAATAATTTTTAATTAACTCTTAAAACACTTATTTTGGTCTAGGAAGATAAATCGCTCTTACTTTCTTCAAAAAGGGGGGGGGGATATATTGTATAAGTGGCTCTACGATCAACAGGTTTCACGAGCCGCTACTGCTGAATACAACTAAAACGTTTCTTGCACATCTCCAGAAATAAGGATACGATAAACAATCTACCTCCAAGAAAGTCGAAACCAATTGATGCCTATAGTATGTTACGCGCTTGATAAAATATTTATAAAAACTTAGAGGTTATGTTTACACTTGTTTAGCCGTCCATTCGACAGCCGGCAATAATTGTCACCATTGTTCCGAGATGCCGTGCAAATGCATCCGCACTGAACAAAGACATTGTCCTCTCGCTGCTGCTTCCATGCTATTAGTTTTGCAAAAAAGTGTTAAATACAATCCATTACAAACTTTTCTCGTGAGTTGTGTGGTGTCGCTGTGATCGTCGCCCATTCGTCCGGTGACAATTTCCTACGATTTAAATATTACGCCTCCCCTCGGAGGTCAACGATTCACTTTAAACACAAATAAACGAATTTAAATTTATTTGTGGCTAATCCATAGTGATTTATTTAATTATATCATACACATTGATTTGAATAAAAGTATTTTGAAAAATTGTGAATGAACAATACTAACAGTTTTACGCAATAAGAAGTTAGTAACAAGTATTAATTAATGCTTAGACAATGGCAGGTAATCTATAGAAAATACATTCTACAAATATGTTAATATCCGTTTTATTTACACACAACGTTGCCATAGAAATAGTATATTAAGTTAAAACTAAAAGTTGAAACTACAATGCGTGCTAATGTCAATAACCGCAATTACGTGCATTGGAGTCCACCGGATAATTGTGCACTAGTTGCACACTTATTTACTATTACACATCAAGCTGATGATTTGAATTGAATAACCGTTTAGGTTGTCAATAACCCTAGTCTATTTAATAACAAATTAAGTAACAAATAATTAAAATACAATTATTTTCGTATGCCTTAAAAGATCTACACAAACAAAATTGGAGATTAAACATTATACCGCCAACTTGACTCTTACGTCTAAAGCAATTGGTGAAATTATCATAGCTAATCAGATTTATTATCTTGTAGAAGTAATTGAAGATTTTTCATTAACATGAACATAAAACTCTAAATTGAACGTGGTTTTCAAATCTGTGCTCCTTGTGTGTAGATTAGTCGGATTCAATTAAAAGTGGCGATTTAAAATTTTTGACGAAAACCTGAAAAATTACCCAAGGGTCCCCCCTTCTTATTTTTTCTCAAAAATTGGCTTTGAAATAATTTCCTGAAGAAACCACCGGTTCGATTCGGGGTTTCTACACATCACTGAAAAGATCCCTTGAAAAGACGCCTCCGAAAAGGTACTTTCGCAAGAAGAAATATCAATATGAAGCCCGTGACACGTCAGCAAAGAAAACTCAAAAATGGAAAATATCGAAAAAAACAACGCTTTTAATAATCATCGTAGACCGTTTTGTAATACATTTTTCTTCACCAGAAGAACGAGCTAAATCGATTGGAGGTAAAAAAATTCATCCAGGAAAAAATGCAAAAAAGTTGGCAAGTCACCATGAACATTTTCAAAAAAAGTCGATTTTCCACACGTGGAACGGCCGTAGCGGCTAAACGAAAACTCCAAATTGAATACGGTTTTCAAATCTGTGCTCCCTGTGTGTTAATTAGTCGGATTCAATTAAAAGTGGCGACTTAAAATTTTTGACGAAAACCTGAAAAACCACCCAAGGGTCCCCCCTTCTTACTTTTGCTCAAAAATTGGCTTTGAAATAATTTTCTGAAGAAACCACTGGTTCGATTTGGGGTTTCTACACATCACTGGAAAGATCCCTTCAAGACGCCTCGGAAAATGTACTTTTGCAAGAACAAATGTCAATTTGAAGCTCGTAACGCGTCAGCAAAGGAAACTCGAAAATGGAAAAAATCGAAAAAATCAACGCTTTTAATAATCATCATAGACCCTTATGTAATACCTTTTTCTTCATCAAAAGAACGAGCTAAATTGATTGGCGGTAAAAAAATTCATCTAGAAAAAAATACAAAAAAATTGGCAAGTCACCATGAACATTTTTTCAAAAAAAGTCGATTTTTCAGACTTTAAACGGCCGTGGCGGCTAAACGAAAACTACAAATTGAACGCGGTTTTCAAATCTGTGCTCCTTGTGTGTAAATTAGTCGAATTTAATTAAAATTGGTGATTTAAAATTTTCGACGAAAACCTGAAAAACTACTCAAAACTACTTTTGCTCAAAAATTGGCTTTAAAATAATTTCCTGAAGAAACCACTGATTCGATTCGTGGTTTCTACACATCACTGGAAAGATCCCTTCAAGACGCCTCGGAAAATGTACTTTCGCAAGAAGAAATGTTCATTTGCCCGTGACGCGTCACAAAAGAAAACCCGAATATGAAAAAAAATCGAAAAAATCGACGCTTTTAATAATCATCGTAGAGCCTTATGTAATACCTTTTTCTTCATCAGAAGAACGAGCTAAATCAATTGGCGGTAAAAAATTTCATCTGGGAAAAAATTCAAAAAAATTGGCCATGAACCTATTAGGAAATTTTCAAAAAAAATCGATTTTTCAGACTTTGAACGGCCGTAGCGGCTAAACGAAAACTGCAAATTGAACGCGGTTTTCAAATCTGTGCTCCTTGTATAGTAATTAGTCGGTTTAAATTAAAATTGGTGGTTTTTAATTTTTGACGAAAACTTGAAAAAGTACCGGCATTGGACAGGTGGAAAAAAGTTACAAGTTTGGACAGGTAGGGTTTGTGAAACCCCAAGTTTAAAATTGGGTTAAAAAAAATCTTTTATCGTATAGTTTCGAAATATGAATTTTTAGAAGACCGAACACATGTCTTTAAATACAGAAAAACAAAAACGTAAATATTTATTTTATTTGTATTTATTTTTACAACAAAACATTTTAATACCTATTTTAATATAACTTTGCCAGTAAATAAAAAATATTAAATTTCTAACTTTTTTATAAACAAAATACTACATTTTCAGATACATAAATATACAGGGTTGGGCATATGTGTCGGAACACCTGATTTCCCGCTAAACGTCTGTTGTTTTCTTATTACTTTAAAAATAAATGTGTATAGTTTTATTTATTCTATTCAGTGACGTATTTTGATTTTCTACACCTACACAATTTTTCGAGATATGACGTCGTCGGCAGTTTTTTTAAATAGAACACCCTGTAAATTTTTACATTTTCGAATAGATACTTTTCCAACAATTGCAATGATGTATGGTTTGGTGGGTGTGCGATTTGTGGTTTTTTAAATATTAAATAAAATCATTCTACATCGAGCTGGCTTTTTACATCTTTTTACTCTGTTTTCTGATAAAACAATTTCGTGTTTTGATGTTTTCAGTAACTAACACATAGTATCCATATAAAATATTACCATTGCTGTTCAATTTTGGGTGAAATAACTTAACGTGAAAATATTACGTTGTTAATGATGGTTGGTTTTGGAGATTGGTACAGATCTCCACAAGATGCATGCAATATTTTAATGCAACATTCCCTGAGAGAAATTGTAATATTTATAAATCAAAATTTTCAACGGTTGAACAAAATTTTTACGAAATTCACAAATTTCATTTCTATTATTTTATTTATTATTAAAAAAAAACACAAGTCGCACACCCACCAAACCCTATATCATTGTAATTGTTGAAAAGGTGTCTATTTGAAAACGTAAAAATATACAGGGTGATCCATTTAAAAAAACTGCCGATAACGTCATATCTCGAAAAATAGGGTAGCTGTAGAAAATCAAAATAAGTCACTTAAAAGAATAAATAAAACAATACACATTTCTTTTTAAAGTAATAAGAAAACAACAGACGTTTAGCCAGAAATCAGGTGTTCCGACCCTGTATAAACTTTACCTGCAAAAAAAAGTTTTTGAATTTATTTAAACATAAAAAAGTTATTCGGTCTCAAACTTGCTGCATTTTTCACACAAAATTGTTGTGTGTGTGTATTTCTAGCTACGCTGTATGAAGACGACAGTTCATCTATTACATCTACACCGCCTTTTGTTTCATTGTAAAATGTTATAATTTCTGGAAGATTCTTTTCTCCACTATTTTGGTCAATTTTATTATCATTGTGAAATGCCGACATAAGTGTTACGTTTTTCCCCTTTCTAGGTATATATGACACCAATGTGACATCTTCTTGGAAAGCAAATAAACTGGTGCTTTTCCCTCTATTTTTCGTTGACAGAAGTTCGGGTGGTATTTGTTTTTTTATTTTTTCTTAGGGTTCCAACTGTTATCTTGTACTCGTGAAGTAGTGTCATCATGACCTCAAAGCTTGTGTACCAATTATCAAATGTTAGATTTCTATTACTGCTGCTTATAGGACTTATACGAATAATTATATCATATGGCTTGTTGCTCAATTGGAAAGGCCCCTCAGGCTGTTGACCAACATACACTTCCATATTCAATACATAAAAGCTTTTTGCGTCTACAAGAGCTTGGATTTTTATACCGTATTTCGCCGGTTTATTAGGAATATATTGCCTGAATGAGCATCTTCCTCTAAATGGTTCAAGTTTTTCATCTAACGTCAAATATTCGCCTGGAGAATAAGATGCTTTACAATTGTCTACAAATCTTTCAAATATTTCTCAGATTGCTGCGAGTTTATCACACTTTCTTCTTTCGGATCGATTTTATATGTTATCAAACCTTAGGCAGTTCAATAGAAAAGCAAATCGTTTTGACGCTATAACTGCCTTGAATATTTGAATTCTCATTTTGTAAAAATCTTCAATATTTCTGTGATTATTTCTAAAACCCCCAGCTAAATAAAGAAGACCAAACAGCGCTTTAATTTCAATCTCGGTTGTTTTATTTACATAGTAATTGTTCTCTTTGTATGTAGATGATTTTTATTCAATTTTTAGATTGGTGCATTTTGTTATGTCAGCAATCATTTGTGTGTCGAAAAATAAGCTCCAACATTCCAGAGGAGACTTTGCATTCTTTCCGGTGGTCTTTACACCAGGTAAATGTGTTATTATATTTTTTGATCGGATACTAATATTTCTCGATCTAATTTGTCTCAACCACTTTGTGTTATCTTTTGAAAAATAGTATTTTTTATTTGGTGTATCATTTTGATCATCATCCTTTGTTTGGTCAGCATCGCTTTCTATGTCAGTATCGTTTTCATTGTCAGCATCATTTTCTTTGTCAGCATCGTAATCATTTTCTCCATTACCTTGTTCTGCATCACTTTCTTCTTGATCCGAAATATCACTCTGCGATTCAAGAAAACCTTAATTCTCAACATCCTTCCACAATTCGAACAGTCGTTCTTGTTCCTTTTCGTAATATGATATTGTACTATAAGAGCACATAAAACAATATAAAATACTCTAAGAAATCATCAAATTATAATGTTTTACCTTGTTTGTATAATCAGATTAATTTGTTGCCAATGAAATTATTTCGAAACGTAATTGGACAGGTGGGGTTTAATACATCCCAGCGCACTTCGTTGACACGTTTCTCTGCCTGCAGTTGAAACAATACTGAGCCTAGATAACTAATATAGATAGGCCACTCTATGTACAAAACATTTACAGCATTAAAACTTGAACTCTGCAACGCCAGAAAAAATTGACGGGGGTGGGGTGAGAGGGGTTTCAATGCTGCCCGACAGGGCGGGGTGCGGGGCTTGAATATAATTCGAATAAAATAGTTAACTTTCTTGGTATCGCCCTTAAGTTTCACAAAAATGAAAATAAAGAGCGATGTAAATAAATTAACTGTTTTTATTAGAATTTATTCAGACTTAAAGGCTCCACAATTACTATTTTTTATGTAATTTCTGATTTGCAGCAACTTTGATTGAACCAAATTAGAATAATAAAGTTTTAAATATTATGTAGTACATTATAATTAAAATAATTATATAGAGAATAAAATAAGAACATAGGAATGGAGCAACATTATGTACAGAGAATAAATTGTTTTATGTTAAATAGCAATCATTTATTTATAATATAGCGAATATCATATTAATTGGAAATAGTAATTAAGGATATAATTACAATATTTGACATACAAAAGAAAATAGTACCATGTTTATAAACACTTATTACAATAACAGAGAAAACATACAATGAAATACGTACGTAAAGAAACATATATCATTTTTCTAAACTAACGTTTTTTTAATTTTATTACAATCATATGATGAACTGATGCACTTAGTTGTCGATTGCCATTTGAAAGTGCATCCCTCTCATATATTACCACTGCCAGAGGTGACTGAAGTTGATTGAGACCTCTTTTTTATGGAATTACCAATGATTTTAAAACAATTCTTTAGTAACACTTTTTTTTGTTCATTGGTGTAGATATAAAATTAAAGGAGATAAATTAATGTCACTGTGACAATTAATTTTATGAAATGAACACACTATTTCATCTCAAAGTGGTTGTTATTGATGAACACAAGAAGTTTATTACTATGGTATAGTAATATTTGAAACTGGCACGATGATGGTGTTTGGGAATATTCCATCTGACATAGCTACGTATTAAGACGCAGTACAATTCGTTTGACGTAAACTTCATAAAATGGTCTCAATCAATTAAAGATTTACGAAGTTATAAATTTAATTACATGGATATTATTTATAAGCAATGGATAAGATTCTTTATATATAACAAGATCAAAAGTCCATTATTTGTTTATAAATAATATCCAGATAATTAAAATTATATTAATGTGTGAAGCAATTTCCAAACAAAAATCCATTGAAAGTTTCCAAAAAAAATACAACAATGTAATACATGTATACAAAATGTACACCTGTATCATTGAATTCAGAATATATCATAAGAGTTAATTTTTTAATTTTTTAGATTTCAAAATTCCTAAGTGCCGTGATTTAATTTTTTTACACTTTTCAAGAGCAAGCTTTTTTACTTTGTCTGTAGTTTTATTTTGTTCTTTTCCTTTCAAAATGTCGTTTATATTTTGGATCCACATCACAACATAGAAAGGAATCAGATATTTAACAATAACATCAGCCAATTTGTGATCTTGACAATTAAAAGAAGTGGATGATATGATGGTACGAATTTTGGTTTCTAAAAATGGTTGAATATTGAAAAATGTACAAATTTTAGGTAAATAAAAGCAAATAATTTGAAAACATTGGCTGACAAATTTATAAAAATTAGTGTTGGGTTTTAATAAAGTTCCTTTGTTATAAGTTCTGCATTCAATATAAGAGTGCATCATCTCGGATGTGTCTGAAATCAATTCAGATTTACATGCATTGCATTGTTGCACTTTTTTCAACACATGTCTCCCCAAATATCCAGCTATGTAAGCATTCGTGTTGTTAGCAAGAAAATTATAAACATTTTTAAATGCAAACTCATCAAGAATAATTGGAGGCCTCCTTATAATAGGTTGTATGAACTCTTTAGTTAGGAAATTGTTTACAAATTTGAGTGCTCCTCTACAACCATCATCTTCACAATTCAAATATGGGGAATTAGTTGTCATGAGGTTACTTATTATTAGTGCCTTATACGATGCCTTAAATGAGGAACATGTTGGATTTATATTCCGAACACCATGGCTTCTTATAGCCCCAAAGAAATTTTCCAATGGATCTTGATTGAAGTTCCGAGGACAAACATAATTAATACCTTTTGAATGCAATTTTTTCCAAATACATTGTAAACCTTTTAATAAACTTATCCAGTTTACAATGCAAGGTGGCACAAATTCACGTCTTTTATAAATTTAATTGTCCTCAAAACTTCAATTGCCTCGGAATAAAATCGAACATGTTCACTATTTTCTGATATTGCGCATCTTAGAGGTTTGTTGTCATCACAATGTATTGATGAACCATTAACGCTGTCAAATAACTTATCAAAGAATAATAGAAATTCTGACGTACCCATCATTGTGTCCGTAATGTGTCTCTTATTACCTAGAACATAAAAAATTAGTTGTTTTTAATTGAAGTACAACATATATTATGTATGGTACTAACCATATTTAACCAAAAATTTCATTGAAGCTGAAGTTCTTTCAGATAAAACTTGTGTTGCAAGTTTTACTTTCATTTTGTTCATTTTCGCTTCGTAAATATGGCAATCAGAGATTTTGGGCAGCAATTTGGAGTCAGGGTCTCCATTATCCAGTTCATAAAACTTCACAACATCCGACCAGCAAGAAGAAAAATTTGTACCCTTCCATTGAAATGTGACATTATACTTCATGACATTGTTTCTTACACATTTTATAAGGTGAGGAGCATCGAACAAAGGAAATATTTCCTCATCACCTATAAGGAAACCTGTTGTTCGATTCTCCTTTTCTTCCAGTGCACATCTCCGACTGGTTTCCTCAATGAGGCATTTGATGGCTCTTACATTGGTTGCATGTTGATCACATACAGTGCTAACTACATTCAAACCAATGGCTTGTAAATCCCTTATAATGGTTTTTATATTCCTGGTGAGATCTGGAACACTCATACCATATTCTGGGAAGAAGTATGCTACGGGTTGTTTCCATTTTCTCAGTACTCCACGGACCATAAAAACCATTACATGATCTGCAAAGGCTAATTTAGTTTGCTCACCACAGTATGTAAAGCCATCAATCGAAGAATCAGTCTTATTAAAATATACTCCTGGACTAAGTGACATTTCATCAAAAAGAAGGACACAATATTTTTCTTCTTCATCCATATCGTCGCATGCATCTTGTAACATGTCCAATATTGGCTTATTTATTCCCGGGCCAATTGGGATGCGGTTCAGCAAAGATTGTAGACATTTTCTCGATGGAAGAGCAAACATTTTAGACAGAAACCTATACATTTTAGGACTCTGCTTAAACATTGTCAGGGCAAAAGTTTTGTCTTCCATCGAGAAACGCCTACCTCGAGGTTTTAAATTTTGAAACTTTAATTGTGATATGAAAAAATTAAATGATGTTTCATTCATTCGATTTCGGAACATTTCTGCAGTATTTGCAGCATCTATTGCATGCTGCAAATGTTTCTGATTCGAAGCATTTTCAGCATGCAATCGTTTCGCCGTTTTTTGTATATCCTTTGCAAAATCGTATAATTCTTTCGCCTGAGGGGAAAGCTTCTTCTTTCTGGTTATATTTAAAGATTTCAATAAATTTATCCCTAAAGCTGAAAAAAAAATAGGACAACTTCTTACTGATTATGGCTGTTATTACAGAAATAAATAATTTATTAAACTTATGACAAAATTCTGCTATTACGGGTAACGAATTTAACTGAATGCATTGGTTAATTGTAACATTAAATATTATTTACAATAATACAACACATTTTTTCCCATGTAGAATGGTGTTGAGTGATTAATATTGCATTTGATATATCACATTTTGTTTAGATATAACTCTGCAAGTTATTTGGACTTTTAGAGAGAACAGGTAATACTTACATTGCTTACTGAAGCGGTATCTCCTAACTTGACCACGTGGACTTAACTTACTGGTTGAAGGCTGCGGCTCTGTAAATAACATATTTCCAAAATATTTACGTACTTTCATAGAAATGAAAATCTTATATTCACCTTCCATACTCATTACTGCAGTTTTGGATGGAAGCTGCAGATCCACAACATCAGTAGACTCTTCTGTGAATTAATATGAGGTTATTTACTATCCATTATTCTGTGAACTTTTTATAATTCAATTATCAATTCTTTTCATTTGTCCAATATCACTGTCTACGATTGGCAGCCCAGTGTTAACATCTGTAAATGGAATTAATAAGAAATTTATCATTTATCATGTTCTGCCAGAAATTAATACAATACTTGAAGTACGTAGAACACAGTTATCTGGGTATGTGTTGCACAGTACTCCTACTTTCTTTTTATAATTTGTAGGTACACCAAACATGTTTAAAAAACATAGATTAAAAAAATGTTTTTTACGTTCGCCGATGTAATATCAAACTTACCATGGGGACAGTCCAAGAATAGCGTGGGTACACTCCCCACCTTCAAATTTGTTCTTGCAGTCCTGGGAAATTTGCAGGATTCCGCGAAATGTTTATCACACACATATGATGACGAACAAACTGTCGATTTTGGTTTCGTGAACAAATCAGGTCTCCCAACTGCTTTCAACCACTGTTGAAATGCCTAAAATTACAGTAAAATATATTTAAGCGACCTACATACTTTCTCCTAATATTTTCTTCATTGTTGTACTCCTTACAATTATTACTATTACAAACGTAATGTAATTATTATATTTTTTTGAGTACAAACGGTACTATAATGTCATTAATTTGTTTGATTTATTCAATTTAATAAGAAGCTTACGCATCCAGCGGGGCAGCGCGTAAGTTTCAAAGCGAACAATTTAATTCGTATGGAGTGCGCATGGCATGATACTGAGTCATTGCACCTGCTAGTGGTATAGTATGTAACTTGAAGGTACTGAACGCTAGGAGGCGCTAGCGTGTTAAAATCAAAATCTGCGGCGTTTTTAAATCAATGGGGTGTGTCATACCCCACCTGTCCAATGCCGGGTTAATGAAAATAATATATGCCTCAAAATAACAAGTTAAACATAGCGAAATATGACAAAGTATACATTCTGGTCTACCGTCGCATTCCATCCCTAATAATAAACAAACACTTGAATATAAATGACAACAATAATAAATGATACAGATGTCCTCACAACTTTTTTTTTGCATAAACTTATACATAACAAATTGTTTCATTTGATTTTTCCAAAATCAAATTGCAGAATCATGAGAGAGTTTGTCGGTTTCAAACACACCCTATAGTCGGAGGTTTCAAAAGAAGAAAAAACATTTTTTTTATCATACATTTACCCGTATGTAATGCTACGTGAAAGTATGCAAGTCTTTTAAAAAGCAGAAAAACACCTAGTCCGGTAAAATAAGTTCACAGGAGCGACGCCAGATGGCGCTTTTGTACATCTATCATATTTTCAATTACGGTTTGATAATTTTCTGGAAAATAACATTAATTAATTGTGCGATGTATTGGCTGCGGTTATTCTACTCCTAGACAAATTAGTGATGCCATTTTTAAATAAATAAAAATTAAATTACAGCTGAATTTAAAAATTCCTATTTTATATAAGGTATTGTTATAAAGGGTGGGCCATCGCAGGGAATCTTTTTAAAATCTTAATAAAACACAAACGGCTAGATGGAATTTCATGATCTTGCGTTTATTTTGTAGCCAAGAGTATCCGGTTAAACATGGGATATGACATCAGACAAATGGCTGCCACGGCTGGCCTCACAATAGGCCATTCTCTCGACCCAATTTTTAAGTACTTTTTCCAACGTCTGCTCTATCTCAGCAATGGCATTTTGGATAATGACTTTAAGATCGTCAATCGTTGCTGGATCGTTGGCATAACAACGTTCTTTAACGGCACCCCAGAGATAAAAGTCCATGGCCGTCAAATCGCAGCTCTTTGCTGGCCAATTCACATCTCCACGACGGCTGATTACATGATTTTCGAACTTTGACCGCAATAAGACGATAGTTTCGTTGCTAGTGTGGCATGTCGCCCCATCTTGTTGGAACCAGATGTTGCCCACCTCCAAACCAGCAATTTGCTCCCAAAAAAAGTTTGCTATCAGCGGTTTCCGTTGACTGTTTCGCCAGATTCAAAGAAAAATGGGCCGGGAGGAAACAGACGAAAAATTTTAAAATTAAAATAAACCACTTTTTGAAGACATTGTTGATTCTACATCCAGTAGTTCTTCAAATCTTGTGAATGCAGTCGTAATTAACTTATGTATATTTTTGCTATTACTATCACAAAATACGAAATTCGGCATTTTAACAGATATTTCAGCAGCTATGGTATTAATTATACTACTTTTTCAGTATTTTCATTTCCCGCAAAATCCGGCAAAGCGCCATTATCATCCAGCGATAAACCTGGCAGATAAGAGGAGTCGATGAGACTGTCAAAATAAATGGATACGAATGTGAGGGGAGCGAACATGTGTTATGTATTGTAACGATTGTTGGTTACGAGATCATACATAGAAATTGAAGCTCAGGAACATTACGTTCCGTCGATATTTCTATAGCAAACTGTTCCATATTTCATGAAAGACTGACACCCCGTGGAATTGTATTTTTTTTTTCGCACACAGTCGGCACGTGCTCCTGCTCATAAATACCGAAACGGATACGGATGATAATTAATGTGCATGTTTAATTAATTTTAAAAGTTCACGATCCCATCCGTTTAATCCTATTTTCTTGTTTCTTTGCAGACAACTCATAGCACCTAATATTATGCAGAAGCACTTCTTAGCGAACGGAGCGGAGCAGGTATCAAAACAGGTGAGCAAAAACGCAATTTATGTTTCCGTTAATGGATTTCAATTAATTCCGTCGCGTGAAAATTTCCAGATGTTTCCTCTGATTACCCTTTCATATTTTGTTATTCAAATATTTTGTTGAATTGTCAATGAGATTATGTTTATAAAATCTCGCGAGTATTCAAAGGCTTCAGATGGACCTAACGAACTGTTTTATGTATCTAAATATATTCACCTTGCTGAATGTCATGTTTAGTAAAAGCTAAATTTCCATTACATACATATGTTGAGAATTACAAAATATTTAATATTAAAAATAATATTTCAAATTTTTTAAATCTTATCTTGAGTTTTTTAAGCAAATCCATTAATTTATTATTTGTTTTACATTTTTTTAGTGAATTCAGGCAACTATAATTTTCTGTATTTAAATTTGGAGTGTCGCCATTTATTTGTTAAATTCTGTGTGTTTCGAGTTGCCACGATTAATATTCAAAATATAAGACCTAATTTTTTTGCAGTGTTACGAACAGGTTGAATATTCATATATTCAGGCTATATTTCGTTTTATTGAATCCATTCAAAATATCTTATATATTTTATAACATCTGATCGAAGAAAGTTATATGAGGGCTCCACCAATTTTTTTTTTAATATTCAAAATAAAATTTTATTTCCTACACTCCACCAATTTTTCTTTTATATCCTTGGATTATCCGTCACAGTTTTCCAATTGCGTTGCCCTTTTATGCGACTTTAAATTTTCATCCCCCCGTCCCCTGATAAGGGTAATTTGCCCTAACGCGAGGCGATCAAAAAGAGGAGGTGTGCGTAGGTGTGTTCGGGCGTGAATTATTTAGGGTGTTTTTGTTTTTATGAGTCATAAATTTGTGACCCCTTTGCGTGACGGAGCTTACCTGAGAAAGGGTGGAAAATCGCGTCCCTATTAATGTCGCATCAAATTTAATTAAACCCATTCGCCGAAAAGGGAGGCAACTCGCGAGTTGCCGTCATTAAATGCAAATACCTATTATAAAAAGGTGTTGGAATTGTTGTGATTTAATGTGTCCTAATTATTCACAAATGTGCGCTCTAATGACACGAAATTATTATAAAATCTAGTGATGTGATGTATGCATTTTTTCACGAAATCAACATCTCGAATGAATTTGGAGTAATTTTAGAAAATTTCAAGTCGATTGCAATTGTTTTTGTATTTTTTTTCTAGTCGCAAAAATTGTTGAAATTTTTCACATATCTGCGCTCTAATAACATGAAATTATTATAAAATCTAGTGATGTGATGTATGCATTTTTTCATGAAATCAACATCTCGAATGAATTTAGAGTAATTTTAGAAAATTTCAAGTCGACTGCAATTGTTTTTGTATTTTTTTTTCTAGTCGCCAAAATTGTTGAAATTTTTCACAAATGTGTGCTCTAATGACATGAAATTATTATAAAATCTAGTGATGTGATGTATGCATTTTTTCACGAAATCAACATCTCGAATGAATTTAGAGTAATTTTAGAAAATTTCAAGTCGATTGCAATTGTTTTTGTATTTTTTTCAAGTCGCCAAAATTGTTGAAATTTTTCACAAATGTGCGTTCTGATGACATGAAATTATTATAAAATCTAGTGATATGATGTATGCATTTTTTCACGAAATCAACATCTCGAATGAATTTAGAGTAATTTTAGAAAATTTCAAGTCGATTGCAATTGTTTTTGTATTTTTTTTTTTTCTAGTCGCCAAAATTGTTGAAATTTTTCACAAATGTGCGCTCTAATGACATGAAATTATTATAAAATCTAGTGATGTGATGTATGCATTTTTTCACGAAATCAACATCTCGAATGAATTTAGAGTAATTTTAGAAAATTTCAAGTCGATTGCAATTGTTTTTGTATTTTTTTTTCTAGTCGCAAAAATTGTTGAAATTTTTCACAAATGTGCGTTCTGATGACATGAAATTATTATAAAATCTAGTGATATGATGTATGCATTTTTTCACGAAATCAACATCTCGAATGAATTTAGAGTAATTTTAGAAAATTTCAAGTCGATTGCAATTGTTTTTGTATTTTTTTTTTTTCTAGTCGCTAAAATTGTTGAAATTTTTCACAAATGTGCGCTCTGATGACATGAAATTATTATAAAATCTAATGATATGATGTATGCATTTTTTCACGAAATCAACATCTCGAAAGAATTTAGAGTAATTTTAGAAAATTTCAAGTCGATTGCAATTGTTTTTGTATTTTTTTCAAGTCGCCAAAATTGTTGAAATTTTTCACAAATGTGCGCTCTCATGACATGACATTATTATAAAATCTAGTGATGTGATGTATGCATTTTTTCACGAAATCAACATCTCGAATGAATTTAGAGTAATTTTAGAATAATTTAAGTCGATTGCAATTGTTTTTGTATTTTTTTTTTCTAGTCGCCAAAATTGTTGAAATTTTTCACAAATATGCGCTCTGATGACATGAAATTATTATAAAATCTAGTGCTGTGATGTATGCATTTTTTCACGAAATCAACATCTAGAATGAATTTAGAGTAATTTTAGAAAATTTCAAGTCGATTGCAATTGTTTTTGTATTTTTTTTTCTAGTCGCCAAAATTGTAGAAATTTTTCACAAATCTGCGGTCTAATGACATGAAATTATTATAAAATCTAGTGATGTGATGTATGCATTTTTCCCGAAATCAACATCTCGAAAGAATTTAGAGTAATTTTAGAAAATTTCAAGTCGATTGCAATTGTTTTTGTATTTTTTTCAAGTCGCCAAAATTGTTGAAATTTTTCACAAATGTGCGCTCTCATGACATGACATTATTATAAAATCTAGTGATGTGATGTATGCATTTTTTCACGAAATCAACATCTCGAATGAATTTGGAGTAATTTTAGAAAATTTCAAGTCGATTGCAATTGTTTTTGTATTTTTTTTCTAGTCGCAAAAATTGTTGAAATTTTTCACAAATGTGCGCTCTGATGACATAAAATTATTATAAAATCTAGTGATTTGATGTATGCATTTTTTCATGAAATCAACATCTCGAATGAATTTAGAGTAATTTTAGAAAATTTCAAGTCGATTGCAATTGTTTTTGTATTTTTTTTTTCTAGTCGCCAAAATTGTAGAAATTTTTCACAAATCTGCGGTCTAATGACATGAAATTATTATAAAATCTAGTGATGTGATGTATGCATTTTTTCCCGAAATCAACATCTCGAAAGAATTTAGAGTAATTTTAGAAAATTTCAAGTCGATTGCAATTGTTTTTGAATTCTTTTTCTAGTCGCTAAAATTGTTGAATTTTTTCACAAATGTGCGCTGTAATGACATGAAATTATTATAAAATCTAGTGATGTGATGTATGCATTTTTTCACGAAATCAACATCTCGAATGAATTTAGAGTAATTTTAGAAAATTTCAAGTCGATTGCAATTGTTTTTGTATTTTTTTTTCTAGTCGCCAAAATTGTTGAAATTTTTCACATATCTGCGCTCTAATCACATGAAATTATTATAAAATCTAGCGATGTGGTGAATGCTTTTTTCACAAAATCAACACCTCGAATGAATTTAAAGTAGTTTTGGAAAATTTCAAGTCGCTGGCAATTTTTTTAATTTTTTTTTTCTAATTAAACGTTTTTAAAAATGTACGTTCTGATCACATGAAATTACTTCAAACTCTGGTGGTGTACGTAATTCACAGAATTATTATTTTGAATTATTTGAAATAATTTAAAAATGTTTTAAATCAATGGTGATCTTCTCTTCAACTACCAACAATGATTATTACCAACTGTCACAAATGAAAATGTTGACATTTCAAAAATGACTGTATTCAACTGCCCATGGTGACAATGTTTACTGCTACAAATGACAATTTTCAACCGTCCAAAATTACCATTTTCAACCAAAAAAGACACACCCAAAAATTACAAAGAAAGGTGAACTATTTCAAGTGCCCTAAGATCACTTTACCTGCCTAATTTGACAATTTCCAAGTGCCAAAAATGACCATTATTCCAAATGTCAAAAAATGATGATTTTGAGCTATCAAAATTGGCAATTTTCAAAACCCAAAAACGACATTTTTTAACTTCCAAGAATGCTTAAAAATTTCAGCTATCTTCAATTGCACAAAAATGAGCTTGTCACCATGAACATGTGAACATGAACATTTTCAAAAAAGTCGATTTTTAAGACTTTGAACGGCCGTAGCATCTAAACGAAAACTCCAAATTGAACGCGGTTTTAAAATCTGTGCTCCTCGTGTGCAAATTAGTCGGATGCAATTAAAATTGGCGATTTAGAATTTTTGATGAAAACCTGAAAAACTACCCAAGGGTCCCCCCTTCTTACTTTTTCTCAAAAATTGGCTTTGAAATAATTTCCTGAAGAAACCACTGGTTCGATTGCGGGTTTCTACACATCACTGGAAAGATCCCTTCGAGACGCCCCGGAAAATGTACTTTCGCAGGAACAAATGTCAATTTGAAGCCCGTGACGCATCAGCAAAGAAAACTCGAAAATGGAAAAAATCGAAAAAATCAACTTTTTTAATAATGATCGTAGACTATTGAAGTATACCTTCTTTTTAGTAAATGAGTAAAATAAAGAGAAAATTCATTTCAAACAAACCACTTAAGCCTTCAAGTTTATTCTGTACATCCTGCTGCAACCAATAATGTCTTAATAAATGTCGGCGCGAAATAATTGGAAAACCCCAATATATAATTCTGACGGAGTTTTCTTTATGTATTTATAAAATCTGGCTCCGCGGAGAACATTTTTCTATTATTTCAACGGCTTTCGCGAAGCCAAGTCGAATTTAATTGATACTTTCGTTCCGTCCCGGGATTTACTTCAGCCGACGCCTGGAATATTCTCAGGACGTGTACTGCTCGCTGAAATATTTTCAGGCGTCGGCCAATTTTGGATTTAAAACCCAATCCCCGAGCGCCTTTCTCCCAGAATTGAAAGTATCGACGTAAAAAAGTAAATCGATTATTTATACAGCGGAAAAATTTCACAGGTAAAATAAACATTCCGGTATACGTTCAGAATTTTATTCAGATTTATATGATGTTATTAAAATGAGATTTGGAACTCTAAATATCATAAATATAATAGCAGCAATATTTAAATATCTTGAGCAAAAACAAATTATCAATCATAATTCAAGAAAGTTGATTTCTTAATTAAAATTTGTGTACTTGTCTACTTTCATTTACATATAATAATATTTTACCCTTTCAAACCAAAATTTTACAAAATACAAAAAATAACTTTTTTCAACTTTGGTTTAACAATCGACCTTTTGTTATATCAAAAAATAGTTTAATAATTAGATTTTTTATTTTACAGTTTTTGCTCATTATTAAACTATTTGTGGTAACATTTTAGTTGTTGCGATTGGCAGTACTTAAACGTGACAGATCGACATCAAAATGTAAAAATGCCATTAATTCATAGGATAATTGGAACCGTCCAATGCGTTACACACTGAATATGTTCGAATGCCGCCACAAGTACCACCAGTGGCGGCTCGTGGAACATTTTGATGGGAGAGCCACTTAGCTTACAATACATTTTCTTGCAGAATTACGAACAGCTTGAATGTTTATGCTAAATTACGTTTTACAGAGTTAACTCAACTTGCATGTATAAAAATGTGTATGTATAAAAACGGCGGACAAAAAAATTTGCATGTGGATAAAAAATTATTTACCTCCACCATGACAACGATCTTTATATTAACAAGCTACTTAGTTTTTATATATTTTCTTCCCTGTAATAAGATGTAAGATCTGTTGGGAAATAAACATATTATTATTATTAACAATTGTCGTAAACAGCTAACTTCAGTTGAACAGTGACAGTTCATGTCGGTTCTGTATATCTCTGCTGAGAAACATAATTGAAAACAAATTAGAAACAACTTTACTTGTTGCAGAAAGCATTAAATAAATACAAGAAAACGAAATGTAGCCTGAATATTCATATATTCAGGCTACATTTCGTTTTCTTGTATTTATAATTGAAAACTGTTGAATTTTTCCATCTCATTTCATTCTTGAAATTTGTGTCGACTTAAAAAAAATAAATTTATCCGGTCAAATTCTAACCTCTTGTGGTATTACCACCGACTAAAAACAAATCCCTTATTATACCTTATGGATCACTTTGGTGAAAGCAAGTGATCCGTTCATGCGTTCAATCCTCTAAAAACAAAAACAAAAAATTTTTGGTGCTACCTACATCTTTCGGATGAATGCAAGACTTTGCAGAAAGAATTTTATAAATAAGGTGATCAGTTCAAGAGTTATCCTAAAAAAAAAATACAATTGAAGATGAATTAATTTTTTCGTCCTATCTACATTTATCCGACGAGTACAACACATTTCTGAACGCATTTTTATAATCTGCTGTTTTGTTGAAGAGTTATCTTCTCAAAACCATAAAACAATTGAACAACGAATTTCATTTCTTTTATGCATCTATTCGGTGAGTGCGATGCTTTTCTGGAAGAATGTTTAATATCCCCTTTTAAGAGTTATCCTCAAAAACTAGAGAACATCTGAACGACATTTTTTTTTGTCTTATCAACATCTATTCGATGAGCTGGAAAAATTTGACAAATTTGGTCATCTGTTCAATCCCCTAAAAACCATCATGTCTACATCTTTCGGATGAATGCAACACTTTGCTGAAAGAATTTTCAAAATCTGCCTTTTCGTTCAAGAATTATCCTCAAAAAACAGTAAATAATTGAACTACAAATTAAACGTTTTCGGTCGTATCCAGTAGCGTATGGACACCACCGCCTAGATTCCAAATAGTCTAATTTTCAACTGTCTGGAAATAGCCACTTGGAAATATCAAAAATAGTTATTTCCAATGGTTAGCATAGTGATTTTCAATTGCCCGAAATTGTAATTTTCAACTATCAAACTAGTGATTTTCAACCATAAAAAATGATGATTTTTAGCTGTAGAAAATTGTTCAACTGTTAGTAGTAGTGATTTTCAACTGTCCAAAAAGATGGTTTAGACTGTCAAAATGGTGATCTTCACCTATCAAAATTTGTGATTTTCAACCATCAAAAATAGTGATTTTCAAATGGGGGTTTGTAACTGCCAAAAACGAGTGATTTTTAACTGTCAAAAAATGTGATTTTCAATTGTTAAATTTAGTGATTTGTAACTGCCAATGTACTGATTTTTCCACTGCCTGAAATAGAGACATTCAACTGTCTAAAATGACGGCTTTTAACTCCCACAATGGGGATTTATAACTGTCAAAAACTGGTGATTTTCAACTGTCAAAAAAATGTGATTTTCAGCTGCCAAATACAGTGATTTGTAACTGCCGGTAAGGTGATCTTTCCTCTGCCTGAAATAGAGAAATTCAACTGTCTAAAATGGCGGCTTTTATAACTGTTTAACTGTCAAAAACTAGTAATTTTCAACTGTCAAAAAAAAGTGATTTTCAACTGTCAAATACAGTAATTTGTAACTGCCGGTATGGTGATCTTTCCACTGCCTGAAATAGAGAAATTCAACTGTCTAAAATGGCGGCTTTTATAACTGTTTAACTGTCAAAAACTAGTAATTTTCAACTGTCAAAAAAAGTGATTTTCAACTGTCAAATACAGTGATTTGTAACTGCCGGTAAGGTGATCTTTCCTCTGCCTGAAATAGAGAAATTCAACTGTCTAAAATGGCGGCTTTTATAACTGTTTAACTGTCAAAAACTAGTAATTTTCAACTGTCAAAAAAAATGTGATTTTCAACTGTCAAATACAGTGATTTGTAACTGGCGGTATGGTGATCTTTCCACTGCTTGAAATAAAGACATTCAACTGTCTAAAATGACGGCTTTTAACTCCTAAAATGGGGATTTATAACAGTCAAAAACTAATAATTTTCAACTGTCAAAAAAATGTGATTTTCTACTGTCAAATATAGTGATTTGTAATTGCCAATGTAGTGATTTTTCCACTGCCTGAAATAGAGAAATTCAACTGTCTAAAATGGCGGCTTTTATAACTGTTTAACTGTCAAAAACTAGTAATTTTCAACTGTCAAAAAAATGTGATTTTCAACTGTCAAATACAGTGATTTGTAACTGCCGGTATGGTGATCTTTCCACTGCTCGAAATAAAGACATTCAACTGTCTAAAATGGCGGCTTTTAACTCCCAAAATGGGGATTTATAACAGTCAAAAACTAATAATTTTCAACTGTCAAAAAAATGTGATTTTCTACTGTCAAATATAGTGATTTGTAATTGCCAATGTAGTGATCTTTCCACTGCCTGAAATAGAGACATTCAACTGTCTAAAATTGCGGCTTTTATAACTGTTTAACTGTCAAAAACTAGTAATTGTCAACTGTCAAAAAAATGTGATTTTCAACTGTGAAATACAGTGATTTGTAACTGCCGGTATAGTGATCTTTCCACTGCTTGAAATAGAGACATTCAACTGTCTAAAATGACGGCTTTTAACTCCCAAAATGGGGATTTATAACAGTCAAAAACTAATAATTTTCAACTGTCAAAAAAATGTGATTTTCTACTGTCAAATATAGTGATTTGTAATTGCCATTGTAGTGATTTTTCCACTGCCTGAAATAAAGAAATTCAACTGTCTAAAATGGCGGCTTTTATAACTGTTTAACTGTCAAAAACTAGTAATTTTCAACTGTCAAAAAAATGTGATTTTCAACTGTGAAATACAGTAATTTGTAACTGCCGGTATAGTGATCTTTCCACTGCTTGAAATAGAGACATTCAACTGTCTAAAATTGCGGCTTTTGTAACTGTTTAACTGTCAAAAACTAGTGATTTTCAACTGTCAAAAAATGTGATTTTTAACTGTTAAATATAGCGATTTGTAACTGCCGATATAGTGATCTTTCCACTGCCAGAAATAGAGACATTCAACTGTCTAAAATGGCGGCTTTCAACTCCCTAAATGGGGATTTATATCTGTCAAAAACTACTAATTTGCAAATGTCAAAAAATGTGATTTTCAACTGTCAAATTTAGTGATTTGTAACTGCCAATGTAGTGATTTTTCCACTGCCTGAAATAAAGACAATCAACTGTCTAAAATGACGGCTTTTAACTCCCAAAATAGGGATTTATAACTGTCAAAAATTAATCATTTTCAACTGTCAAAAAAATGTGATTTTCTATGGTTGAATGTAGTGATTTGAAACGGTCAATGTAGTGATTTCTTCACTGCCTGAAATAAAGGTATTCAACTGCTAAAAATTGTGATCTTTCACTGTCAAATGTGGTGTCTTTCAACTGAAAAATAGTTTTTCAATAGTGATTTACAACCGTCAAATATGGTAATTTTCAACTTTGTGAAATAGAGATGTTCAACTATCAAAAATAGTTCTTTTCAACTGTCAAACAAAGTGATTTCAACCGCCTTTTAACTGACAAAAATAGCGATCTTTTACTGTCTACTAAAGTGACTTTCAACTCAAAAATGGTTATTTTCAACTGTCCAATATAGCGATTTTCAACTGTCAAATATAGTGATTTTTAACTGTCAAATATAGTAATTTGCAACCGTCAAATATAATCATTTTCAACTTCCTGAAATATAGACGTTCAACTATTAAAAATATGTCTTTTCAACTGTCAAAAATAGTGATTTTGACCGTCAAATATAGTGATTTTGACCGTTAAATATAGTGCTTTTTAGCTGTCGAAAATAGTGACATTGAACTGTCAGAAATAGTGATTTTCAACTGACAAACAGTAGAAACTCACTATTTCGACAGTATAAAATCACCATTTTGAGAGAGAAAAAAGAGAAAACCTTTTTCTTCATCTGAAATAATGTGATGATTTCTTCTTTCACCGAAAAACAATTTTGGCTTAATTTGTCTCTTTTTTTTTAATTTGTAGACGTATCCCACGATTTTTCCAGTTCTATGGCCTCGGTTTTGACTTTTGCAATTAAAAACGCATTCCTCGCTTTGTTTTTTGGAAAAAATTTCTATTTTCGTAAGTTTTTGAATTTTTTCAGCGGCATCTGTTGCTTGTTTGCGTTTAGCAGCGCCTGCTTGTAGCTACAATATTACAATTAATTGTAACTCAATGTGCAACAAATGTTGCATTGGATTGGCAAACAAATGCGTTACGATTTTTCTCCTCTAATTAAACTTTCGCAGGCACCGTTTAAAATGACCAATCGGTATTTTTAGAATTTAATGCTTTCTGCAACAAGTAAGCTTATTTCTAATTTATTCATAATTCATAAAAAAATTCTTGCTGAGCTTGAAATTGGAGGTGGTGCCATGGCTCTTTGGCTCTAGGTAACGAGCCGCCCCTGAGTACCACTAAGGTTAAAGAAAACGGAGGCGTAATATTGTTCACTTTTTATCCGCGTGGAAAATGTAGGAACTCGGTGACAATGGCCGGACGCATGAATTCACTTGGCTCTCGGTGACGACGTTTAGGCAACACAACATACACAGAGGAAAGCTTGTAATTTATTATATGTATTATCACTTTGTTTGCAAAACGAATATCACGGAAGAAACAGCGAGAGTATAATGCATGTTTCATTCGCGGCGAAAAAGAGCCGCTTGAGTCGGTGTGTTAATTCGGTGTGGATTTTTAATTAGCGTCGATCGATGCCTGACACGAGGAATGAGAAACAAATGTAAACATAACCTTAAATTTCGATTATCGTTTAGGCGTTGCATTATTTTATAAGCTTAAATTGGTTACAACTTACGTGGAAATAGTTTGCTTATCGCACCCTTGGCAACCTCCCTTATTTTTGGAGGTGTGTAAGTAATATTCTTGATTTAATATGTTTTAAAATTAACTATTGAAATCGCCGTAGAAGTACGTATGTCAAATATTAAATTCGTTCGAAAGTATCAAATGTTTTTAGTGCTGCCAAATGTTAAAAGATAAAACTCACTAGGTTTAAGTATATATTTTATTTTAGAAATAATTCCTTAACTAAAACCAAAATAGAAAAAATAGTATATTATACTTGTTTAATAAGAGGCATTGTTGGGCACTCGTTACATTGGAGCACGACTCGCGTAGCACTCGTGGCACTCGTGCCACAATATACCCTCTTATTAAACTTGTATAATAATGTACTATTAGTGGACATATCTGCTTTTGCCAAACAGCCACAAAAATTAACATTATAACTAAAGCCTAGGTTTTTAAGGTTTCAGTTCAAACCAATAGTTTTCGATTGTCTTAATTGTTATATTAAGGTTGCAAATAAAATATTTACTAGATTATAATATTTCAGAATGAAAGTCTTAGCCTTAAACACAATTAAAATTATAATGTTGCATAATTAAAAAAAAAATGCTCACGAACTACTTATAAGCATAAAGCTCTTACGATTCCAGCCTTCCTCTAGGCAAAAACAAAATATTTTATGCGGGCCACAAATTGCAGTTATCTAAATAGGAAAGTTCTACGGTTTATGTTCTTATCGTAGATAAAAACGGGGAAGGGTTTTTACGACCGGTTTCACGTTGAGGCGCTTCCGCATTTTCGTGTATGCAAAAACGTATATCTCATTCATATTTTTTTTATTTTCTTTGTTCCAGGAAATCGAACACTGTTATTACCACGGAACTGTCCAGGATTATCCAGGAGCCACTGCGGCCTTCCACACGTGCAACGGCGTCAGCGGCGTCATCCACGTGGGGAACGAAACGTTCGTCATCCACCCCTTCTACGGGGGAGATCTTTCGGTCAGTACACCATTTCGAAATAACTTAAATATTTCTCACATATACCTGAAATTACAACATTTACGCTCTCAAATGTATTTTGCTAAGAGAACAAGACAATGAAAATAACGAAGTTAACGTTTACATAAAAATATTTTCAGATTATGAAGGTGATAATTATCTACAATTTTTATATAAATCATAAATATTTAAGGCCAAAAAGTTACTCTGGCGCTTCGGTATATTAATTGAGAATTAAGGGCTTAGCATTTTCAATTCTCGAAACATCTGTAATTTGTTTTTTTAATTTCCCTATTTTTATAATTAAAATGAAAATACAATACTTTTCGTCGTTTACAATTTGAGTCAAAAATTTATTTTTGTATTTTTTCAAGTCTAGAATCATATTCTAAACACTATTTGTTTATAAAAATTATCTGTGAGACTTAAGAAACTGAAAACGAATAAATTTGAATTTTCTTCAAAAAATTATTTTTATATTTTTTCAAGTCCAGAATCACATTCTGAGCACTATTTGGTTATAAAAATTATTTGTGAGACTTACAGAAACTGAGACAAGCAAAATTTCTTTTGGCGTAAATCGTTCGTACAACTGCTGGAAACGCCGAAAAACGATTAAATTTAATTTTTCTTCAAAAATTTATTTTTGTATTTTTTCAAGTCCAGAATCACATTCTGAACACTATTTGGTTATAAAAATTATTTGTGAGATTTCAAGAATATTTTGTAAATTATAATATTTATTTAAGGAACATATATTTGGCATGTACACAGTGGGCAAAAAAAAACGACACAAATTGTAAATATTTATATTTTCAATAATAATTAACGCATTAAATATTGCTTTAAAAAAACAAAATATCTACACTTTGTGGATTGCAAAAATGATTAATTGCATTTTTGAAAAGTTTTTGTATCGAGGATATTTCACATTAATGTAGGCTCTGCAAAAATAGGAGTTTCAGGAATTTGTACTGTACGTGGTCTTCCACTTATTTGTTTGCGATTATTGTTACCGTAAGTTCTGAGTTTAATAACACTAGCCAACAGCCATTTTGTCCTTGGGACTAGACCGGAATTTTTCGATTGCTTGGGTGTAACAAAGTACCGAAATCGCGATGAAACCCCCGAGACTTTGGTTTTGAGGTTAGGATTTGCAAAAAACCTCTTTTTTTACTTTTTTCTCTATAACTTTGGAACAACGTAAGTTAATTTGAATCTGAAAATACTGCTTGAAAGCTTATAAACAGGGCTATATTTGGTGTATAAATGACCTTGGTAGCGTAATCAAAACACTAATAAAAAAAAATCCATAAAAAACCGCA
Organism: Ocypus olens; assembly: GCA_910593695.2. Lineage (NCBI taxonomy): Eukaryota > Metazoa > Arthropoda > Insecta > Coleoptera > Staphylinidae > Ocypus > Ocypus olens. Next base: position 3,073,889 of record OU343053.1, on the reverse strand, counting down.
AAAATCGCGTATTTTGAAACATTTTTGCGATTTCAATGGATTATAAATGTGGCCATCATGTTACTTTCTCCGATTATTTGATGGCATTTAAATTTATATTTATAGATTCATTCATTATTTTCAATTTAAATCATATTTTAAATCGAGAGTTTCACTTGATCGAATGGTAATAACGTTTGAAACGTCAAAATTATGAAAGGTAAAAATGACAAATTATTTTTCAAATTCTAATAATCTTTACCGTAAGTTTACTGAAAAACTAGAAACAAATGCTAAAAAAAATCCTGAAAAAGATTTATAAAAATAGTGCTGATTAATAGTCCTAAAAAAACCTAATAAAAATCCTGAACAAGAAAGTCTTGAAAATGATTTCTAAATATAGTCCTGATTAAAAAGTCATAAAAACAATTCTTGAAAAAGTCCCGATAAAAAAGTCATGAAGAAAGAGTCCTGACAAAAAAATGTCATTCCTTCAAAGAGACCAGAAATAAAGTCCTAAAAGAAAGACCTGAAAAAGAGTACTGACACAAAAAGGTCCTAAAAAAAGTCCTGGAGAAACAGTTTTGGAAATAAAGTCTTGAAAAAGTGTACCGTTAAAAAGTTGTGAAAAAAAAGTCCTGAAAAAAGTATTGCAAAAAGAGTCCTGAAAAATTAAGTCTTCATGTAAAACACCAGAAGAAAGTCTTGAAAAAAGATCCTGTAATAACAGTCTTGAAAAAAAGTTATGAGAATAACATCGTAAAAAATCCTAAAAAAATGGTGATGTGGCCATCATGTTACTTTCTCCGACTTTATATTTACGTTTTCATGGGTTTATTTTCAATTGAAATCATATTTTAAATGTACATCGAGCGTTGTGTAAACTCGGATGAAACTGACATTTAAAACGTCAAAATCATGAAAGATGGAAAAATTATACTTCAAATTCAAAAACTCGGTTTACTCAAAAACTAACGAGATTTCGAAAAAACTTATTCTTTAGAAGTTGTTCATTTTGGCATTCTGTACAATTATTATTAACATAACATTTCTGTAACTATTATCGTTTTATAATTATAAACCAAAAATTAAAAAAATAATAATAAATTTTTTTCTCGAATAAAAATGATTTTATGAAAAATGTTTTCAAGCAAAAAATGTTAATTTCTTTGTTGTCTTCAAAGTTTGTTTGAATGTTTTTGCGATATTTTTCATATTTAAGAAAATATTGGCAAAAAACCAAAAACAGTTGAGGTAAACGCCCACTTCCGGTGTACGAAATTTTACCAAAAGCTTTTCAGTTCTTCGGATTATCAAATAAAACTTATGTTCCAAGTTTCATATCAATTGCTTTATTAGTTTTTGAGATACAGCGCACACAGCCAGACACACACACACAGACACACACACACAGGCCCACACACACACACAGACACAAAAATTTTTTTCCAGAAATTGTTGAAATGGCATCTAGGGACCCCAAAACGGATATTTCCGTAAAAAAAAAATTGAAAAAAAAATCACGATCACAATACTTTCTCGTACTTCGTAACGGAGAAAGTAAAAAACATTTCATTAAATAAAACCTGAACAACTTCTGAAGAAATTGTCCTTAAAAATATTATTACTGAAATATAGTACTGAAAAAAGTAGGAAAAGAAGGAAAAGGAAAAAAAAATCCCGAAAAATAATTCTGAAAGAAGCAATGAAGAAAATTCTGAAAAGAATCCTGAAAAGAAGTCCCGAACAAGAGGTTCCTAAAAAAGTCTCGAAAAAGTCCCGAAAAATGTCCTGGAGGAACAGTCCTGGAAATAAAATCGTGAGAAAGAATATTGACAAAAGCTGTAAAAAAAGTCCTGAAAAATAGTCTTCATACAAAATACCAGAAATAAATTAAAAAGAGTCCTAAAAAGTCCTGAAGAAAGTTCAGACAAAGAGTCCTGATGAAATATCACAAAAAATTGTCCTGTAAAACAGTCTTGAAAAATTACCCTGAAATAAACAAAATAAACAAAAAAAATTCTGCAAAAAGCATTGTAAAAAGGTCCTTAAAAAGATCTGAAGAAATTGTCCTGAAAAGGAAAACCCAAGTGTTAAAAAAAGTCCTGCAAAAAGGCCTAAAATAAAAAGTCTTGAAAAAAAAATGCTAAAAATGAAATTAAAAATGCCATGAAGAAAATTTTGAAATTTTTTTCTGAAAAAAAATCCCAAAAATTAATCCTAAACAAAGAGTTCTTAAGAAAGTCCTGTTAATAAAATTTTGAAAAGAAATCCTGAAAATAAAGGTCCTGAAAGAAAAAGTCCTAAAAAAGTCCTGAAAAAGAATCCTCAAAGAAAAGAAAGTCCTTAAAAAGACCTAAAAAAAGTTCTAAAACATTGTCCTGAAGTCCCAAAAAGGCTAAAAGAATAAAAACCTGTTAACCCGCCAATGGTCACCCGCTGGTCTGTGAGACCGGATTTGTCGAATAATTTCATTCTCCGTTATTGTTTTTTAGTTGCAATTTCGAGTAGCTGCCGCATTGCAGAGCTTAAATTGATCAAATATCTTTGTTTTATTGTCAAAGAGTATTAAATTTGCGTCACCAATAGCGGGTTAAGGTAAATATTCGGAAATACGAAATTTTACCAAAAGCATTCCAATTCTTCGGATTCTGAAATAACACTTATGTTCAAAGTTTCATGGTCATTTCTGCATTAGTTTTTTAGATACAGTGCGGACAGACAGTTATGTAAAGAAAAATGGTGATGTGGCCATCATGTTACTTTCTCCGACTTGATGGTATCATTTATATTTACGCTTTCTTTTCAATTTAAATCATATTTTAAATGTACACCTAACGTTTCGTAGACTCGGATGAAACTGACGTTTAAAACGTCAAAATTATGAAAGATGGAAAAATTACACTTCAAATTCAAAAACTCAGTTTACTCAAAAACTAAAGGGATTTCGAAAAAAACTTATTCTTTATAAGGTGTTCATTTGAGGATTATCTGCAATTATTATTAATATAAATTTGCTGTAACTATTATCGTTTTATAATTGTTAACCTAAAATTGAAAAAAAAAAGATTTTTCTTTCTCGAATAGCAAGATTATCAAATAAGACAGAACTATCGTCTCAAACATGATCCAGAAATTACAAGAGCTGGGTTGTCGTATGTCCCTTAAAGTCAACATGCTCCATTTCCATATTAACAATTTTAAGGACAACATGGGGGTGTACTCTGAAGAACACGGCGAAAGATTTCACTAAGAAATCTTGAATTTCGAAAAATGCTACCAAGGTCGGCAATGTAAAGCCAACATATCGGGTAATTATATTTGGACATTGCTTCAAGAAAGTCCACGAGACCTTGTTCGAAAATCATCAAAATCTGTTACATTCAAAGTGTAAGTTTATAAATTAGTTGAATAAAATGTAAATATCGCATGTGAAATTTTTACTGATTTCTAACTTTTAATACCTTTTCCAACATTTAATCTGTTTATGTTAGAACATCAATCTGTTTATGTTAGAAAGGTTTGGCGCTTGGTTAGGAGACGGCGCTCGTCGGTGGCGCCACCTGTGCCGGTGCGGTCGCACTGCGTTCGTGTCGTTTGAATGGCGCGCAGAATTCAAATTCGTGGTAGTGAACCCCACGAGCCATTGAGGTTATCAAATTATTTGAGATTCTAAATTTGTTTACAATCTCTATGCTATCAGTCATTGAATATTATTCTGTTAATGACGCTACGGTGACGCTACGTTCGCTACGTGTGGACAAATTCCGAGCGGGGAATACGAAATAATTACAAAACAGCGCGAATTTGAATCTTCCCTTCGGGACAATAAAAACATGAGAATGAACAGTTTATGACGAAAACTACAAATTCTTTAATATTTTTTGGACAGATTTCTAAAGGCTATGTAAATGTTATTCAAAAATATTCATGAATATTTTTCATTATTCGAAAAAATGCAGTTTTCGTGATTTTTTTCAAACACAAATTAATATTTACAAAACTTCTGATCACGTGACAGAGGTGTGCCATGTAGAACTTGTAGCTCTTTTAATAGGAATTCAAATGCATATGACAGATTTTAAATGCGTTGTGGAATTTTATATTTGAAGGGGAAAAATGCCGAAAAAATTGCAAATTTCGCGATTTTTTCAAACAAAACCCATTATTTCGAAGACTTCTCATTAAGTCACAGAGGTGTGCCATACAGAAATTGTAGCCCATTTAATAAGCTTTCAGGTCAGCGAAACTGATCTGATTTATCTAGCGCCGTTTTTTTTTATAATCGATTGAAATCGCAAAAATGTTTCAAAATACGCGATTTTTGCGTTTTTTTTTACGGATTTTTTTTATTAGGGTTTTGATTACACTACCAAGGTTATTTATATACCAAATGTAGCCCTGTTTATAAGCTTTCAAGCAGTATTTTTAGATTCAAAGTATCTTGCGTTGTTCCAAAGTTATAATGAAAAAAGTAAAAAAAGAGTTTTTTTGCGAATCCTAACCTCAAAACCAAAGTCTCGGAGGTTTCATCGCGATTTTGGTACTTTGTGCACCCAAGCAATCGAAAAATTCTGGTCTAGTCCCAAGGACAGAGAAAAAGTCCAATTTTGTTGGCTAGTGTTATTAATCACTGAATACTTATAACCGACCAACCCTTTTGTGGGTATTTGTTCACAATCTTGCGTGCAGATAAATTGTCATAGTGAAACAAATGTTTAATGAATATTTTATCTTCTTTACTTAGGCAAACAACTTTTGTGACAACAACTAAAATTACTGACAGAAGTGACAGCTAATGTCGAGATTCATTTGAGAACAAAAACGAATCATAGCCCACTCATTTTGATACCTACAAATGCGACGCGGCGGTGCATTATAAACTCCCATCTTTGCAGTGCCTTCATTAATGTGAAATATCCTCGATAAGTAAACTTTTCAAAAATGCAATTAATTATTTTTGTCATCTACAAACTGTAAATATTTTGTTTTTCAAAGCAATATTTAATGCCCTAATTATTATAGAAAATATGAATACTTAAAATTTGTACCGTATTTTTTTGGCCTACTGTGTATACTCTAATTAAGAATTAAAGGCTTTGCCTTTGTAAACTTCTCTATTTCTTCCTATTAACATTTATTAATTTCACATAAAATAAACTCAATACTGCACGAGATTTCTTGAAACATCGTCCAATTAACAATAATTAAAATCGCATTTCTTTATGATTCGCTTAGCCAAATACAGTAATCACTTATATAAGTCGCAAATCGCAAATCCCCAATTAAAATTCGAAAAGCATCGAAGAAAGCGGAACGTTGAAATCGCTATGGAATTAATTAGTTCCATTACCGAGAGGAAATTGCTTTTCAGTCGCTTGAAAAAGGTAAGCGTCCGTCCGTTCGAAAAGCCCGAGGGCTCGAGAGTCGCCACGCACTGCCTCCGCGATTGTTGCTCTCGACTACTATCTGTTGGGGATTAATTGGGGATTTCGCTAATTAGAGAACATTGTTTTGTTGGTACTTGTATGATGGAAGGCGGAATTTAGTTAAAGTAGCATTTGTGTTTTCATGGAATAAGACGTTTTTTATATTCCGATAAAAACGAATAACTTTGTTGACTTGGAGTAGTTACTATAGTTTCGAAAATTTCAGCTTGTCATTTTCAAACTATGAATATTTACATTATGATTGTACATTTATATATTTTTACAGAGCAATGCTGTTATTCGTTTTTATTTAAATTATTCAAAGTTTAAATTTTTCAACATTCGCAGAAAAAATCCAAAAACGATATGAGAGAAATTAAATGGCATAGTAATCAAATTTAAAACAATTGAACAAATGCCTAAAATAAAATAAAACATAAGCTTTATCGGTATTCAGCTATCCTTTTATCCCTTGTCTTATAAACTATCGGCACGACTCAATGATACTTTTTGGCAAAATATCGTCTGGCAAGAATCAACTTAAAAATGAAATGAAATAAAATCCTCAAATTTACAATTAACAACGATTTTCCGATAAATGCAATATGGAATATTCTTATTAATAAATTGCATTTCTCTCCCACCTTCGATTTTTATTATGAAAGAACAATCACTCCCGACTTATTGAAAGAGAAATAAATGGATTTATTGAAAACGTATTATGAAAGAACAATTGCTCCCGAATTATTGAAAGAGAAATACATTTATTTATTGAAAACGTCCTTAACCTGACTGAGCCCAAATCGCTTAAATTAAAACTATTATTAATAACCAACTCTGGCCGTTATGAAAGACCAATATTTGAATTATGAAATTTTTTATCTTTGAACATGCGTGTCACCAAAAATGTGCTGACACGCGTGTCATAGGTTCGCCATCACTATTCTATGTAAAGTTTAGAGATAAGATCGTTTGCATTTTGTCAAGATGAACCACTTTTCGTCAATGCGAATATAATTCTCAATCTTAAAGCAAGTATTTGTGACAGACAAAATTCTACGCAATCTTTCTTATTCTTTTCTTAAAGAAATGATTTGATGTTGCTTCAAACTCGTTTTATGGATTTTGCCTTTTTTCAAAATTCGGAATAATGTAGATTTGGGAACTTCAATCGCGTTAACTGCTGATTCTAAGGTACCTCTTTTGCTAAGAGGAGTATGTCTAAAAACAGTCTTGTTTTTTTTTCAAAGGATCAACATAGCATAAGATTCACCTTGGTGATATATTTTGGAAGCACTTTTCAAAATTCTTGATATGGTCATTCTGTCTCACAAATTATTTTGCAGCTTACGTAATTTCATCTTACTATAACTTTCCGTGTTTGTTTTGATGCATCAAGAACTGGACAATCGCAACTCGATCTTTGCTTGAAAACTCTCTTTTTTAATGGGTTCATATTCAACTGAAATAAAACTATTGGTTCCGATCATGAAATTGGAAAAATTGTTATAATTCGTAATAGTAAAAATATTTGTTGAATTTGGTTCTCGTTCACTTGGTAAAAATATTAAAGGTTGTTGAAATGAGGCACTTGGTTGGTTTCACGATTTTATACTATTTATTCCGACTAGTTTCGATTTTTACATCATTATCGAGGAATAGCTTTTTTCCTATTCTTTTATTCCTTCGTTTTTCCTACCTACTGTCTTCGGGCAGTCGTTGCAAGTTAACAAATATACTCCACAATTTTGAGTTTTGTTTGTTTTGTCGTTATTATCTTTCCTGTTGAAAACAGTCTTTGTGTTTAGTTTACCTAACTAATTTTTCAAGCTTAAGTTGCCGTAGGGGAAATTGTGTTCTTTATGTGAAATAGTGAAATAAGAAATTAAGAAAATTAACCGGTGACGAACGCTCCGCTGCACTGCGCCGTCGTCTTTGCGTATCCCTTTAAAATTGACCAAAGTAACTGGTGACGAACGACGGCTCCGCTGCACTGCGCCGCCGTCCGTGCGTAGCCTATTAGAATTGAGGAAAAAAACCGGTGACGAACGACGGCTCCGCTGCGCTGCGCCGTCGTTAGTGCGTGGCCTATTAAAATTGTAGAAGGTAACAGGTGACGAACGAATTTAAGGAAAAATAAAAATGAACTTTTACAAACCACACGCGTCGAGGAACTTCGGAAATGTAATCTGGTGGTAACCCCAGTTTCAGAATCTGACATCTGTCAAATATGACAATGCGCCATCAATGCATTTCTTAATTTGCTGTTTGGAAAGCACTCGGACGTTAACACGTTCAGTGCTAACTAAATCCAACGGAACTTTCAGCAAGACTGAAATAATTTTTTTAAATAAAACTCTAGTTTGTGTTACAAAATCATACTTTGTAGATAGTAAACAAATAATATGCAATAATTTTTTTATTTCGCGTTATTTTTTTATGACACGTTGGCGCGTCATGCGCACAGCTAATGGTAACACAATGACGCGTTCGCGCGTCATGCGCACTCAACATAGTTGACAATATCATTAATAAAGAATGGGTCCGCAGTGTGAGCCTTGAGGCACCCCAGAGACTAAATCAGTTAATCCCGATACTTTATTGACAACTTTTACATATTGTGTCCTCTCCATCAGGAAAGTAGATACCCAGTCCAAAGTTTTTACTGAAAACCCCATTTGTTCCAATTTTGAAATGAGTATGAATGATTCACTCTATCAAATGCCTTGGAAAAATCTGTATAAACAACATCAATCTGTTTTCTTTTCTCCAAGGCATCTGATAGATATTGGGAATATAACAATAAATTCGTCGTTGTAGATCTCCCTTTAATAAAACCATGTTATAAGCTAGGCAACAAGTTTTTATAGACCCAAAATACAGATTTAGCAAGGTGCCTGTCTAACATTTTTGGAAGCACGGATTGAATACAAACATCCCTGTAATGCTCAAAATTATTACGGTGCGTTAGAAATCACATTTAAGCGTAGAAATATAGTCATATCATGAGCCCAAAATGAAGGTTAATACCTTACAAATACAGGTAAAAAAATGCGCTTGTAGCTTTTGCGTTTGTGCACTTGCTCAGGGAAATCTCGTTTTATACTCCAGCAGTTGTCCGCCATTATATTCCTGTCCCATCGTCATTGATAGAGCTTTTTCATTATCATCAGGTTCTGGCTGAAGAGTTCACCTTATTCGTCTCTTAAAGCCCCAAAGTTTTCTGGAAATTTATCAAGGTGACTATTAAAGAAATGGATCTTGATACGCATGTTGCACCCTAGTTCACGTAAAGACAATAACGTTCCAGTAACCAGAAGCTCTTAGTTTATACACAAGTCACACGTGTAATGATTATTTTTCTTGGCGCGTTCGAGAAAAAATATGGGACGAAAAAGATGATATTTACGCGGCAACTAATGATGCGCCCGTACACGCTAGCTCGACACCTATTCAAAATATCAACAAAAAGAGAACAGCAGGTTATTCGAGAGGTTCCGTGCTACAAATGTAAAGTGAACTAAATTTAAAAAGAACAGAAAAATGTTAGACGTCGAAATTGGCTGAACGCGTGTGATTTGACAGCTATTCCTCGGCATCTGTGCAAAATATCAAAAAGCGTGAGGTTTCTTGCTACAAAGGTATGGTGAACTAAATTTTAAGGAAACAGAAAAATGTGGCGAAAAATTTAGATGTCCAAATTAGTCGAACTCGCGTGATTAGTCAACTATTCCTCGGCACCTATTCAAAATATAAAAAACGAAAAACGGGAGGTTATTTGTGGCATATTTTGTTAAAAAAGTAGGCCAACCTCATCACTCTGACGTTATTCATTCGCGAACAATTAAATAAATTCAACACCCAACTACATAAATAATGAAAAATCAAAATGTCAAATTGCATGCTAACCGTAGCATGCAGAAGAAAACTGATTTCAGATTTGAAGTCAGCATTGCCAAAATACTCAGAATCCGTTGGAAAATCTCATGCAACAGGAAATATACATGCCTCCGACAGGGATCGAACCTGCAACCTCCATCCCAGACCGGAGATCTGGAGGTTGCAGGTTCGATCCCTGTCGGAGGCATGTTCACACTTTTGATTCAGTTATATATATAGAGCAACTTCGTTTATTATTTATTTCATTATATATTTTTTTGTTGCCCAGTGTAATGTATTCACTAATCGGGACGATATTGAAATTGCAAAAATCAATGCAGTTTCGTTATTTTTACTTTTATAACTTTTCACCGCCCGGCTGTACAATTGTTATGTCTTATCTATCTGAACGAAAGCGAGTTGCTTCCTTTAACTCTAACATATCATCAGAAGTACCATGTGATATTCCGCAAGGATCCCACTTGGGCCCACCGCTGTTTATACTGTCCGCGAATGATTTTCCAAATGCTAGCTTGAATATTACACAGTTTGCATATGACAACACGAACACTATCGGCAATACAAATTAATGAAATCATTGCAAAGGAATGCTGTGCTAGCATAGAAGCGAAAAACTGGTTTGCGTACAATAAATTAAGAATGAATGGCGACAAAACAGTAAGAAATTTATTTAGGCACTTATTTAGGGTTGGCTGCAAATATTTTATTTATGTCTAGTATACGTTGGGATATCGGGATTACTTGAGTGGTGTCGTAAAGGAGTTCGTTAGAAGGATTGCGAAGTGAATTATTAGGATGTTTAAGTTTGGTCAAGTTTCTTTCGACGGCTTGAATTTTATAAAATGTGGAGGGGCAGATTTGGGAGAAGAGGATGCAACTGTAATCAAGGAGGGGGCGGCCTATCGACTTATATATAATTTCACAGTAGTTCTAAATAGTAATTCCTTATGTTAGGGATCGGAATATCGTGCCCTTATCTTGATTTTTTGTCTTAATGCTCTTGGAATATTGTTTGAATGATAGTTTAGAGTCCTAGGTAAATTACGTGAGTTTACAGGATGGATTATGGAACTTATAATAGTGAGAGAAAGAGATTTGGCTGTAATTTTATGAAGAGAAATAAATAGTTTTATTTTAGTGGAATTTATTTGGATTCGCTATATTACGCACCACAGTAGGAGAGAGGAGGGCGTTTTAAGTGGCAGCATAGACTACAAGTGCAATTAATAAATATTCTTAAGGGTTAAAATATGAAGGGTCTGCATTATAAATGTCCCTGCAGAATACATTATACAGTAGTATAATAGAGGGGAGCCTTGAGGTACACCATTTTGAATAGGGAATAAGAAGAAGTTTAGACTGATGGACTTTAATTTGAGAGGTTCTCTTGAAAAGGAATTTTTGAATCAGAATGATTAGATGGTGGGGTAGCTTAAAAAAATCCATGCAGAGGAGACTTTGGTGCCAAGCGGAGTCGATGTCTTTTGAAAGTCGATTCTTTTTTGGCCTTCTAGTTTTTAGGTTTGGATATTGGATGTGAGGATAGTGAGTGGGAGAGTGCTTGATTTCTTGAACATGAAGCCAAACTGACATGGTGGGATCGAATTGAGGGTTGCATCTAAAGTATGTTCATTAAAAAAAAAACCTCAAGTGTGCCATGATTTTTTATTTTTTTTAATTTAAGTTGGGAGCACATATTGAGGTTATGTTACTTGCGGGATGTTCCTACCGATAAATTAATTTGCTGTGATAAACGACGCAGAGAAGACGTAGGTTCACCTTCCAAAATTCCTTGGGCTGTGTGTAGAATCCTGAGTACATTCGACTGGTCTACCACTTCCTGGTTCACGGAGACATAACAGATCATGATAAGGTATTTTTAAATTCATTATAAATTATGGAAACGTTAGGAAATTCTTCCTGAAACTCTGCGTCGAATGAATACACCCAATTCCCGTCCACTTTAATCCCATTTCGGAAATAACTTTCAACTAGAAACGTTTTTGCTGGTTGTTGTAAACCATTGCGAACACGGAATAATTGTGACTTTTAGAATGATCTGACGTTTTGTATTCTAACAGTGCCAACTTTAATTTTTTAAAAATAAAAAATCAGGGCACACTTGAGGTTTGTTTTTAATGAACATACGATAGTATCTTATGCTTAAGGAGTTTCGAAGAGTTTGCAGGAGGGAGTATAATGGGGTGATAGTTGGGAATCGATGAAGGAACGCAAACGATAATATCTTAATTGGTTCTTGTAGCAAAAATTATTTTTTTTTTAAATACAAAGATGGATGTCATGGGGAAGTTTTATAAGGATGGTTTTAGGGGCATTATTATAGCCTGACTTTTTGCCAGCGTGTAATATAGTATTTGTTATTGGTGTGCCGTCAGTCAAGATTGATCCGTCGTTAAGGTTTATGATCTTATCACTGTGGTTTATATTTTTATATTTTGAAAATTTTTTTAATTCTGCCCAGTAGGTCTTTCCTTTTACGTCATTGATATTTGCACAGGTCTTGGTTCCCTTAGAAGTTTTATACTGTAAGATCGGTAATTGAATGTCTGTTTAATTGATTGAAATTTCTGTTTAAGTGATGCGTCGTCGTAGAATTGACTGTATACCTGTCGTTTGAATTTAATTAATCTAAGGATTAAATTATAGAGAGGATAATTATAATATTGCTTTTTGAGTTTTGTAGTATGGAGTTCTATAGGTTTTGAAAGGAATGAATTAAGTAAAGATATGGTCGCAGGACAAATATCTTGGGAAAGCTGCGTAATTTGTGCAAGATCATTCGTCATCTTGTCGATATTATCATTGAATGGCTAGATGGTCAGAACAGAAGTCAGTGATTAAATTAACTGAGTGGATAAAGGTAGCAAAATTTCCTTAAAAAAAAAGTGAATGAAAATAAGCGCAGTCTTTGCTTTTTTTCTGATATCTTGGAGGGAATTTCTCCTCTACCGTTAAATTTTTGTTTGAAGTTTTCCGCTTTTTATCTTTTTCTATTACAACGCATTACTGGAATTATTTAAGACCCCCTTGTTAAAGCGACAAAGTAACTTTTTGGTCTTAATTATGTAAGATAGAAAAATATTATTTTTATAAAAGTATATAATTATCGACTCTGTGCATCATATACTGGGTGCTGTAAAAATGGCGGATTACCTCAATAGTACGTTGTCGAGGATTACTTCGAGAGTATGGATAAAATAATGAAAAAAATCAGTATTGTATTTTTTCGAAGACTTTAGTGTAAATTATTTCATTGCTTAAAATCTGCATAACATTAATTATTTACACTCATCAAATAAAATAAAAAAATCAACTAATAAATTTCTCAGAGATACATACTTTCATGTTTGTTAACATTATGTACAATTGGCATTTTCAAATGCGATAATTTGAATGTAAAATATTTGATTTTCCCATTCAAAAAAAACCTGGCATCAATAGATTTATTATATTATTCGACGAAACGTAAAACATATTATCGGATTCTATGGTTAAAAAGTGTTTGAAGAAATTGGTATTCATAAAATTCCCGATTGTGTGCAGATTTTGGTGTTTTACTCAAAAATTGAATTATGAATATTTCAATTTGTATTATTATTGTATCATTTACGTATCTAAGCTATTTTACATACACGCATGATTAGGCGTGGGAAAACTTTTTTACAGCTAGAAAAAAAAAGTAACATGCGGATCATTGTACAAAGTTAAAATATGTATACTTTTAAAAAATATTGTTAACAATTGCAGTGCAATGTGCAAAATATCATTCGTTCATTCGTGGGCGATATAAATGAACCATGTGGACTAGAAGTGGCTTAGTTTACCCACGCCCGATTTATATTACCGATCGCAATCTTCAGTAAACCAATTAATCCATAAGATTTTTATCTGCAGAAAGCAATGTTTTACTTTAAATTTTTGAACCAGTAATATTAGTTCTGAATGTGCTAAACATTTTGCACAATTTTCCTGATCTGTTTATATTTATGATAAGCCTACACATAATAATAATTATAATAATATTATTTAGTGCTAGCAGATTTACAATCCTTACACAAGTCATATGCATGCTTAAGTAATTTAAATGTATATAGTGAAATTAAAACAGGAGGTCATGAAGAAACTGATGTTCCTTGGAATGTTTCTAAAATCAGATAATACCCAAGCAAAATGTTGGTAGTGACATAAGCTACATCGCACCGGACGTCGCTTTTAATTAAATAGTCAAACGAAATCAATCGCCTTTATAACTTTACTAAAAACAACTAAGTCGGTGGCCAGTACAGCGCAAAAACAAAAACCCCTGAAAACTTTATTGTCGATAAGGATAAAACAAAATAAGTAATTTAAGAGCCGAGCTACTTACTCAAACTAAGCACTTTAGTATGCTGAATACGTGACGTAAATCACCGTCGCAAGAAGTGCCCGCGGCGTAATATACCGGCCCCGATATTAAAGGTAGAAATATGTATGTACACAAAGTAAATTCTGAATAAACATAACCATTACTTTTACGGTGGAGAAATTAGACGATAACTCAAAGCGGAAACACTCTCACGCCGGAAGCCCTAAATACTCGTATCGTAAAGGTTATCCGAACGAGTTAAGGGCAATTCCGTTTCAACGGGAAAAATAAAAGTGCCCACACGTACCTCTGAATAATTAAACATTGCCGCAGAGTTATGGTCAGGGAGCCGGTGCAAAATTAATTCCGGAAGTATCACGGATGTTTACGGGCAACGCGAAAATTGAATAAACGATCCGGGCCGCTTTAAGAAATTAATATCTTAACCAGAGCTCGTTTTCGGATATTATAATTAGAAATATATTTATGAATTCTGTAAAGCAACAGTTCGCAGATTTGCTTATCATCTAAGAAAATTCCTATATCTTACATTAATAAAGTCTTATGTAGGCCTAAGTATGGCTCTGTATATCTATACCTGAGAAGCAGTAGGGTGTATGTCCCAAAACTAAAATGTTGAGGAAACGCAAAAAGCTGATAGAGTGTAGCGCTGCTTACAATAAAAACTGATTTGTACGAAATATAAATATTTTTTTCTGGACATAATTGGACCCATTTATATGGACATACATCTTTACCTTATTTTTGCTACAAATGGACATACATCCTTCTGCTTCTCAGGTACAGATATTTTGTTGATTTACAATTACAGAATACGTAGAAACGCCAAAGTGGCGAAATCTATTGCCTGAATGTTGTACTAAACCCAACTGAGTGGTAACCACAGACTATGCCAACGGCGGTAGATTAGGTTTAGTACAACATTCAGGCGATAGATGCCGCCACTTTGACGGTGTTTGGAATAGTTAGATTCCAGTCAGTGTTGCCATACGTTCGAAAACGAATTACCGTATCCGCGTACTCTGAATTACCGTACTTGTTAATAAATTACCGTACATACATGTTAAATGGGATAATTTATTAGGGTGTGGACTACGAGAAATACACACTTACAATGATGTAAAATTACGATTTCAGAGATGAACCGAAGGTTTTCTAAATTTTTTTTTACCGAAAATATCACATAAAAACGTTGACCATTTTCAACTGCCAAAAATTCCAATTTTTAACTACCAAAAAGGCCAATTTTCAAGTATCGGAAGCGACCATTTTTAAATGCCAAAAATCACAATTTTCAACTGCAAATAAGACCAATTTTCAAGTGTCGGCAACGACCATTTTTAACTGGCAAAAATGACAATTTTTAACTGCCAAAAATGACCATTTTCAACTGATAAATATTCAAATTTTTAACTGCCAAAAATGACAATTTTCAACTGCCAAAAATGACAATTTTTAACTGCCAAAAATGACAATTTTCAACTGCCAAAAATTCAAATTTTTAACTGCCAAAAATGACAATTTTTAACTGCCAAAAATGACCCATTTCAACTGCCAAAAATTCAAATTTTTAACTGCCAAAAATGACCCATTTCAACTGCCAAAAATTCAAATTTTTAACTGCCAAAAAATGACAATTTTCAACTGCAAATAAGACCAATTTTCAAGTGGTGGCAACGACCATTTTTAACTGGCAAAAATGACAATTTTCAACTGGTAAAAATGAAAATTTTTAACTGGCAAAAATGACAATTTTCAACTGGTAAAAATGACAATTTTTAACTGGCAAAAATGACAATTTTTAACTGGCAAAACCGACAATTTTCAACTGCCGAAAACAACGATTTTTAACTGCCAAAAATGACAATTTTCAACTGCCAAAAATGACAATTTTCAACTGCCCAAAATGACAACTTTCAAGTGTTGGAAACGACCATTTTAAGCTGCAAAAATTACAATTTTCAACTGCCAAAAATGACGAGTTTCAACTGTAAATAAGTCCAATTTTGAAGTGTCAGCAACGACTATTTTTAACTGCCAAAAATGACAATTTTTAACTGCCAGAAATGACCATTTTCAACTGCCAAAATTTCAAATTTTTAACTGCCAAAAATGACAATTTTCAACTGCCAAAAACGACAATTTTTAACTGCCAAAAATGACAATTTTCAACTGCCAAAAATTCAAATTTTTAACTGCCAAAAATGACAATTTTTAACTGTCGAAAATGACTATTTTCAACTGCCAAAAATTCAAATTTTTAACTGCCAAAAATGACCATTTTCAACTGCCAAAAATTCCAATTTTCAACTGCCAAAAATGACAATTTTCAACTGCCAAAAACGACAATTTTTAACTGCCAAAAATGACAATTTTCAACTGCCCAAAATGCCAACTTTCAAGTGTTGGAAACGACCATTTTAAGCTGCCAAAAATGACCATTTTCAACTGCCAAAAAATGACCATTTTCAACTGCCAAAAATTCAAATTTTTAACTATCAACTGCCAAAAATTCAAATTTTTAACTATCAACTGCCAAAAATTCAAATTTTTAACTGCTTAAAATTACAATTTTTAACTGCCAAAAATGACAATTTTTATCTGCCAAAAATGACCATTTTCAACTGCCAAAAATGACCATTTTTAACTGCCGAAAATGATAATTTTCAACTGCCAAAAACGACAATTTTCAACTGCCAAAAATGCCAATTTTCAACTGCCCAAAATGCCAACTTTCAAGCGTTGGAAACTACCATTTTAAGCTGCCAAAAATGACAATTTTCAACTGCCAAAAATGACAATTTTCAACTGCAAATAAGACCAATTTTCAAGTGTCGGCAACGACCATTTTTAACTGGCAAAAATGACATTTTTTAACTGCCAAAAATGACCATTTTCAACTGCCAAAAATTTCAATTTTTAACTGCCAAAAATGCCCGTTTTCAACTGCCAAAAATGTCAATTTTCAACTGCCTAAAATGCCAACTTTCAAGTGTTGGAAACGACCATTTTAAGCTGCCAAAAATTCCAATTTTTAACTAAAAAAAATGAAAATTTTCAACTGCCAAAAATGCCAATTTTCAACTGCCCAAAATGCGAACTTTCAAGTGTTGGAAACGACCATTTTAAGCTGCCAAAAATGACAATTTTAAACTGCCAAAAATGATAATTTTCAACTGCAAATAAGACCAATTTTCAAGTGTCAGCAACGACCATTTTTAACTGCCAAAAATTCAAATTTTTAACTGCCAAAAATGACAATTTTTAACTGCCAAAAATTCAAATTTTTAACTGCCAAAAATGACAATTTTCAACTGCCAAAAATTCAAATTTTTAACTGCCAAAAATGACAATTTTCAACTGCCAAAAATTCAAATTTTTAACTGCCAAAAATGACCATTTACAACTGCCAAAAATTCAAATTTTTAACTGCCAAAAATGACAATTTTTAACTGTCGAAAATGACTATTTTCAACTGCCAAAAATTCAAATTTTTAACTGCCAAAAATGACCATTTTCAACTGCCAAAAATTCCAATTTTCAACTGCCAAAAATGACAATTTTCAACTGCCAAAAACGACAATTTTTAACTGCCAAAAATGCCAATTTTCAACTGCCCAAAATACCAACTTTCAAGCGTTGGAAACTACCATTTTAAGCTGCCAAAAATGACAATTTTCAACTGCCAAAAATGACAATTTTCAACTGCAAATAAGACCAATTTTCAAGTGTCGGCAACGACCATTTTTAACTGGCAAAAATGACATTTTTTAACTGCCAAAAATGACCATTTTCAACTGCCAAAAATTTCAATTTTTAACTGCCAAAAATGCCAGTTTTCAACTGCCAAAAATGTCAATTTTCAACTGCTTAAAATGCCAACTTTCAAGTGTTGGAAACGACCATTTTAAGCTGCCAAAAATTCCAATTTTTAACTAAAAAAAATGACAATTTTCAACTGCCAAAAATGCCAATTTTCAACTGCCCAAAATGCGAACTTTCAAGTGTTGGAAACGACCATTTTAAGCTGCCAAAAATGACAATTTTCAACTGCCAAAAATGATAATTTTCAACTGCAAATAAGACCAATTTTCAAGTGTCAGCAACGACCATTTTTAACTGCCAAAAATTCAAATTTTTAACTGCCAAAAATGACAATTTTTAACTGCCAAAAATTCAAATTTTTAACTGCCAAAAATGACAATTTTCAACTGCCAAAAATGATAATTTTCAACTGCCCAAAATGACAACTTTCAAGTGTTGGAAACGACCATTTTAAGCTGCCAAAAATAACAATTTACAACTGCCAAAAATGACAATTTTCAACTGCAAATAAGACCAATTTTCAAGTGTCGGCAACGATCATTTTTAACTGGCAAAAATGACAATTTTTAACTGCCAAAAATGACAATTTCAACTGCCAAAAACGACAATTTAAAACTCAAAAATGAACACATAGCATCGGACTTTTTAAAGAATTCAATCATAACGATATTATGTTTTTTTCTATTTTTTTTTGTTCAAATATTTCGACCAATTTCCAAAAATTTTTAACTCATGCAGAAATTGGCAGAGTTAGTTAGTTTTAAAGATAAATGTTTTGTAAAGATATAAAAAATTTTGAGGAATTAATATTATATCAGTATTGCATTTTTAGCCAAAATATTCATTTTCAAAAATTCATAACTCGCCCAAAAATCGACTTAATTTCAAAAATCAAGGTTATTTTTAAAGGGAAATGTATTATGATTGCATCAGAATTTTAGAGGAATTCAATCATATCGATAAGATTTTTTTTCTATTTTTTCCTTGTAAAAATATTTGACCACTTAAAAATTCATTTTAAAAAAATTATAACTCGAAAATCAAAATTTATGTTAAATCTTGTGGATATAAGAAAAATTTCGAGCATTTGAGTATTTATTTTCTCTAAATTTGTTTCAATTGTTCGACAATTTGCAAAAAATAATTTTCAAAAAATCATTTGGCGAATTTGCAAAAAAATTAGTTAGTTATAAACTAGAACTATTTTAAAATGTTTGTGGAGTTTAATTATATTACTATCTATTTGTTTTAGATTTTTTTTGTTCGTCTTCAACAACTAAAAATATTAATTTTCAAAAATTCATAACTAACACAAAAATTGACTCAGTTTCAAAAATCAAGGTTAATTTTAAAGATAAATTGTGTCAGAGTTTTTCTATGGAATTCAATCATAGGGATATGAATTTTTTTCTAGTTTTTCCTGCTTTAAATATTCTACCACTTAAAAATTTATAACTCGAGCAGAAATTTACACATTTTCAATGGTAATGGTAATTCCATTATATAAGTAATAGTAATAGTAATAGTAATTTATTTCATGTTTTGGCAGCCTAGCCTTACATACGTCCGAAATTTCACATAATAATACATAAATATAATTCACATTAAGTTAAGTTAGGTCAATAAATAAAATACGTTTTTTATAATAAAATACATGGGACACTACTAACATTTTAAAAATAAGTATTTATTTTTATTTGTTCAACTGTTCGACAACGTAAAATATTACTTTTCAAAAATTCATAAGAAATTGGAAAATTAAAAAAAAAATTAAGTTACTTTTAAAGGTAGATGTATTGTAAAGATTTTAAAATTTTTGTGGAATTCTTTAATGTCACTATTTATTTTTTTAGATGTTTTCTTCTTCTACTACCAAAAATATTGATTTTCAAAAATTCATTCAAAATTTTAGGAATTCAATCATATCTGTATTTATTTATCTTTGAATTTGTTCATTGTTTTACCTTTCAATATTAGGCAATTTTTAATAGAGCGGCCATTGCTACCGCGCGATAAATTTGTCGAATTAAAAACGCGGTAAGAATGTTTTTATACAGGGTGAAAATTACCGTACATTTGTGTACGATTTTAACATTTGGACCGTATACCGTACTTTCGCTCAGAATACCGTAATTACCGTACGTATGGCAACACTGATTCCAGTAGTAATTTTCGGTTCTCCATCATATTCTATAACTGCGCTGATACCGGAAAGGTCGAAACCGGTCTATAGATGTTCTGATAGCGAAACAATATGTAATATTTAAATTACAGAATGAAAGTAGTGACCAATCTAACTATACCGGGTGTGGCACTTAAGACGCCTCGGACCATAGCTCCTTTACGATAAAAGCTATCGAAAAAAATCTAAGAACAAAGTGGTGCATAGTTACCGTCGCTATGTTTTAAAAATATTTCTAATCATCAGTGGCGTGCCGTACTCCAGTGGCGTACCAAACTTATGTTTTTTTAAATGGAATGCCCTATTTTTTATTGCAGATTTGGAAAGTGCTCGACGAGTACTTATTTTTTTATCTAACATGTTATACCCTTCACTTTAGCGGTTTCGCTATTATAACCCCTTCTTTCAAAATTGCGCCCCATTTTTGAGATTTTTTTGTAGAGAAACTAATTGACGCCGGCGCCTAAATTTTGAATTGAGGTACAGGTTAAGACCTTGTATACCTTCACATAATTTTTTTTCGGGTAATTTATGGCAAAAAAATTATTTTTGATTGATCTTCGCATGTTGTCATTTTTTCCGAAAATTTCAAATGGCACCCCCCTAAAAAAATTACGGCGTTGTACAGCCAAAACTCTAAATTTTTTATTGGTGTAAAAAAAAATACACATTGCATAACAAAATTTCGGAGAAAAAAGGAATTTCATCGCAAATGTCGGGAAACGTTTTCCGTTCCCAAGTGTGCCATGAGAAAACAAAAGATTGGTAATTGTCAAAGTAAATTATTAGACGTCAGTAGCAGCCATAAGTCATTTTTGATAAACGTTCTAAAAATGTTCCGAACTCAAGAGGAAATGGTTGACATGATATTTATTCTTGGAGAATGTAACAAGAATTGTTTCTTGGCATCACGAGTGTACGCTGCGAGATATCCGCACAGGGCACATCCAAATGAACGTGCGTTTCAAAAAGTGTTGGAGAGATTTACTACTACGGGAAGTGTGAAACGGCCAAGGAGAGTTAGAAAGAAGGCAGTTATTACCGAAAATAATGAACTGCGGTATATCACCAGAAGTTGCGGTTATGCCTCCAGCAGGAAGGTCGTCATTTCGAACATTTAGTTTAAGTTGTTAAATTTGCTTTATCTGCATTTTTCATATCATGTTGAATAAATAGGTACATACTATTATGTTGACCGTATTTGTGTATTTGTTTTGGTACTTTGACAATTACCAATCTTTTGTTTTCTCATGGCACACTTGGGAACGGAAAACGTTTCCCGACATTTGCGATGAAATTCCTTTTTTCTTCGAAATTTTGTTATGCAATGTATAATTTTTTTTACACCAATGAAAAATTTAGAGTTTTGGCTGTACAACGCCGTAATTTTTTTAGGGGGGTGCCATTTGAAATTTTCGGAAAAAATGACAACATACGAAGATCAATCAAAAATTATTTTTTTTCCATAAATTACCCGAAAAAAAATTATGTGAAGGTATACGAGGTCTTAACCTGTACCTCAATTCAAAATTTAGGCGCCGGCGTCAATTAGTTTCTCTACAAAAAAATCTCAAAAATGGGGCGCAATTTTGAAAGAAGGGGTTATAACAGCGAAACCGCTAAAGTGAAGGGTATAACATGTTAGATAAAAAAATAAGTACTCGTCGAGCACTTTCCAAATCTGCAATAAAAAATAGGGCATTCCATTTAAAAAAACATAAGTTTGGTACGCCACTGGAGTACGGCACGCCACTGATGATTAGAAATATTTTTAAAATATAGCGACGGTAACTATGCACCACTTTGTTCTTAGATTTTTTTCGATAGCTTTTATCGTAAAGGAGCTATGGTCCGAGGCGTCTTAAGTGCCACACCCGGTATATTGTTCAATATATTAATATGTTGTTATAAAAATGCATTTAACACCAATAATTAAAGCTAACACACAACTGGAAATGAATTATCAGCCGCCGTCCGGCCGATTTTAGAGGGACTTGACGTCGATGTGGGGGTGGATCTGCTTGGGGGGTGGTTAGACGGGGATTTTTTGATGTTCTAATCGAATGTTATCGACAGTCGAGATTCGACGTTCGACGGGATGGGCTCGAGTAATTGAAGGGACGTACAATAATGATGGCATGGCAGAGCGGGGGTAATTGGCTGTCAGTTGTCACCGCCGTTTCGGCCGACATCCCTACGAACGTGTTCATTAAAACTTACTCCAATTAATTTTAATTAATACTGCCGCGCTTATATGACAAGTATCCGTGAATGTGTTTGTCTCTCTCTCTCTCTCTCTGTGTGTGTGTATAAATGCAATGCAGCAAAATGAATTATATTCCACCGTGAGCTGCTGCGTGTTACACTTGTCAGTCGCCATTTCATCATCCTGCCCCCGGAGCATCTTGTTATTGTCATTAGTCTGCTTTATTTCGTTGGTAATAATCAGATATCACAAATTCTCTCTTGCAAATTATAGCTATAACATTCGTTGTATAGAAAATGAGTTGTGTAGAAAAATATTAATTCTTATAAAATTCGCTGCCTAGAAATTTTTCAAATTTATCAAGAATGAAATATTTATAAAATTCGTTCGCTAGAATGTTTCCCAATTATAAAATGCATTACGTCGAGCAGCGGTGTGGATACACAAATGCAGCGACTACGACTCCAGCTCCGACTCCGCTCATTAGTTTTATTCTTTGAAGTCGGACTCTGACAGTGACGGTTCGTGGGTTTTTTTTCTGGTACGGCCGAGGAACAAGAGATGGTAATACAGATAGGTGCGGTCCCTGCAACTGACCCTACCTATCTGTATTACCACCTCTTGTTCCTCGGCCGTATCAGAAAAAACCCCGCGAACCGTCACTGAACTCTGACTCCAGCTCATTGACATAATATTCATGATCCAAGGACAAGTGATTTAAAATGTATCTTGATCAACAGACCAAAATGAAAAAGTCAGGTTTTAATTTTAACAGAAGAGTTTTTAAAAATAATCTATTTAAAGCAAACAATGACGAAGCGTTAAAATTAGTGGACAAATTTAACTGAAACTGTAAACTGACTAATGGAGCCGTTACCGCAATAACCTAAAATTGTGCTAAAACAGTGCGTGCGCTGTAACTGCACTGCCACTAACACAATTAAGTGAAGAACGATTATTTTCAGCCCTAAAACTGATAAAATCGGATTTGCGGGCAACACTGAAGGATAATATTTTAGAAGCAATTCTTTATTTACACACATACATCTAGTTTTTAAATACTTAATTTATTTTTTCATTTTATGATAAAAACATTTTTTTTTCATTTGGCCCATGTCAGCCTGGCATAAGAATCTTGTTTATCAGGTATCCAGTTATAAGAAAATACTATTGCTATTTATAAAAAAAAATCATACAATTTTTTACTATTTAAAAAGTCGGAGCCGGATTAATTCCAAATAACTCCGACAACTCTCAACTTCGGCACCTCGGAGTCGATTTTTTATTTTCTTATAACTGATACCTGATTGGCTGTAAACAAGATTCGTATACCAGGCTCACATGGGCCAAATTAAAAAAAATATATATTTTTATTATAAAATGAAAATTTTTAATAATAAATAAATATGAACATTAAATATTGTTTTCTCATCAGATCACCTACAGACCGGTTTCGACATTTCAGGTCTCATCAGTGTAGTTAGTTGCTTGTCGGTGTTAAAGCCACCCGGATTTGGTTCAGTACAGCATTCAGGCAATAGATTCCGCCACTTTGGCGTTTCTACCCTTAATAAATAAATAAAGCACATTAGGGTAGAGTGAAAAAGTCAATAGTTCTTTTTCGGAAACGATTACCCTTCGATGACTATTTATAAGACCTAGTAACGATTCTATAAAATATTTCATTTTTACGTCATCTTGAGTCTGCACATTTTGCTTAATGTTTGAAAATTTTTGAATTTTTAACATTTTTACAAAAAAAATGTAAGTACTTGAAACAAAAAAAAACCTTGGCAGGTGGTCATTAAATAGTTGAACAATGCCTTATATTCAAACAGGATTTTTTGAAATATTTTTAGCCGGTGGTTTTATACTGCACATTCTTTTTTGTAAACATTTAAAAAAAAATTCAAAAATTTTCAAACTTTAAGTCAAATGTGCAGACTCGAGATGACGTCGTATAATGTAAATATTTTACAGAATTGTTACTAGGTCTCATACACAGTCATTAAAGGGCACCCGTTTCAAAAAAATAAAAAGTACTTTTTTCACGTGGAGTAGGGCATCGAAAAGGTAATTATTATTAATTTCGTGGCATAGTATTCTTCCCATTCATAAGAGTTGTTGCATCGATTATTTAATCATTTTGACATTGTTTTCATAGAATTGTCCCTGTTTATATATGTAATTTATTATTTATAAAATTTGTTTAGTCAAAAATTTGTTATTTATAAAATTCCATGGGATTTTTTCGTTCGGCGAAAAGAGACTATTTATAAAATTTGTTCCATAGGATTTTTGCCAATTAGAAAATGCATTGAGTCGAGAAAGAATTTTTTTTTTCAAATTCGTGGCGAAGAAATTTTTTTATTCATAAAATTCTTTCAGCGGAAGATTTAATATTTATACAATGCATAAATGTTTCTCACTTATAAAACTCGTTGCCTCGAATAGTTAATAGAATTTTAGGTTCATTGTTTAAAAATGCTCCGATTTATAAAATTTGTTTAGTCGAAGAATTTATATTTATAAAATTTGTTTAGTCAAAAATGTATTATTTATAAAATTCCATAGGATGTTTGCCAATTATAAAATGCATTGCATCAAAAAAAGTTCTTTTTCTAAAATTCGTGGCGTGGAAATTTGTTTAATAAAATTTATGGGCCCGAGAATTTTATATTTATAGAATTCATTGCATAGATTTTTTCTCATTTATAAAACTTGCTGCCTCGTTGTTTAAAAATGTTCCTATTTATGAAATTTGTTTAGTCAAAAATCTAATATTTATAAAATTTGTTGCACGAAATTGCTCATATTGTGCTCATTATAAAATTCGTTGTCTGAGTAAATTTAATATTTATAAAATTCGCAGTATTAAAATTTATCAAATGATACAATTCGTTCAGCGAGAATGGACTATTTATGAAATTTGTTCCATCGGATTTTTGACAATTATAAAATGCCTTGCGTCGAGAAAGTATTTTTTTCAAATTTGTGGCGAAGAATTTTTTTGTTAATAAAATTCTATGCGTCGAAAATGTAACATTTTTTTTCATTTATAAAACTCGTTGCCTCGAATATTTAATACCTCTAAAGATCATTGTTTAAAAATGTTCCGATTTATAGAAATTGTTTAGTCGAAAATTTATTATTTATAAAATTCGTTCCATAGGATTTTTGCCAATTATAAAATGCATTGCATCTGGAAAGTAATTAACCATATTTTTGTTTTTTGGCTATAACTTCTGAACAAATCTTGATAGCGAATATTTTGGCCCCTCTAAAAATCCACCAAATTTCATTCAAATCGGAGGGGAACACTTGGGTTGGTTTCCTTGTAAGTCTTGATGAATTTAATAATATTCATTTTAATCTGACTGAGTAAATAATGAAATGAATGTTAAGAATATTAATAAAATGCATTGCATCAGGAAAGTAATTTTTCTCAAATTCGTGCTAAAGAATTGTTTTTTATTTATAAAATTATTTGCTTCCAAAATTAAATATTTATACAATTCATTGCATAGATGTTTTGTCTTTTATAAAACTTGTTTCTTCAAATATTCAATACCTCTAAAGTTCATTGCTTAAAAATGCCCCAATTTATGTAATTCGTTTAGTTGAAAATTTAATATTTATAAAATATATTGTAAAGAATTTATCGCATTTAAAAAATATCGAATATTTAATACCTTTAAAGTTCATTATTTAAAAATACTCCAATTAATAAAATTTATTTAGTCGAAAATTTGATGTCTATAAAATTTGTTTAGTCGAAAATGTATTATTTATAAAACTTTTTGCCTCGAATATTTAATACCGCTAAAGTTCATTGTTTAAAAATGCTCCGATTTATAAAATTTGTTTAGTTAAAAATTTATTATTTATTAAATTCGTTACATAGGATTTTTGTGAATTATAAAATGCATTGCACCAAGAAAGTAATTTTTCACAAATTCGTGGCAAAGAATTTTTTTTTTTATTTATAAAATTCTTTGCGTCCAAAATTTAATATTTATATAATTCATTGCATAGATGTTTTGTCATCTATAAAACTTGTTACTTCAAATATTCAATATCTCTAAAGTTTATTGCTTAAAAATGCTCTAAATTTATGAAATTCGTTTAGTTGAAAATTTAATATTTATAAAATTTATTGTAAAGAATTTATCGCATTTAAAAAAATATCGCATATTTAATACTCCTATTAATAACATTTATTTAGTCGAAAATTTGATGTCTATAAAATTTGTTGCCTCAAATATTTAATACCTCTGAAGTTCGTTGTTTAAAAATGCTCCTACTTATAAAATTTGCTTAGTCGAACATTTATTATTTATAAAATTGGTTGCCTCGAATATTTAATACCTCTAAAGTACATTGTTTAAAAAATTTCCTATTTATTAAATTTGTCTCTTATAAATTGATATTTATAAAATTCTTTTAGTCGAAAATTTATTGTTTATAAAATTTGTTGCCTGGAATATTTAATACCTCTGAAGTTCGTTGTCTAAAAATGCTCCTATTAAAAAAAAAATATTTTGTCAAAAATTTGATATTTATAAAATTTATTTTGTCGAAAAATAGTTATTTAAAAAAAATTGTTGCATATAATGCTTTCCATTTATAAAACTTGTTGCGTCGAAAATTGAATACTTTATAAAATTCGTTGTACAAAAACTGTGAGTATTTATATTTATCATGCTCATTATAACATTTGTTTTCGTAGTAAATTTAATATTTACTAAGTAAGTAAGTAATTACAATTTATGTAATTCGTTTAGTTGAGACTTTAATATTTATAAAATTAATTGTAAAGAATTGATCGCATTTATAAAAGTTGTTGCCTCGATTTTTTAATACCTCTAAAGTTCGTTGTTTAAAAATACTCCTATTTATAAAATTTGCTTAGACGAAAATTTGTTAAATAAAACACTGTTGCTTTGTTTGTATAACTTTTAAAACTTTATTATTTCCGTGACTATAGTTTCAGGAACTTCAACGTGCCATTATCAAACTTAAAGTAAATTAAAATACGATTTTACAGGTATTATATAGAAACAGAATTCCTTTGAAAACGAAAATTTGATATTTATGAACTTTGTTTAACCGATAATTTATTGTTTATAAAATTGATTGTATCGAATATTTAATACCTCTAAAGTTTATTGTTTAAAATTTTTTCTATTTATAAAATTTGTTTTGTCGAAAATTTATTGTTTATAAAATTTGTTGCCTGGAATATTTAATACCTCTAAAGTCCATTGTTTAAAAATGCTCCTATTTATAAACAATTTTTAGTCAAAAATTTTATATTCATAAAATTTGTTTGGTCAATTTTTTTTTAAATTTATCCCCTCGAATATTTAACACCTCTAAAGTTCCTTGTTTGAAAACGCTCGTATTTATAAAATTTGTTTAGTCGAAAATTTGATAGTTACAAAATTTGTTTAGACGAAAATTTATAATTTATAAAATTTGTTGTCTCGAATATTTAATACCTCTAAAGTTTATTGTTTTAAGATGCTCCTATTTATAAAATTTATTTAATCGAAAATTTGATATTTATAAAATTTGTTTAGACGAAAATTTATTATTTATAAAATTTGTCGTCTAGAATATTTAATACCTCTAAAGTTTCTTGTTTTAAAACGCTTCTATTTATAAAATTTGTTTAGTCGAAAATTTGATATTTATAAAATTTGTTTAGACGAAAACTTATTATTTATAAAATTTGTTTGGTCAAAAATTTACTATTTATAAAATTTGTTGCCTCGAATATTTAAAATCTCCAAAGTTCGTAGTTTTAAAAAGGCTCCTATTTGTAAAATTTGTTTAGTCGAAAATTTAATATTTACAAACGTTGTTTAGTCGAAAATTAATTATTTATAAAACTTGTTGCATAGAGTGCTTTCCATTTATAAAACTTGTTGTGTCGAAAATGGAATATTTTATAAAATTCATTGCACAAAAATGCTCGTATTATCATGCCCAATATAAAATTCGTTTTCGTATTAAATTTAATATTTAGTAAGTAAGTGTTTATTCCATGACTTAAACAATACAGTTTTACATTCGTCAAAATAAATATAACAAAGCCGTTGGTAACGATAACGAAATATTTACACAAAGGGTAGCACTTAAATATATAGAAAACATATAAATAATTTAGTAAAAGCCATAAGAAAAGAAATGCCATATTAAAGGCAGATGTATGAATAGCATAAATACATGGAAATATTATGTACGCGTATTTATAAAATTTGCTGCATGGAAACTCAACAAATGATATAATCTGTTGCCGCCAGAATGTACTATTTATAAAATTCGTTCCATAGAATTTTTGCCAATTATAAAATGCATTGCGTCGAGAAAATAATTTTTCTCAATTTTTTTTTATTTATAAAATTGGTTGCGTCAAAAATTTAATATTTGTATAATTCATTGCATACATGTTTTCTCATTTATAAAATTTGTTGCCTCGAATATTGAATACCTCTGAAGTTCATTGCTTAAAAATGCTCTAAATTTATGAAATTCGTTTAGTTGAACATTTAATATTTATCAAATTTGTTGTATAGAATTTATCACAGTTAAAAAATCAGTTGCCTCGAATTTTTTGTTCTTATATCTTACTTACAGTTATGACATGTTTGCATTTAAGCGAGCAATTATATAAATATTAACATATACACGCATGCATATACATACCTTGAGGCTCCTGGAGCGTACCTCTAAATTCATTTAAAACATTATTCACAAACGGATAAAGACTTAAAAGTGAATTTTTGAATTCACCTCTGTAAATATATTCTAAAGAGTAGCACGGATTTATTTTTTTAATAATAATGTTTATAAACAATTTTAATACTAATATTTCTGTAATTTAGAAAAAAAAATCCGTCGTACTCTGGGGTAGTTTATTTAAAATTTATTATTTAAATAATATTTTTCATATTTTTACACACGTACACTACCAAGTGAATTTAGATGCATATGTAACATTCATAAGTCATCGATGGTTGCCGTGGCTACATTCTATTCGAGGCCCTTAGGCCTAATTTTTAATAACTCTAAAGTTCGTTACTTAAAAATGTAAAAATTTATTTAGTCCAAAATTAAATATTTATAAAATTCGTTGCATACAATTTTTCCCATTTATAAAAGTTGTTGCATAGAAAAATACCTTTGAAATTTGTTGCATGAATATGCTCCTATGTATAAAATTTGTTTCTTGAAAAATTTAATATTAACAACATTCGCTATCAAATGATAAAATTCATTGTCAAATTTGTGGCATTGAAATGTTCTCCTATCATACAATTAAAGCGAGAATTTAGAGCTAATGTATCAAATTTATGGGCTGAATATATCATTCTACTACAAAAGATCAGGCCTTCAAAACAAAATATCCACATCGCATATATTGATATCGACACATGTTTGTAAAAAAATTTGAACCATAGATTCCATAACAAATTAGAGAGGACAGCTCTCGCGGTTGCGGCAACTGCGACAGCCAGCGTTTCTATTGTAAAATTTTAAACTGTAATTGTGCACCCTTAAGAAAATATTAAAAAATTGTAATTATAATATTCTCTTTTTCTTTTTCAAAATAGTCTGAGCCAAAAGAAGAAAAAGACCAGGTAAATAAATTAATTTAATCACCAGTTACGAATGAACTCAGCTCAGATCTAATATTTATAATTGATTGAAACGTCCTATTTACGGTATTGTTACAGTAATTAAATTTTCTGTCCAGATCAAAGGGCATTAATTGCAAATAATTATGGATCCGATTCGAAGGTCTAAACATAAATATATGCGGCGATTAAACATAGAACACATTGGAAATCCAGCTGCTCATTGATTGATTTATTATTCGGTTAACTAGATATCAAAATCGGACTTCATGACAAATGACAATACATTATTTTAATTTTATAACAATTACGTTTTAACAAACAAGATATTAAGGGACTTTATGTACATAGCATTTTTTTATTCAGGAATTTTCTTATTTTACAAAAATATGTATAGATTTATTTTTTAGGATTGTTGAAATGTTCAACAAATATAGATTTCGTGATAGACGATTTAAAAATTGAAATAACCAATTAAAAAACGGTTGTTTTCTAATTCTTACTATACTGTAAAGTGACCCACAGCATTCTGTTGTATTGCACAACATTTTCTTGTTAAATGTGCACAAAATTCTTGTAGGTATAAAATGTATGTATGTTAAAAATTGGCTTAAAGCCCTAGAGTTGATGGTTAAGTAGGTTAAACATAGTGCCTTTAGTTTTGCAATGTGCACTTTTTTGGGCGAGATTTTGGGAATTTTTCGCGATTAGTGCAAATTAGAGAAGTTGAAGTTCAAGATGCAATCTCAGATTCAGTGACGGTTCGCGGGATTTTTTCTGGTACGGCCGAGGAACAAGAGGTGGCAATACAGATAGGTGCGGTCACGCAGCCAGCCGTCTCTGCAACTGACCCTACCTATCTGTATTACCACCTCTTGTTCCTCGGCCGTACCAGAAAAAAACCTGCGAGCCATCACTGCTCAGATTAGTTTGTTCAAAACTGATATTAAAAATTCCGCAACAAGGCTGAAGAAGTTATTCGCCAAAGAATTGAGGCCATTCTAGTTTCCCAGTTTCCACTATGCAGCAATTGTCACAGAACTGTTGTTCACCATCGTCACAAGAAAAGAAGTGCCTTATGAATAAATTTCAAAATGGGGTGCACATTTTCAATCAACCTCTTGGCACCCTCCAGAAACTGACAGTTTCCCTCGGCGAGCGCATAGGGTAAATTTTAAGTTCCCGGCGCATTCACCATAAAGTCAATTCATAAATAATCTCATTTTAGTTGTCTGTAAATCGATGGTTAAGACTATTATAAGCTATCTAAGGGTTGAATTGTCTATAACCTAACCTAATAACTATAACATTACTTTTTTTAGATGTTTTATATAAATTTCAGGGCTTTCCATGCCAAAATTACCTTTTTTAGTGACGCTACTGAACTCCTGTTAGTTACCTTACGTTTTAAGTGCTGCCAACTATTTTAAGGTATACATATATTTTAATTTAAACATACATAAACACCCAGTTACCATTATACAGGGTTGGACAAATGTGTCGGTACACCGACTTTATGGCTAAACGTCTGTTTTTTTTTCTGCAGATGATGTCATATCTCAAAAGATAGGGTCTCTGTAGAAAAACAAAATACGTCACTAAATAGAATAAATAAAACTATACACATTTCCTTTTAAAGTGACAAGAAAACAACAGATGTTTAACCAGAAATCAGGTGTTTCGGCACATTTGCCCAACCCAATACATATGTGTTTATATCGAAATAAAATAACCCGAGAAATAATAAAATAAATCCATTGTCACTTTCAGTATTAAATATTAGCGCAACCTTTTTCGTTATCGCTTAACTTGAAATATCCCGAAATGAATTTCTGCGTTGTACGTCCCGCATGAAATATTAAGGGCGCGGAGAATAATTCAAACGCGAGGGCTATTTACCAAATGGGCCTAAAAGCGAATTTGACTTTCGAGATACATATTTAATTATTCATTCGGAGCCCGCTCTACTGGAGGTTTTCGGTCCCGTAGGCCCATTACGATATATAATCCTTGCTCTGAGATCACCCCGCAGGAATGGAATCGCTGACCCAGGCCGGGATGCCCTCCGTCCTAAACTACCACTTTACACTGTGTATTTAGGTTTACTGTACTGCTTCTTGTAGAAGCGGCAACTGTTAAATATAGACATTGAATACTATTGGAGTTGTTCGGGGATATTTACCGACAAACTCGCAATTTCCAATTAAAACTGGAGAGAGAGGTCATTCGGAGCGGAGAACTATTCTCAGGAAGGGGAGGGGGTGGGGGGTATTTAATTTAGTCGTATGTTGCGTCCAATTAGGGTTTCTGGTCAAGTCGGTTATACGGTAAATCATTGATGACTGAAAGCAATGAAAGAAATAAATAAATTATATGGGGACGAGTAGATGGCGTAGCAAACTATTCTACTATTTTATTTAAATTAATAGTTTGTTACCGGAGTAGCTCAGAAGGGTAGTAGACAGTTGGGTGACGCGTCAGCAAAGTAAACTCGAAAATGGAAAAAATCGAAAAAATCAACTTTTTTAATAATCATCGTAGAACATTGAAGTATACATTCTTTTTCATCAGAAGAACGTGAGAAATTGATTGGCGTCAAAAATTTCAGCTATCTTCAATAGTAAAAAAATTAACGTGTCACCATGAAAATTTTCAAAAAAATCGATTTTTCAGACTTTGAACGGCAGCAGCGGCTAAACGAAAACTCTAAATTGAACGCGGTTTTCAAATCCGTGCTCCTCGTGTTAAAATTAGTCGGATTCAATTAAATTTGGCGATTTTAATTTTTTTACGATAACCTGAAAAACTACCCAAGGGTCCCCCCTTCTTACTTTTTCTCAAAAATTGGCTTTGAAATAATTTCCTAAAGAAACCACTGATTCGATTCCGGGTTTCTACACATCACTGGAAAGATCCCTTCAAGACGCCTCGGAAAATGTACTTTCGCAAGAACAAATAACAATTTGAAGCCCGTGACGCGTCAGCAAAGAAAACTTGAAAATAGAAAAAAACCAAAAAATCAACTTTTTTAATAATTATTGTAGACCATTCTAGTACACCTTCTTTTTCATCAGAAGAACGAGAGAAATTGATTGCCGTTAAAAAATTTCAGCTACCTTTAATAGTAAAAAAATTAGCGTGTCACCATGAACATGTTTAAAAATTTTCAAAAAAATCGATTTTTCAGAATTTGATCGGCCGTAGCGGCTAAACGAAAACTCCAAATTGAACGCGGTTTTTAAATCTGGTCTCCTCGTGTGCAAATTAGTGGGATTCAATTAAAATTAGCGATTTAAAATTTTTGACGAAAACCTGAAAAACTACCCAAGCGTCCCCCCTTCTTACTTTTTATCAAAAATTGGTTTTGAAATAATTTCCTGAAGGAACCACTGGTTCGATTCCGGATTTCTACACATCACTGGAAAGATCCCTTCAAGACGCCTCGGAAAATATACTTTCGCAAGAACAAATGTCAATTTGAAGCCCGTGACGCGTCAGCAAAGAAAACTCGAAAATGGAAAAAATCAACTTTTTTAATAATCATCGTAGACCATTGAAGTGCATCTTCCTTTTCATCAGAAGAACGAGAGAAATTGATTGGCATTAAATTTTTTTAGCTATCTTCAATAGCGTGTCACCATGAACATTTAAAAAAATATTTTATTTATTCCCTATGCAGGACTCGATTTTTTATCGACTTTTCTACGACACAAAGCACATCCTTGCTTCCGGTCAAATTAATTTTTTTAAATTCTTTAAGATTAGTTGAGTCTCCGCATTGAAGTAATGATTGAAGATTCATCTTCAAATCTTTTTGGGGCAATTCGTTCTGTAATCTTTGCTTCAACATTGGAGAGATCAAATGGAGAATTACTTTCTTCATAGAAATTGATTGAACGTATATGCACTACAGGGGTCTTTGAGGACCCCACGTGTTGTTTGAAGGCGCAAAGATGCAAATTGTATACACGCAAAGTCATTAGAACACCTTCACCACTCAGTTCAAGCTGGTGACTTAGTTTTACGATATTTTAAAGTTTACAATAATTTAAATTACTTTTAAAAAAGAGTGGGGTCCTCTGGGACCCCTAAGTGCAGCTAAGGGTTAAAGTTCACTTAATTTACGTTATAGTTTATAGTTTAGGTGGAATACTGTATCTTTTCGCATATTAAAAACATCGAATTTATTACAACTATCGAGAACAGTGTTAGATGTGTGTACCCTATCCTAAAATCTAACCAATAAAATTAAAAATAAGGCGGTTTTCGGTGAATATCAAGGAAATGTTGATTTTGTTTCTGATGCAAATTTAGCAATTTGTCAAATTTCTATTTTGTGTTCGACTCATTGGAGAATGGGATAGAGTCCACACACCGCTCTGTGTTCTACCACATTCCACATACCAGAAACAATGAAATGATAATAGCACTTGGTTGTTTTACAATATTAAAATATTATTTATTTATAAGCCGACATATTTGAGTCTCTCGACAATTGTCGATCATTTTTAAGTAAAACAACCAAGCGCTATTATCATTTCATTACTCAAAATGAGAAATCAATAAAACGTATACCAGAAACAATTCTACAATTCTAAATAGTGCATTCCAACGGAACAGTGCCAACAATTAATTTAAGAGCGGGGAATTCAAATTCGAAAGCAAAATTGGTGCTGGTTTCACCTCCGAATTTCAAGGTTACATTCAGGAAGACTTCCTGGCGGAATAAACTCATTCCCACTAATCAGATATTCGGTCTGCTAATAAAAGCATGGGACACACTAGAAATAATTCTTACTGATGGTTTACAGCGTAATAATGCTTATAACTGTCAATTTAAGGCGCGGGGAATTCAAGTGCTGCTGATCTGTTGCATTTTGGAAGTTTGTAAAATTACTGTTTTGTTAACCAGCTGGAATGTTAAGTAGGAACCACCCATTTCGGGTTTCACCTTCGAGTTTCAAAGTCACATTTGGAAAGACTTCTTGGCTCTGAATCGGTTAATTTCGGTCTGATAATAATGACATTATTATAATAGATATAATAAGTGCATTACAACGGAATGTCAAGTGACAATTTAAGGGTGGGAATTTAACTTAAAGTGCTGCTGGTTTCAATTCCAATTTTCAAGGTCACGTTCGGGATGACTTCGCTACTTTCTCTGAATAAGCTAATTTAGATATTTTAAACAAATTAGAAACAACTTTACTTGTTGCAGAAAGGATTGGATAAATACAAGAAAACGAAATGTAGCCTGAATATATGAATATTCAACCTGTTCGTTAAATTGCAAGCAAAAAATTAAGTCTTACTAAGACTATAAACAAATTGTTTCAATAAGTTATTTGTTTATAGTCTTAGTAAGACTTAATTTTTTGCTTGCAGATTAACGAACAGGTTGAATATTCATATATTCAGGCTACATTTCGTTTTCTTGTATTTAGATATTTTAGTTAGATAATAATAATATGAGACTAAAACCAAATACTAAAATGAATTGTAAATAGTGCATGCATCTACCCACCAAAAATTGTTTTTGGTGGATGGGCGCTCGAACGGACTTCTCCTTACCAGGGGCGGCTCGTTATCTAGAGCCAAGGAGCCATGGCACTACCTGTAATTTCAAGCTAAGCAAGAATTTGTAATTAATTCTTAAAACACTTTTTCGCCAGCTATTTTGGTCTAGGAAGATAAACCGTTCTTTCTTTCTTCAAAAAAGGAGTAGGGGTATATTGTATAAGTGGCTCTATCATCAACATGTTCCACGAGCTGCCACTGACTAAGTGTATTTTGACATAATCATAATCTAGAATGTGTTTTGAGTGCATTTGAAAAGTTTCAAGTCGATGGAAATTGTTTTTATATTTTTTTTAACAGCAGGAAATTTTTACAAATTTTCTTAACTCTACGCTCGGTTCGCTACGAAAATTCAAAATCTACGTTTGGAGCATTGAATGGATTTTGACATAATCACAATCTAGAATGTGTTTTAAGTATATTTGAAAAGTTTCAAGTCGATGGCAATTGTTTTTATATTTTTTTTAACAGCAGGAAATTTTTACAAATTTTCTTAACTCTATGCTTGATTCGTTACGAAAATTCAAAATCTACGGTTGAAGCATTGAATGGATTTTGACATAATCATAATCTAGAATGTGTTTTGAGTGCATTTGAAAAGTTTCAAGTCGATGGCAATCGTTTTTATATTTTTTTCAACAGCAGGAAATGTTTACAAATTTTCTTAACTCTACGCTCGGTTCGTTACGAAAATTTAAAATCTACAGTTGAAGCATTGAATGGATTTTGACATAATCACAATCCAGACTGTGTTTTGAGTGCATTTGAATAGTTTCAAGTCGATGGCAATTGTTTCTATATTTTTTTCAACTGCAGGAAATTTTTATAAATTTTCTTAATTCTACGCTCGGTTCGCTACGAAAATTCAAAATCTACGTTTGGAGCATTGAATGGATTTTGACATAATCAGAATCCAGACTGTGTTTTGAGTGCATTTGAAAAGTTTCAAGTCGATGGCAATCGTTTTTATATTTTTTTCAACAGCAGGAAATGTTTACAAATTTTCTTAACTCTACGCTCGGTTCGTTACGAAAATTTAAAATCTACAGTTGAAGCATTGAATGGATTTTGACATAATCACAATCTAGAATGTGTTTTGAGTGCATTTGAAAAGTTTCAAGTCGATGGCAATTGTTTTTATATTTTTTTCAACAGCAGGAAATGTTTACAAATGTTCTTAACTCTACGCTCGGTTCGTTACGAAAATTCAAAATTTACGGTTGAAGCAATGAATGGATTTTGACATAATCACAATCCAGACTGTGTTTTGAGTGCATTTGAAAAGTTTCAAGTCGATGGCAATCGTTTTTATATTTTTTTCAACAGCAGGAAATGTTTACAAATTTTCTTAACTCTACGCTCGGTTCGTTACGAAAATTCAAAATTTACGGTTGAAGCAATGAATGGATTTTGACATAATCACAATCCAGACTGTGTTTTGAGTGCATTTGAAAAGTTTCAAGTCGATGGCAATCGTTTTTATATTTTTTTCAACAGCAGGAAATGTTTACAAATGTTCTTAACTCTACGCTCGGTTCGTTACGAAAATTCAAAATTTACGGTTGAAGCAATGAATGGATTTTGACATAATCACAATCCAGACTGTGTTTTGAGTGCATTTGAAAAGTTTCAAGTCGATGGCAATCGTTTTTATATTTTTTTCAACAGCAGGAAATGTTTACAAATGTTCTTAACTCTACGCTCGGTTCGTTACGAAAATTCAAAATTTACGGTTGAAGCAATGAATGGATTTTGACATAATCACAATCCAGACTGTGTTTTGAGTGCATTTGAAAAGTTTCAAGTCGATGGCAATTGTTTTTATATTTTTTTCAACAGCAGGAAATTTTTACAAATTTTCTTAACTCTACGCTCGGTTCGCTACGAAAATTCAAAATCTACGTTTGGAGCATTGAATGGATTTTGACATAATCACAATCTAGAATGTGTTTTAAGTATATTTGAAAAGTTTCAAGTCGATGGCAATTGTTTTTATATTTTTTTTAACAGCAGGAAATTTTTACAAATTTTCTTAACTCTATGCTTGATTCGTTACGAAAATTCAAAATCTACGGTTGAAGCATTGAATGGATTTTGACATAATCATAATCTAGAATGTGTTTTGAGTGCATTTGAAAAGTTTCAAGTCGATGGCAATCGTTTTTATATTTTTTTCAACAGCAGGAAATGTTTACAAATTTTCTTAACTCTACGCTCGGTTCGTTACGAAAATTTAAAATCTACAGTTGAAGCATTGAATGGATTTTGACATAATCACAATCTAGAATGTGTTTTGAGTGCATTTGAAAAGTTTCAAGTCGATGGCAATTGTTTTTATATTTTTTTCAACAGCAGGAAATGTTTACAAATGTTCTTAACTCTACGCTCGGTTCGTTACGAAAATTCAAAATTTACGGTTGAAGCAATGAATGGATTTTGACATAATCACAATCCAGACTGTGTTTTGAGTGCATTTGAAAAGTTTCAAGTCGATGGCAATCGTTTTTATATTTTTTTCAACAGCAGGAAATGTTTACAAATGTTCTTAACTCTACGCTCGGTTCGTTACGAAAATTCAAAATTTACGGTTGAAGCATTGAATGGATTTTGACATAATCACAATCTAGAATGTGTTTTGAGTGCATTTGAAAAGTTTCAACTCGATGGCAATTGTTTCTATATTTTTTCCAACAGCAGGAAATTTTTACAAATTTTCTTAACTCTACGCTCGGTTCGCTACGAAAATTCGAAATCTACGGTTGAAGCATTGAATGGATTTTGACATAATCACAATCTAGAATGTGTTTTGAGTGCATTTGAAAAGTTTCAAGTCGATGGCAATTGTTTTTAATTTTTTTTTCAACAGCAGGAAATTTTTACAAATTTTCTTAACTCTACGCTCGGTTCGCTTCCAAAATTCAAAATCTACGGTTGGAGCATTGAATGGATTTTGACATAATCATAATTTAGAATGTGTTTTAAGTACATTTGAAAAGTTTCAAGTCGATGGCAATTGTTTTTATATTTTTTCCAACAGCAGGAAATTTTTACAAATTTTCTTAACTCTACGCTCAGTTTTTCAGACTTTGAACGGCCGTAGCGGCTAAACGAAAACTCAAAATTGAACGCGAATTTCAAATCTGTGCTCGTCGTGTGCAAATTAGTCAGTTTCAATTAAAATTGGCAGTTTAAAATTTTTGACGAAAACCTGCAAAACTACCCAAGGGTCCCCCCTTCTTACTTTTTCACAAAAATTGGCTTTGAAATAATTTCCTGAAGAAACCGCTGGTTCGATTCCGGGTTTCTACACATCACTGGAAAGATCCCTTCAAGACGCTTCGGAAAATGTACTTTCGCAATAACAAATGTCAATTTGAAGTCCGTGACGCGTCAGCAAATAAAACTCGAAAATGAAAAAAATCGAAAAAATCAACTTTTTTAATAATGATCGCAGAACATTGTAGTACACCTTCTTTTCATCAGAAGAATGAAAGAAATTGATTGGCGTCAAAAAATTTCAGCTGGCTTCAATAGTAAAAAATTAGCCTGTCATCATGAACAAAAAACAAAATTTTTCGGACTTTGAACGGCCGTAGCATCTAAACGAAAACTCTAAATTGAACGCGGTTTTCAAATCTGTGCTCCTTGTGTGTGAATTAGTCGGATTCAATTAAAATTGGCGATCTAAAATTTTTGACGAAAACCTGAAAAACCACTCAAGGGTCCCCCCTTCTTACTTTTTCTCAAAAATTGGCTTTGAAATAATATCCTGAAGAAACCACAGGTTCGATTCCGGATTTCTACACATCACTGGAAAGATCCTTTTAAGACGCCTTGGAAAATGTATAGTCGCAAGAACAAATGTCAATTTGAAGCCCGTGAAGCGTCAGCAAAGAAAACTCGAAAATGGAAAAAATCGAAAAAATCAACTTTTTTAATAAATATCGTAGACCATTGTAGTGCACCATCAGATCATCAGAAGAACGGGAGAAATTGATTGGCGTCAAAAAACTTCAGCTGTCTTCAATAGTAAAAAAAATTAGCGTGTCACCATGAACATTTTTCAAAAAAATCTATTTTTTCAGACTTTGATCGGGCGTAGCGGCTAAACGAAAACTCCAAATTGAACGCGGTTTTTAAATCTGTGCTCCTCGTGTGCAAATTAGTCGGATTCAATTAAAATTGGCGATTAAAAATTTTTGACGAAAACCTGAAAAACTGCCCTTACTTTTTGTCAAAAATTGGCTTTGAAATAATTTCCTGAAAAAACCACTGGTTCGATTCCGGATTTCTACACATCACTGGAAATATCTCTTCAAGACGCCTCGGAAAATGTACTTTCGCAAGAGCAAATGTCAATTTGAATCCCGTGACGCGTCAGCAAAGAAAACTCGAAAATAGAAAAAATCAAAAAAATCAACTTTTTTAATAATCATCGTAGACCATTGAAGTACATGTTCTTTTTCATCATAAGAACGAGAGAAATTGATTCGCGTTAAAAAAAAAATTTCAACTATCTTCAATGACACAAAAAATAGGGTATAGAATAAGTCAAAACGTTCGATTTGCATTTAAAATATGATTTAAATTGAAAATAAACCATGAAAGCGTAAATATAAATGATACTATCAAATCGGAGAAAGTAACATGATGGCCCATCACCATTTTTTTTTTAGAAATTTTTGAAGGTTGCGACCTTTGGGGATTGAAACGGGGTGAAGGGTATTTAAAAAAAAATACCTTTCGACGACTTTGATCTTAGAATTTTGTCTTCTATATGTGTAGTTTTTGAATTTGAAGTATAATTTTTCCATCTTTCAAAATTTTGATGTTTGTTTTAAACATCAGTTTCATCCGATTCTACAAAACGCTCGGTGTACATTTAAAATATGATTTCAATTGAAAATAAACCATGAAAGCGTAGGAATAAATGATACCAACAAGTCGGAGAAAGTAACATGATGGCCAAATCACCATTTTTTACTTTTCCTAATCAATAGTAAACAAAAAAAAATATTCACCACAAACGTGACATTTCCGTTAAGGTAAAATGGAGTCCAAGGGCGGTGGGTAGGCTCTATTTTACAATCCAATCTGTTGCCCACACGCCAAGGTTTTCGGATAAGAATAAGTTACTCAAGAAGAGATAGTCTTTAGTGTTTATATGTATTGATTTTCACAGGTAAACTCCCGTTTTGAAATCCATAAATTGGAAGCTGAGATGGGGACCACCCACCGCCCTTGATGTTTTCATCTATTTCTACTGCAACATCACTTTTCGTATTGCTTTCAACTTCTTCAATGAATTGCTGAAGAAACTTCTCTAACCTAAGAAGTATTTGTGGTTTGAATTT
Organism: Ocypus olens; assembly: GCA_910593695.2. Lineage (NCBI taxonomy): Eukaryota > Metazoa > Arthropoda > Insecta > Coleoptera > Staphylinidae > Ocypus > Ocypus olens. The sequence continues at coordinate 3,033,407 of OU343053.1, read as the reverse complement.
TTGTGGTGCCGTATCCTACGATCCAACTTGTTGACCACACGCCAAGGTTTCTGGCAAAACATAAGTTATTCAACAAGAGATAGCATTCAGTGTCTCTTTCTTCAACGCGTCAAACAGTGCCATAATGGACTTTGAAAGTTTATATTATCTATTTAGTTTGGGCGGACCTGAGAAAAAAAATTAATAAAAAGTTATAAACAATTTTACCCAAAATTTAATGCGTTAAATCGTTTAAGTAGACTCTTATCTACACGTTAATGTAAAAAAATCAAATTTAAAAAGCGTCAAACAGTGCCATATTGGACTTTGAATTCTTGTCATTTTAAAAAGAGAGATCCCGTGGACTTGAGAGAAAATAATTGAAATTGTAAATTGACTGTACATCTATAGGCTAATGTTAATTACATTCTCAGCGTTTGATTTATTATAAATCATTAGAAATTGAAGAAATTTTTATTTGGTGGTGGAGGTGCCAGGAAATCCGTGGCTGAAAAATCCGTGGCTATCTTCACATCGGTTGTGAAATCCACCGTTAAGATTTTTATTTGTAATGATTTTTATGTAGGACTAAAAATTAAGTTTACAATCAAAAACCACGCCGGGGTCTTTTATTTCAATTACTTTATACAATTCAACGCCATCTACATTATGTCAAGGAAGAGATGTTACTACTCTCTCAGAAAGTGATAGGTATTGACATTAGGCCTAGATACTGTATAAATTAGAGGTGGGCGAAATGACACTTTTTTGTGAGTCCACTGATCGTGAAGAGTCGACTGAAAAGAGTCGTTTATTGAAGTGAGTCTTGTCTGAAACAATTAAAAAGTATGTCTGAGAAAAAGGTTATCACTTTTAATAATAATAATAATTTTAATAAGATTCGTACTTCTCTAATTTCATGACTCAAAATGAGTCAGGACATTTACACATGAGTCACTTGTCCAACGACTCGACCCATTTCTAAGAATCGACTCACTCATGAGTTACCCACCTGTAGTACGAATATCTTCATGGGTTGTCATTTCAGAGTTGAGCGTTACATTTTCGTAATCTGTTCAATAAGAGTCTACACAGCATACATAATATTTCAGAGAAACACCATTATCGTAACTATCCAAAGAGATTTTTCATATTTTTTCCAACTAATTCATTCATTACTTATATAAACACGTCGAGCTTTTTATGGCATCCTTAAATATTTCCGCGCTCCACCGAACTCCGTGCTTACTGTTTACAGACCTGAACGGAACCGAGTTTTTCATAACTCCACCCAAACGATTCTGCCTACAAATTGCCTTCGAGGAGGATAATTGTCGTTTCGCCCCCCCTCCCTCTCCAAGAGCTCGTTATCCCGAGCGAAGAATTAAAGGGGAATCTTTAACCTGCAATCGGGCAAGACATGCGATCCCGAAATTGTCAATTACTGCCCCCTGCTTACAGGACCCATTCCAACTATTAATCATCCGCGTCGAGTACTTCCTGAAAATTTTTGCTCGATCGGGAAAATACGATTATTAAAAAAAGTGGGATTTATTGTAAGGTTGTTATTATCGGGGATTTTGCAAAACACGATGATTTATCAGGTGTTTGTGTGAAAATTTCCTTTTAAAATTTACGACTAATTTAAAAATAGAGTGTGCGGGAAAGTTGTAATATGTTTTGAATAATTATGCTATTATTGATGAATAATGGTGGTCGCGTTTCGAAAATCTTCAGATCTTAAATTGTATTCAAAGTCACCACAGAATCAATAAAATTAAATATATGATGGTTTACGTCAACAATGTAGTCTAAAAATAAAATATACAAATAAACACGTATTCCATGAATGTGCGATCTAACCTTCCTTTTCCTATTATCACCATGTAAAATTGGCAAATTTTTCGGACATATATCTCCGGTAATAAGCGGTAAAAAAATCCAACAAATTTTCATTGCTATCCTAAATGCAAAAACCATCTTTTCTGTGTTCGGTGCTCGTAAGGCTGGCATTCAGGCAGGAAGAATCAGAACTCAAAACTTCAAATATTCGAAGATCCTAATCTTCGAAATTTCGAATCATTGAAACTTTGAAATTTTGAAACTTCAATCTTCGAAGCTTCAAACCTTCGAAATTGGGAATTTTCGAAGAAAAATTCCAGCCCTAGTTGCTATAAACGTTTTGTGTAGATTTTTTAAACTCTTGCAAATATTTTTTTTTTCACTTCTTATAAAAATTCGAAGCTTATCTTTAAATATTCGAAGCTTCGAAAATTCAATCTTCCTAGATTTTCTAGGAATCTTCGATGATTTTAATCTTTGAAATTGAAAGTCTTCAAAGACAAATTCTAGGGCTGGAATTGCTATAAACTTTTTAAACTTTCTTGCAATTTTTTCTTTCTTTCAACTTCTTCTTATGGTATTGCGCATACGTGGCTAATTGCATGAATTTTCCGTTAAGAATTTCGTAACTGTTGATTTGTTTTTGGGGTATTTTAGGACGTGTTTATTTACAATATTTTGAGTTTCCATTTTACATTTATAACGCTTCAGAATATTACTACTAAACTGGATTGCCAGGATTTTTAGATTCATGAAAGTTTTGCGAATAAGTTGCTTTCCCACTACTGCTCCAGAAACAAGATGCTTTCCAATAGAATCTCTTCCTTCCACTATTATTTCTTCTGTTATTTTTTTGCATAAAGAATAGTATATTTATTAAATGAGTGAGAAAGTTGGCCATTGCCACGAGGTTGAAGTTTGCAACACGAGCCGTAGGCTAGTGTTATAATATAATAGTGTTATTAATACTATAGTTTTTCGCATCATATTAAATAATTACCTAAAGATTTTTCTGTATGATTAATTAATTTCTCACTTAACCCGTGGTGAAACATAATTATATAATTTGATTAATTAAAACACTCGATGTCTCTCCAGGAGAGACAAATAAAATCAGTGAAATAAAACCAAGTGTTTTAATTAATCAAAGATTTTTCTGGTCATATTAAATTGTAACGAATAATTTTTCTATTTGAAAATTGCGGCAGTTCGCTGGCAAACAAATCGTAACCATAGTAACAACGAAACTGTTGAGAAAGTAAAATCGTCGTCATGCCATTGGCTGAAACCTGTTGGGCAATGGAACCGCTATCATCTGATTGGACGTCACTTGTGGAGAAAATGATTCGGCCGAATAATGGACAACTTTCTCAATTAAAAATGATTTAACAACGTATATATTATTTAATAAGATGCGAAAACGAGATATTTTCGTTATTAATCTTTCACATTTTCGCAAACCTCTTTGTAGTTTTTTTTTTGTTTCTCTTTTTTTCCATTTCCAATTGTCTACAAACTTTCGAACAATTTAACTGACTTTCTTTCATCCTAATAATAATAATAATAATAATAATAATACTTTAATGCCCAACAGGAACCAACCAAATTACAAGGCATACTATACAAATAAATTCAAAAAAACGAAATATAGCCTGAATATATAAATATTCAACCTGTCCGTAACTACATATATACAGTATATGTATAATAAATAAAATATAAAAATATAAAATATAACATAAAACATAAAAGAAAAAAAATAAACAAAGTTAGAGAAAAATATCCGCAAAACATTTATCAGCACAACGACATAACACCGTAATCGGGGCTCACAGCAAAAAAAAAAAAAATTCGCATTGCTTAAATTATTACTTAATATTTATTTGGTTCACTTGTTCCACTAAACTTCGTTTTGCCTCTTTTCACTTTTTCTTTTGTGCTCTGTGTTCTCTAGGTTTCATGTCTGCTATTTTTTAAATGTTACTAGCTGCTCGTTTTGCTGCACTCCTTTTTCCCACCTCTTCACCTTGCAAGTGTTTCTCAGGATAAAGCAAAAATCAAAGCAATTTTTGCTTTTTGTCTTCTTTTCTTCTCTCTTTCTTTGTAATAATTCTTTTACTGATATTTTTTTGGCTGTGTGCAGTTTTACTTTAAAATCTACTATATCGATTTTTTTTTCATGTCAAACGTATACAATCTTCTACAAATAAAACAAAAAAGTGTATTTTAAAAGCAAATATAATGTTTAAACTAACATATACAGTGCGCGCCTCAAGTTTGGAATATATTCAGTAAAAACGAAATGAAATATTTTTCGAAAAAATCCTTGTACAGGTCGGTTTTCTCTTATGAAAATAAACATTTTTACATAAAAGTTGATTTTCGGTCGCCATTTGTTTTTGAGCAATGACGTCAGCCATTTTGTTTTTAAATGGCAACCCCCTATTTTTGTTTTTGATTTTTAGAGATCTTTTCATTGTCGAACTGGCAGTATAAAAATGTTACCATCTTACATCAGAAATTTTTCGAGTAAATGACAATTGAACTTGATATTTAGAGTTAAAAAGATAAGTCCAAAAGGGCGCTCAAAAAATTTAATTAAATGTTTTTAGTGCCGTTTTTATAGATTTTTTAACACATACAAACCGTCAAAGAAACGTAAAAATGTTTGGAAATATATTTTTTTTAAATACCGAACAGACAACTGATGCGAAAAAAAAGTATATACAGTTATAATTTAATTTATACAGTGCCTTTATGAAAGTTTATTTAACAAATGCAAATCGTCAAAAAATTGTGAAAAAGGTTGGATATATATATATATATATATATATATTTTTAATATCGAACAAATAACTGATGTTTGGTTGGCATTAAAAAAATCATAAGTCCAAAAAGGCGTTAAAAAAATAGTATTTAATTTAAGTAATGTCTTTATGGAAGTATATTTAACAAATGCTAATTATCAAAAAACTGTGAAAATGATTGGATATATATTTTTTTTAATATCGAACAAATAACTGATGTTTGGTTGGCATTAAAAAAATCATAAGTCCAAAAGGGCGTTAAAAAGTTTTGATTTAATTTATGTATTGCCTTTATGGTAGTATATTTAACAAATGCTAACCATCAAAAAACTATGAAAATGATTGGATATATATTTTTTTTAATATCAAACAAATAACTGATGTTTGGTTGGCATTAAAAAAATCATAAGTCCAAAAAGGCGTTAAAAAATTAGTATTTAATTTAAGTAATGTCTTTATGGAAGTATATTTAACAAATGCTAATTATCAAAAAACTGTGAAAATGATTGGATATATATTTTTTTTAATATCGAACAAATAACTGATGTTTGGTTGGCATTAAAAAAATCATAAGTCCAAAAGGGCGTAAAAAATTTTGATTTAATTTATGTAGTGCCTTTATGGTAGTATATTTAACAAATGCTGACCATCAAAAAACTGTGAAAATGATTGGATATATATATTTTTTAATATCAAACAAATAACTGATGTTTGGTTGGCATTAAAAAAATCATAAGTCCAAAAGGGCGTTAAAAAATTTTGATTTAATTTATGTAGTGCCTTTATGGTAGTATATTTAACAAATGCTAACCATCAAAAAACTGTGAAAATGATTGGATATATATTTTTTTTAATATCAAACAAATAACTGATGTCTGGTTGGCATTAAAAAAATCATAAGTCCAAAAGGGCGTTAAAAAGTTTTGATTTAATTTATGTAGTGCCTTTATGGGAGTATATTTAACAAATGCTAACCATCAAAAAACTGTGAAAATGATTGGATATATATTTTTTTTAATATCAAACAAATAACTGATGTCTGGTTGGCATTAAAAAAATCATAAGTCCAAAAGGGCGTTAAAAAGTTTTTATTTAATTTATGTAGTGCCTTAATGGGAGTATATTTAACAAATGCTAACCGTCAAAAAACTGTGAAAATGTTTGGATATATATTTTTTTTAATATCGAACAAATAACTGATGTTTGGTTGGCATTAAAAAAATCATAAGTCCAAAAGGGCGTTAAAAAGTTTTGATTTAATTTATGTATTGCCTTTATGGAAGTATATTTAACAAATGCTAACCATCAAAAAACTATGAAAATGATTGGATATATATTTTTTTTAATATCAAACAAATAACTGATGTTTGGTTGGCATTAAAAAAATCATAAGTCCAAAAAGGCGTTAAAAAATTAGTATTTAATTTAAGTAATGTCTTTATGGAAGTATATTTAACAAATGCTAATTATCAAAAAACTGTGAAAATGATTGGATATATATTTTTTTTAATATCGAACAAATAACTGATGTTTGGTTGGCATTAAAAAAATCATAAGTCCAAAAGGGCGTAAAAAATTTTGATTTAATTTATGTAGTGCCTTTATGGTAGTATATTTAACAAATGCTGACCATCAAAAAACTGTGAAAATGATTGGATATATATATTTTTTAATATCAAACAAATAACTGATGTTTGGTTGGCATTAAAAAAATCATAAGTCCAAAAGGGCGTTAAAAAATTTTGATTTAATTTATGTAGTGCCTTTATGGTAGTATATTTAACAAATGCTAACCATCAAAAAACTGTGAAAATGATTGGATATATATTTTTTTTAATATCAAACAAATAACTGATGTCTGGTTGGCATTAAAAAAATCATAAGTCCAAAAGGGCGTTAAAAAGTTTTGATTTAATTTATGTAGTGCCTTTATGGGAGTATATTTAACAAATGCTAACCATCAAAAAACTGTGAAAATGATTGGATATATATTTTTTTTAATATCAAACAAATAACTGATGTCTGGTTGGCATTAAAAAAATCATAAGTCCAAAAGGGCGTTAAAAAGTTTTGATTTAATTTATGTAGTGCCTTTATGGGAGTATATTTAACAAATGCTAACCATCAAAAAACTGTGAAAATGATTGGATATATATTTTTTTTAATATCAAACAAATAACTGATGTCTGGTTGGCATTAAAAAAATCATAAGTCCAAAAGGGCGTTAAAAAGTTTTGATTTAATTTATGTAGTGCCTTTATGGGAGTATATTTAACAAATGCTAACCATCAAAAAACTGTGAAAATGATTGGATATATATTTTTTTTAATATCAAACAAATAACTGATGTCTGGTTGGCATTAAAAAAATCATAAGTCCAAAAGGGCGTTAAAAAGTTTTTATTTAATTTATGTAGTGCCTTAATGGGAGTATATTTAACAAATGCTAACCGTCAAAAAACTGTGAAAATGTTTGGATATATATTTTTTTTAATATCGAACAAATAACTGATGTTTGGTTGGCATTAAAAAAATCATAAGTCCAAAAGGGCGTTAAAAAGTTTTGATTTAATTTATGTATTGCCTTTATGGAAGTATATTTAACAAATGCTAACCATCAAAAAACTATGAAAATGATTGGATATATATTTTTTTTAATATCAAACAAATAACTGATGTTTGGTTGGCATTAAAAAAATCATAAGTCCAAAAAGGCGTTAAAAAATTAGTATTTAATTTAAGTAATGTCTTTATGGAAGTATATTTAACAAATGCTAATTATCAAAAAACTGTGAAAATGATTGGATATATATTTTTTTTAATATCGAACAAATAACTGATGTTTGGTTGGCATTAAAAAAATCATAAGTCCAAAAGGGCGTAAAAAATTTTGATTTAATTTATGTAGTGCCTTTATGGTAGTATATTTAACAAATGCTGACCATCAAAAAACTGTGAAAATGATTGGATATATATATTTTTTAATATCAAACAAATAACTGATGTTTGGTTGGCATTAAAAAAATCATAAGTCCAAAAGGGCGTTAAAAAATTTTGATTTAATTTATGTAGTGCCTTTATGGTAGTATATTTAACAAATGCTAACCATCAAAAAACTGTGAAAATGATTGGATATATATTTTTTTTAATATCAAACAAATAACTGATGTCTGGTTGGCATTAAAAAAATCATAAGTCCAAAAGGGCGTTAAAAAGTTTTGATTTAATTTATGTAGTGCCTTTATGGGAGTATATTTAACAAATGCTAACCATCAAAAAACTGTGAAAATGATTGGATATATATTTTTTTTAATATCAAACAAATAACTGATGTCTGGTTGGCATTAAAAAAATCATAAGTCCAAAAGGGCGTTAAAAAGTTTTGATTTAATTTATGTAGTGCCTTCATGGGAGTATATTTAACAAATGCTAACCATCAAAAAACTGTGAAAATGATTGGATATATATTTTTTTTAATATCAAACAAATAACTGATGTCTGGTTGGCATTAAAAAAATCATAAGTCCAAAAGGGCGTTAAAAAGTTTTTATTTAATTTATGTAGTGCCTTAATGGGAGTATATTTAACAAATGCTAACCGTCAAAAAACTGTGAAAATGTTTGGATATATATTTTTTTTAATATCGAACAAATAACTGATGTTTGGTTGGCATTAAAAAAATCATAAGTCCAAAAGGGCGTTAAAAAGTTTTGATTTAATTTATGTATTGCCTTTATGGTAGTATATTTAACAAATGCTAACCATCAAAAAACTGTGAAAATGATTGGATATATATTTTTTTTAATATCAAAGAAATAACTGATGTTCGGTTGGCATTAAAAAAATCATAAGTCCAAAAGGGCGTTAAAAAATTTTGATTTAATTTATGTAGTGCCTTTATGGTAGTATATTTAACAAATGCTGACCATCAAAAAACTGTGAAAATGATTGGATATATATATTTTTTAATATCAAACAAATAACTGATGTTTGGTTGGCATTAAAAAAATCATAAGTCCAAAAGGGCGTTAAAAAGTTTTTATTTAATTTATGTAGTGCCTTAATGGGAGTATATTTAACAAATGCTAACCGTCAAAAAACGGTGAAAATGTTTGGATATATATTTTTTTTAATATCGAACAAATAACTGATGTTTGGTTGGCATTAAAAAAATCATAAGTCCAAAAGGGCGTTAAAAAGTTTTGATTTAATTTATGTAGTGCCTTTATGGGAGTATATTTAACAAATGCTAACCATCAAAAAACTGTGAAAATGATTGGATATATATTTTTTTTAATATCAAACAAATAACTGATGTCTGGTTGGCATTAAAAAAATCATAAGTCCAAAAGGGCGTTAAAAAGTTTTTATTTAATTTATGTAGTGCCTTAATGGGAGTATATTTAACAAATGCTAACCGTCAAAAAACTGTGAAAATGTTTGGATATATATTTTTTTTAATATCGAACAAATAACTGATGTTTGGTTGGCATTAAAAAAATCATAAGTCCAAAAGGGCGTTAAAAAGTTTTGATTTAATTTATGTATTGCCTTTATGGTAGTATATTTAACAAATGCTAACCATCAAAAAACTGTGAAAATGATTGGATATATATTTTTTTTAATATCAAAGAAATAACTGATGTTCGGTTGGCATTAAAAAAATCATAAGTCCAAAAGGGCGTTAAAAAATTTTGATTTAATTTATGTAGTGCCTTTATGGTAGTATATTTAACAAATGCTGACCATCAAAAAACTGTGAAAATGATTGGATATATATATTTTTTAATATCAAACAAATAACTGATGTTTGGTTGGCATTAAAAAAATCATAAGTCCAAAAGGGCGTTAAAAAGTTTTTATTTAATTTATGTAGTGCCTTAATGGGAGTATATTTAACAAATGCTAACCGTCAAAAAACGGTGAAAATGTTTGGATATATATTTTTTTTAATATCGAACAAATAACTGATGTTTGGTTGGCATTAAAAAAATCATAAGTCCAAAAGGGCGTTAAAAAGTTTTGATTTAATTTATGTAGTGCCTTTATGGGAGTATATTTAACAAATGCTAACCATCAAAAAACTGTGAAAATGATTGGATATATATTTTTTTTTAATGTCGAACAAATAACTGATGTTTGGTTAACGTTAAAAAAATCATAAGTCCAAAAGGGCGTTAAAAAGTTTTTATTTAATTTGTGTAGTGCCTTTATGGGAATATATTTAACAAATGTTAACCATCAAAAAACCATGCAAATGATTGGATATATATTTTTTTTAATATCGAACAAATAACTAATGTTTGGTTGGCGTTAAAAAAATCATAAGTCCAAAAGGGCGATTGAAATTTTTAATTCAATGTATGCTGTGCCTTTATGAAAGTATATTTGATAAATGCAAGTCGTCAAAAAACTGCGAAAATGTTTCGAAAGTTCATTACGTATTTTGTTAACATAATCAACTATAAGCGCATGTCATAAAAGCACATTTTGTTTAATGTATTGGTGAACAGTCTGGGAACAAGAATTCTTTGATAAGTTTTATAGCTATTAAATAACAGGATACCAAGGAATATCATAAAAATCTGTTTTAAAAATTGATATTTTTTTAGATACAAGCGTAAATCAGTGTTACCTAAATTAGTCTAAAAACATATTTTAGATTAAAATAATAGTTTATCATCCATAGCTTAAGAAATACAATGCTTATAGTCAATGGACACGAAAAGTAAATTTTTTGAAAAAATACCCGTATCCGCGATGTCACACCGCAAACAGTGTTAAATCTTTACTGTTTAAACATTGAATACCAACTATCTAGGATGTCACGGTTTTAAACATAATATAAAGAATAAGTTTTTTTTCTAAATGTCTTTAGTTTTTGAGTAAACTGAGTTTTTGAATTTGAAGTATAATTTTTCCATCTTTTATAATTTTGACGTTTTAAACGTCAGTTTCATGAGAGTCGACAAAACGGTACATTTAAAATATTATTTAAATAGAAAATAAACCATGAAAGCGTAAATATAAATTATTATGATACCATCAAGTCGGAGAAAGTAATATGATAGCCTCATCACCATTTTTTGTTATGTTTATTATCCATCCTAACCTACAAAAATCTATTTCATTTTAACGAGAAGAGGTCCTAACAAGGATGATGTATGTTTTCCATAATATCAGGAGGTATTCGAGCGAACACCCTGGTCATGTGTAACATGGCTAATTAGGAGCTAGCTTTTGCTTACTGCGAAGGATAATATACATAAACAAATTGTATACACGGTGTTGAATTGTAAATTTACATGCAAATTTGGAATGGGTTAATATTGGCTCGCTTAATTATTTCATAGTATCGGTCTAATTACATCATTTTTAATACTGAATTATATGGTACCTTGCTCAACAACTTCATTGGCATATTTAATCAAAATTAAAGTTGTGCCATGATATAACATAACAGAAATGAAACATTTAGAAGGTAACTTATTCAATTTTTTGTATATTTCCATGAAAATCACATAAATGCCGCATTGCAGTGTAAATAAAAACATTCCGAGCTAGACGTACAACACCCTCACAAAAAAATTAAATTGCCGATTGTGTACATACGCCTGTTTGTGTCCGATAAGAACTCAATGTGACTGCACAGCTTCACTCTTTTTTAGCAGAAACATCCACACGTGATCTTCGAGGCTCGCACGAAGGCGAACAAGGGCTGCGCTAACTCAGGGAACATGGAGTGGCGACTGAATCCACATTCCGGCTTCCTGCCTTCGAGGAGCGACCGGCTCAAGCGGGACGTCCGGGAGGCGACCAAGTACATCGAGACTGCGATGGTCATCGACAAGGCCATGTTCGAGAAGAGGAACGGCAGCACCAGGGCGGAGGTGGTGCACGACGCCATCCAGGTGGCGAACATCGCCGATCTGTACTTCAGGACGCTCAACACCCGCGTCTCCGTGGTGTACGTGGAGACGTGGCAGGGCGGCAATCAGGCGCAGATCGACAGAACTCAGGATATCAGCAGGGCGCTTTCGAACTTCAACGATTACACCTCGAGGAAGCTGTTCAAGGTGGACAAGGACACCACGCAGCTACTCACCGGAGAGGTGTTCGCTGGAGGTGAGGCGGGCATGGCGGTGCCCGCCACCGTTTGCACGGCGAAGGCCGTTGGTATTAGTGTGGACATCAATACATATGAGCCTCATTTGCTCGCGGGGACTATGGCCCATATGATTGGGCATAATATAGGGATGGGACATGATGACGGTCGTGAAGAATGCTTTTGTAGAGACTGGCACGGGTGTATTATGGCTCAGGCCATCGTAGGTTTAGATAATGTCCAGCCTTATAAATTTTCAGAGTGTAGTCGTTCCGATTATATAGATAGGTTACGGACCGGCAATGGAATCTGTCTTCTAAATAAGCCCAACGAACTAGAGGTAAGTTTTTTTTTTAATTCTCATTACATAAGATGTGGACAATCATAGATATTAATCACTTCATCTATTTTCGTAAAATAATTAAGTAAATAAAATCTACGTTAGAATATTTTCTAATTTATTTCGACTAACAGTCTCTAGCTAACCTTCCGCATGAAAACCTATGACTATGATCATCAACATCTATAAAAAATTTCATCTGTGTATGAGTAAACATAAAACAATAATTAATGATAAGCACAAACTAAACTTTTCTACGTTAATCTACGTTAATCATTCTTGTCTAATGATAAACAACATTACTACTAATAAATGTAATTTGCATTTTGTCACGTTTTATTTCTTAATTTAATAATTTGCGCCACTCAGTACAAACATTTTCTAACTCAATGATTGGTAATTAGAAAAAGAACAATATACAGGGTGCCCGTTTTTCGAGCGGCACCATGGGGATTTCAGTTATCTTAAGAGATACGAGGTTGGTTAAATTGGGGCAAAGTTGTGTATTATAACGTTGATTAATAATCTGTTGAGAAATTTGAGTTACCTTATTTTGTTTAAAAAAAATCGCGAAAAAAAAAATTAAATTTGAATTTTTTATTTTTTATTCGAAAACTATTACTATTACGCATTTTGCACTAAGACATTATTAGAGCACTTTCTAATGGAGGATCTGAATATGTTATTAGATTTATTGTAGCTTTCAAGATGGCGGAGAAACAATAGACAACTTTTGTTTTTCTTATGGCCGCCATATTGGATTTTTACATTTTCTAATGCACGATTTTTTTCTGTTTACGATGATATATCACACATTATGTTTTAAGTTTACATTTGAGCCAAAATTTGAAATGTATTATTTTTGTAAAGAGTGCCATACAAACATCACACTTTTCTACAACAATGAGTATTACAAAGCCTATAAAACAAACTGTGGCATTTTATTTTATTATTTCATTCATCTACAATCAATCAAGGGAATATGCATTCATTTACCAACACTTCTGTTTGGGTAAGGTTGGGTTTACATAAAAAATACAATTTGTAAACGAATAACAATCTCAGGAATTTATTACAACATTTAAAACTACTAGAAAACATAACGCTACAATAAGTGTTGAAATTATTCACATTCACATTCCACTTCCAAACACAATTCTTCGCTATTTCTTAAATTATAAATTGCCCTACTAATATCTCTTCTTCTAATATTATTTATAGAATCAACGATACTTCTACGCAGTTCATTAATATTGGCTGCAACGCTTTGATAAATCTTATTTTTCAAAGTTCCCCATAAAAAGTAATCCAATTGGGATAAATTACTCGGATATTTCTGAAGGTACACCTCCATTGAGACTTAACCATTTTTATGGGAATTGTAATAAATTTCTAAGATATCGCGTTATTCTTCACTTAAAAATTTCATTTATACGATAAAGTTACCAGTAGAGTAAATTGCAAGAATGAAGTTTAAATGGAACTGTCACATTTTGTTTTGAACAAAAGTGTTGATTTTGTTTACATGGCACTCTTTACAAAAATAATAAATTTAAAATTGCGACTCAAATGTAAAATTAAAACATAATGTGTGATACATCATCGTAAATAGAAAAAATCTCGCATTAGAAAATGTAGAAATCCAATATGGCGGTCATAAGAAAAACAAAAGTTGTCTATTGTTTCTCCGCGATCTTGAAAGTTACAATAAATCTAATAACATATTTAAATCCTCCATTAAAAAGGGCTCTAATAATGTCTTAGTGTAAAATGCGCAATAGTAATAGTTTTCGAATAAAAAAGTAAAAATGGTGATGTGGCCATCATGTTACTTTCTCCGACTTCATATTTACGTTTTCATGGGTTTATTTTCAATTGAAATCATATTTTAAATGTACATCGAGCGTTGCGTAAACTCGGATGAAACTGACGTTTAAAACGTCAAAATCATGAAAGATGGAAAAATTATACTTCAAATTCAAAAACTCGGTTTACTCAAAAACTAACGAGATTTCGAAAAAAACTTATTCTTTAGAAGTTGTTCATTTTGGTATTCTGTACAATTATTATTAACATAACATTTCTGTAACTATTATCGTTTTATAATTATAAACCAAAAATTAAAAAAATAATAATACATTTTTTTCTCGAATAAAAATGATTTTATGAAAAATGTTTTCAAGCAAAAGATGTTCATTTCTTTGTTGTCTTCAAAGTTTGTTTGAATGTTTTTGTGATATTTTTCATATTTAAGAAAATATTGGCAAAAAACAAAAAACAGTTAAGGTAAACGCCCACTTCCGGTGTACGAAATTTTACCAAAAGCTTTTCAGTTCTTCAGATTATCAAATAAGATGGATGTTCAAAGTTTCATATCAATTGCTCTATTAGTTTTTGAGATACAGCGCACACAGACAGACACACACACACACAGACACACACACACACACACACACACACACACACAGACACACACACACACAGACACACACACACACAGACACAAAAATTTTTTTACCAGAAATTGTTGAAATGGCATCTAGGGACCCCAAAACGGATATTTCCGTAAAAAAAAATTTTGAAAAAAAATTTCTCAACCGATTATTAATCAACGTTATAATACACAACTTTTCCCTAATTTAACCAACCTCGTATCTCTTAAGATAACTGAAATCCCCATGGTGCCGCTAGAAAAACGGGCACCCTGTATATTTGCATATGGGTAATTCCACTAGTTTTCACCGATGCAAAAAAATCGAGGTCCTTGGATTTTTTTCAAACTTTGGGAGATTGATTGTAGTACCGAAAAACTAAGTTTTCTCAAATTTCAGCTTCCCAGATATTAAACTTACAATTTGAGGTGTGAATTACGATCAGCATTTTCACGAAATCTTATAATTTCCAATTTTTAAACCTACGTAACTTTTTCCGTTCTCAAGATTTTGAGTTGAAATTTTAAGAGTGTACTTCGGAAATGTTTTTAAAGATTCTCTGGGAATTTGATGTTGAAAAATTTAAAGATAACAAAAATACAGCGGTTCAAAGTTCGTTATTTTGGGGAAAATAGCCGAAATACCAATTTTTAAACTTACATAACTTTTTCTTGAATGCATATTTTCAGCTGAAATTCAATATGTGTACTTTATGAATGTTTCTGAAAAACTTCTGAAAGTTTAGTGCCAAAAAATTAAGAGACAGCCGAAATACAATGGTTCAAATATACGTATTTTATCGAAAATCGCTAAAACTGAAAACTGATGTTCAAAACCACGTAACTTTTTTCTACCTGAATATTTTGAACTGAAATTTAGAGAAACTGCTCTTGAAATGTTCCGAAAGAACCACTGAAATTTTTGTGCCAGGGAATTATGGGATACCGGAGATACAGTGGTTCAAAGATTAGCAATTTGCCAAAAACGATCATTTCTAAAAGTTACTAAAATTCCCATGATTAAGCGTACGCAACATTTTTCGATCTGAATGTTTTGATCCGATGTAAAGATAGAAAAATATAACCGATGTGAAGATAGCCACGGATTTTTCAACCACGGATTTCCCGGCGCCTCCACCGCCAAATAAACAATTCTTCAATTTTAATGATTTATAATAAATCAAACGCTGAGAATGTAATTAACATTAGCCTATAGATGTACAGTCAATCCACAATTTCAATTATTTTTTCTCGACTGCACGGGAACTCTCTTCTTAAAATGACAAGAATTCAAAGTCCAATATGGCACTGTTTGACGTGTTTCAAATTTAATTTTTTAACAAAAACGTGTAGATAAGATTTTGGGTAAAATTGTTTATAACTTTTTTATGAATTTTTTTTTCTCGGGTCCACCCGAACTCTACATATAATTTAGCAAACTTTCAAAGTCCAATATGGCACTGTTTGACGCGTTTCAAATTTAATTTTTAACAACAACATGTAGATAAGAGCCTACTTAAACGATTAAACGCATTAAATTCTGGGTAAAATTGTTTATAACTTTTTTATAAATTTTTTTTCTCGGGTCCACCCGAACTGTACATATAATTTAGCAAACTTTCAAAGTCCAATATGGCACTGTTTGACGCGTTTTAAATTTAATTTTTTAATAACAACATGTAGATAAGAGCCTACTTAAACGATTTAAAGCATTAAATTTTCGGTAAAATTGTTTATAACTTTTTTATGAATTTTTTTTCTCGGGTCCACCCGAACTGTACATATAATTTAGCAAACTTTCAAAGTCCAATATGGCACTGTTTGACGCATTTTAAATTTAATTTTTTAATAACAACATGTAGATAAGAGCCTACTTAAACGATTTAACGCATTAAATTTTGGGTAAAATTGTTTATAACTTTTTTATGAATTTTTTTTCTCGGGTCCACCCGAACTGTACATATAATTTAGCAAACTTTCAATGTCCAATATGGCACTGTTTGACGCGTTTCAAATTTAATTTTTTAACAACAACGTGTAGATAAGAGCCTACTTAAACGACTAAACGCAATAAATTTTGGGTAAAATTGTTTATAACTTTTTTATGAATTTTTTTTCTCGGGTCCACCCGAACTGTACATATAATTTAGCAAACTTTCAATGTCCAATATGGCACTGTTTGACGCGTTTCAAATTTAATTTTTTAACAACAACGTGTAGATAAGAGCCTACTTAAACGACTAAACGCAATAAATTTTGGGTAAAATTGTTTATAACTTTTTTATGAATTTTTTTCTCGGGTCCACCCGAACTCTACATATAATTTAGCAAACTTTCAAAGTCCAATATCGCACTGTTTGACGCGTTTTAAATTTAATTTTTTAATAACAACATGTAGATAAGAGCCTACTTAAACGATTTAAAGCATTAAATTTTGGGTAAAATTGTTTATAACTTTTTTATGAATTTTTTTCTCGGGTCCACCCGAACTCTACATATAATTTAGCAAACTTTCGAAGTCCAATATGACACTGTTTGACGCGTTTCAAATTTAATTTTTTAACAACAACGTGTAGATAAGAGCCTACTTAAACGATTTAAATCATTAAATTTTGGGTAAAATTGTTTATAACTCTTTTATAAAAATTTTGCGTTAAATCGCTTAAGTAGATTCTTATCGAAACGATGATGGTAATCCTCAGTAGAATTAATGTAGAGATCATGAACAGCATAAAATAGTAACTTTTTTTGAACACATATTTTCTTCTTAGAATATTCAACAATTTTGACGTATTCCTTTTTTCCAGGGCAAACACGACAATTATTTTCATCCACATAATATTTTTTAATTGAATCTTGAACTTCAGCGGGTGTTTTGGTTTTTATATTTGTTGACGTACCACATCTGTATTTAGCAGCAACGTGAATAAAACTGTATTATTATTATTATTATTAATATATCCTCTAAATTTCAGATTAAAACATTCAGATCGAAAAATGTTGCGTACGCTTAATCATGGGAATTTCAGTAACTTTTAGCAATGATCGTTTTTGGCAAATTGCTAATCTTTGAACCACTGTATCTCCGGTATCCCTTAATTCCCTGGCACCAAAATTTCAGGGGTTCTTTCGGAACATTTCAAGAGTAATTTCTTCAAATTTCAGTTCAAAATATTCAGGTAGAAATAAGTTACGTGGTCAGTTTTAGCGATTTTCGATAAAATACGTATATTTGAACCATTGTATTTCGGCTGTCTCTCAATTTTTTGGCACCAAACTTTCAGAAGCTTTTCAGAAACATTCATAGAGTATACATATTGAATTTCAGCTGAAAATATGCAAACAAGAAAAAGTTATGTAAGTTTAAAAATTGGTATTTCGGCTATTTTCCCCAAAATAACGAACTTTGAACCGCAGTATTTTTGTTACCTCGAAATTTTTCAACATCAAACACCCAGAGAATCTTTAGAAATATATCCGAAGTACACTCTCAAAATTTCAACTCAAAATCTTCAGAACGAAAAAGGTTACGTAGGTTTAAAAGTTGGAAATTATAAGATTTCGGGAAAATGCTGATCTTTCAAAAATCGTAATTCACACCTCAAATTGTAAGTTTAATATCTGGGAAGCTGAAATTTGAGAAAACTTAGTTTTTCAATACTATAATTCATCTCCCAAAGTTTGAAAAAAAAACAAGGACCTCTATTTGTTGGCATCAGTGAAAACTAGTGGAATTACCCATATATTTCTGATACAGTTGAAATGAAAGAAATTTTGAAACATCAAAATGCATCCAAGACAGAAACATTATAAGGTAGGTAATTCAGTCATTTTTGAAAAACACGGTTTATATTTATTTAAGGGTGACCACCGGCTATATCTCGAGAACTAATGAACATAGAAATTCAAGAAAGTGGCCATGAGAAAATTTAAGTTCCGCATTTCGCCGCAAGGGGGCGCAATTGATAGAGTAAATCATAAAATTAAGGATTACTCCGAAAATTCTCATATTAAGCTATAACTTCAAAAACATCATTAGAAAGCCTGAAAATGTCGCATAATTTCTGTCTAAGGCTCATTGGCGTGCCGACATTAATAAGAGTGGGGGAAGCTCCTGAATGTCTAATTATTTAAATCGCTGTATCTTCTGAACGGCTTATCCGATTTTAGCAAACTCAAGCTTGTTTGAAAAAGAAATATAAGTTCCTTTAAATGTAGTATCTAGTACCACACGATAGTTCCGAATAAAATTGCTTGGGGGCGCAATTTGCGATAATAACTTTTTTTTTATTTTACCACGAAAACTTAAATCATACGGTATAATTCTGATATGATAAATGAAAAGTAGATGAAATTTGCAAGAAAAAATGTGGTAACCGCAGTCCGATATCTTCGTTCGTACAGAGTTATTGCAAAAATAATCATTTTTGACACTTTATTATGGTTGACTGCATTTCAAACGATTTTTTAAATTTCAAGCTGCGACCTACTTAATTTTATTTTATGATGACTACATAACGTTTTTAATTATGTATTCAGTTTCTGTTTAAACTTACATTTATTGTCCACCAAAACTTTATATAACATTTTAAATCGTTTGTTTTTTGTTTATTGTGTTATTTTTAGTTAGTTCTGTACATTTTTAAACGTTTTAAACCGTTTGTTCTGTCTTCATTATGCTCGTTTTTATATACAGGGTGTATTTGAAATAACGAACAGGCATTTAAGGGCACATACACAAAATATTTGTGAACCCATTTCCGTCAAAATTTATTCGAAAAAAAAAATTTGAATTTTCCTAATATTTCGAGGTTTTTTAAACATTTTGAGAACCGATGCTTTTCTCATTAAATTAGGTCTGCATTGAATGTGTGTTTGTTTATTTAAAACGCGAGATACGATTTCTTGCCCCCGAAATTTGAAGTGTTATTGCAACGTTTTTTTTTTTGTAAAAGATAAACAGTCCTCAAATTCATTGACGCTTAAAGAGCCGAACTCAGATATTTCCTACGCGCTTGTTGTAATTCGATATCTAAAGCCGATGCCGTTTAAAATTAGGTCACATTACCACTGCCCCCAAACATGTTGCGTATTTTCACTCATTAACTTTAATAATTAATTGCGGGCTTTTTGTTACAGTTATAAACAAAATTATTGCGAATATTGTTTAAAAATAATATAATCTCTTTGTGGTTACGAGCCTGTTCGTTATTTCAAACACACCCTGTATAGATAGGGTGTTTCAGACCACCCGTACACCCCAAATATCTCGAGAAATACAAATCGGATTGAGATTTAAAGAAACATGTCCAAAACTATTTTTTGAGCCCTATCATGTGGTGTGAAATGTGAAGCGCCCCCTGTCCCCCCTGGAGCGGGGAGGGGGGTTACTTTCAAATCTTAAATAGGAACCCCTATTTTCTATTGCATATTTGGATTCTGCGCTTAAAAAAATTGGGATTCTATCCGAAATGTTTTTTTTTTCGATTAGCGACAGATGGCGCTATAATCGGCAAAAACTGTCAAAATGACATTTATTAAATTTAATTGATTTATTTTATTTTTGTATTTCGCGAGTTATTTGGGGTGAACGGGTGGTCTGAAACACTCGGTATACAACTGCTCTTTCGTTTTTAATTTGTCTTATTTATAATTTTATACATCTGCGTGTTATTTCTAGTCAGTTGTATGCACTTTTAAACCGTTTATTCCGTCTTTATAATATTTCCTTTTATTTATACACATGCTCTACTATTTTTATTTCGTCCAATTTATAATTTTATTTGTCGATATATTATGCTTACATATCTGTTTTTATAACTTATATTATTTGATTATCAATTTTATATACTTACTATGTGCATTATGTTTGTAAATCATTCGGTATTAACAAGAATAAACTACTACAAAAGAAAATAGTTTTTTTAAGTATTTAACAGCGTTTTGTTAACTCGTATAATTATGTTTCTTCTTTGAAATAATTCTAAAACTACGGGACCGCAGTGGCCTAGTGAGTACAGCTCCTGCTCACGGGCCTCGTGGTCGTGGGTTCGATAATAAATATCTAGAATTCAATATACACAGTTAATTGAAACTCTAGCGGAATGGACTAGTTTTCTATGCCATAAAAAAATTTAAAAAAAAAATTCTAAAACTACTTACTTTTTTGTAGTAAAATTTCCTCCCAATCCTATTTTGTGATAAAAAATGGGTCATTCCATATAAAAATTATTGACTATAGACAACCTCAGTTATTGTAGATTTTGAATAAAAGTAATAAAGACAAAAAATATTACTTTTGAAAAAATTGAACTACGAAATATTTAAGGTTTGTTGTTACAAGTAATATATGACGGACTGTTCAACGAGTGGCATCGGATCTCCCTTTAAGAGGGCACGATATTGATTTTTGTTTTTATATTTATTCAAAATTGACAGTTTCTAATTATTTTACTCATGAAGGCATCCTCTAAGTTTAATTAAAGATATAAATCATATTTTTGTCTCATTCTTAAGAGAAATTGCAGACATATTTCAAGCTGCCTTTTAGAGGTCAAAATTTTAGGGATAATTATTTTTCTGTAAAGTAAAAGAGATCAGTGTACAAACGTTCCTACAAAATATGCTAGCCGCCGTAAATAAATGAACACCCTGTTAACACTGACGTATTTTAATGAAATTTTCAGAAAACTTGTGTTTTATTCGTTAATACGAATTTTCATCGTTTGTTAATAGAAACGATGAAAATTTAGGCAAGATACAAATATTGTTGACACTAACAATGCGTCGACACTTCTCTGTTTCTTACACATTCAGCTAGCCTGAAAAACTATAGAAGGGACCCCCCTTCTTACTTTCGCTCAAAAATTGGCTTTGAAAGGAATTCCTGAAGAAACCACTGGTTCGATTCGGCGTTTCTATACATTGCTTAAGATATCCCCCCCCGAGGTTCTTCAGAAAATGTACTTTCGTAAAATCAAACAGCAAAGAAAACACGAAAATGGAAAAAATCTAAAAAATCAACTATTTTACAAATTATCGTAGACCCTTATGTAATACCTTTTTCTTTATCAAAAGAACGAGCTTAATCGATTGGCATTAAAAAATTTCATCTGGGGAGAAATGCAAAAAAATTTACAAGTCACCGTGAACAATTTTGAAAAAAAGTCGATTTTGTCAGACTTTGAATTCCCATAGCGGCTAAACAAAGAATCCAAATCGAACGCGGATTTCAAATCTGTGCGCCTCGGGTACAAGTTAATTGGATTCTATTAAAATTGGCGATTTTTAAATTTTCTTACTTTTGCTCAAAAATTGGCTTTGAAATGATTTCCTGAAAAAAACACTGATTCGATTTTGGATTTCTATACATCACTGGAAAGATCCCCTCAAGACCCTTCAGAAAATGTACTTTTGCAAGAACAAATGTCAACTTGAAGCTAGTGACGCGTCAGCAAAGAAAAAACGAAAATGGAAAAAAATCGAAAAAATCAATTCTCTTAATAATCATCGTAGACCCTTATGTAATTCCTTTTTCTTCATCAGAAAAACGAGCCAATTCAATTGGCGTTGAAAAATTTCATGTAGGAAAAAAAGGCTAAACGAAGAATCCAAATCGAAAGCGGATTTCAAATCTGTGCTCCTTGGGTGCAAGTTATTCGGACTCAATTAAAATTGGCGATTTTTAATTTTTGACGAAAACGTGAAAATCGATAGAAGGGTCCCCAGTTCTTACTTTTGCTCAAAAATTGGCTTTAAAATGATTTCCTGAACAAATCACTGGTTCGATTCGGGGTTTCTATACGTCACTGGAAAGATCCATTCAAGACGCTTAAGAAAATATATTTGCGCAACCACAAATGTCAAGTTTAAGCCCGTGAAGTGTTCCCAAATAAAACTCGAAAATGGAAAAAATCGAAAAAATGGAAGAAAGAAAAAAATGGGTATTGTCAATACCCCTTAGTGTGTTTCAAGTAATAATGTTCTCATACCCGTACCATATTTAGTTACGTAATATTTTATATTGTATCTTCAAAAAGGCTTAGCCGTGAGTGAATAAATAAATACCTAATTTATTATGAATGGGTAAAACTATGTTCTTATGAGGTGTTTAAATATTCGTTTTTGCGCTACTTTTTTTGAAAATGAAATCATGGGCGATATCAATGTTTTCTATTGTTGGTACCGAAATCGGTCCTCCTTCCTTTTTCTTGTTATATTGTTAAAATGAGCATTGAGATGCGATTAAAATTAAATATCGCGTCCATAAGAAATAGGAAAGTTGATGATGGTTCAAACGAAACGAAACATGTTACAACTAAAAATCTTATGCCAACTATTAGATAATACAAAAGTGCTATAAGAACATCTTTACCGTTTTTAAATATCACCTCAAATAACGAAAATATGAAGAAAAAACGAAAATCAGTTTTTTGACTAATTTTTCTCAGTGGATTATTTTTATAATATATACATTAATTCAGAAAAGAATGGTACATTACATTGACAGAAACATAACATTATAAAGAATATAGTCACGGACTATAAGAAAATACGCATCTACTTGGCTTATATGCCGAATTCTTGAAGGCTGTAAAATTATTTTTCCATTAGTTATTTTCGTAAGTTTGACTTAAACAGTTTAAAGTCGTTAATTTCTTTAAGTTGTATTGGCAATTGATTATAATATTTTAATCCTGTATACAATGGTGATCTCTGATAAGATTTAATAGTACCATTATTTTCATAGATAACCTTAGGAAGGTCATTTGCAAATATTAGGAATAATAAGGGTCCTAATATGCTTCCCTGTGGTACACCGATATTTGTCTTTCCTTCCTCAGAGAGTTTATTATTTATTCGTGTCCTCTGAATTCGATCCTTCAGGAATGATTCTATTCATTTTAGTACAGTCCCATGAATGCCGTATCGTTCTAGTTTGTCTAGAAGAATTTTGTGTATCAAATTCCTTGCAGAGGTCCAGGAAAATGCCTAAGGGGATTTTGCCCTCATCCAAGGCATCTGTCACACATTGAAGGAAATCAAATATCGCAGTATGAGTTGATTTGTTCGTTAAAAATCCGTGTTGAGCTTCATCAAACAACTTGTATTTTTCTAAAAATTGTATAATTCTATTTGCAATTACTTTTTCTAAAATTTTAGAGAAAATGCTAAGCAAAGTGATGGTTTATTTGGATCATCTTTTTTGTAGATAGAAATTACTATTCCATATTTTAAGCATTGTGGGAAAATACCAGATTGCAAAGATAAATTAATTTTTCGCATCTTATTAAATAATATAAACGTTGTTAAATCGTTTTTGTTTGAGAAAGTTGTCCATTATTCGGCCGAATAATTTTCTCCACAGGTGACATCCAATCAAATGATAGCGGTTTCATTATTCAACAGGTGACGTCCAATCAAATGATAGCGCTTTCATTGCCCAACAGTTTAGTTGTTACTATGGTTACGATTCGTTTTTTGTCAGCGAACTGCCGCAATTTCCAAATAGAAAAGTTATTCGTTATAATTCAATACAAACAGAAAACTCTTTAATTATTTAATATGATGCGAAAAAGTATAGTATTAAACTCGTGAACAAGTTGGCCTTTGCCACTCGGGTAAATTGCTTCACCCTCGTGGCAATGGCCAACTTTCTCACTCGTTTAATAATATACTATAAATATGTTAAAGGTGCTGGCAAACTTTACCAATTTTATGTTTACTTCGTCATACCCTGAACTGTTTTTGTTAATTAGCATAAAATTCTGCAAAAGTTAAACATACCCTCTATCTCTTCTAATAAGCGAGATCCCCGCGGCGAGCCTCGAATTTGAAACACCCTGTACATTTTTATGTCATTTCATGCGGAATAAAAAAACAAACATTTTTCCTTATCACAACCCTATCGCAATACAATAAAAGTTATTTGCAGAAAACTCGTTTTATCAATTATTCCAACAGACATTTTAATGAATAAAAAATCGAAGGTGGCTTTTAAAATAATTTTGTTGACATAACATATTTAGTAATTACAATTATTGTTGTTATTTATTATTATACTTTTGAATAGTTATAAAAATAATCCTGCGTTGCCCGGCGCATCCACCAGAATGGTGATTCAATATCGCGCACTTCTTTTATAGCTCAGTTAATAATGCATTTAGGATTTTGATATTTTGCAGACTTCACTGGTATCTTAGGATGTATTTCAAGAAGATATTTTTTTATTTTACATGGTGTCTCAAAAAAGTGTGACGTCATGATGATATATCTTTTTAGATTACATGCTGTATATTTTATTGCTTATTTTGGTGCCTTTTATCGTTTCGTACATGCCACTAATATTGTATTGAAATTAGTTCGGTAATATCTGCATAAAAAATACTACTATAAATAAGAAAAAATCAGTTTTGCACCATTTAGTTTAAAAAATTAATTAAAAATAAAAATAGCACCCCGTTTATAAAATTATACAATGTACTTATTAAATTAGGTCTGATAGTCCCTTTGACCAAGTTTGATCGATATTAGTTATACAGGATGTCCAAAATTTAGTGTCAACTTCAAAGCACTTAGTTTTTCTAATTTTTAATCCCTGTATATTGTTATGTCGTTCCATGCAGAATTATAAAAACAAACATCTTTTCTAATCACAGCCCTATCGCAATTCCTAAGGCATTCAAAGCAAAAAATTCTAATTAACTATTATTCCAATAAGCTATAACAATAAATACAGTTTATTGAAACTCTAACACAAAAGAGCTACAAATGGCCATCTTTCAGCCTTATAATAACCATTTTAATGAATCAAAATCGAAGGTGGCTTTGAATTTGTTGACATTACATATTTTGTATTTTTTTTTTTAGTTTTAATTTTTTTATGCGGATATCATTAAACCAATTTCAATTTTTTTTAGCGGTTTTCAGGTAATCACAACAGGCACCCAAATAAGCAACAAAATATAATCTAAAAAATTTATCATCATGACGTCACACTTTTTTGGGACACCCTGTAGAATCAAACATAATTTCCTTAAATACGTCCTAGGATACAAGTAAAGTCTGCAAAATCTCAAAATCTTAACTCAATTAGTAACTGAGCTATAGAAGACGGGAGGTGGAATGTATACAATTCTTTCGTTGCAAATTGTTTTATCTGAATTGAATTAAAAGATATAAAATTTAAACCTCCACCAGAAAAAGTCTTTATATTTAATTCACCTGCAACAAGTTAAAGGCTTCCCATTATAATTGAATCGATAATGGTGCCGACAGACCAGGTTAGGATAGTTTCGTGAGGATACACAATAAATATTCCTATTTGAGCGTTTTAATTTAATTAATTTTAGTTATTATAATCAACAAACGTTGGGAATAATATTACCAGGCAGTGAAACAAATTATGTAAATTAAGTTGCATACATAAAGATTATACTTTTATTATAGCTCAGTTTTTTAGTCCCAGCTTGACTCACACTGATTTTGCTGGAATGCAAGCAAACAAAACTAACAAACGATCTTGGCAGAATAACGCGAATCAAATAAAGAATATTTATTCATAACTGAACACAAAAGAGCGAACAGTACAAAGCTGAAGATTTATCAATTTCAAATATAATACATACATGTCAGATACAAGATTTAAAAAAATTGGTGATTAATCGTTTGTGGCTCGCATGAAAAAATGAAGCAATTGCAAAGCGTGCCATAGAAATATACATTATTTTTAAAGCGTATTAAGGGGGTCACTTACACAAAAATAAAAATAAATAATCGTATTTTTATCGTCGATTCTCATTCGACACTCAATTCTGCGTAGAAAAAAAATATTTTATATTTTTCTGATTAGTATTAATTGGTTCAGTGATATAATAGTTATTAATTATTATTATTGTACTTTTATGTATTTAGTTTTGATTTCTCATTATTTTTCTTTGTTTTCCTTTTCCTCTATTTTTGTATTTTTGTATTTATTACTACATTATTGTTTAATGTTTAATTTGCCCCTGTAATGGTCTACCCGTAGGGCAATAAATGAATATTATTATTATTATTATTAGTAGTAGTAGTAGTAGTAGAAGTGATAAAAATTTGTAAGCAAAATGGGGGGGCGCGAGCTCTTAGACTATTTAGACTCTCTTGAAAAAATTACTTTTTAACCCACCAATGGTGACCCTACTGGTCTGTGAGACCGAGTGTGTCGAATAACTTTATTCTCCGTTATTGTTTTTTTGTTGCAATTTCGAGTAGCTTCCGCATTGCAGAGCTTAAATTGATTAAATATCTTTGTTTTATTGTCAAAGAGCATAAATTAAAAAAAAAACATGAACTATTAGTAACACGTTTCGAAAAATCTTCAGTTGAAATCCCCGGTGCGTCACAATTAAAGGGTATAGCCGAATAAGATGGTCAAAAGTGCCGCCAAAGCAAATCAATAATCGCGATGACTGGATGAAAGGTAATTAAAAATACCGTTGATTTCTCGAAATTGCCTCCTGAAGCAATTCGTTGTCGAGATATGACCGAAAACGTGAATTTTACGTTTTATTTTTTTCTCCTTTTCTATGGCACGAATCAAGCTGAAACCACGTCTACCAAAAACAAAAATAAATTACATCTCGCAGTATTTTTTTCAATTTTTTTGGCGCCAAATTCAAATAGAAAAAATAAGTTAAAGTTTTCAAAATTCATTTTTGCAGTGAAGGTATTCGAGGACTGTCTCAGTTTTTTTCTGTAAATGTGTTTTACCAAATTCTATAACATACATTTTTTTCAGAATTTTAAACAGTGTGGAAGATAGTTAAAATAATTAAAAACCACTTTTACCACCTTAAAAATTTTAATTTCGCGCCAAAATTGTGATAAAAAAGAGTTATTTTTGTGAAGTGGATCTCTCTAATTTAAAAAAAAAGATAATCATTTCTCAAAAATAACTTTTTTATTACAATTTTGGCGCGAAATTCAAATTTTTAAGGTGGTAAAAGTGGTTTTTAATTATTTTAACTATCTTCCACACTGTTTAACATTCTGAAAAAAAAATGTATGTTATGGAATTTGGTAAAACACATTTACAGAAAAAAAAAACTGACAGTCCTCGAATATCTTCACTGCAAAAATGAATTTTGAAAACTTTTACTTCATTTTTCTATTTGAATTTGGCGCCAAAAAAATTGAAAAAAAAATACTGCGAGAAGTATTTTTTCTTTGTTTTGGGTAGACGTGGTTTCAGCTTGATTCGTGCCATAGAAAACGAGAAAAAAAAATAAAACTTAAAATTCACATTTTCAGTTATATCTCGGCAACGAATTGCTTCAGGAGGCTGAAATTTCGAGCAATCAACGGCATTTTTAATTATCTTTCATTCAGTCATCGCGATTATTAATTTGCTTTGGAGGCACTTTTGAAAATCTTATTCGGCTATACCCTTTGCGCCACCAATGGCGAGTTAAGTTTAGGTTTCACAAAAATAACTTTTTTATTACAATTTTGGCGCGAAATTCAAATTTTTAAGGTGGTAAAAGTGGTTTTTAATTATTTTAACTATCTTCCACACTGTTTAACATTCTGAAAAAAAATGTATGTTATGGAATTTGGTAAAACACATTTACAGAAAAAAAACTGAGACAGTCCTCAAATGCCGTCACTGCAAAAATGAATTTTGAAAACTTTTATTTCATTTTTCTATTTGAATTTGGCGCCAAAAAAATTGAAAAAATACTAGGAGAATTATTTTTTTCTTTGTTTTGGGTAGACATAGTTTCAGCTTGATTCGTGTCATAGAAAACGAGAAAAAAAAATAAAACGTAAAATTCACGTTTTCAGTTATATCTCGACAACGAATTGCTTCAGGAGGCTGAAATTTCGAGCAATCAACGGCATTTTTAATTATCTTTCATTCAGTCATCGCGATTATTAATTTGCTTTGGAGGCACTTTTGAAAATCTTATTCGGCTATACCCTTTGCGCCACCAATGGCGAGTTAAGTTTAGGTTTCACAAAAATAACTTTTTTATTACAATTTTGGCGCAAAATTCAAATTTTTAAGATGGTAAAAGTGGTTTTTAATTATTTTAACTATCTTCCACACTGTTTAACATTCTGAAAAAAATGTATGTTATGGAATTTGGTAAAACACATTTACAGAAAAAAAACTGAGACAGTCCTCAAATGCCTTCACTGCAAAAATGAATTTTGAAACTTTTACTTCATTTTTCTATTTGAATTTGGCGCCGAAAAAATTGAAAAAAAATACTGCGAGAAGTATTTTTTCTTTGTTTTGGGTAGACGTAGTTTCAGCTTGATTCGTGCCATAAAAAACGAGAAAAAAAAATAAAACGTAAAATTCACGTTTTCAGTCATATCTCGACAACGAATTGCTTCAGGAGGCTGAAATTTCGAGCAATCAACGGCATTTTTTTATTATCTTTCATCTACTTCACAAAAATAACTCTTTTTTATCACAATTTTAGCGCGAAATTCAAATTTTTCAGGTGGTAAAAGTGGTTTTTAATTATTTTAACTATCTTCCACACTGTTTAAAATTCCGAAAAAAATGTATATTATAGAATTTGGTAAAACACATTTACAGAAAAAAAACTGAGACAGTCCTCAAATGCCTTCACTGCAAAAATGAATTTTGAAAACTTTTACTTCATTTTTCTATTTGAATTTGGCGCCAAAAAAATTGAAAAAAATACTAGGAGAATTATTTTTTTCTTTGTTTTGGGTAGACATAGTTTCAGCTTGATTCGTGTCATAGAAAACGAGAAAAAAAATAAAACGTAAAATTCACGTTTTCAGTTATATCTCGACAACGAATTGCTTCAGGAGGCTGAAATTTCGAGCAATCAACGGCATTTTTAATTATCTTTCATCCAGTCATCGCGATTATTGATTTGCTTTGGGGGCACTTTTGATCATCTTATTCGGCTATACCAGTGGTTCCCAAACTTCTTTGTCCTACCGCCCCCTTTCTAGAAAAAATATTACTTAGCGCCCCCTGGAAATTACATATTTTTTAATTTTGATTAATTTGATTAATAGGAAATATATATATGTATATATATATATACAGTGTGTCTGCTTAAGTTCGCACCATATGGAAAACTTTCCTATTATTAATTTTACGAAAAAAAGTTATTCTTTATAAAAAGTTCTGCATGATCTTAAACTCAAAATGCAACCATCAGATATTATTTTTTTTTTAGTCGTCTACGCGGTTTCTCAAAAAATATGAATTTGACTCAAGAATAAATTACCTTTATTTCGAAAATTGTTATTAAGAAAAGTTGATCAGAACTAAAAATTACGTTCAAATATGCAATTACATCCAATTACAAGTAAAAAAATGTGTTCTTTTTTATCTAAAATAACAATGCCTGTTGTTAAATATTTCAGCTGCTTCACGATAAGTTTTATAATTATCACCAACGATTAACACAATTTCTACTTTTTCTTTTACACTTAATATCACCGGCACGTTAATAAATTTTATTTGACATTCACTGTCAAACAATTCTTGCTATCAAGAAATCATTTGTTTATCAGTGCATCCTAGATTTTACGCAACTACAGTTACATTTGCATTGTTATTTTAGATAAAAAAAGAACAAATTTTTTTACATGTAATTGGATGTAATTACATATTTGAACGTAGTTTTTAGTTCTGATCAATTTTTCTTAATAAAAATTTTCCATATTGTCAAAAATAAAGGTAATTTATTCAAATTCGTATTTTTTGAGAAACCGCGTAGACGACTAAAAAAATAATATCTGATGGTTGCATTTTAAGTTTAAGATCATGCAGAACTTTTTATAAAGAATCACTTTTTTCGTAAAATTAATAATAAATTTTTTTTCCATATGGTGCGAACTTAAGCAGACACACTGTATATGGGGCAGTCCATACCAACCTGGTGCACTAAAAAAAAAAATTGGCGAGAAAACACATTAAATATGTTTCATCGAGACTCTTGAGTATTTCAGAATTTTTTCAGATTTTTTGGAGCCATATTGACGAAGCTGTGGCTCCTAAAAGACACGTAGAAATCAAAATTTTGCAAAAATTGCATTTTTTGCACTCGTGATTCTGTTAAAACGATACACAGAATCAAAAAATTGATAGAGACATTTTTTTAATGAAATTTTACGAGCTTTCAGTTGATGTAGTGCATTTTCCCTTATTCGCCCTTTTCAGCCCTTATTTTGCCCTTTAAAGGGCAAAAATAGCCCTCTTAGGGCGGGGGACACTTTTTATCGTTCTGAAAGTGTGATTAGTCGATTCCTCGTCAAAAATTACATAAAAGACCCAAATTTCAGAATGGGCCAACCATTTTAAGGGGCGTTACAGAGATATTCTCAAAAAAGCATTGTTTCTTTAAAAAAATTCTCAAAATTATTGTCTTTTTGAATTAATTATTAACATTTTACCTTTTTAGCTGCGAACGTGCATCCAGATAAGAAAAATATACTTTCGTTAATTTCTCAAACGTAGCTGCTGCACAGAATTTGAATATGTTTCTTTAAATCTCGTAATTCTTCATAAATAAAATGAAAACCGAAAAATTCAAATGAAAATAATGCAGCACTCAATACACAATATAAGTATTTTTTATATTATACAATTTTGTACAGAAAATTTCCCCAAAATATTTTTTGGCCGAGTGTATACAGAGGTATTGCGCAAGAATTTTATACTAATTGTATGATATAAAAAATTACTTATTCTATGTTAAATGCTGAGGAATTATTTATATTTTATTATTTTCTAGTTTTCATTTTTGTCAAAACTAGATAAAAAAAATCCAAATTTGGAATAGACAAACCGTTTTAAGGGACTGTACAGAGAGATTAATGAATACATTTTTACATTTGCTGTTTTGAATTGCTATATGCAAGGAACATAGTTATTATAGATCCGTACCCAATAAAAGTAGATAACGAATAATAATAATAAATACAGTTTATTGAAACTCATAAGAGCTACAAATGGCCATCGACGTAGATAACGATATTTTTTGTTCCCTTTAGCTTTAATAATTTTTCTATGATGAATACTTACTCAGTTTTATTTATTTTTAGTACAAATATGTCAACATAATTTCAATTTGAAAAAATTACGCATATATCAATCAACTTATATTGATTACAGAAATTCGGTGTACGAAACTACAGAGAAATGAATTATATATTAAGAATATTTATAATTTAGATGAATTCAAAAAATATCGAACAGAGCAAAATATCGATTCTTCACTCTGTTCTTATTTTGAAAACTGTTATTCATATTTTTTAAATAATCTGTAACTGGAGAAAATTCAAAAATGATATCCTTGAATCTCCCACAGTTTTGAACGGAGTTGTAGTGGTGTTAAAATTTGTTTTTCTGGCGGAAGTTGCAGACTAGCGGAGGCAGCAGCTCGTTTGGCAATGCCACTAATTCCATTACATGCAAGAACGCTAAAATGATAATAATTAATTCAAAAAGACAATAATTTTGAGAAAAATGTTTTTTGAGGAAACAGTGCTTTTTTAAGAATTTCTCTGTAACGCCCCTTAAAATGGTAGGCCCATTCTGAAATTTGGGTCTTTTATGTAATTTTTGACGAGGAATCGACTAATCACACTTTCAGAACGATAAAAAGTGTCCCCCGCCCTAAGAGGGCTATTTTTGCCCTTTAAAGGGCAAAATAAGGGCTGAAAAGGGCGAATAAGGGAAAATGCACTACATCAACTGAAAGCTCGTAAAATTTCATTAAAAAAATGTCTCTATCAATTTTTTGATTCTGTGTATCGTTTTAACAGAATCACGAGTGCAAAAAATGCATTTTTTGCAAAATTTTGATTTCTACGTGTCTGAGCCACAGCTCCGGTCAATATGGCTCCAAAAAATCCGAAAAAATTCTGAAATACTCAGGAGTCTTGTTGGAACCTATTTCATGTATTTTCTCGCCAATTTTTTTTTAGTGCACCACGTTGGCATGGACTGCCCCATACCTTTCGCAAAATATAGTAAAGAATTGTGTAAAATAGAAACATTGAACTTTGAAATTATGAAACTATTTATTGAATTATTTGCAGTTACTTTCATCAGTTCTTCTTGTAACTGCGGAAATTCTTCTGTGTTTACACGCCATCAGCGCCCCCCTGAATTGCTACAGCACCCACCAGGGGGCGGTGGTGCCCACTTTGGGAATCACTGAGCTATACCCTTTGCGCCACCAATGGCGGGTTAAGTTTAGGTACAGTTTTCTTCAAAACTATAAAAGATATCAACACAATTTTTATTTTGTTTTAAAGTTGGTATCGATACCTAGCAATGCGGCTGATACAGGGGGTGTTCGCTCCATACGATTGTTTGGTGCCATATCTCAGTACTGCGATCAAACGTATGGTGGCGCTGTCTTCAGTTTTTTAACAGTTTGCCTAAAAACCGTGCCTGCATTTTATGGTTAGCATATTGGCTTTGTTTTGTAAACATAACAACATAATTATTCAGTACACGTGTTTCGTTCGTTCTACTGTTCTGTGCAGTTTTGTGTTGAATTAAAGACAACATTGATTCCATTGAATTTAGTGATTGTATTAATTAATTAGTAAGCACAAGTAGATTTTTTTAAATTTATATAAATTCTCATATCAACTTATTGTAGGTACATTACTGTCACTCATAAAATTGAGTTGTGTGCCTGGATGTGACAATAGGATGTTGTGCAGAATGGAGTTTTGCTTCAAGATAAGGAAAGATTTAAGTTAAGGGTCACTAATATTTCAAATCCAAAGTTAAAATTAAAACGTCACAAAGACATTTATAGAACACATTAAGTATAATATTTTAATGTTGTTTATACTGGAAGCTTCTACTTCGTTTTACATTTTATATAATAAATAAAATTAGTTGTGGTTTGAACATGGTTCATTTTTCAATAAAGTTTAAATAAAATATCATTACTTTGTAAAACTTAAAAATTTTATTTTCGTGACCATAGTTGGGCAATTTTAACTTGCTTTATATTTAAGAAATAGTAAATTAGGATTACGAAGCTGCCGAAACTATAGTCATGAAAATGAAAATAAAATCTCGAACTTTTACAAAATAGTGTGTTATAAAAATATTTTAAAATTAGCGCCATATTATCCCAACCAACAAAATCCACGATCAAATAGTAGGTGGCGCTAAATTTGGTACTAACACTTTTCCCCAATTCTATTGCTTGAGTTGGCAATCTTAATTAATAGTTTATCTATGGGCTGATATTATTTCCATATGTTGAGTGAGAAATAGAAATAACTAGAAAAATTGTCATGTTATTTTTCATGTCATAATTCTGAATCCAATTGATATTTTTTTAGTTCCTCGGCCATAAATGCTTATTTTGCAGGTAAGAACGTGTGTACAAAATTTCAGAGAAATCGATTCAGTGATTTTCTAGAAAAGTGTACCTAAAAATCTCGTTTTTTTTAATAGAAAATGGCTGAGGAAGTGACCCCCTTAAGCTGAATAATTTGGTACCTAAATAAATTAGAAACAACCTTACTTGTTGCAAAAGGCATTTAATAAATTCAATAATAAAATTTGGTACCTTACTCAATAGTTTCCGTATTTACCGACAAAATTGCAAAAAACTACAATTATTTTGGTTTGCCATGAAATTATAATGGCGGATACATTTTGTTCTAAAAAGTGACAGTCGCTGTCACATTACGATTTACAGCCGGCCGTGTATTCTATAATTAAATGGTTTTACTCAGGTATTATTTAAGATATAAAGTGTGAGTTGTTATCAATTATATAAGTTAATAAATAAAATTAACAAATTAAAGTTTTGTGCTCCGTTACGCAACAATTTTCCAGTTGGCCAAGTTGTGTGTGTTTTTGACCTAATTTATATTTCTTGTTCGAAAATGTAGTAATTATTTAGCAGGGATTGAATGCATTGTTGATTACAGGCACACAGGACGTGCGGGAACCGCATAGTGGAAGAAGGAGAGGAGTGCGACTGCGGGTCGATCGAGGACTGCCCTACGGTGGATCCTTGTTGCGACCCCATCACTTGCAAACTGACTTCGGAAGCGGAATGCGCAAGCGGGCCGTGTTGCGATAAATGTAGTCTAAGCGAAAAGGGTGTAATATGTCGCGATTCCAGCAACGAATGTGATTTACCGGAACACTGCTCCGGAGAGTCCGGCGAGTGTCCGATGGACGTTCATAAGAAGAACGGCAATACGTGCGGTGACAATTCCGGTTTCTGTTACAACGGCGTCTGTCCGACCTTGACGATTCAATGCGAACACATTTGGGGGTACGGGGGTGTGTCTGCGGATGTGCAGTGTTTTGAACAGTTCAATGCGAAGGGCTCGATAAACGGGCATTGCGGGAACGATAACACGGGTAGGTACGTTAAATGCGCACCGGAGAACGTTAAGTGCGGTTCCCTCCAATGTCAGCACGGTAGTCGTTACCCAGTCGTTGAAGGGCTAGACCAACTCTATTCCAGGACCATCATCTCCATTAAGGGCGTCGAATACGAATGCAAGTAAGTGTTACGTAACATTTATCGAACGGCGCTCGCACCGTTTCATCCAGATCTATCCATAGGTCCGCCGGCTCCAGTGCCAAAACGGACGTCCCGTACTTAGGACTCGTTCGCGACGGTACACCCTGCGGCGAGAATCTCATCTGCATTAATCAAACGTGCTCGAGCATCTTCCCCCATCTCGATCAAACCAAATGTCCCACCAACAACAATGATTTGGAGTGCTCCGGTCACGGGGTACGTAACCAGCATCTCCTGCCGCCCGACGCAATTCTTTTAAATACCGTCTTCCACTCCCCCAGGATTGCACCAACACCAATAAGTGTTACTGTACCACCGGATGGAGTGGACCCGATTGTTCCATTGAAGAGGAAGTAACTCCCGCACCACCGTTACCCACCCCACCACCCGAACAAAACAAAGGCATGAAGGACCTCGCCGATCATATGAAGAAGAAAGAGACGCCATACGGTATGTACACTTGCTACCGTTTCTCGTAGACGCGAACATTCGTTATACTTCTTTAATCCAACAGTTCCTTTTCAGCACATATTTCTTACTTGTTACTAATATTTATTAAATCTAGTGAGTATATGCGGAATGCATTTTATAACGTGCCAATACACTGAAGCCACGACCTTCACGCGTTCTAACCTTGAACTTCAAACGAGTATCTGCTATTCTGCAACTGCACGCACATTAAATCGTTTAGAATATACGATGCATAGAGTGGTTATGTACAGGTTTCAAGATCCCGGCTAATTTCAAGGTCATAACTAGGTCAACTAATTGTGCAATAGTTCAGCCAGGCACGTTCAATAGAGTAGATGAATTATTATAAAATTATTTTTGTCTTGCTACTTGTAATTAAAAAAAAATACTCTTAATAATTATTTTGCAGTCATGAAGATTTCACAACATCAATCAATTGTGTAATATGTATTTCTTTTTCGGATTTTAAGCATTTTAAAGAAATGCGGATTCACAATTAACAATTATTTCTCGTACTTTGTATGGAGAAAGTGAACTTTGTTGAAATATTTGGGGCATTCCACGAAATAACGACCCAAAAAAAGTAGCCGAATGTTCTCGGAATCGGTCAGTACTGTGTTTCGTGATAGTATTTTTAATAAACTTATATTAGTTACATATTTGATTCGGTTTTTTCCGAGATATAGAGGATTTAATTTTCAAAAGTTTTCAAAAAAATATATCTCTGCATAGGCTCATGCTACGATGAAAATTTCTGGACAAAACCTAATGACAATGAATTGAACTTTTCAGAAAAAAATAGTAGAACATGTTAAGTCCACTTGATTCGGTTATAGGATTTAATTTTCAGAAAAGTTTTCAAAAAAATATATCTCTGCATAGGCTCATGCTACGATAAAAATTTCTGGACAAAACCTAATGACAATGAATTGAACTTTTCAGAAAAAAATAGTAGAACATGTTAAGTCCACTTGATTCGGTTATACGATTTAATTTTCAGAAAAGTTTTCAACAAAATATATCTCTGCATAGGCTCATGCTACGATAAAAATTTCTGGACAAAACCTAATGACAATGAATTGAACTTTTCAGAAAAAAATAGTAGAACATCTTAAGTCCACTTGATTCGGTTATAGTATTTAATTTTCAGAAAAGTTTTCAAAAAAATATATCTCTGCATAGGCTCATGCTACGATAAAAATTTCTGGACAAAACCTAATGACAATGAATTGAACTTTTCAGAAAAAAATAGTAGAACATCTTAAGTCCACTTGATTCGGTTATAGTATTTAATTTTCAGAAAAGTTTTCAAAAAAATATATCTCTGCATAGGCTCATGCTACGATAAAAATTTCTGGACAAAACCTAATGACAATGAATTGAACTTTTCAGAAAAAAAAATAGTAGAACATGTTAAGTCCACTTGATTCGGTTATAGGATTTAATTTTCAGAAAAGTTTTCAAAAAAATATATCTCTGCATAGGCTCATGCTACGATAAAAATTTCTGGACAAAACCTACTGACAATGAATTGAACTTTTCAGAAAAAATAGTAGAACATGTTAAGTCCACTTGATTCGGTTATAGGATTTAATTTTCAGAAAAGTTTTCAAAAAAATATATCTCTGCATAGGCTCATGCTACGATGAAAATTTCTAGACAAAACCTAATGACAATTAATTGAACTTTTCAGAAAAAAATAGTAGAACATGTTAAGTCCACTTGATTCGGTTATAGGATTTAATTTTCAGAAAAGTTTTCAAAAAAATATATCTCTGCATAGGCTCATGCTACGATAAAAATTTCTGGACAAAACCTACTGACAATGAATTGAACTTTTCAGAAAAAATAGTAGAACATGTTAAGTCCACTTGATCCGGTTATAGGATTTAAATTTCAGAAAAGTTTTCAAAAAAATAAATCTCTGCATAGACTCATGCTACGATAAAAATTTCTGGACAAAACCTAATGACAATGAATTGAACTTTTCAGAAAAAATTGTAGAACATGTTAAGTCCACT
The DNA here is from genome assembly GCA_910593695.2 of Ocypus olens. NCBI lineage: Eukaryota > Metazoa > Arthropoda > Insecta > Coleoptera > Staphylinidae > Ocypus > Ocypus olens. Next base: position 2,995,854 of record OU343053.1, on the reverse strand, counting down.
TGATTCGGTTATAGGATTTAATTTTCAGAAAAGTTTTCAAAAAAATATATCTCTGCATAGGCTCATGCTCCGATGAAAATTTCTAGACAAAACCTAATGACAATGAATTGAACTTTTCAGAAAAAAATAGTAGAACATGTTAAGTCCACTTGATTCGGTTATAGGATTTAATTTTCAGAAAAGTTTTCAAAAAAATAAATCTCTGCATAGACTCATGCTACGATAAAAATTTCTGGATAAAACCTAATGACAATAAATTAAACTTTTCAGAAAAAAATAGTAGAACATGTTGAGTCCACTTGATTCGGTTTTTTCCGAGATATAGAGGATTTAATTTTCAGAAAAGTTTTCAAAAAAATATATCTCTGCATAGGCTCATGCTATGATAAAAATTTCTGAACAAAACTGAATGACAATGAATTGAACTTTTCAGAAAAAAATAGTAGAACATGTTAAATCCACTCGTTGAGTGTATTTTTTCAACTTGAAAAATTGAAATTAAAATTGAAAGGTGAGTGCCACTTACGATTTTCTTTAAAATTTTTCAGAATGATCTCTGAAATATGCAGAATTTTTGGTAGGAATTCGGAAGGGTCTCTGAGATATAATTTTTTTTCTGACTCAATGTATGGTAGAAACGTAACTCCGATGAGAACCAATTATTCTGATGAACTCAGTAAAAAAATTAAAACGCATGAAGTTATTGCGTTCTTTCTTATTCTTAAAAAAAAAGAACTTTATTATCTCTAACAAGTCAACTGGGTTTTTAATATAATTATTAACGCTTTTATTGCCCTGTTGCGACGATACAAACATTCACTCGGACTTTTCGAGCGAATTCAACTGTATTTGTAATATAATTATTGTACTGCCCTATCGCTACGATACTGCGAAACTTTCACTCGGACAAATATCTTTTGAAGCGAATTGCTTTTGATGAATTTTCCGCTCAATAAATTGCCGTCCGTTCAGAGCATGAAACATATGTTAGTGAATTCTTTAAAATTTCATATACCTGGCAATTAAATTTCTTTCATAATTTCACTTTGAAAACATGTCAAAGGACTTTCCACTCAAATCATTTTGCTTCCATCAAGTTCATTTTCGGATGAACGATATAATTTAAATGTCACGTTTTCCTATTTTATTATAACTTCTGGCGACGAATACTTTTAACAATTTAATTTGCATAGGTAAGTTCCATTAAGAGGTGAACAATTTGTTTTTTCAATGAAATGACAAAGAATAACAATAGGGCAGTTTTTTTAATCCGTGTACTTTAGCCCTTTCGACCCTGGTGATGGCAATTACCACCGCAACATTTACATACATGTCTCTACTTACAATGACAATCCATATTTTTGCTGTTTATCACTAGATGTCACTTCAACAAAGCCTCACTAGTTAATTCCTATACTAATTAATTAAATCAGTTCAAATTTGGAATTTATGGTCTTAATAATAATCAATAATAATTAACAAAAAAAAATTTTTTCAAATTTAAAAATCCAGGGCTGAAAGGGTTATTTGTGTAATAGCACATCACTCAAATTGCCGCCTTGGCTAGTACAAAAGCTCAAGTGGTTCTAATTCTTCGAGATGTTTTATATGACGATCCTGTGGTTCAGAATCCAAATCTTCGGCCTCCCCACTCTTGTGCGTCAGCTTCGACCAAATTCCGGCCATTTTTCACTTTATAGATCATAACTTATCAACAATGCATTTTTGAGGAAAAATTACTATACAAATTTATAGAGAATTAAATTTGCTACAACTTTTGTATTTAAAGTTTTTTTGTAAAACTATTATGTAAAGAATTACACAAAATTTTCATAAAAATGCTACTTTTTTCAAAGTTTTTGCAACGATACTACACTATTTTCGCAATAGCGTCCTCGATGTTGGATTTAAAAGCTTAAATTATTTTATCCGCATTGAATTGATCTATCCTCCACGGCTGAAACAACTAAAAAAAAAAATTTTAAATCAAATTTGTAATCTTTTCGTCGACTGGAGAAAAATATAAAAACAATTTCCATCGGCTTGAAACTTTCCAAAATCACTCAAAATTAATTGAAGATTATAATTTTGTAAAAATTTGCAAGCACCCAGTATCAAATTTTGAAGTTAATCACACCTGAAAAAAGTGCAATTTTGTAAAAAATTGTAATCTTTTCGTCCACTGGAGAAAAATATAAAAAGACTTGCCATCGGCTTCAAACTTTCCAAAATCACTCAGAATTAATTCAAGATTATAATTTTGTAAAAATTTGCAAACACCCAGTATCAAATTTTGAAGTTAATCACACCTGAAGCAAGTGCAATTTTCTAAAAATTTGTAATTATTTCATCGAGGGGAAAAAATATAAAAACAATTGCCATCGGCTTAAAACTTTCCAAAATCACTCAAAATTAATTCAAGATTATAATTTTGTAAAAATTTGCAAACACCCAGTATCAAATTTTTAAGTTATCAAACCTGAAGAAAAAAAAATGTAATATTTTCATCGACTTGCAAACAATATAAAAACTATTGCCACAGGCTTAAAACTTTCCAAAATTACTCAGAATTAATTCAAGATTATAATTTTATAAAAATTTGCAAACACCCAGTATCAAATTTTTAAGTTAATCACACCTGAAGAAAGTGCAATTTTCTAAAAATTTGTAATCTTTTCGTCAACCGGCGAAAAATATAAAAACAGTTGCCATCGGGTTAAAACTTTCCAAAATCACTCAAAATTAATTCAAGATTATAATTTTGTAAAAATTTGCAAACACGCAGTATCAAATTTTTAAGTTATTACACCTGAAGAAAAAAAATTGTCATATTTTCATCGACTTGCAAACAATATAAAAACATTTGCCATCGGCTTAAAACTTTTCAAAATAACTCAAAATTAATTCAAGATTATAATTTTGTAAAAATTTACAAACACCCAGTATCAAATTTTTAAGTTAATCACACTTGAAGAAAGTGCAATTTTCTAAAAATTTGTAATCTTTTCATCGACTGGAGAAAAATATAAAAACAATTGCCATCGACTTAAAACTTTCCAAAATCACTCAAAATTAAATCAAGATTATAATTTTGTAAAAATTTGCAAACACCCAGTATCAAATTTTTAAGTTAATCGCACCTGACGAAAGTGCAGTTTTCTAAAAATTTGTAATCTTTTCATCGACTGGCAAAAAATATAAAAACAATTGCCATCGGCTTAAAACTTTCCAAGATCACTCGAAATTAATTCAGGATTATAATTTTGTAAAAATTTGCAAACACCCAGTATCAAATGTTTAAGTTAATCACACCTGAAGGAAGTGCAATTTTCTAAAAAATTTTAATCTTTTCGTCGGCTGGAGAAAAATATAAAAACAATTGCCATCGGCTTGAAACTTTCCAAAATTACTCAAAATTAATTCAAGATTATAATTTTGTTAAAATTTGCAAATACCCAGTATCAATTTTTGAAGTTAATCACACCTGAAGGAAGTGCAGTTTTCTAAAAATTTGTAATCTTTTCATCGACTGGCAAAAAATATAAAAACAATTGCCATCGGCTTAAAACTTTCCAAGATCACTCGAAATTAATTCAGGATTATAATTTTGTAAAAATTTGCAAACACCCAGTATCAAATGTTTAAGTTAATCACACCTGAAGGAAGTGCAATTTTCTAAAAATTTGTAATCTTTTCGTCGGCTGGAGAAAAATATAAAAACAATTGCCATCGGCTTGAAACTTTCCAAAATTACTCAAAATTAATTCAAGATTATAATTTTGTTAAAATTTGCAAATACCCAGTATCAATTTTTGAAGTTAATCACACCTGAAGGAAGTGCAGTTTTCTAAAAATTTGTAATCTTTTCATCGACTGGCAAAAAATATAAAAACAATTGCCATCGGCTTAAAACTTTCCAAGATCACTCGAAATTAATTCAGGATTATAATTTTGTAAAAATTTGCAAACACCCAGTATCAAATGTTTAAGTTAATCACACCTGAAGGAAGTGCAATTTTCTAAAAATTTGTAATCTTTTCGTCGGCTGGAGAAAAATATAAAAACAATTGCCATCGGCTTAAAACTTTCCAAAATCACTCAGAATTAATTCAAGATTATAATTTTGTAGAAATTTGTAAACACCCAGTATCAAATTTTTAAGTTAATCACACCTGAAAAAAGTGCAATTTTATAAAAATTTGTAATCTTTTCATCGGCTGGAGAAAATTATAAAAACAATTGCCATCGGCTTAAAACTTTCCAAAATCACTCAAAATTAATTCAAGATTATAATTTTGTAAAAATTTGCAAACACCCAGTATTAAATTTTGAAGTTAATCACACCTGAAGGAAGTGCAATTTTCTAAAAATTTGTAATCATGTATAACAATATAATGAACTGCTTTAAGTTTAATCAACTACGATTTGACAACGCTCTTGTGATACATGCTGCTTTTAAAGGCAATCCCTTGGATATTTTTTATAAACCTACCGAATATTCCCTAGCTTTCAACTTGCTTTTTTTCTTATCAAGATCTCATTCATTAGGCTATGAATACTCAGAAGAAAAAAAATCCTGTTTGGTAAAATTGTGTGCTGAACATATTTTCACTTCCAGCTATTGCAATATCGGAGATGTGGTATTAGAGTAGAACTGTAGCAATTAGTATCCAGAGGCACATGGTATGTGTGCCATTTATTAAGGGCATCCGCTCGAGTGTCCTCATTAGTTAACTGGTCAAAGTTCATGTAAGGAATTGCTTGACGAAACTATTCGCTTACAACCAAACATCGTGTTATTGATGATCTTGTGCTCTTGGATCTTGGAATATATAAATTTAGATTAAGGAATTTAGTTCACGAACATGCAAGTAGGGTGGATGTGCGTTCAGCTATGTTCCATTGAATAAGGACAAGGACACGCAAAACTGGAACAAGAATATGTTTTGAAGTTTAAAACATATGGTGTATATCCTTAACATATACATCAATCATTTTTATGTATTTTAAATCAGTAGTATGTTAATATACAACAATCGATTTTTGTTCTTTATCTTCTGTGCTTTTACCTATAATATTATCGTGTATCCAAAATCGTGTGTAATAAGCGACTTATTGTGGTCATTTGAGGTAAATGATGTTGTTAATTGCCCACTAGTGAAAGAATAACTCGGATCCTTCGTAAGATTTTTTAAATAATTCAAATTGACACCACGTACGTCAAAATTGTATAAACATTATTTCAGTAATTAATTCAATTACTGGCGATTTTGGAATTTTGTAGAATTTCTCATTAGTCAATTAAGAAAACTACCCGTTCGCTCGTAAGCTTTTTCTCGCGTGATTAATTACGTACATTCCACACTCGTATAATAAATAACTATTATTCTACGTGTAGACATAATAAAACAGAATTTTATGACTCCCATCAGTCACTTTGATAGTGATAAGTACTCGTTCTTATCTTTGAATAGGAATGAAGCTGTAAGCAATGTTAAAAAGTACTACCACTATGATCAATAAATCATCCCCAATGTCACATAATTACCTCACGTGTCTAAACGCTTATAAGGGAGTAAATATTATAAACACGCGATTTATGTCGCCATCAAACGGAAATACATAAATTTTCGTCGAACGGAAGTACACAAATTCTCATCGGACGGATATACGCAAGTTATGGCCCAACGGAAATTGCTTCTAATAATTTATTCGATCAGGATATTGGCGACTAGTGTAGCTGGTATTTTGTTTTTCGGTCAAGGTGACTCTTAACTACTTGCGGAGATTACCCTGCCGAAATATTCTTCTTCTTTCCATAAATAGTATGTAAAAGATGGCATTGATCTCATTTCTACTAACGTTACGAAATCTTGAATCCATTCATTCCTGCTTTTTCGAAATAAAAATATAGAATTATTATTCAATAAATTAAATAAAGCGGTGAAAAGAGAAATACAACCGAACCTTATTCAAATTTTTGAAAGTATCATAAAAAAGTCATATTTATTCTCTAAGAACAACACATTTCACAGTGCCAACAATTGTTTTTGTATTTATTTGCTAGCGCCAAAATTATCGCGATTTTCATAATTTTACATTCCGTTCACTTGAAATTCCTTCAAAATCCAAGGATGAAAGATTTCTAATTATTATAGGATTCCATTTTCGCATGTGTTGGAAGTAATTTTGGAAAGTTTCAAGCCGATGGCAATTGTTTTTGTATTTTTTTGCAAGCGCCAAAATTATCGCACTTTTCATAATTTTATATTCCCTTCATGTGAAATTCCTTCAAAATCCAAGGATGAGGGATTTCTAATTATTACCGGATAACATTCTCGCATGTGGTGGAAGTAATTTTGGAAAGTTTCAAGCCGATGGCAATTGTTTTTGTAATTTTTTTGCAAGCGCCAAAATTATCGCAATTTTCATAATTTTACATTCCGTTCACGTGAAATTCCTTCAAAATCCAAGGAAGAGGGATTTCTAATTATTACAGGATAACATTCTCGCATGTGTTGGAATTAATTTTGGAAAGTTTTATGCCGATGGCAATTGTTTTTGTATTTTTTTCGAAGCGCCAAAATTATCGCAACTTTCATAAATTTACATTCCGTTCACTTGAAATTCCTTCAAAATCCAAGGATGAGGGATTTCTAATTATTACAGGATAACATTCTCGCATGTGTTGGAAGTAATTTTGGAAAGTTTCAAGCTGATGGCAATTGTTTTTGTATTTTTTTGCAAGCGCCAAAATTATCGCAATTTTCATAATTTTACATTCCGTTCACGTAAAATTCCCTCAAAATTTAGGGATGAGGGATTTCTAATTTTTACAGGATAACAATCCCCCATGTGTTATAAGTAATTTTGGAAAGTTTCAAGCCGATGGCAATTGTTTTTGTATTTTTTTCGAAGCGCCAAAATTATCGCAATTTTCATAAATTTACATTCCGTTCACTTGAAATTCCTTCAAAATCCAAGGATGAGGGATTTCTAATTATTACAGGATAACATTCTCGCATGTGTTGTAAATAATTTTGGAAAGTTTCAAGCCGATGGCAATTGTTTTTGTATTTTTTTGCAAACACCAAAATTATCGCAATTTTCATAATTTTACATTCCGTTCACGTAAAATTCCCTCAAAATTTAGGGATGAGGGATTTCTAATTATAACAGGATAACATTCTCGCATGTGTTGGAAGTAATTTTGGAAAGTTTCAAGCCGATGGCAATTGTTTTTGTATTTTTTTGCAAACACCAAAATTATCGCAATTTTCATAATTTTACATTCCGTTCACGTAAAATTCCCTCAAAATTTAGGGATGAGGGATTTCTAATTATTACAGGATAACATTCTCGCATGTGTTGGAAGTAATTTTGGAAAGTTTCAAGCCGATGGCAATTGTTTTTGTATTTTTTTCGAAGCGCCAAAATTATCGCAACTTTCATAAATTTACATTCCGTTCACTTGAAATTCCTTCAAAATCCAAGGATGAGGGATTTCTAATTATTACAGGATAACATTCTCGCATGTGTTGGAAGTAATTTTGGAAAGTTTCAAGCTGATGGCAATTGTTTTTGTATTTTTTTGCAAGCGCCAAAATTATCGCAATTTTCATAATTTTACATTCCGTTCACGTAAAATTCCCTCAAAATTTAGGGATGAGGGATTTCTAATTATTACAGGATAACATTCTCGCATGTGTTGGAAGTAATTTTGGAAAGTTTCAAGCCGATGGCAATTGTTTTTGTATTTTTTTCGAAGCGCCAAAATTATCGCAACTTTCATAAATTTACATTCCGTTCACTTGAAATTCCTTCAAAATCCAAGGATGAGGGATTTCTAATTATTACAGGATAACATTCTCGCATGTGTTGGAAGTAATTTTGGAAAGTTTCAAGCTGATGGCAATTGTTTTTGTATTTTTTTGCAAGCGCCAAAATTATCGCAATTTTCATAATTTTACATTCCGTTCACGTAAAATTCCCTCAAAATTTAGGGATGAGGGATTTCTAATTTTTACAGGATAACAATCCCCCATGTGTTATAAGTAATTTTGGAAAGTTTCAAGCCGATGGCAATTGTTTTTGTATTTTTTTCGAAGCGCCAAAATTATCGCAATTTTCATAAATTTACATTCCGTTCACTTGAAATTCCTTCAAAATCCAAGGATGAGGCATTTCTAATTATTACAGGATAACATTCTCGCATGTGTTGTAAATAATTTTGGAAAGTTTCAAGCCGATGGCAATTGTTTTTGTATTTTTTTGCAAACACCAAAATTATCGCAATTTTCATAATTTTACATTCCGTTCACGTAAAATTCCCTTAAAATTTAGGGATGAGGGATTTCTAATTTTTACAGGATAACATTCTCGCATGTGTTGGAAGTAATTTTGGAAAGTTTCAAGCCGATGGCAATTGTTTTTGTAATTTTTTCGAAGGGCCAAAATTATCGCAATTTTCATAAATTTACATTCCGTTCACTTGAAATTCCTTCAAAATCCAAGGATGAGGGATTTCTAATTATTACAGGATAACATTCTCGCATGTGTTGTAAATAATTTTGGAAAGTTTCAAGCCGATGGCAATTGTTTTTGTATTTTTTTGCAAACACCAAAATTATCGCAATTTTCATAATTTTACATTCCGTTCACGTAAAATTCCCTCAAAATTTAGGGATGAGGGATTTCTAATTATTACAGGATAACATTCTCGCATGTGTTGGAAGTAATTTTGGAAAGTTTCAAGCCGATGGCAATTGTTTTTGTATTTTTTTGCAAACACCAAAATTATCGCAATTTTCATAATTTTACATTCCGTTCACGTAAAATTCCCTCAAAATTTAGGGATGAGGGATTTCTAATTTTTACAGGATAACAATCCCCCATGTGTTATAAGTAATTTTGGAAAGTTTCAAGCCGATGGCAATTGTTTTTGTAATTTTTTCGAAGCGCCAAAATTATCGCAATTTTCATAAATTTACATTCCGTTCACTTGAAATTCCTTCAAAATCCAAGGATGAGGGATTTCTAATTATTACAGGATAACATTCTCGCATGTGTTGTAAATAATTTTGGAAAGTTTCAAGCCGATGGCAATTGTTTTTGTATTTTTTTGCAAACACCAAAATTATCGCAATTTTCATAATTTTACATTCCGTTCACGTAAAATTCCCTCAAAATTTAGGGATGAGGGATTTCTAATTATTACAGGATAACATTCTCGCATGTGTTGGAAGTAATTTTGGAAAGTTTCAAGCCGATGGCAATTGTTTTTGTATTTTTTTGCAAACACCAAAATTATCACAATTTTCATAATTTTACATTCCGTTCACGTAAAATTCCCTCAAAATTTAGGGATGAGGGATTTCTAATTTTTACAGGATAACATTCTCGCATGTGTTGGAAGTAATTTTGGAAAGTTTCAAGCCGATGGCAATTGTTTTTGTATTTTTTTCGAAGGGCCAAAATTATCGCAATTTTCATAAATTTACATTCCGTTCACTTGAAATTCCTTCAAAATCCAAGGATGAGGGATTTCTAATTATTACAGGATAACATTCTCGCATGTGTTGTAAATAATTTTGGAAAGTTTCAAGCCGATGGCAATTGTTTTTGTATTTTTTTGCAAACACCAAAATTATCGCAATTTTCATAATTTTACATTCCGTTCACGTGAAATTCCCTCAAAATCCAAGGATGAGGGATTTCTAATTATTACCAGGATAATATTGTCACATGTGTTGGAAGAAATTTTGGAAAGTTTTAAGCCGATGGCAATTATTTTTGTATTTTTTTGCAAACACCAAAATTATCACAATTTTCATAATTTTACATTGCCTTCACGTAAAATTTCTTCAAAATTCAAGGATGAGGGATTTCTAATTATTACAGGATAACATTCTTGCATGTGTTGGAAGTAATTTTGGAAAGTTTCAAGCCGATGGCAATTGTTTTTGTAATTTTTTTGCAAGCGCCAAAATTATCGCAATTTTCATAATTTTACATTCCCTTCATGTGAAATTTCTTCAAAATCCAAGGATGAGGGATTTCTAATTATTACAGGATAACATTCTTGCATGTGTTGGAAGTAATTTTAGAAAGTTTCAAGCCGATGGCAATTGTTTTTGTATTTTTTTGCAAGCGCCAAAATTATCGCAATTTTCATAATTTTACATTCTCTTCACGTGAAATTTCTTCAAAATTCAAGGATGAGGGATTTCTAATTATTACAGGATAACATTCTTGCATGTGTTGGAAGTAATTTTGGAAAGTTTCAAGCCGATGGCAATTGTTTTTGTATTTTTTGCAAGCGCCAAAATTATCGCAATTTTCATAATTTTACATTCCGGTTACTTGAAATTTCCTGAAAATTAAAGCAAAGTTACAATTGTCGCTTTCGAGAAATTGCCTCTTACTGTCCAACGATAATTGGACTGTGCTCATAATGGACACAATCTTTTTTTCTACAATTGTAACAATTGATATATACAATTTGTTTAATATTTATTGGGGATTCTTGTTTACAACGAATTTCGTCGCTTTAGAGGCGCAAAGTGACGGTCTTTGGGAATAGATCACTTCGCGCTCTATATGCCGAGCGGAAAAACCTACTTCTATATAGGCAATTGAAGAAACTGTTTCAAAACTGAGGTAAAAAATTAACGAGTTAAGATTGATATTAATTAATTATTCAGCCTTCAACGTAGTCTTTTAAACCTTTTTAAACGCAGATGCAATGATTTAAAACTTTTAAAATGGTTCTCTTACGGCTTCAGTCTCTAATTCATGATTACATAGGTTTGGATCGTTGTCATACAATCAACAAATTGTCCTTTCAATAGTGTCCTGATTTTCTGGCGAATACAGATGATGATCGATCACTCGCCAAATACCGCAAAACAATTGTTGCGTTATGAAATGCTTTATCGTGAAGAAACATCCATTTCTGTAACGTCTGCAAATATTTTCTAGCGATCCGCTTCGGAGACGTTGTAGGACTCAAATAAACCGAGGTACAAATCAATCCCTGAGAATAAATTCGTTTTTGTTAATGAACTTTCGTAGTTCTTTATGAACTACTTTTATACCATTTCAACGTCACTGCTCCTGATAGAGAATCTGCAACATATGCTATTTTCAACACGTTATGAGTATCTGCGATAGTTTTGCCCAATTTATACGAATTCGTTAATCCATAGAGACAAAAAAACATGTGTTTTCTTACTAAGTATTCTTTTAGTTCTGTTATAACTCTTATAACTCACAAGTGTTGAGAATAAGACTTAGTAGTGAAAAGTTCCACCAGAAATTGATAGATGGCGCCAAAGTTTCTTGACTGCCTTTACCGAGCCAATCGAATGGTATTTGGTACTTCCATCATCTTTCTAGAGGTAACGCTTAAAAGGATAGTCCAGGTTCCTAGGTTACAGCACTGAGATTGCTTCATATCTCTCTCAAGTACGTCGGCTATTGTTGACCAAGCCGGTATCTTTATATTCTTAGTTTTTGTTTTAATAACACGATTCACTTGGTTGAGTTTAGGAATGAATCAACGTTTTCTAATAACTAATTGTCAGTTTCAAGGAAATATAAGGAACTTAATTTTAAAAACATTCGAATTAGGTGTATTTTTGGATACACTTTCCAAGTAAAGATTTTTCTGATTTTGCAGAATGGAATTTGCATGCTAGAATCTGAATGAAATCGTTCATTGAAGATTTATTAAAAATATAATTAACAGATTTTGATGAACTCAACGAAGTATACAGGGTATCCTCAATAGAGTAGGATTGCATAGGTATCTTTCTTATTCTTAAAGCTAGAGATCTGGTTAAATGGGCAATGTTGTGCAGTTTTCTATGCTGATTCAGATTATGTTGAGAAATTTTCAAAATTCCTAGCAGTTTAGAAAATATTTAAAAAAACTGAAAATCGCGATTTTCAAAAAAATCAAATATCTCAATAATTATTAAAGATGCGAAAAAAAGTTTTAAATAAAAGCTACTTGGTTTAATTAGGCAAACATAGAAATCAAGTCAAAATAAAATTCAAGATGGCGGTTTCCGAGATATTAATACCAACTTTCTTATTTCAAATGGCCGCCATATTTGATTTTTACACGCATAAATAGACTTTTTTTCTCTTTTCAGCGATGTACAACAACCTATGTCAAAATAAAAAATAATGGAAATATTAATTGTTTAAATTTTAATTTTAATTTTTTAAATTATTTTTAAAGCAAATGTAACAAAACAAAAAGAGGTAATACAACCAAGTAGTAAAATAACAATAAATTATAAAAAATGCTCAAAATGTTGACCGTTATTGGCCAAACACAATTGACAGCGTTTTACAACACTGCCAGTTACTTTTCGCAATGTGTTGCGATTAATGCCGTTTATTGCCTCTGTCAGTGCTTCGCGAAGTTCATCCACATTGTTATAATTGAAGTTACTTCCATAAACTTTGTTTTTTAAAGTGCCCCACAAATAAAAGTCAAGAGGCGTCAAGTCTGCAGATCTGGCTGACCACTGTACAGGTGTATTAGTCGCTATTACTTTATTATTAAAACGTCCATTTAGATAAGTAATAACATCTCTGGCATTGTGTGCTGGAGCGCCATCTTGCTGGTACCATATTTGCATATTTTGTGCCAAAGGTAAATCATCCAATAAATCTTCTAAGGTTGTTTGAAGAATTTCCAAATAACGTTGTGCAGTTAGAGTTCCATCAAAAATTATAGGACCAACTAAACGATTTCCCATTATGCCACAAAAAACACTAAAGCCGAACCGTAATTGGTTTCGCCTTGGAATAACTATGTGTGGATTTTCTTGAGCCCAATAGTGCTCGTTATGACGATTAAATAATCCACAATTAGAAAAGTAAGATTCGTCAGTCCATAAAATTGTGTTTATAAAATCACCATTTTCCGTAATTTTGTTGATTAACCACCTGCAAAATGTTAATCTACGGATGTTATCATTTGGTTGTAAAGTCTGAGATAGGTGCAATTTATAAGGGTGAAACTTGTGCTTTTTTTAAATTGTTGATGCTCTAGACTTAGATACGTTAACTTCATTTTCTATCTGCCGACATGAAATGTTCGGATTAGCTGCCACACAAGCCAATGTTAATTCTTCATCATCAACGATCATATTTCTATTTCTCTTAGGTTTTTTTTTAAACTTCCATACAATTGCATATTTTTATCCAATCTTTTAAATACCGGCTGCCTTCTTTCAGGAAAGTTTGCTTGGTATGTTTGTGCTGCAAGATGGGGGTTTTTGTAACACTTGATGTAATTACAAAACATATCGTATTGTTCAGATATTGAATAATTCGCCATTTCAAGTAATTAATATTTATCGATATTACAACAACTTAAGACAATACACATGTATGAATGATTAATACAACTGATAAACTAATGTAAGATGACAGTTAGTCGTTATAACAAATTTTGTTTTATTTTTATTTATGCCTACTTGTTTTAAACTTACAACAATTAATATTTCCATTATTTTTTATTTTCACATAGGTTGTTGTACATCGTTGAAAAGAGAAAAAAAAAGTCTATTTATGCGTGTAAAAATTAAATATTGCGGCCATTTCAAATAAGAAAGTTGGTATTAATATCTCGGAAACCGCCATCTTGAATTTTATTTTGACTTGATTTCTATGTTTGCCTAATTAAACCAAGTAACTTTTATTTAAAACTTTTTTTCGCATCTTTAATAATTACTGAGATATTTGATTTTTTTGAAAATCGCGATTTTCAGTTTTTTTTTTAATATTTTCTAAACTGCTCGGAATTTTGTAAATTTCTCAACATAATCTGAATCAGCAAAGAAAACTGCACAACATTGCCCATTTAACCAGATCTCTAGCTTTAAGAATAAGAAAGATACCCATGCAATCCTACTCTATTTAGGACACCCTGTATTACTGATGAAAAATTCAAAATGAATACTAAAACACACAAATCATAATCAATAATGCGTTAGACCACCACGATTTCTTATGAACCCATTAAAACATCGAGGCATGCTAGAAATAAAGTAGTCAATATCCATCTGGGCATTTGATGTCAAGTTTCTTGAATTCACCATCTAATTTAAGAGTTGGGAGGGCGCCATTCTAGCCCTATCATGCCCAGATACGTCTGTAAAACGAGAGGGTCATGGTAAAGTAGACATTTGAGCACGATGAAAAAACAATCTTGTAACGAGAACCAAATACAACAAAGATTATTATCTTTAAGTTCTGTAAGCCATTTACACTGACTTTAAAATATTCGCGTTGGAACTTTTCTCTACAAATCTGGAGACCGATAATAAGTCTTTATTTCTCTCTTAAATTATAATAATATATACAATAAGAAATAAAGTGCGTCATAATAAGAAATGAACTAAACAAATAGTACAGTTGAAGATAAACAATTATTACGGTGAGTTAATTAAAAATACAACAAAAGGCATTCATGTAAAAGTCTTTGTTTAATAATTGCAAGAACTTTTTATAAAGCAACGTAGTTGATGAAGATGAAAATGCCTTTAAATAAAGTCCAACTATACATTGATATTTCAAGTATTTTTATAAATGTAATAGAAGTAGAAATGTTTTAGTTATAACACGATAATAGTAAAATTAATAAACAATGATTTACTTGTAAATAAAACGAGTAATCAATATTTTTAAGTTGATACAAAATTGGTAGGTATTTAGGCAGTTTAATAATCATTCAATATTCGAGGGAAAAGAATTACCTTCGTGCATCCACTCTACTTGTATATGTAATAATAACGATAGTGTATGTGAAGAAATACAAAATGACAAAATAAGAAACAATTCTAGGTCTATAAATCGGAATTAAGTTTTGAGTTCTTAAATCTGTACATAACCTCTTTATGCGTATATCTAAACGATGTGTGATTTTTGTGTAGTACATAAGAAATAAATCAAACGTTTAAATATGTATGTAACGATGTAGCTTCAGTGTTGATCAGCAATCTTTACAAAACGCGCCATCCCATTTAGGTGTTTAGGTAGGTGCTGACGCAGCGGAGCCGGAGGATGCTGATTTGTCTTTTTTTTTGTGTTTGTGACGATTAATAAAACGCGCGTTTTGTAAAGACCTGAACGATAGGTAGGATTCGGGGTGGAAGGTTGAGTGATTCTGTTCTGCAGGCACCAAGAACACGGACAACTTGAGCACTCTGACGATGGTGTTCATACTGACCGGGGTGGTGAAAGGAGTCTTCATTTGTTTTGCCTTAGTGGCTGTTTGCTACAGGTACCGTGTCGGTCCAAATAGCGAGAGAGGGTGCCTGCTTGCGCGCAGTGTCCTGTATATAGGCTTCTACAGTAATCTCGATGTTGTGCCTTGTATATATTACAGATCACGTACAAAGTTTGTGCATTTATATATTTTGTCTCATTCGTGCTTTCCTTCTATCTCTTCGCCTGTTGTGTTGATGCATGATGACGACGTCGACTACCTGCGTTGGATCTCCAGAGTCCTATCACGGCTCGAACACGGTTTTTCTCGTGGGTACACTCATGTCGGTGGTAGGGGGTGTGTTCATTGTGTTTGCAACTATGGCTCTATGCTACAGGTCAGTCGTAGTACACAAAAACTTCTCGCTCTGCCTCAGGTTAGTGAGCAGACCGTCCAGGTAGAGATCCACATATTCAGCATCCGCTAGCTTCTTCTGCGTTTTATTTTATTGTCTCGACATTATACCTAAGTTGCTATCGCTAGATGTCCGTAGCCCACGATTTCTGTTTAAGCACTCTTTCTATACACATATCTATATTTGAAATATACACAGCGACACCTGAAACACTGTACAAATTAACGATCATCCGATTTACTCGTATTATGCTAATCAATTGTAATTAATAACGAAACACGCTGCGAGTTGTTGCACACACACCATAACCACTTAGCTTAGAAGCAGAACAGTTAACGAGCTGTCCCACCGCACGCCAAAACTGAAACCTCACCTAACTGAATCGAACAGTTATATGGCATCGCAAATTAACATTTTATTCTCATTTACAATGCGAGATGTAATGGTCAGCGCTTAATCCCCTGGGCCATAACTAACAAGGCACGTGACGGTAACTTTGCCTTGTAAATTAATCGCCACTAATGGAATCGGACAGCTCATCGGACATGCGATGAGCGCACTATTACTAGTTTTCGGGAAATAATACTTTGGTATATTTTTAAACCCAAAATAAATACAGTTGAACCTCATTTATACGAAGACAAAAAATCCTTGTTTCTACATAAACAATCGGTAAAAACCATATTAATACACTTTGCGCGGGAGCGTCTATTTGTAGACACTTTACGAACTGTGTGCTATGGGCGGGCCGTCTATTTTTAGACGCAAACATGCATAATGGGTTGCATACAGTTCATCATACACGGCGGCGCGTGCAATATTTTCGCTTGCGTTGCAAATCCAATCCGCCATACAGGCAAGTCACCTTGGTCATCAAGTGTTAATTTTTATTTAATTTTTCAAACACGAACGTCAAGCAACTTACGGCCAGCGAGTTGAAGAATATATATGGAAAGTTTTATCAAAATTGGTTAAAAATGTGTTGAGCTACATTACACGGCGCGCGAAATTTTATTTTTTGAGAAAAACGCCTTTAAATTTTTCGGTACAGAAAATTAGTGCTTGGCGCGTGACATATGCTACAGAAATATTGATACTTCGAATTCGGATCTGAACATTGAGGAGCATATTCTCCAAGTGTTAAACTAATTTTCTAATAAAGAATTACAAAAAAAAATTCAAATTACATGACTTTCCCCCCTTAAATCTAAATGCAAGATAAGGGTGGTAGGTGGGCACTATCCTACAATACAATCAATCGGGTAATTAAAAAGGGTTGCACAAATGTAAAAAATTGTATAAAACAAAAACAGAAAATTAAATTTCGTTTTTCCGCTGTAAACTATTTTCTCCGTAAAAACCTAGGCTTACGTTTACCTGATTTTATTGTTGGATAGGGCCCACCCGCCGCTCATGTTTAACTAATTTGATTGTTGGATAGAGCCCACCCAACCCTCATGTTTAACTTATTTGATTGTTGGATAGGGCCCACCCACCGCCATGTTTAACTGATTTGATTGTTGTATAGGGCACACCCACCGCTATCGGTATGCACTTTAATTAACGCCACAAACACCGTTTCAGGCCATTTCTATTGATCAAACTCTTCGAATAAACAAAAAAAGTTTCACTTGATGTAAACCTCGATTTTAACTTAAGTCTAAATGCAGACAAAGGGTGGTGGGTAGGCACGATTCTCTAGTGTAATCAGTTAAACGAAAACGAGGATTGCATAAATGTAAAAAAATTAACAAAACAGTGACAGGAATAAAAACTTTGTTTTCCGTTGTAAACTATTTTCTTCGTAGAAACCTAGGCTTATGTTTAACTGACTGGATTGTAGAATAGAGCCCACCCACCATTATCTTATCCGTATTTATTAATTCCATTAAGCTACAAACACTATTTTTGATCATTTTCATTGATCAAACTCTTCAAACGAAAGAAAAATGTACTCAAAATGCTCAAAATAGAAATTAGAAAAAAAATTGATAACTCGTTTGAAATTTGTTGAATTTTCGAAATCCAAATTGATTTAGAAAAAGCAAGGATCTATCTAGCCATTTTGACTGTTTTGATAATTTGAATCTTGCGAAAACGATTTTTCTAAATTATTTTTTTTTCCGACGATCGAACTGTTCGAATTAAAAATTTTAAAAAATCATAACTCGCTTGAAAATAGGCGAATTTTCAAAAACCAAATTAATTTAGAAAGAGCAACGTTGTGTTTATTAATTTTGATCGCTTTATAATTTTTACCCCGCGAAAACTATTTTTTCCACATTATTATCTTCGACGATCGAAATGCTCAAAATGGAAATTTGAAAAAAAGTGATAACCCCCTTGAAATTTTTTGAGTTTCAAAACACAAATTGATTTAGAAAGGGCAAAGTTATATCTAGTCGTTTTGATTGTTTAATAATTTTAATCCTGCGTAAACAATTTTTGTAAATTACTTTTTCCGACGATTAAAATTTCAAAAAATCATAACTCGCTTGAAAATCGGCGAATTTTCAAAAACCAAATTAATTTAGAAAGAGCAACGTTGTGTTTATTCATTTTGATCGCTTTATAATTTTGACCCCGCGAAAACTATTTTTTCCACATTATTATCTTCGACGATCGAAATGCTCAAAATGGAAATTTGAAAAAAATTGATAACCCCCTTGAAATTTTTTTAGTTTAAAAACACAAATTGATTTAAACAGGGCAAAGTTATGTCTAGTCGTTTTGATTGTTTAATAATTTTAATCCTGCGTAAACAATTTTTGTGAATTACTTTTTCCGACGATTAAAATTTCAAAAAATCATAACTCGCTTGAAAATTGGCGAATTTTCAAAAACCAAATTAATTTCGAAAGAGCGAGACTGTGTTCATTCATTTTGATCGCTTTATAATTTTTACCCCGCGAAAACTGTTTTTCCGCATTTTTATCTTCGACGAGCGAAATGCTCAAAATGGAAATTTGAAAAAAAATTAATAACCCTCTTGAATTTTTTTGAGTTTCAAAACACAAATTAATTTAGAAAGGGCAAAGTTACATCCAGTCGTTTCGATTGTTTAATAATTTTAATCCTGCGTAAGCAATTTTTGCAAATTACTCTTTCCGACGATTAAAATTTCAAAAAATCATAACTCGCTTGAAAATCGGCGAATTTTCAAAAACTAAATTAATTTACAAAGAGCAAGACTGTGCTTATTCATTTTGACTCCTTTATAATTTTTACCCCGCGAAAACTATTTTTCCACATTTTTATCTTCGACGATCGAAATGCTCAAAATGGAAATTTGAAAAAAATTGATAACCCCCTTGAAATTTTTTGAGTTTCAAAACACAAATTGATATAGAAAGGGCAAAGTTATATCCAGTCGTTTTGATTGTTTAATAATTTTAATCCTGCGTAAACAATTTTTGTAAATTACCTTTTCCGATGATTAAAATTTCAAAAAATCATAACTTGCTTGAAAATCGGCGAATTTTCAAAAACCAAATTAATTTAGAAAGAGCAAAACTGTGCTTATTCATTTTGATCGCTTTATAATTTTTAACCCGCGAAAACTATTTTTTCCACATTTTTATCTTCGACGATCGAAATGCTCATAATGGAAATTTGAAAAAAATTGATAACCCTCTTGAAATTTTTTGAATTTCAAAACACAAATTGATTTAGAAAGGGCAAAGTTATATCCAATCGTTTCGATTGTTTAATAATTATAATCCTGCGTAAACAATTTTTGTAAAATACTTTTTCCGACGATTAAAATTTCAAAAAATCATAACTCCCTTGAAAATCGGCGAATTTTCAAAAATCAAATTAATTTAGAAAAAACAAGTCTGGGTTAATTCATTTTGATCGCTTTATAATTTTTACCCCGCGAAAACTATTTTTTCCACATTTTTATCTTTGACGATCGAAATGCTCAAAATGGAAATTTGAAAAAAATTGGTGACCCTCTTGAAATTTTTTGAGTTTCAAAACACAAATTGATTTAAAAAGGGCAAAGATATATCCAGTCGTTTTGATTGTTTAATAATTTTAATCCTGCGTAAACAATTTTTGTGAATTACTTTTTCCGACGATTAAAATTTCAAAAAATCATAACTCGCTTGAAAATCGGCGAATTTTTTCAAAAACCAAATTAATTTACAAAGAGCAAGACTGTGTTTATTCATTTTGATCGCTTTATAATTTTTACCCCGCGAAAACTATTTTTTCCACATTTTTATCTTCGACGAGCGAAATGCTCAAAATGGAAATTTGAAAAAAAATTAATAACCCTCTTGAATTTTTTTGAGTTTCAAAACACCAATTAATTTAGAAAGGGCAAAGTTATATCCAGTCGTTTCGATTGTTTAATAATTTTAATCCTGCGTAAACAATTTTTGTAAATTACTTTTTCCGACGATTAAAATTTCAAAAAATCATAACTTGCTTGAAAATCGGCGAATTTTCAAAAACCAAATTAATTTAGAAAGAGCAAAACTGTGCTTATTCATTTTGATCGCTTTATAATTTTTAACCCGCGAAAGCTATTTTTTCCACATTTTTATCTTCGACGATCGAAATGCTCATAATGGAAATTTGAAAAAAATTGATAACCCTCTTGAAATTTTTTGAATTTCAAAACACAAATTGATTTAGAAAGGGCAAAGTTATATCCAATCGTTTCGATTGTTTAATAATTATAATCCTGCGTAAACAATTTTTGTAAAATACTTTTTCCGACGATTAAAATTTCAAAAAATCATAACTCCCTTGAAAATCGGCGAATTTTCAAAAATCAAATTAATTTAGAAAAAACAAGTCTGGGTTAATTCATTTTGATCGCTTTATAATTTTTACCCCGCGAAAACTATTTTTTCCACATTTTTATCTTTGACGATCGAAATGCTCAAAATGGAAATTTGAAAAAAATTGGTGACCCTCTTGAAATTTTTTGAGTTTCAAAACACAAATTGATTTAAAAAGGGCAAAGATATATCCAGTCGTTTTGATTGTTTAATAATTTTAATCCTGCGTAAACAATTTTTGTGAATTACTTTTTCCGACGATTAAAATTTCAAAAAATCATAACTCGCTTGAAAATCGGCGAATTTTTTCAAAAACCAAATTAATTTACAAAGAGCAAGACTGTGTTTATTCATTTTGATCGCTTTATAATTTTTACCCCGCGAAAACTATTTTTTCCACATTTTTATCTTCGACGAGCGAAATGCTCAAAATGGAAATTTGAAAAAAAATTAATAACCCTCTTGAATTTTTTTGAGTTTCAAAACACCAATTAATTTAGAAAGGGCAAAGTTATATCCAGTCGTTTCGATTGTTTAATAATTTTAATCCTGCGTAAACAATTTTTGTAAATTACTTTTTCCGACGATTAAAATTTCAAAAAATCATAACTCGCTTGAAAATCGGCGAATTTTCAAAAACCAAATTAATTTAGAAAGAGCAAAACTGTGCTTATTCATTTTGATCGCTTTATAATTTTTAACCCGCGAAAGCTATTTTTTCCACATTTTTATCTTCGACGATCGAAATGCTCATAATGGAAATTTGAAAAAAATTGATAACCCTCTTGAAATTTTTTGAATTTCAAAACACAAATTGATTTAGAAAGGGCAAAGTTATATCCAATCGTTTCGATTGTTTAATAATTATAATCCTGCGTAAACAATTTTTGTAAAATACTTTTTCCGACGATTAAAATTTCAAAAAATCATAACTCCCTTGAAAATCGGCGAATTTTCAAAAATCAAATTAATTTAGAAAAAACAAGTCTGGGTTAATTCATTTTGATCGCTTTATAATTTTTACCCCGCGAAAACTATTTTTTCCACATTTTTATCTTTGACGATCGAAATGCTCAAAATGGAAATTTGAAAAAAATTGGTGACCCTCTTGAAATTTTTTGAGTTTCAAAACACAAATTGATTTAAAAAGGGCAAAGATATATCCAGTCGTTTTGATTGTTTAATAATTTTAATCCTGCGTAAACAATTTTTGTGAATTACTTTTTCCGACGATTAAAATTTCAAAAAATCATAACTCGCTTGAAAATCGGCGAATTTTTTCAAAAACCAAATTAATTTACAAAGAGCAAGACTGTGTTTATTCATTTTGATCGCTTTATAATTTTTACCCCGCGAAAACTATTTTTTCCACATTTTTATCTTCGACGAGCGAAATGCTCAAAATGGAAATTTGAAAAAAAATTAATAACCCTCTTGAATTTTTTTGAGTTTCAAAACACCAATTAATTTAGAAAGGGCAAAGTTATATCCAGTCGTTTCGATTGTTTAATAATTTTAATCCTGCGTAAACAATTTTTGTAAATTACTTTTTCCGACGATTAAAATTTCAAAAAATCATAACTCGCTTGAAAATCGGCGAATTTTCAAAAACCAAATTAATTTACAAAGAGCAAGACTGTGTTTATTCATTTTGATCGCTTTATAATTTTTACCCCGCGAAAACTATTTTTTCCACATTTTTATCTTCGACGAGCGAAATGCTCAAAATGGAAATTTGAAAAAAAATTAATAACCCTCTTGAATTTTTTTGAGTTTCAAAACACCAATTAATTTAGAAAGGGCAAAGTTATATCCAGTCGTTTCGATTGTTTAATAATTTTAATCCTGCGTAAACAATTTTTGTGAATTACTTTTTCCGACGATTAAAATTTCAAAAAATCATAACTCGCTTGAAAATCGGCGAATTTTCAAAAACCAAATTAATTTAGAAAGAGCAAGACTGTGTTCATTAATTTTGATCGCTTAGTAATTTTTACCCCACGAAAACGATTTTTTCCACATTTTTATCTTCGACGATCGAAATGCTCAAAATGGAAATTTGAAAAAAATTGATAACCCTCTTGAAATGTTTTGAATTTCAAAACACAAATTGATTTATAAAGGGCAAAGTTATATCCAGTCGTTTCGATTGTTTAATAATTTTAATCCTGCGTAAACAATTTTTGTAAATTACTTTTTCCGACGATTAAAATTTCAAAAAATCATAACTCGCTTGAAAATCGGCGAATTTTCAAAAATCAAAATAATTTAGAAAGGGCAAGACTGTGTTTATTCATTTTGATGGCTTTATAATTTTTACCGCGCGGAAACTATTTTTTCCACATTTTTGTCTTCGATGATCGAAATGTTCAAATTAGAAATAAAAAAAAAATGATAACTCGCTTGAAATTTGTTAAATATTCAATACCTAAATTAATTTTGAAAGAGCAAATTTCTATCTAGCCGTTATGATTGTTTAGTAATTTGATTACTGCAAAATCTCCAAATTTTGAATTTACTGAAGATGTCCAAACCTAATTGCGTCGCGCAACCCATTTTTGGCGCGCAGTCACAGCCAATCCTTCGCTTGCGTGAACTTTGACTTTAGTTCGCCGCCGTATTCTGGCCAGTTCGTAAGCATGCTCTCGCAAGAAATGCCTCGAAAAGTTGGAAACACGAGTGCTTTGCAGGCCAAAAACTTTAAACGCGTTTTTTCCAAACCACGTTTTTCATACTTGCGTGCACGATAGCTCAAGAATGTCTTGGCCGATTTCAATAGAAAATGTATCCAATTAAAGAGGACACAATTTTGCTGGGACTGACGAAGCCGAAATTTATATTAAAATTTGTTTTGTGTTATTTTTATTGTAAACAAATTGAAAAAAAAATAAAACATTTACAAAACGTGTTGTAATTTCTGTAAAAAAGAGTTGAACAAAACATAACGTAAGTTCGTAAGCGTGCTCTCGCAAAACATGCCTCGAAAAGTTGGAAACACGAGTTTTTATCGTATTGTGCTTTGCAGGCTGAAAACTTTAAACGCGTTTTTCTCAAACCACGTTTTTCAAATTTGCGTGCACGATAGCTCAAGAATGGCTTGACCGATTTCAATAAACATTTTATCCAATTCAAGAGGATAGTTTTCCAGGAAGTGACGTAGCCAAAATTTATAAATTTTTTTTCGGTATTATTTGTCGAACCATTTTTTTCGAACTTGCGTGCACGAAAGCCAAGAATGGCTTGACCGATTTCAATAGAAAATGTATCCAAGTAAAGAGGATACAATTTTTCAAGGACTGGCGAAGCCAAAATTTATTTAAAATTTGTTTTGTGTCATTTTTATTTTAAGCAAATTAAAAAAAAAAGTTTTGGCCAACTCAGAAACAAAATTCTATGGCTCACACCTTAAATATACGTGCGCCTAAATATTGGGGTGTCAAAGGCACAGCAATACGTTGCAAGACACAGTTTTATATGATAATTTTTAAAAGCGTTGATGTGTAGACATGCCTTTGAGGAAAACTGCAATTCGGCGAAGGAATGTTCACGTAACTAATTCCACCGCTGCAGCGGCTATCACTCATCCGAAAACCGGGACGTTGAATAGCCAAACGATGCGGGAAATAATTTGTTGCGGATCATCTAACTTAGTTTAAAAGTGCATGCGATTGGGAAATGCGGCTGTACGGTGTTCGTGCAAGCGATAAATGATTGCCATTTAAACTACGTCTATTTGCTTGTAGTCTTCTGGCTTAGAAAATAGTGGTAAATATTATGAGTAAACCAAATCCAGAAAAAAAACTTTGCCGGACAAAAGAGTGCACACGCATGGCACCAGATGGCGCATTCGTATATCTGTCATTGCGGCTATCAAATTTTCAATTTCACTGTGATAATTCACTGGAAATTAAATATTGTTTCCCCATTAGAACACGTACGGACCGGTTTCGAACTTTCAGGACTCATCAGCGCAGCTAATAGCTGATGGAGAAACGGAAATTGCTTACGGAATATAAATATTCTAAACACCGTTAAAGGTAGAAATCCCAAAGTTGCGGAATCTATTGCCTGAATGTTGTACTAAACCCAAGTTGAGTGGTATGACCACCGACAGATGTGGGAATGTGAAATTAGATAGTGTTTACATAAATTAGATCAAATATATTAGCGAGCGAATCTACGTCAAACATAAGCAAATTTAAAAACTATTTAAAAAATAAATTACGAAACGAAGGAATCGCAAATATAAAGTGGACCGACCATACCAACAATTATTAAATAAATATGCATATTGTACTCTGAAGTCTAAACGGGCATCAAATATTTCCGCTGGTATCACATCCCTGCAAATACAAACTAAATATATTTTGTTTGATCCAAGCAAACTATCGGTTTATTTTGAACGAACCAAATCATGCATTTCCAACCGTTATACTCGATTCACAAACATATTTACTCGCAAATTTACCAATTTGTACAACATTCCAAATAATACAATATGTAGACATATGGCAACATCAATATTAGTGACCAAATCGTAAAAGTATTATTATTTCTATACGATGTGATATCAAAATAAGTAGAGTTGCACCAAGCACTCGAGGCGTGTTGCGCGGTAACTATTTTAAATTCAATTGACTCCGGAGATTCTCACTCTGCGCAAACTTTATCCCCACACGCCTCGAGTGCTCGGTAATACTGTATAAATTTTTTTATTGTTTAATTATTTCACGTGCTTACCTTAAATCGTTTAATTAAGTAAACGGAAAATTATTGTATTAAACCACAATATATGACGCGGGCTCCGCGTCTAGACTTGATAGACCTTTTGGGGTATGATTCCACAGCCCGTCTAAATTAATCAATTCACACTGAAGTTAGCGGGGTCTTACTTTGCACACCTTTTGTATTTTTTAGTGGATTATTATTTATCTTGCGCCACCGATACGATATTATATTTTTTCCAGGTATGATTTGAGAAATCTCGTCTACACCAACAATTGAAAATTTGAGTCTTAAAATGGGACTTGCTAATTTCAGAAAAAGCAAATAAGCGTTGAGGTGAGATTATCTTACAATTTAGGAAAGTGATGTTTCAGATTTTTTTTTAAGCTTGTGACATAAACATCTTTATTTCAGATACTTTAACAATATAAAACAAAATAATTACAATTTGTATTTTAAACAATTATGTTTGTAACAATTTATTGAATTCTAAACTAATTTACAAAAGCCCATTTCTAATTGCATTCAGTTTAAAAAATTTAGAAAAACAATTACTACAAACACAATTCTTTCAAAATAGATGCTGTTACGTAGTACCATAAAAATTCTAAAACAATTCTTCAAATTCTGAGAAAATCGCACCTGAAAGTCTTTTTTAATTCGGTAAAAAAAAATAGAAAAACAATTTCTACAAGCGCAAAACTTTCTAAATTGATTCAGAATAGTTGGTATTACGTGATAACATAAAAATTGTAAAAGGTCAATTTTCTAAATTCTAAGATAATCTCAATTCAACGTCCGTTTGTTTTTTTCTGAAGTTGGATTTTTCAAATTCGGTAAAAAAATAGAAAAACAATTGCTACGAGCTTGAAATATTCTGAAGATACTTATAATAGTTACTACTACGTGATAATAAAAATAGCCAAAGGATCACTTCCCTAAATTGTAAAATAATCTCAACTCAACGTCTGTTTTTTTTTAAGAAGTTGCATTTTTCAAATTCGGTAAAAAAATAGAAAAACAATTGCTACGAGCTTGAAACATTCTGAAGTTACTTAAAATAGTTAATACTACGTGATAACATAAAAATTATGAAAGATCAGTTTCCTAAATTGTAAAATAATCTCAATTCAACGTCCGTTTGTTTTTTTATGAAGTTGCATTTTTCAAATTCGGTAAAAAAATATAAAAACATTTGCTACGAGCTTGAAATATTCTGAAGTTACTTAAAATAGTTACTACTACGTGTTAGCATACAATATCTAAAGGGTTAGTTCCCTAAATTGTAAAATATTCTCAATTCAACGTCCGTTCGGTTTTTTTTTGTAGTTGCATTTTTCAAATTTGGTAATAAAATAGAAAAACAATTGCTACGTGCTTGAAATATTCTGAAGTTACTTAGAATAGTTACTACTACGTGATAACATAAAAATTGTAAAAGGTCAGTATCCGAAATTGTAAAATATTCTCAATTCAACGTCAGTTCGGTTTTTTTTGTAGTTGCATTTTTCAAATTTGGTTAAAAAATAGAAAACTAATTGCTACGTGCTTGAAATATTCTGAAGTTATTTAAAATAGTTACTACTACGTGATAATATAAAATATCTAAAGATTCAGTTCCCTAAATTGCAAAATATTTTCAATTTAACGTCTGTTTGTTTTTTTATGAAGTTGCATGTTTTAATTTCGGTAAAAAAATAGAAAACAATTGCTGCGAGCTTGAAATATTCTGAAGTTACTTATAATAACTACTACTACATGATAACATAAAAATTCTAAAAGATCAAATCCCTAAATTGTAAAATATTCTCAATTCAACGTCCGTTTGTTTTTTTTATGAAGTTGCATTTTTCAAATTCGGTAAAAAATATAAAAACATTTGCTACGAGCTTGAAATATTCTGAAGTTACTTAAAATAGTTTCTACTACGTGATAATATAAAATAACTAAAGGATCAGTTCCCTAAATTGTAAAACAATCTCAATTCAACGTCCGTTTGTTTTTTTATAAAATTGCATTTTTCAAATTCGGTCAAAAATAGAAAAACAATTGCTACGAGCTTAAAATATTCTGAAGTTACTTAAAATAGTTACTACTACGTGATAACATAAAATATCTAAAGGATCAGTTCCCTAAATTGTAAAATATTCTCAATTCAACGTCCGTTCGGTTTTTTTTTGTAGTTGCATTTTTCAAATTTGGTAATAAAATAGAAAAACAATTGCTACGTGCTTGAAATATTCTGAAGTTACTTAGAATAGTTACTACTACGTGATAACATAAACATTGTAAAAGGTCAGTATCCGAAATTGTAAAATATTCTCAATTCAACGTCAGTTCGGTTTTTTTTGTAGTTGCATTTTTCAAATTTGGTTAAAAAATAGAAAAATAATTGCTACGTGCTTGAAATATTCTGAAGTTACTTAAAATAGTTACTACTACATGATAATATAAAATATCTAAAGGATCACTTCCCTAAATTGTAAAATATTCTCAATTTAACGTCCGTTTGATTTTCTTTGTAGTTGCATTTTTCAAATTCGGTAAAAAAATTGAAAAACAATTGCTACGACCTTGAAATATTCTGAAGTTACTTAAAATAGTTACTACTATGTGATAACATAAAATATCTAAAGGATCAGTTCCCTAAATTGTAAACTATTCTCAATTCAACGTCCGTTTGTTTTTTCTAAAGTTGCATTTTTCAAATTCGGTAAAAAAAAATAGAAAAACAATTGCTACGACCTTGAAATATTCTGAAGTTACTTAAAATAGTTACTACTACGTGATAACATAAAAATTCTAAAAGATCAGTTTCCTAAATTGTAAAATATTCTCAATTCAACGTCCGTTTGTTTTTTTCTGAAGTTCACTTTTCAAATTCGGTAAAAAAAATAGAAAGACAATTGCTACAAGCTTGAAATAATCTGAAGTTACTTAAAATAGTTACTACTACGTGATAACATAAAAATATCTAAAGGATCAGTTATGTTTGTTTTTTTAAGAAGTTGCATTTTTCAAATTCGGTAAACAAATAGAAAAACAATTGCTACGAGCTTGAAATATTCTGAAGTTACTTAAAATAGTTACTACTACGTGATGGTATAAAATATCTAAAGGATCAGTTTCCTAAATTGTAAAATAATCTCAATTCAACGTCCGTTTCTTTTTTTTTAAGTTGCATTTTTCAAATTCTGCAAAAAAATAGAAAAACATTTGCTACGAGCTTAAAATATTCTGAAGTTACTTAGAATAGTTGCTACTTCGTAATACCATAAAAATGTTACAAGTCCATCTTCCTAAATTCTAATTAACGCCGGTTTGTTTTTTCTGACATTGCATTTTCTAAATTCGGCAAAAAATATAAATACAATTGCTACGAGCTTGAAATATTCTGAAGTTACTTGGAATAATTGTTACTACATGATACCAAAAAAAAATCTAAAAGGTCAATTTGCTGAATTGTAAAATAATATCAATTTGTTTTTTCAGAAGTTTTCAAATTCGATAAAAAAACAGAAAAATAATTGCTATGAGCTTGAAATCTTCTGAAGTTACTTGTAATAGTTGCTACTACGTAATACCATACAAATTATTAATGGTCATCTTCCTAAATCCTAAGATAATCTCAATTCAACGTCCGTTTGTTTTTTCAGACATTGCATTTTTTAAATTCGGCAAAAAATAGAAAAACAATTGCTACGAGCTTAAAAATATCCGAACTTACTTGGAAAAGTTGCTACCAGCGGCGGCTCGTGGATGGGGCAACGGAAGAAAATTTGACCGAAACAGCAACGAAATATTTTCTTTCTCTATAAGAGTAAGTAGTGCGGCACGAGCGTCATCTTTGTCTTAGCCCTCCCTACGGAAATCTACAAGCTGCCGCTGGTTGCTACTATGTGATACTACAAAAGTTCTAAAAGGTCAATTTCCTAAATTGTAAGATAATCAACACTCGCATGTTTTATTTGACTGCATTTTTTTCGCTAAAAAAAAAACTAGAAAAACTACTCCTACCAGCTTAAAATATTCTGAAGTTACTTGTTATAGTTGCTATTGCGTAATAACATATATATTCTAAACGGTCATCTCATTTTTTCGGAAGTTGCATTTTCAAATTCGGTTATAAACTGGTAATCTTAAAAATGTACCAAAATTTTAAGTAACTTTGGAAAATTTGTTGAAATTTGCTATAAGTTTACTAAGATAATACACAACTTAAAATATTAACTAGAATCACAAGGAATTATCTAAATATCTACGGAGTGTATTTACAGATGTTTATTACATTTAAAAGAAGAATTGATTTTGAGTAAATTTGTACCGTTACCAAATTTTTCATCATTTCATAATCAACTTGAAAATTGCTCAGCTTTTTAAATAGCTTTTATTATTTCGAAGGAGATAATTCGGAAATTTAAGGATTTAAAAAATATCTTAATAGCAATACATTTTAAGTGAATTTGAAATTTTAGTAACTTCTATTTTTACTTTCTCCGTTACGAAGTACGAGCAAAAATTATTACTCTACACGATTCAACACGTCATTAAGAACCGTCATGAATTTTTTCAAATCTCTCTGAGACCCATAATTTTTTTCATACATTTTTTCCTGGATAGTAAATATAATGGAAAAAATGGCCAAAATCGTGAAACGTTGAAATCATGAAAAAAAATGTTTTTCCGGGAAAAATAATAACTCTACACGCTTCATCACGTCATTAAGAACCGCCATGAGTTTTTTCAAATCTTTCCGAGACCCATAATTTTTTTCATGCATTTTTTTCCTGAATAATAAATATTATGGAAAAAATAGCCAAAATCGTGAAACGTTGAAATCATGAAATAAAAAAGTTTTTCCGGGAAAAATAATAACTCTACACGCTTCATCACGTCATTAAGAACCGTCATGAATTTTTTCAAATCTCTCTGAGACCCATAATTGTTTTCATGCATTTTTTCCTGGATAATAAATATAATGGAAAAAATGGCGAAAATCGTGAAACGTTGAAATCATGAAAAAAAATGTTTTTCCGGGAAAAATAATTACTCTACACGCTTCATCACGTCATCAAGAACCGTCATGAATTTTTTCGAATCTCTCTGAGACCCATAATTTTTTTCATGCATTTTTTCCTGAATAATAAATATTATGGAAAAAATGGCCAAAATCGTGAAACGTTGAAATCATGAAAAAAAGGTTTTTCCGGGAAAAATAATTACTCTACACGCTTCATCACGTCGTCAAGAACCGTCATGAATTTTTTCAAATCTCTCTGAGACCCATAATTTTTTTCATGCATTTTTTCCTGGATAATAAATATAATGAAAAAAATGGCGAAAATCGTGAAACGTTGAAATCATGAAAAAAATGTTTTTCCGGGAAAAATAATTACTCTACACGCTTCATCACGTCATCAAGAACCGTCATGAATTTTTTCGAATCTCTCTGAGACCCATAATTTTTTTCAAGCATTTTTTCCTGGATAACAAATATAATGGAAAAAATGGCCAAAATCGTGAAACGTTGAAATCATGAAAAAAAGGTTTTTCCGGGAAAAATAATTACTCTACACGGTTCATCACGTCATCAAGAACCGTCACGAATTTTTTCAAATCTCTCTGAAACCCATAATTTTTTTCATGCATTTTTGTCCTAAATGGAAAAATGACAAAAATCGTGAAACGTTGAAATCATGAAAAAAATGTTTTTCCGGGAAAAATAATTACTCTACACGCTTCATCACGTCATCAAGAACCGTCATGAATTTTTTCAAATCTCTCTGAGACCCATAATTTTTTTCATGCATTTTTTTTCCTGAATATGGAAAAAATGGCCAAAATCGTGAAACGTTGAAATCATGAAAAAAAGGTTTTTCCGGGAAAAATAATTACTCTACACGCTTCATCACGTCATCAAGAACCGTCACGAATTTTTTCAAATCTCTCTGAGACCCATCATTTTTTTCATGCATTTTTTTCCTAAATGGAAAAATGACAAAAATCGTGAAACGTTGAAATCATGAAAAAAATGTTTTTCCGAGAAAAATAATTACTCTACACGCTTCATCATGTTATCAAGAACCGCCATGAATTTTTTCAAATCTCTCCGAGACCCATAATTTTTTTCATGCATTTTTTTCCTGAATAATAAATATTATGGAAAAAATGGCCAAATTCGTGAAGCGTTGAAATCATGAAAAAAATGTTTTTCCGGGAAAAAAACTACTCTACACGATTCATCACGTCATTAAGAACCGTCATAAATTTTTTCAAATCTCTTTGAAATCCATCATATTTTTCATACATTTTTTTCCTGAATAATAAATATAATGTAAAAAATGGCTAAAATCGTGAAACGTTGAAATCATGAAAAAAATGTTTTTCGGGGAAAAATAACTAATCTACACGCTTCAACACGTCATCAAGAACCATCATGAATTTTTTCAAATCTCTCGGAGACCCATTATTTTTTTCGTGCATTTTTTCCTGAATAATACCATGAAAAAAAGCCAAAATCGTGAAACGTTGAGACCCATAAATACATACATTTTCATGTATATTAATGCAGCTCTAGAGAAAATTACACCACCAAACTTGCATCGTTAGATTATTATTAATAAAGCCACCGTTTTATCTGGCCGACTCCTTGTTAATAATAATAATAATAATAAACGGAACTTTATTCTAACTAAGGAAATAGTTCAAATAGAAGCTAGAAAGAACCATCGTGAATGTCTTCAGCCCTTAGTAATTAACATCATAAAGTAAATTTTCATCCAAACCGAAAATCAATGTTATAAAATTTTCTTAAAAGTGATTTCTCCATATAAAACATTTCATTATATTTATTTGAAATTCAAATCTCCATTTCCGTAGAAAATCTATACCAACGTGTGGTTAACTACATGAAACGACTCCAGTTTCCGATTATCATCCGTCTGTTTTCGCAGTTCAGTAAAATATGCCCAAGAGATCCATAAATCACGCCCACGAACGCGCGATCCGCACAAAAATCAAAACAAAATCCCATTATCGTGTTGAAACCGCCCCAAACCCAAACCAACACACACACACCAAGGAAAAAAATAGAAACTGGAGATTTATATTCCGAGCATTAGTGAAACATTAAGTGTGCGGGGGGGCATAAATTTTAATATTAAACTATTCCCTGTTTCCCGAATAACCGGGCATATAATGGATTAAACAAAATCCAACACGACTTGGCTCCATTTCAGAAAACCTCCCCCCCTTCCCCGGAACCTCTGACCCCGTGCTGCTAAGAGCGAATTTGAAACCGGGCCAAAATCATTTGCCCATTTTCTACATCGCGCAGAAACAATTCTTTCCCGTTATAATTCGCCGGGGCATATTTTTCATGTTGATTTATTACAAAGGTCGCGAAAATGTTGATTAAGTGATTAAGTTTGTAGTTATTACATTTGTATTGTGATAGTTGAATTTACAACGTTTTTTATTAAAGCTCATTTGCATAATTCTTCTTTTTTTGTTGTTTGTTTCTATATAACTTTACTTGTAATAATAATAATAATAATAATGGACGTTTATTTCCCAACAGGAAACATGTCCCAATTACAAGACAACATACATTTTTTTATATTTTATATATAACTAATTATTTTACCAACATTGACTTGTGTACAACTTTGAATAAGTTCTTAACGTAAATAAAATTGTTTAATGTTGGCGGCGTTTACTTCGTGGTACATCTTGATTGTAAATTGGAATAAAGCACTTTAACTTTTTTATAACACTATATTTTATTTATGAGTCTCATGTTTGAAAATGACCAGTGAATAGTCGAAACTAGTCACATAAATAAAATATAGTGGTATAAAAAAGTTAGTGTTTTATTCCAATCTACCGTAAATAAAATTATCTTATTTACAAATATAAATACAATACAAAGGTGTGAATATAAATAAGGACATAATACTGCGATTACTATTATTGTTATTCTCAAAATCGGTTGGCATCTCTTCTGTCAATAATTAATCCAACGAGAGAATGTTACAGCGAATTCGAATTGCTTGCCAATCATTAATAACTGAAGAGATAATTAGGGCCACTGATAGTGCCACCAAAAGAGCTCAACAATGTGTATAAGTGAATGGAAGATAATTGGAACACATTTGATATTTTTAACTATCATTTTAAATGCAAACTTTAAAAATAAGTTAGCCATGGAAAATCAGATATTCAAAATGGGTGCCAGTAACAAAATTATGTTTCCTACAAAAGTTGCTTGATTTGTAAAGACCTTTTAAACGATACCACTTTCGACCTATCGTGCCATTTAAAAATCTGGAGTTCTTGACAAGCTCTCAGGGATGCCAACCATTTTTGGGAATGACAATATCATCAAACGGCTTTTGTGATTTTTTTTAGTCCCAACTCTTTACGACTAGCCGTTTTCTTAAAAAAAACCTGATACCACGAATCCAAACGTCGCCTTTATGTGATTAGACAGAAAAACCCTAACCTTACTTTGCTAAATTATAATCACTTTTCTCTGTGGTAGATGATTTTCAGGCCATTTGGAATAAAACCACTTCGGACGTTCTCTCACCTCTTATACATTAGGATTGTTTGAATGAATACAACTGTTCCATATTTGTATTAATTATTAGTTTCCTGGCTGGGTTTAAAATCATTGTCGAAGCAGCTTACGATTATAACTTAATATACATCGCATTTGCAAGAAAAGGGATTTAACTGAAATCTGTTAGAGGGTATGAAGATTAAAAGGGCTATTAACGACGGAAAATCAATCATTAATAACTACACAGAAATCTTACAGGAGAGGGTGGGGGATCTCATTATGTAGGATATTAATTTACAACTTTGTATTTACAACATATACTGTGCGTATTTTGATCAACGCATCATAAGGATTTACATGTTAAAATTTGTATACCTGTTAATGGTTTCTCCCTTGCGAATTTCAGCTTGATTTTATTTCATTAAATTACAATATTAAGCATTGGGAACTATACCCTGGCCCACCACCATTGGTATCTCGGTTATTAGGGTTAAATTGGGAATGTTTTTTTAGAATTCTAAATTCTTCCATTGTGGATATATGAATTTTTTTCCCCTTAACTTTAGAGGGATTTTTGTACAAAAAATTATATGAAAGGCCTCCCTTAATTTTGGCTGAAATCACCCTTTAAAATCTTTCGCATCAATTTATCATAATTCCAAATGAATTTTTAATAGATTTGTAAAATTTCAAGTCGATATCAATTGTTTTTACATTTTTTTCAAGTCGATGAAATTTATGTATTTTTTCTTAATCACACGCTCTGTTCAAACGAAATTATCTTAAAGTTTAGGGGTGGGGTGTTGATGGATTTTTGTAGAATCATAATTCCAAATGAATTTTGAATAGATTTGTGAAACTTCAAGTCGATAGCAATTGTTTTTGCATTTTTTTCAAGTCGATGAAATTTGTGTATTTTTTTCTTAATCACACGCTCTGTTCAAACGAAATTATCTTAAAGTTTAGGGGTGGGGTGTTGATGGATTTTTGTAGAATCATAATTCCAAATTAATATTGAATAGATTTGTGTAATTTCAAGTCGATAGCAATTGTTTTTGCATTTTTTTCAAGTCGATGAAATTTATGTATTTTTTTTTTCTTAATCACACGCTCTGTTCAAACGAAATTATCTTAAAGTTTAGGGGTGGGGTGTTGATGGATTTTTGTAGAATCATAATTCCAAATTAATATTGAATAGATTTGTGTAATTTCAAGTCGATAGCAATTGTTTTTGCATTTTTTCAAGTCGATGAAATTTATGTATTTTTTTCTTAATCGCACGCTCTGTTCAAACGAAATTATCTTAAAGTTTAGGGGTGGGATGTTGATGGATTTTTGTAGAATCATAATTCCAAATTAATATTGAATAGATTTGTGTAATTTCAAGTCGATAGCAATTGTTTTTACATTTTTTTCAAGTCGACGAAATTTGTGTATTTTTACTCAATCAAACTCTCTGTTCAAATAAAATTATCTGGAAATTTACAGATTTTTAGAGTAAAGTAATTCCGAATTAATATTCAATAGGTTGGTTAATTTTAAGTCGATTATAATAGTTAGTAGTCATATTTTTTTAAGACGCCGAAATTATTGCATTTTATCTTCAAAATTTAACGCTCTGTCCAAATGGGATTTTGTTGAAATTTAGGGATGGGGTGTTTACAGATATTTGTATTAGAGTGATACCGAATTCATTTTATATTAATTATTCAAATTTTAAGAAGATTTACATCAGTTTTCATTTATTTTTAGGATGCCGAAATTCTTGCATTTTTTTCGACAAAATTTCACGCTCTGTTCGAATGGGATTTTGTTGAAATTAAGGGATGGGGTGTTTAAAGATTTTTGTAATTCATTTTAAATAAATTAGTGATATTTTAAGTAGATTACATTAGTTAGGTCAACGTTGGCCATTCAGCCACAACCAAATTTTATATTTAATTCATAATGAACAATCCGAATAAATCTATGTTCTCGTTAGCGGGACCCTTAAGTTAAGTTGAGTTTGGAGTTCCTGGCACATTCGCGGTTTGTTTTTTAACATTAGATGGCCGATGGCGAGTAGTTTCACTCTTTGAAATAATTTTGGGAACGTTGTTAAAAAATATCTATTAACGAGATCAAGTTCACCGGTTTTACTCCAGATGTAAAGATTTAAAATAGTTATTTCGTTTAAATGTCAGATCAGGTTTTACCAGGCTAATTTTCTCGAATAACTTTAAATCATTTTTCAGTATAACGATAGGAGCAATACCTTCTTGATAAACTATAGTTTTACAGGGCGAGGACAAAATTGTTGTTCGTTATAGAATTTCAGTAATATTTTGAGAACTGCGGTTCGGATGATTTATTTTGCTATAAATTTACAGTGTCGCCGTAATTTATTCGTTTTGAACAATAGAATTTACAAAAAACAAATTGCTTCTGTAAAATATACCGCGAATGTGCGTGGAAACGGAAATTTTATGTTCAATGTGTATGCATTGTTAACGAGTTTAACAATGTTTTACAACGAATATTTACAGTTTCAGCATCACTACGCACTAACAAATTTTTCTCAAATTCAATTTGAAATCGGGCAACAATAGAATTAAAAAATAAATTGCTTCGTTATAAAGAATTAACAACATTTAAAGCACCGATTAATTTTATTTTTAGTCTTTAGCCATTTGAAGCTTTGATGTATTGGAGTTTCAATAAATTGTATTATTGTTATAATATTACAAATAAATGCAATACACATACTCAAACACAATTTATTAGACAAACACGCCGTTTCTAAACTCGCGTAGAAAGTGATTTCGAACTTTATTTTCCAAAATGCAACGGTAAATTGGTTGATTTAGAGTTTATTTTTAACATCGAAGTTCGCCAATTACATTTAAGGTTGAGCAATATTTCAGTTCTAAGAATTAAAGTTCCCATTACGACTTTATTAATTAAAACAAAGTTGTTCGAACGCTGAAAACAAATTGACCCAATTGAAAGGAAGCCAAATTTAAACGAAAATTATTCAAACCCCGTGCCAAACACACGCAATCATTGGGGGGGGGGCGCAATTAAACCACACCGCGCGCAATTTAATTACAAACAAACAAAAAAGTTAATCGCCGATCGGGCGGGATTTTTCCGTTAATTTCATCCGCACTTGCTTCGAGCGCTCCCGCTTTAACCCCTTCAATTCTCAGGTATTAAAAATTGACGGCGCCCGGATTTTCAGAGTGCGCGTTGAATTTATTGCAAATGGATTTTCCGTGCTCTCCCCCCTGGTGCTAATTATGTATATCAGATGCAAATCTTTATGAGGCATTCCCAGAGTCCCCCCCCGTCTTGGAAATAATTTCTTACTGGGGGATTTTCAAGGTGGAGTGGGAATTTGGGATAATGTATTATAATCGTTTTTCATTGCATTAATCTTCACTCTCGCCTCCTTTAAAGCTGTTTTATAGCGTCAGATTAATATCTTATAAATTGCAAGTTCGCATACTTCAGGCGAATTTTGTGAGAAAAAAAAATCGAATCGTGTTTTGCATGAATATCTTTACTAAATCTGTCAAAAGTGAAGATTATGCACAAAAAAACCTATTTCGTGCAGTTTATATAAAAATAACCTAATGTGACCATTATTTTGTAATCAACCCCTTCATCAATTATATTTCGGTGAAGAATTATAATGACTACGAGACGTTAGTTTTAGGCAAGAGGTTTCCCTTATCTTAATTATCTTGTCGAGTAAAAGAAATTTGCCAAAATCTGCAATTTTCCAATTTCAAAGACAACAAAATCGCGTTTTTGATTTTTAGAAATTGCTGAGGTATTGGACGTGCTTTTTGATTCTGATGATTTACAAGTCAAAGTGTAGAGAATTTATTGTATTTTAAGAAAGTGACAAAAAATTATCCTGTCGAGTTAATCAAATTTGCCAAAATCTGCAATTTTCCAATTTCAAAGACAATAAAATCGCGTTTTTTGATTTTTAGAAATTGCTGAGGTGTTGCACGTGCTTTTTGATTCTGATGATTTATAAGTCAAAGTGTAGAGAATTTATTGTATTTTGAGAAAGTGACAGAAAATTATCTTGTCGGGTTAATGAAATTTGCCAAAATCTGCAATTTTCCAATTTCAAAGACAACAAAATCGCGTTTTTTGATTTTTAGAAATTGTTGAGGTGTTGGACGTGCTTTTTGATTCTGATGATTTATAAGTCAAAGTGTAGAGAATTTATTGTATTTTAAGAAAGTGACAAAAAATTATCTTGCCGAGTTAATAAAATTTGCCAAAATCTGCAATTTTCCAATTTCAAAGAAAACAAAAACGCGTTTTTGATTTTTAGAAATTGCTGGGGTATTGAACGTGCTTTTTGATTCTGATGATTTATAAGTCTAAGTGTAGAGAATTTATTGTGTTTTAAGAAAGTGACAAAAAATTATCTTGCCGGGTTAATGAAATTTGCCAAAATCTGCAATTTTCCAATTTCAAAGACAATAAAATCGCGTTTTTTGATTTTTAGAAATTGCTGAGGTGTTG
Source organism: Ocypus olens (assembly GCA_910593695.2). NCBI lineage: Eukaryota > Metazoa > Arthropoda > Insecta > Coleoptera > Staphylinidae > Ocypus > Ocypus olens. The sequence continues at coordinate 2,957,602 of OU343053.1, read as the reverse complement.
CACGTGCTTTTTGATTCTGATGATTTATAAGTCAAAGTATAGAGAATTTATTGTATTTTAAGAAAGTGACAAAAAATTATCATCTCGAGTTAATGAAATTTGCCAAAATCTGCAACTTTCCAATTTCAAAGACAACAAAATCGGGTTTTTGATTTTTAGAAATTGCTGAGGTGTTGCACGTGCTTTTTAATTCTGATGATTTATAAGTCAAAGTGTAGAGAATTTATTGTATTTTGAGAAAGTGACAGAAAATTATCTTGTCGGGTTAATGAAATTTGCCAAAATCTGCAATTTTCCAATTTCAAAGACAACAAAATCGCGTTTTTTGATTTTTAGAAATTGTTGAGGTGTTGGACGTGCTTTTTGATTCTGATGATTTATAAGTCAAAGTGTAGAGAATTTATTGTATTTTAAGAAAGTGACAAAAAATTATCTTGCCGAGTTAATAAAATTTGCCAAAATCTGCAATTTTCCAATTTCAAAGAAAACAAAAACGCGTTTTTGATTTTTAGAAATTGCTGGGGTATTGAACGTGCTTTTTGATTCTGATGATTTATAAGTCTAAGTGTAGAGAATTTATTGTGTTTTAAGAAAGTGACAAAAAATTATCTTGCCGGGTTAATGAAATTTGCCAAAATCTGCAATTTTCCAATTTCAAAGACAACAAAATCGCGTTTTTGATTTTTAGAAATTGCTGAGGTATTGAACGTGCTTTTTGATTCTGATGATTTATAAGTCAAAGAGTAGAGAATTTATTGTATTTTAAGAAAGTGACAAAAAATTATCTTGTCGAGTTAATGAAATTTGCCAAAATCTGCAATTTTCCAATTTCAAAGACAACAAAATCGCGTTTTTGATTTTTAGAAATTGCTGAGATGTTGGTCGTGCTTTTTGATTCTGATCATTTATAAGTCAAAGTGTAGAGAATTTATTGTATTTTAAGAAAGTGACAAAAAATTATCTTGTCGAGTTAATGAAATTTGCCAAAATCTGCAATTTTCCAATTTCAAAGACAACAAAATCGGGTTTTTGATTTTTAGAAATTGCTGAGATGTTGGTCGTGCTTTTTGATTCTGATGATTTATAAGTCAAAGTGTAGAGAATTTATTGTATTTTAAGAATGTGACAAAAAATTATCTTCTCGAGTTAATGAAATTTGCCAAAATCTGCAATTTTCCAATTTCAAAGACAACAAAATCGCGTTTTTGATTTTTAGAAATTGCTGAGATGTTGGTCGTGCTTTTTGATTCTGATGATTTATAAGTCAAAGTGTAGAGAATTTATTGTATTTTAAGAAAGTGACAAAAAATTATCTTGTTGAGTTAATGAAATTTGTCAAAATCTGCAACTTTCCAATTTCAAAGACAACAAAATCGCGTTTTTGATTTTTAGAAATTGCTGAGGTCTTGGACGTGCTTTTTGATTCTGATGATTTATAAGTCAAAGTGTAGAGAATTTATTGTATTTTAAGAAAGTGACAAAAAATTATCTTGTTGAGTTAATGAAATTTGCCAAAATCTGCAATTTTCCAATTTCAAAGACAACAAAATCGCGTTTTTTGATTTTTAGAAATTGCTGAGGTGTTGGACGTGCATTTTGATTCTGATGATTTATAAGTCAAAGTATAGAGAATTTATTGTATTTTATGAAAGTGACAAAAATTATCTTGTCGAGTTAATGAAATTTGTCAAAATCTGCAATTTTCCAATTTCAAAGACAACAAAATCGCGTTTTTGATTTTTAGAAATTGCCGAGGTCTTGGACGTGCTTTTTGATTCTGATGATTTATAAGTCAAAGTGTAGAGAATTTATTGTATTTTATGTTGAAAGTCAACAAAATCGCATTTTTGATTTTCAAAAATTGCTCAACTCACGTTTGTACAACAGTTCTTTTTTACAACACTGGACTTATTCCAGGCATTCAAATTATCAGGTTTATATGTTTTATTCAATATTACCACTTGTTTTTCCCATCTACCGCTTTGATAATAATTGCTTCCGCTATCTACCACTTTTTTCACTTACATTCTACCGCTAAAATAAAAAAAACAATCTGGCAACACTGCGGGCAGTCGGCTTGCGTCTTTTGTGGCATTCACATCTTGAAATTGAGTTTTGCAATAGTCCACGGTTAACGATACAAAAATTAAATGTTCTTGTAAATTAAACATAACATTCACAACTAAAAGGAAATTCTCATAAAAATTGATAAAATTGCCTTGGCATTATTTTTCAAGGTCAAACGAAGGTCAACTTTAATTTTTCAAATAGAACCCCCTTATTTTTTGTTACGGGATCGTATTCTACAAGAAAAAATACAAACTTTTTGTAGTAAACGTTTTTTTTTTAATGCTTTTTTAAGAGATTTTTTCACGAATGTGTTTGTTGTTTGAAATCTCAGATGAATACAGGCTGTGATTCAGGATAGTTTATATCGATTTTCTCTGATACTATCAATGATACAAAAAAATGTTTGGAGGGGAACATAATGTACTGACATAGTGACCTTGGTTTGACCTTGTGACATCTACGTAGGGTCAGGTGAAATTCAATGTGCGCGCTGTATTTCAAAAACTAATCCAGGAATTAACATGAAACTTTGAACATAAGTCTTATTTAATAATCCCAAAAAAAGAAAAGCTTTTGGTAAAATTTCGTACACCTTAGCCGTTTTTTGTTTCTTGTCGATAATTTTTTAAATGAACAACTTATAAAGAATAAGTGTTTTTCGAAATCTCTTTAGTTTTTGAGTAAACTTAGTTTTCAAATTTGCATTATAATTTTTCCATCGTTCAAAATTTTGACGTTTTAAACGTCAGTTTCATCCGAGTCTACGAAACGTTCGATGTACCTTTAAAAAATGATTTAAATTGAAAATAAACCATGAGAGCGTAAATATTAATGATTCCATCAAGTGGGAGAAATTAACATGATGACCACATTACCATATTTTTTAGTGAAATTAACACAAAAAATATAAAATATATATATACAACATCTTTATTTCAGTAACTTTTACATATTTAAGTTTTTCAGTTATTTCTATTTGGTTAGTAAGTCACTGTCTGGGCTATCGACCATCGGTCTTTCTGCCCATATAAAATATAAAAATCGCACTTTTTCAATGTTCAAAAATTACAAAATCGAGTTTTTGGTTTTTGAAATCGCACAATTGCCAAACGTAAAAAAATGGAAAATTCGGTGCAATTTAAAAATGGTTAAAAAATGATATCGTGAAATCAACACAATATGTGAAAATTGCACGTTATCAAATACCGAACCTTTAAAATTGCGACTTTGATTATTTTTTTCAATTGCGCAACTGCCAAACGCGTTATCCGATTTTGTCGATTCTAACATCAAACTGTGATAAATTTGGTGTACTTTAAAATAATAATAATCTTTATTCACGTTACAGAAATCATTATTTTGTTATTAAATTGATATAAAAAGATGTTTACAAAAAAAATCATAAATGGGGGAAAAATTAAAATAAAAGAAATGATTTCACATAAATTAGTAGGTGGGATTCAGTAGAGTTTGGCCTCTAACTGGTCTTCCATCCAAACCTACAAAATTAAATTTGTTTACATAAAATCAACGCAAAATGCCAAAATCGTCGTTTTCAAAGTCCTAAAATAGAAAATCAAAACATTGGTTTTGAAAATTGCTAAATGTGTTTTTTTTTATTTTGACGATTCAAATGTAAAAACAAGGCGAATTAAGTGTGATTTAAAATTTGCAATTTTTTTTTCATGAATTTAACACAAAATGTAAAAATCGTATTTTTTAAAGTTCGATCGTGAAAAATCGTGAATTTGATTTTTGAAATTGCACAACTGCCAAGCGCATTATCCGATTTTGATGATAATAACGTAAAAAAGTGGAGAATTTGGTGCAATTTAAAAACGGGTAATAAACAGTTTCTTGAAATCAATTCAAAACGTCAAAATTGCACTTTCTCAAAGTCAATTTCCATCTTTCATAATTGTGACGTTTCACACATCAGTAGCATACGATTCTACAAACCACTTGATTTAAATTGAAAATAAACCATGAAAGTATAAATATAAATGATACCATCAAGTCGGAGAAAGTAACATGATGGCCACATCACCATTTTTTTTTTTTTTGTATAAACAACTGTTAAATGAACATTGAACTGTTTAAATTCAAGGTAATCTAATAAATTTATATTGAAAATTTGTAAGATTGTTTTATGATCGAAAAATCTTTAAGATTATTTGTCGCGATATCGGTAAGAAATCGGTTATACAGTGTGTATCAGCCAAATGGAATAAATTCGATAATAAATAAATGAGGGCGTGTTCGACAAAACGCTCCGATACGTCGATTAGTATTTTTAGTTGCGCATTTTTTTCAACAAAAACTTTTTATACAGGGTGTGTCATGTAGCAGAGGCCAATGCCAACTTTCTTATTTTAAATGCAACACCCTGTATATTATTCAATTTTTGGAATGTTCCGAAAATTCTAGACATATTTCATGGACCATGTCCTGTACCTATCTTGCTTTCTTTCCAATTGAGCAAATTTAAAAATTTAAAAATCTCTTAACTCAGTTTAAAGCGCTGAATATTTTGGTTCTATTTTCTTTCATCATTTGATATATTTTTTTTTAAATTTAATAGCCGTCATGTTTACTAACAAACCCTTTATGTTTTCTGTACAAAAATTAAACATCTCACGAGGTGTCAAGCTGTGATTCCCAGTGACTCTTTGCAGGGTTGCTTTGGTCACTAGCCTTTTGACTGTACCGCCTATTCCATCACATGGCCCTTTTCCATGAGATGTTCCAAAAAAAATCCATTCCGCATCAAGTAGAAAATCTTTTTTATGATGACACAAGTTCAAGAAGTTTTTTCTATTCTTATACTGCCCAGCTGCTCCATCCGAAAAATATACAATTTTTTTTACAAAAGGTGTCACGCTTTTGATCTGTTCCATGAGTGCTTTCTGGAAAGCATACACTGCTTTGGTGGTATGTTGCATGCAGTCACTGATGACAGAAACTTTTGGATACCAGATATTGTTCATCTGGATGTTTGTAGTACATTACAAAGGGATGTAAAGTTGCTTGGTCATTTACCCAGTGAAAACTTTGTATCTCATCTTGGACAATAAATGAGAAATTTTCCGAAAAATCCCCTATAACTATACATTAATCAATTTTTAAACTCTTCTTTTTGTATTTCAAGTAATCAGATTGTGCTTTACTAATGAAGTGATGTTTCTTTAAAGAAACTAGTCTATCCAGCAAATCAACAATTATGTCATTAATTGATTTTGTAATAGTTATAAGAGCCGCCCTGTCAGTCTTCACCCACAGTGAATATGTCACTGTGTCTAAAAATGTATCATCTTTCCTATCATAATGATTAGTAATTCAATATTTTGCAGCATCTCTTCCAGGGGAATCACTGCACCTACCTAGCATGCGTTTTTTACTCTGTAAGTCACAAACCATTAAGACTAGTAGGTCTTTGTAATCAATTTTCAGCTTTAGACCATGTAATATGAGTTTAACATTTTGGTGTTCAGCGCATACACATACTGAGTGGGTCCCATTACTACCTGCCAAAACACACCACTTTGGTCGCAGTTGGGCAAACTTTGAAAATCCTATTTTTTCTTGAGAGTTTTCAGTACAAAAGTTTTGATAAAGTTCTTTAAGATTACATAATATTAGTCTTTTTTTGTTTTGTTTCCTTTTGACCAAACTGTGTTTCTATTCCTAATAGAAACACAGTCTTTTGCACCAGGGCACATCCTACTGGTTTCATCACTTTCATAAAAATCTACAACTTTATCAGTCAATTCCTCTGGAAATTTTCTGGAATTCCTTTGTTCTATATTAGGAAGAATACCATATTTCTGAATCAAAGCCTTAATTGAATATATTCACTTTCTCTGAAACTATAGAACTTCCTTTAAATTTTTCTTTTAGCTTATTTAAGAGTATAGTATTTTCATCATTTCTCACATCAGTTTCCACGCGTCCGAAACCCTCATTAGTACTTAAAATATCAAAACTTGTACTTAGCTTATTTTTCATTGACGATGTAACTTTTTCAATTTTTTTTTTTCTATAGCATTTGACCTTCGTTCAATATTAAGCTTCTGAATTTTAACAGGTGAAACTCCTAGAGCGTCACATGCAACATTTATATTATCTAATGTTGAATAAACCGGTATAAACGTTTTATCATTAGTTTTACCTTTGTTAAAACTATAAATTTTTTTAAAACAAGAAATACATAAAGTTTTACCTGGGACTAATCTTACATTTTGATGTTTTTGAGCCAAATCCAGAGATATTTATGTTAGGCCTTTTCTTATCACTTTTCTATGGCATTTAAAAGGATCAGAACAGTTCTTTCCAAATAAGTGATTATATTTATCAAGATATTTCTTCTCGTGGTACTGGCAAATACTTTCGAAGTCCTCTAATCTTAAGTCCAAAATAGATTTTTGTTCATTGCTAAATTCACAAAAAAAATTCAGGGCTAGTGAAATTGGCCCATAAGTAGTCTTATGGCAATCTTCATTTTTTTAACTCTAACAGAACACATCATCCTCCCTTCACTCTCTCAAATACGAGTACTTTGGCAAATATGAATTTTGTGGTTTTTTTTTACTGATATTTGGTTCTTATTCCTACAAATAAAAAAAATAGTTAATAATTTAAATAAGTAATAATTAAAGTTAATCCGTTTATCACAATTTGGATTTCATTTAAACTAAAATGGTACTAAGAGGACACTTTAGTGCTGAGGTAAATACAATTTTTGTATGCAATCGAAAATGCCCTATTTTTAGGTTCAAAATTGTAATTACTTACGTTTTTCTTCTAAAGATGTTTTGACAATTCAGTGGTTCAGTTTCAACTTGCGGACATAAATATAGGTTATATTGATAATTGTTTAACGTAATATCAGTAAATTGTAGAGGTTGGGTTCGAATCGCGGGAGTGGTTTAAACAAACATAGAAATTCTAGAACGTAATCAGAAGCTTGACTCCCAACAGCTGCAAATTTAAGATAATTGTCTAATGATTCTTACGGCTCTATTCAATTTTATTCTTTAATATTTTTTAATAATAATACGTTTCTATTCAGGGTCCACGGTACCTTTTTTAATTTCATCGCCAGGGCTATGACTTCCATTAATTAGTCGTCAATCACCTCGTTATACGGAAACCCTTGGTAGGTATTTGAATGACTAGTATCAGTGATTGAAATATTTACAAGTTTATTATAATCGCTGCTGGTACTGGTGGGTTTCATTTTAGTGCCCATTTCTAATATTTAAAATTCGATGTTAAATCCGATTGCATTAAAATGTTTACAACTTTGAACTGAAATATTTTTGTTACTACGCAAAACAAAGTTACCAAATTTTGCAATGATGTTGCTACCGAATAGAAGCATTGGTAGTATAAATTTTAGATTTGTACTATGTACCTCACTGGAGATACAGCCTTACAAAAATACGAATTTTATTGAAAATGCCAATTTTCTTCAGTGAAAAAAAATTGGAAGGGTTTAAAATACTTCAATTTTTTTTGCCTCAGGTAGAATCTATTGTACTTGCAAACTGAATTTGGTTTAAGTGTATTGTCCCCTTCCCGGTCGAAAACAGGGTCGAAAAATGAAAAAAATGTAAATCTCGAAGGTAAACTTTGACGGCTATTAAATTTGAAAAAAATATATCAAATGATGAAAGAAAATGGAACCAAAATATTCAGCGCTTTAAACTGAGTTAAGAGATTTTTAAATTTTTAAATTTGCTCAATTGGAAAGAAAGTTATGCCATTTTGCGCAAATGCTTGTAATCACAAAAATGTATATGTTTCAAGCTCCATCTGGGGACATGTATAATTATCTGTCCAAAATATTTAAAAAAATTAAAATGGTGCAGCACAACTTTTTGTCGAAATAGCATGGAATGACCCATAAATAAATAGTGGTAAAAAAATGTCGAAAGTTGTTTTATTCAAAGTTACCTGACAATGGACTATCACATAGTAACGGTCGCAACCATTATCTTCATATGAACTAATCTAGTCTTATGACGTAATAATATGCGACATACCTCATTTATCTCACAGCCAACTCTGAAATAAAATTTTGTATATAAATGAGTTATATCGATTTTAAAAAAATGAATTTATCTCAGACTTGACTGCTATGTTTCTTTCTCTCCGGCATGGCCAACTCAGAAACAAAATTCTGTGCCTCACAACCTATAATAGTACGCAAATAATAAGAACAAATTTCGTCTCGCCTATAAGTAATGTAGTCAAGATATTAAGGAAGTAATGCTGCTAACTACTAAGATATCAATTATTTCTGGCAGCTAGTAATCTTAACGAGATAATAATGAATAAACTGGTGCTGTTAGCTACTATGGTATGAAGGAAGTAATGCTGCTTAACGAAGTAATGATGAATAATAAAGTAGGGCTGCTAGCTATTAAGACTAACGAAGTAATGCTGGCAGCTAAATACTAAGACATATACGATGTAATGCTGCTGCTTATAACGATGTATAATCAATTTCATATGATGAATTCGTTTTCAATTGTTTTTTATGCGTCGGTAATTGTGAAATAATTTGCGGTTTTAGGGAATGTATAAGTTCCCCTTACTAAATAGATTGCGGTTATTTTAATGAATATTTAAGTTATTAAAATGTAGCAAACATATTTGGCAATACCCAAAGCATGATCCATCAATGGACTAACGATTTCAATGTGCTTCCCCGCATGTAGAATTGTTCTTAGTGTAGATACCGTGTACATAAAAGGAACTTCTACAAAGCGAGCTTAAAAAAAAACCACCGAATATCTAGTCTGCTTCTAAACTAATCGCGAACAGTTTGAAATATAAATTGTGTATACTGAGGAGTGTCTAAAACGAAATCATCCATTGGCGCTGTGCATCTCCAAGCCTAGTCGCAGAGCACAGCGGGCTGCAGAATTCCAATTTTGCCACCATCAAATCATTACTTTGACTTTTCTTCGATGTTTTCTAATTCAACTCAAATTTTGCTATAAACAATTATAAACAGTTAAAAAGGTAAAATTGCAATTCTCCAATCGGCATGTGTGTAAATAGTGCACGGTCCTATACAGCCCGTTGGTTTAGAAATTTTGCAATAACCTTTTTAGGGATAAAAATTCAATGTAAAAATGTACATATTTTTTTTTATAAATAAAAAACGGAAAACGAAGAAATTTTGAAATGAAAATGATGTTGTATTGGACTGAGGTGTTATTTAATCAGCGATTAAACCGCATTATCTATCATCAACAGAATCAGCCGAAAAATAGCAGCAGCTTCCTTATTCAAGGCGAGCGAGATTTTTAGACCAAAACTGTATAATAGCATGATCCGTATAGCATGATGTATGTATGTGTGTACCTGGCCATGTCAATCTATCTCTATCTAATCTATCTCTATTAGCCAGCTATATTTTGAATGCGTGCAGAATGTATGCTCCCCAACCCTGAAAATCCAATGTAATCCCTAAATCACACAATCGATCAACTGATAACAAATCATACACCAGATTAAACACTAGTTAACCCATAGAAGCTTTATTGAACTACACCACATTTCCAACTAATACTCTCTTTTACAAGAACATACAGGAGACTCTACAAAAACCACACATTGATGATGGCATTTAAAACTGGATCTAAATTTGTTCTAAATTCATTCACTCAAAAACACACAGTTTAAAAAAAATTGATGGAAGAAAAATGGAAACTGATGGTAAAACGAAGATACACTAATCATAAGGATAAAATATTTTAATTATAAGTTGATACATACAGAAACACCAGAAAGTGACTATTATCTACTTCATTGTGTAAAGTTTAACTCAAGCATGTCTGAATATACAAGTCCAAATCTAAGTGTCGACAAAAGGAGATGCGAGTCGGCCGCTTTTACACATTTTCATCAACACACGCGTTTTTTTTTGTGAAGCACCTTCGAAGCACCGCTTACTTCTCGGATTACAGAACCGAAGGGCCGGCTCGCATTTCATGGGTGTTCTCTCTAACGTCTTTAACACACTGAGCAAAGATATTAATGCGGTTTTCCGTTTCCGTTTTCTTTGTTTTATTTTAAATTCGCCATGGAAGGAAGACGACGGTGCGCAAATACGAGAAACCGTACGTCAAAAAGCCGACGCAGAAAAATTACGTCCTCACCGCGGGAAATCATTCACAGGAGGACAGCATCAACAACGCCGACAAGATTATGTCTTTCGGACCGGTCCCCGCTTACGGGTAAGTATTGATCTTTAAGCAGCACTGTTTTAACAAGCTGGGGACTTGGGGTGAGTAGTGCTAGGGTGGTCTTTGTATGGTCATCTGTGATTTTTTTTTCTAGGGATAATCTATATTTAATGATAGCAATGTGTATATCAAATTGAAGCTAAAATATGTGGCTGAAACCATAAGAGTTGCCAAAATGTATGATTAGTACTCACATCTGATCAATAAATCAATTTTTACACTTTATTATATTTATATATAAATTAAAAAGAGAGTTATTTATATATTTTTCAATCTATTCTGTTGCACACATAACATTGTTCTTTAATTCATAAGTTAAAAGGAATATTTTGCTTCATATCTTTGGGAACCCATTCACGGACAGAAAATCCTTAAGCAAAAATCGTCTGTGATTTCCTTGGGGATTTCCTCTACCGAACCTTCGCCCACGCACGGAGAAAATTTCCTTGTGGAAAAGCCGTAGCGGCTAAACGAAAACTCCTTCTTACTTTTTCTCAAAAATTGGCTTTGAAATAATTTCCTTAAGAAACCACTGGTTCGATTCCGGGTTTCTACACATCACTGGAAAGATCCTTTCAAGACGCCTCGGAAAATATACTTTCGCAAGAACAAATGTCAATTTGAAGCCCGTGCCGCGTCAGCAAAGAAAACTAGAAAATGGAAAAAATCGAAAAAATCATTTTTTTTAATAATTATTGTACACTATTGAAGTATACCTTCTTTTTCATCAGGAGAACAAGATAAATTGATTGGCGTTAAAATTTTTTTAGCTATCTTCAATAACAAAAAAATTAGCATGTCACCATGAACAAAAACAGTTGCTGAGAACAAAATGGCAACACACAAAGTACGAAATGAAGAGAAATCTGCATTCAGAAATTTTAAAATTTTTAAAAAATTAGTTTCCACAGGAATTAGTTTCAAAATTTCAAAATCCATCCACAATCATTATACGTTGAATATCCTGTCAAAATATTTGACATACAGTTGCTGAGAACAAAATGGCAACACACAAAGTACGAAATGAAGAGAAATCTGCATTCAGAAATTTTAAAATTTGTAAAAAATTAGTTTCTACAGGAATTAGTTTCAACATTTCAAAATCCATCCACAATAATTATACGTTGAATATCCTGTCAAAATATTTAACATACAGTTGCCGAGAACAACATGGCAACACACAAAGTACGAAATGAAGAGAAATCTGCGTTCAGAAATTTTAAAATTTGTAAAAAATTAGTTTCTACAGGAATTAGTTTCAAAATTTCAAAATCCATTCTCAATAATTATACGTTGAATATCCTGTCAAAATATTTGACATACAGTTGCTGAGAACAAAATGGCAACACACAAAGTACGAAATGAAGAGAAATCTGCGTTCAGAAATTTTAAAATTTGTGAAAAATTCGTTTCTCCAGGAATTAGTTTCAAAATTTCAAAATCCATCCACAATAATTATACGTTGAATATCCTGTCAAAATATTTGACATACAGTTGCCGAGAACAACATGGCAACACACAAAGTACGAAATGAAGAGAAATCTGCGTTCAGAAATTTTAAAATTTGTAAAAAAATAGTTTCTACAGGAATTAGTTTCAAAATTTCAAAATCCATCCATAATAATTATACGTTGAATATCCTGTCAAAATATTTGACATATAGTAGCTGAGAACAAAATGGCAACACACAAAGTACGAAATGAAGAGAAATCTGCATTCAGAAATTTTAAAATTTGTAAAAAATTAGTTTCTACAGGAATTAGTTTCAAAATTTCAAAATCCATCCATAATAATTATACGTTGAATATCCTGTCAAAATATTTAACATACAGTTGCTGAGAACAAAATGGCAACACACAAAGTACGAAATGAAGAGAAATCTGCATTCAGAAATTTTAAAATTTGTAAAAAAATAGTTTCTACAGGAATTAGTTTCAAAATTTCAAAATCCATCCATAATAATTATACGTTGAATATCCTGTCAAAATATTTAACATACAGTTGCTGAGAACAAAATGGCAACGCACAAAGTACGAAATGAAGAGAAATCTGCGTTCAGAAATTTTAAAATTTGTAAAAAATTAGTTTCTACAGAAATTAGTTTCAAAATTTCAAAATCCATCCATAATAATTATACGTTGAATATCCTGTCAAAATATTTGACATACAATTGCTGAGAACAAAATGGCAACACACAAAGTACGAAATGAAGAGAAATCTGCGTTCAGAAATTTTAAAATTTGTAAAAAATTAGTTTCTACAGGAATTAGTTTCAAAATTTCAAAATCCATCCATAATAATTATACGTTGAATATCCTGTCAAAATATTTGACATACAATTGCTGAGAACAAAATGGCAACACACAAAGTACGAAATGAAGAAAAATCTGCATTCAGAAATTTTAAAATTTGTAAAAAATTAGTTTCTACAGGAATTAGTTTCAAAATTTCAAAATCCATCCATAATAATTATACGTTGAATATCCTGTCAAAATATTTGACATACAATTGCTGAGAACAAAATGGCAACACACAAAGTACGAAATGAAGAGAAATCTGCATTCAGAAATTTTCAAATTTGTAAAAAATTAGTTTCTACAGGAATTAGTATCAAAATTTCAAAATCCATCCACAATAATTATACGTTGAATATCCTGTCAAAATATTTGACATACAATTGCTGAGAACAAAATGGCAACGCACAAAGTACGAAATGAAGAGAAATCTGCATTCAGAAATTTTCAAATTTGTAAAAAATTAGTTTCTACAGGAATTAGTATCAAAATTTCAAAATCCATCCACAATAATTATACGTTGAATATCCTGTCAAAATATTTGACATACAGTTGCCGAGAACAACATGGCAACACACAAAGTACGAAATGAAGAGAAATCTGCATTCAGAAATTTTAAAATTTGTAAAAAATTAGTTTCTACAGGAATTAGTTTCAAAATTTCAAAATCCATCCACAATAATTATACGTTGAATATCCTGTCAAAATATTTGACATACAATTGCTGAGAAGAAAATGGCAACACACAAAGTACGAAATGAAGAGAAATCTGCGTTCAGAAATTTTAAAATTTGTAAAAAATTAGTTTCTACAGGAATTAGTTTCAAAATTTCAAAATCTACCCACAATAATTATACGTTGGATATCCTGTCAAAATATTTGACATACAGTTACTGAAAACAAAATGGCAACACACAAAGTACGAAATGAAGAGAAATCTGCGTTCAGAAATTTTAAAATTTGTAAAAAATTAGTTTCTACAGGAATTAGTTTCAAAATTTCAAAATCCATTCTCAATAATTATACGTTGAATATCCTGTCAAAATATTTGATATACAGTTGCTGAGAACAAAATGGCAACACACAAAGTACGAAATGAAGAGAAATCTGCATTCGGAAATTTTAAAATTTGTAAAAAATTTGGTTTTACAGGAATTAGTTTCAAAATTCCAAAATCTATCCGCAATAATTATACGTTGAATATCCTGTCAAAATATTTGACATTCAGTTGCTGAGAACAAAATGGCAACACACAAAGTACGAAATGAAGAGAAATCTGCGTTCAGAAATTTTAAAATTTGTAAAAAATTAGTTTCTACAGGAATTAGTTTCAAAATTTCAAAATCCATCCATAATAATTATACGTTGAATATCCTGTCAAAATATTTGACATATAGTTGCTAAGAACACAATTGCAACACACAAAGTACGAAATGAAGAGAAATCTGCATTCAGAAATTTTAAAATTTGTAAAAAATTAGTTTCTTCAGGAATTAGTTTCAAAATTTCAAAATCCATCCATAATAATTATACGTTGAATATCCTGTCAAAATATTTGACATATAGTTGCTGAGAACAAAATGGCAACACACAAAGTACGAAATGAAGAGAAAAACTGTATTCAGCAATTAAAAAAATTGTTAAAAATTAGTTTCTACAGGAATTAGTTTCAAAATTTCAAAATCCATCCACAATAATTATACGTTGAATATCCTGTCAAAATATTTGACATATAGTTGCTAAGAACACAATTGCAACACACAAAGTACGAAATGAAGAGAAATCTGCATTCAGAAATTTTCAAATTTGTAAAAAATTAGTTTCTACAGGAATTAGTATCAAAATTTCAAAATCCATCCACAATAATTATACGTTGAATATCCTGTCAAAATATTTGACATACAGTTGCCGAGAACAACATGGCAACACACAAAGTACGAAATGAAGAGAAATCTGCATTCAGAAATTTTAAAATTTGTAAAAAATTAGTTTCTACAGGAATTAGTTTCAAAATTTCAAAATCCATCCACAATAATTATACGTTGAATATCCTGTCAAAATATTTGACATACAATTGCTGAGAAGAAAATGGCAACACACAAAGTACGAAATGAAGAGAAATCTGCGTTCAGAAATTTTAAAATTTGTAAAAAATTAGTTTCTACAGGAATTAGTTTCAAAATTTCAAAATCTACCCACAATAATTATACGTTGGATATCCTGTCAAAATATTTGACATACAGTTACTGAAAACAAAATGGCAACACACAAAGTACGAAATGAAGAGAAATCTGCGTTCAGAAATTTTAAAATTTGTAAAAAATTAGTTTCTACAGGAATTAGTTTCAAAATTTCAAAATCCATTCTCAATAATTATACGTTGAATATCCTGTCAAAATATTTGATATACAGTTGCTGAGAACAAAATGGCAACACACAAAGTACGAAATGAAGAGAAATCTGCATTCGGAAATTTTAAAATTTGTAAAAAATTTGGTTTTACAGGAATTAGTTTCAAAATTCCAAAATCTATCCGCAATAATTATACGTTGAATATCCTGTCAAAATATTTGACATACAGTTGCTGAGAACAAAATGGCAACACACAAAGTACGAAATGAAGAGAAATCTGCGTTCAGAAATTTTAAAATTTGTAAAAAATTAGTTTCTACAGGAATTAGTTTCAAAATTTCAAAATCCATCCATAATAATTATACGTTGAATATCCTGTCAAAATATTTGACATATAGTTGCTAAGAACACAATTGCAACACACAAAGTACGAAATGAAGAGAAATCTGCATTCAGAAATTTTAAAATTTGTAAAAAATTAGTTTCTTCAGGAATTAGTTTCAAAATTTCAAAATCCATCCATAATAATTATACGTTGAATATCCTGTCAAAATATTTGACATATAGTTGCTGAGAACAAAATGGCAACACACAAAGTACGAAATGAAGAGAAAAACTGTATTCAGCAATTAAAAAAATTGTAAAAAATTAGTTTCTACAGGAATTAGTTTCAAAATTTCAAAATCCATCCACAATAATTATACGTTGAATATCCTGTCAAAATATTTGACATTCAGTTGCTGAGAACAAAATGGCAACACACAAAGTACGAAATGAAGAGAAATCTGCGTTCAGAAATTTTAAAATTTGTAAAAAATTAGTTTCTACAGGAATTAGTTTCAAAATTTCAAAATCCATTCTCAATAATTATACGTTGAATATCCTGTCAAAATATTTGACATACAGTTGCTGAGAACAAAATGGCAACACGCAAAGTACGAAATGAAGAGAAATCTGCGTTCAGAAATTTTAAAATTTGTAAAAAATTAGTTTCTACAGGAATTAGTTTCAAAATTTCAAAATCTACCCACAATAATTATACGTTGAATATCCTGTCAAAATATTTGACATATAGTTGCTAAGAACACAATTGCAACACACAAAGTACGAAATGAAGAGAAATCTGCATTCAGAAATTTTAAAATTTGTAAAAAATTAGTTTCTTCAGGAATTAGTTTCAAAATTTCAAAATCCATCCATAATAATTATACGTTGAATATCCTGTCAAAATATTTGACATATAGTTGCTGAGAACAAAATGGCAACACACAAAGTACGAAATGAAGAGAAAAACTGTATTCAGCAATTAAAAAAATTGTAAAAAATTAGTTTCTACAGGAATTAGTTTCAAAATTTCAAAATCTACGCACAATAATTATACGTTGAATATCCTGTCAAAATATTTGACATACAATTGCTGAGAACAAAATGGCAACGCACAAAGTACGAAATGAAGAGAAATCTGCATTCAGAAATTTTAAAATTTGTAAAAAATTAGTTTCTACAGGAATTAGTTTCAAAATTTCAAAATCTACCCACAATAATTATACGTTGAATATCCTGTCAAAATATTTGACATACAGTTGCTGAGAACAAAATGGCAACACACAAAGTACGAAATGAAGAGAAAAACTGCATCCAGCAATTAAAAAAATTGTAAAAAAATAGTCTCTACAGGATTTAGTTTTAGTATTAGCGCATTACAAAAGACCATCCTAGTGTACCACCATCAATATATATCATGATGCATACCGAGGTGACTGTTGCATACATATTTTTTTTATAATTTTCCATCAAGCCATCATCAATCAACGCATCATCTTTAATTTGATCACCATTACAAACACATGTTCACCAACCCTGTATGAGTGAAGCGTGAACGATCATCCTATGAGTAGTCAGTATTTGTTTTTCTTTCTCATTTGCAGGTTTACGTTATTCAGCTTGCTGATTTTTTTCATTCGTTATACTGTTACGCGAAATCTTAAAAAAAACGCTTCTCCTCTTCTCTATTTTTCCACCCCGATTTTGACTTTTTGGTTACCTTTTCTCAACCTGAACTGAACTTGATTTTTTTGCCAGTCGTTCCGATTCTCAGCGCGTTTTGTTCCGGTCGTCGAACCACTTGGGAGCCGCCGGACCGTCGCAATTCCAGTTAGTTTTCTTTTTCGTTTCCTTTATTGTTGTATACATTATGCACTTTCGTGTTTGTGTGACGTGTCTCAGATTGATCAATTTTTTTTTCTTTTAAGATTTATGTGTTCGTTTTTTGAGTTCGGGTTTATTTTGCTGATTTTTGGTTGCATGTAGGTGGCATGTCCGTGGTGTGATGGTGGAAATGGAGGGGGAATCCGCGGTGCGGCGGAAGCTATATTTGTTGTTTTGTTTTGTAGGGATCACAAGATGCAGCAGCTAAAGAGGTTGGGCGTCGGAGGTTCTGGAAGTGAAGACGATCCTACGCATTCTGGTAATTATTTAAAAAGCGAAATGATGGAATGTAAATTATTGGGAATTTATTGTGTTTATCGAATTTTTTTCTAGATTTGCAGAATACATGCAAGCTCGGCAAACCTGCGATTATTCTTGCATAATCACTTGCTTCGATTTAATTATTATTGTAAATATGCAAGAGGCAATGTTATTGAAAATGGTGATGAGTATTTCAAAATTACAACCTTTTGGTTGTTTTACAGAATATTGTTTATAATTCCGTTTCACTTCAAAAGATGTCTGGACCGAAACATGTTGGAATTATAAATGTTACATCTGTGAATTTAATTTTTCAAATAGTCAAGTATTCAACAAGAATTCAATCAAACGTGCATTTAATTATTAACCGGTTGCTCATCATGAAGAATTTGCAAGATTCTGTGTTTTATCGAGTGGGTAGATGTTTTTCACCGAGTTTAAAAACGGATGATTTTAAAATGACCATTTGGACGATTTAAATCAAATTATCTCGAAATCTAGAATAGGGGTGTTTCTGGATTTTTACAGAATTACGTTCCAGTAAGTATTCTAAGCAACTTTGGAGAGTTTCACGCATCTGGCAATCGTTTTTCTATTTTTTCACCAACTTTGAAAATGGATGATTTTAAAATGTCCAATTGGACGATTTAAATCAAATTATCTCGAAATCTAGAATAGGGGTCTTTCTGGATTTTTACAGAATTACGTTCTAGTATGTATTCTAAACAACTTTGGAAAGTTTCACGCATCTGGCTATTGTTTTTCTATTTTTTCACCGACTTTGAAAATGGATGATTTTAAAATTACCAATTGGACGATTTAAATTAAATTATCTCGAAATCTAGAATAGGGGGGTTTCCGGATTTTTACAGAATTACGTTCCAGTATGTATTCTAAACAACTTTGGAAAGTTTCACGCATCTGGCAATCGTTTTTCTATTTTTTCACCGACTTTGAAAATGGATGATTTTAAAATGACCTCTTGGACGATTTAAATTAAATTATCTCGAAATCTAAAATAGGGGTGTTTCTGGATTTTTACAGAATTACGTTCCAGTATGTATTCTAAACAACTTTGGAAAGTTTCACGCATCTGGCAATTGTTTTTCTATTTTTTCACCGACTTTGAAAATGGATGATTTTAAAATGTCCAATTGGACGATTTAAATTAAATTATCTCGAAATCTAGAATAGGGGTGTTTCCGGATTTTTACAGAATTACGTTCCAGTATGTATTCTAAGCAACTTTGGAGAGTTTCACGCATCTGGCAATCGTTTTTCTATTTTTTCACCAACTTTGAAAATGGATGATTTTAAAATGTCCAATTGGACGATTTAAATCAAATTATCTCGAAATCTAGAATAGGGGTCTTTCTGGATTTTTACAGAATTACGTTCTAGTATGTATTCTAAACAACTTTGGAAAGTTTCACGCATCTGGCTATTGTTTTTCTATTTTTTCACCGACTTTGAAAATGGATGATTTTAAAATTACCAATTGGACGATTTAAATTAAATTATCTCGAAATCTAAAATAGGGGTGTTTCTGGATTTTTACAGAATTACGTTCCAGTATGTATTCTAAACAACTTTGGAAAGTTTCAAGCATCTGGCAATTGTTTTTCTATTTTTTTCACCGATTTTGAAAATGGATGATTTTAAAATGTCCAATTGGACGATTTAAATCAAATTATCTCGAAATCTAGAATAGGGGTGTTTCTGGATTTTTACAGAATTACGTTCCAGTGTGTTTTCTAAGCAACTTTGGAGAGTTTCACGCATCTGGCAATTGTTTTTCTATTTTTTCACCGACTTTGAAAATGGATGATTTTAAAATGACCACTTGGACGATTTAAATCAAATTATCTCGAAATCTAGATTAGGGGTGTTTCTGGATTTTTACAGAATTGCGTTCCAGTATGTATTCTAAACAACTTTGGAAAGTTTCACGCATCTGGCAATTGTTTTTCTATTTTTTCACCGACTTTGAAAATGGATGATTTTAAAATGACCACTTGGACGATTTAAATTAAATTATCTCGAAATCTAGATTAGGGGTGTTTCTGGATTTTTACAGAATTGCGTTCCAGTATGTATTCTAAACAACTTTGGAAAGTTTCACGCATCTGGCAATTGTTTTTCTATTTTTTCACCGACTTTGAAAATGGATGATTTTAAAATGACCACTTGGACGATTTAAATTAAATTATCTCGAAATCTAGAATAGGGGTGTTTCTGGATTTTTACAGAATTACGTTCCAGTATGTATTCTAAACAACTTTCTAAAGTTTCACGCATCTGGCAATCGTTTTTCTATTTTTTCACCGACTTTGAAAATGGATGATTTTAAAATGTCCAATTGGACGATTCAAATTAAATTATCTCGAAATCTAGAATAGGGGTGTTTCTGGATTTTTACAGAATTGCGTTCCAGTATGTATTCTAAACAACTTTGGAAAGTTTCACGCATCTGGCAATTGTTTTTCTATTTTTTCACCGACTTTGAAAATGGATGATTTTAAAATGACCACTTGGACGATTTAAATTAAATTATCTCGAAATCTAGAATAGGGGTGTTTCTGGATTTTTACAGAATTGCGTTCCAGTATGTATTCTAAACAACTTTGGAAAGTTTCACGCATCTGGCAATTGTTTTTCTATTTTTTCACCGACTTTGAAAATGGATGATTTTAAAATGACCACTTGGACGATTTAAATTAAATTATCTCGAAATCTAGATTAGGGGTGTTTCTGGATTTTTACAGAATTACGTTCCAGTATGTATTCTAAACAACTTTGGAAAGTTTCACGCATCTGGCAATTGTTTTTCTATTTTTTCACCGACTTTGAAAATGGATGATTTTAAAATGACCACTTGGACGATTTAAATTAAATTATCTCGAAATCTAGATTAGGGGTGTTTCTGGATTTTTACAGAATTACGTTCCAGTATGTATTCTAAACAACTTTCTAAAGTTTCACGCATCTGGCAATCGTTTTTCTATTTTTTCACCGACTTTGAAAATGGATGATTTTAAAATGTCCAATTGGACGATTTAAATTAAATTATCTCGAAATCTAGAATAGGGGTGTTTCTGGATTTTTACAGAATTACGTTCCAGTATGTATTCTAAACAACTTTGGAAAGTTTCACGCATCTGGCAATCGTTTTTCTATTTTTTCACCGACTTTGAAAATGGATGATTTTAAAATGTCCAATTGGACGATTTAAATTATATTATCTCGAAATCTAGAATAGGGGTGTTTCTGGATTTTTACAGAATTACGTTCCAGTATGTATTCTAAACAATTTTGGAAAGTTTCACGCATCTGGCAATTGTTTTTCCATTTTTTCACCGACTTTGAAAATGGATGATTTTAACATGTCCAATTGGACGATTTAAATCAAATTATCTCGAAATCTAGAATAGGGGTGTTTCTGGATTTTTACAGAATTACGTTCCAGTATGTATTCTAAACAACTTTGGAAAGTCTCACGCATCTGGCAATCGTTTTTCTATTTTTTCACCGACTTTGAAAATGGATGATTTTAAAATGACCACATGGACGATTTAAATTAAATTATCTCGAAATATAGAATAGGGGTGTTTCGGGATTTTTACAGAATTACGTTCCAGTATGTATTCTAAACAACTTTGGAAAGTTTCACGCATCTGGCAATCGTTTTTCTATTTTTTCACCGACTTTGAAAATGGATGATTTTAAAATGTCCAATTGGACGATTTAAATCAAATTATCTCGAAATCTAGAATAGAGGTGTTTCTGGATTTTTACAGAATTACGTTCCAGTATGTATTCTAAATAACTTTGTAAAGTTTCACGCATCTGGCAATCGCTTTTCTATTTTTTCACCGACTTTGAAAATGGATGTTTTTAAAATGTCCAATTGGACGATTTAAATCAAATTATCTCGAAATCTAGAATAAAGGTGTTTCTGGATTTTTACAGAATTACGTTCCAGTATGTATTCTAAATAACTTTGTAAAGTTTCACGCATCTGGCAATCGCTTTTCTATTTTTTCACCGACTTTGAAAATGGATGTTTTTAAAATGTCCAATTGGACGATTTAAATCAAATTATCTCGAAATCTAGAATAGGGGTGTTTCTGGATTTTTACAGAATTACGTTCCAGTATGTATTCTAAATAACTTTGTAAAGTTTCACGCATCTGGCAATCGCTTTTCTATTTTTTCACCGACTTTGAAAATGGATGTTTTTAAAATGTCCAATTGGACGATTTAAATCAAATTATCTCGAAATCTAGAATAAAGGTGTTTCTGGATTTTTACAGAATTACGTTCCAGTATGTATTCTAAATAACTTTGTAAAGTTTCACGCATCTGGCAATCGCTTTTCTATTTTTTCACCGACTTTGAAAATGGATGATTTTAAAATGACCACATGGACGATTTAAATTAAATTATCTCGAAATATAGAATAGGGGTGTTTCGGGATTTTTACAGAATTACGTTCCAGTATGTATTCTAAACAACTTTGGAAAGTTTCACGCATCTGGCAATCGTTTTTCTATTTTTTCACCGACTTTGAAAATGGATGATTTTAAAATGACCACATGGACGATTTAAATTAAATTATCTCGAAATATAGAATAGGGGTGTTTCGGGATTTTTACAGAATTACGTTCCAGTATGTATTCTAAACAACTTTGGAAAGTTTCACGCATCTGGCAATCGTTTTTCTATTTTTTCACCGACTTTGAAAATGGATGATTTTAAAATGTCCAATTGGACGATTTAAATCAAATTATCTCGAAATCTAGAATAGAGGTGTTTCTGGATTTTTACAGAATTACGTTCCAGTATGTATTCTAAATAACTTTGTAAAGTTTCACGCATCTGGCAATCGCTTTTCTATTTTTTCACCGACTTTGAAAATGGATGTTTTTAAAATGTCCAATTGGACGATTTAAATCAAATTATCTCGAAATCTAGAATAAAGGTGTTTCTGGATTTTTACAGAATTACGTTCCAGTATGTATTCTAAATAACTTTGTAAAGTTTCACGCATCTGGCAATCGCTTTTCTATTTTTTCACCGACTTTGAAAATGGATGATTTTAAAATGACCACATGGACGATTTAAATTAAATTATCTCGAAATATAGAATAGGGGTGTTTCGGGATTTTTACAGAATTACGTTCCAGTATGTATTCTAAACAACTTTGGAAAGTTTCACGCATCTGGCAATCGTTTTTCTATTTTTTCACCGACTTTGAAAATGGATGATTTTAAAATGTCCAATTGGACGATTTAAATCAAATTATCTCGAAATCTAGAATAGAGGTGTTTCTGGATTTTTACAGAATTACGTTCCAGTATGTATTCTAAATAACTTTGTAAAGTTTCACGCATCTGGCAATCGCTTTTCTATTTTTTCACCGACTTTGAAAATGGATGTTTTTAAAATGTCCAATTGGACGATTTAAATCAAATTATCTCGAAATCTAGAATAAAGGTGTTTCTGGATTTTTACAGAATTACGTTCCAGTATGTATTCTAAATAACTTTGTAAAGTTTCACGCATCTGGCAATCGCTTTTCTATTTTTTCACCGACTTTGAAAATGGATGATTTTAAAATGACCACATGGACGATTTAAATTAAATTATCTCGAAATATAGAATAGGGGTGTTTCGGGATTTTTACAGAATTACGTTCCAGTATGTATTCTAAACAACTTTGGAAAGTTTCACGCATCTGGCAATCGTTTTTCTATTTTTTCACCGACTTTGAAAATGGATGATTTTAAAATGACCACATGGACGATTTAAATTAAATTATCTCGAAATATAGAATAGGGGTGTTTCGGGATTTTTACAGAATTACGTTCCAGTATGTATTCTAAACAACTTTGGAAAGTTTCACGCATCTGGCAATCGTTTTTCTATTTTTTCACCGACTTTGAAAATGGATGATTTTAAAATGACCACATGGACGATTTAAATTAAATTATCTCGAAATATAGAATAGGGGTGTTTCGGGATTTTTACAGAATTACGTTCCAGTATGTATTCTAAACAACTTTGGAAAGTTTCACGCATCTGGCAATCGTTTTTCTATTTTTTCACCGACTTTGAAAATGGATGATTTTAAAATGTCCAATTGGACGATTTAAATCAAATTATCTCGAAATCTAGAATAGAGGTGTTTCTGGATTTTTACAGAATTACGTTCCAGTATGTATTCTAAATAACTTTGTAAAGTTTCACGCATCTGGCAATCGCTTTTCTATTTTTTCACCGACTTTGAAAATGGATGTTTTTAAAATGTCCAATTGGACGATTTAAATCAAATTATCTCGAAATCTAGAATAAAGGTGTTTCTGGATTTTTACAGAATTACGTTCCAGTATGTATTCTAAATAACTTTGTAAAGTTTCACGCATCTGGCAATCGCTTTTCTATTTTTTCACCGACTTTGAAAATGGATGATTTTAAAATGTCCAATTGGACGATTTAAATCAAATTATCTCGAAATCTAGAATAGGGGTGTTTCTGGATTTTTACAGAATTACGTTCCAGTATGTATTCTAAATAACTTTGTAAAGTTTCACGCATCTGGCAATCGCTTTTCTATTTTTTCACCGACTTTGAAAATGGATGTTTTTAAAATGTCCAATTGGACGATTTAAATCAAATTATCTCGAAATCTAGAATAAAGGTGTTTCTGGATTTTTACAGAATTACGTTCCAGTATGTATTCTAAATAACTTTGTAAAGTTTCACGCATCTGGCAATCGCTTTTCTATTTTTTCACCGACTTTGAAAATGGATGTTTTTAAAATGTCCAATTGGACGATTTAAATCAAATTATCTCGAAATCTAGAATAAAGGTGTTTCTGGATTTTTACAGAATTACGTTCCAGTATGTATTCGAAACAACTTTGGAAAGTTTCACGCATCTGGCAATCGTTTTTCTATTTTTTCACCGACTTTGAAAATGGATGATTTTAAAATGTCCAATTGGACGATTTAAATCAAATTATCTCGAAATCTAGAATAGGGGTGTTTCTGGATTTTTACAGAATTACGTTCCAGTATGTATTCTAAATAACTTTGTAAAGTTTCACGCATCTGGCAATCGCTTTTCTATTTTTTGACCGACTTTGAAAATGGATGTTTTTAAAATGTCCAATTGGACGATTTAAATCAAATTATCTCGAAATCTAGAATAAAGGTGTTTCTGGATTTTTACAGAATTACGTTCCAGTATGTATTCGAAACAACTTTGGAAAGTTTCACGCATCTGGCAATCGTTTTTCTATTTTTTCACCGACTTTGAAAATGGATGATTTTAAAATTACCACTTGGACGATTTAAATTAAATTATCTCGAAATCTACTATAGGGGTGTTTCCGGATTTTTACAGAATTACGTTCCAGTATGTATTCTAAACAACTTTGGAAAGTTTCACGCATCTGGCAATCGTTTTTCTATTTTTTCACCGACTTTGAAAATGGATGATTTTAAAATTACCACTTGGACGATTTAAATTAAATTATCTCGAAATCTACTATAGGGGTGTTTCCGGATTTTTACAGAATTACGTTCCAGTATGTATTCTAAACAACTTTGGAAAGTTTCACGCATCTGGCAATCGATTTTCTATTTTTTCACCGACTTTGAAAATGGATGATTTTAAAATGTCCAATTGGACGATTTAAATCAAATTATCTCGAAATCTAGAATAGAGGTGTTTCTGAATTTTTACAGAATTACGTTCCAGTATGTATTCTAAATAACTTTGTAAAGTTTCACGCATCTGGCAATCGCTTTTCTATTTTTTCACCGACTTTGAAAATGGATGTTTTTAAAATGTCCAATTGGACGATTTAAATCAAATTATCTCGAAATCTAGAATAAAGGTGTTTCTGGATTTTTACAGAATTACGTTCCAGTATGTATTCGAAACAACTTTGGAAAGTTTCACGCATCTGGCAATCGCTTTTCTATTTTTTCACCGGCTTTGAAAATGGATGATTTTAAAATGTCCAATTGGACGATTTAAATCAAATTATCTCGAAATCTAGAATAGAGGTGTTTCTGAATTTTTACAGAATTACGTTCCAGTATGTATTCTAAATAACTTTGTAAAGTTTCACGCATCTGGCAATCGCTTTTCTATTTTTTCACCGACTTTGAAAATGGATGTTTTTAAAATGTCCAATTGGACGATTTAAATCAAATTATCTCGAAATCTAGAATAAAGGTGTTTCTGGATTTTTACAGAATTACGTTCCAGTATGTATTCGAAACAACTTTGGAAAGTTTCACGCATCTGGCAATCGCTTTTCTATTTTTTCACCGACTTTGAAAATGGATGATTTTAAAATGTCCAATTGGACGATTTAAATCAAATTATCTCGAAATCTAGAATAGAGGTGTTTCTGAATTTTTACAGAATTACGTTCCAGTATGTATTCTAAATAACTTTGTAAAGTTTCACGCATCTGGCAATCGCTTTTCTATTTTTTCACCGACTTTGAAAATGGATGATTTTAAAATGTCCAATTGGACGATTTAAATTATATTATCTCGAAATCTAGAATAGGGGTGTTTCTGGATTTTTACAGAATTACGTTCCAGTATGTATTCTAAACAATTTTGGAAAGTTTCACGCATCTGGCAATTGTTTTTCCATTTTTTCACCGACTTTAAAAATTGATGATTTTAACATGTCCAATTGGACGATTTAAATCAAATTATCTCGAAATCTAGAATAGGGGTGTTTCTGGATTTTTACAGAATTACGTTCCAGTATGTATTCTAAACAACTTTGGAAAGTCTCACGCATCTGGCAATCGTTTTTCTATTTTTTCACCGACTTTGAAAATGGATGATTTTAAAATGACCACATGGACGATTTAAATTAAATTATCTCGAAATATAGAATAGGGGTGTTTCGGGATTTTTACAGAATTACGTTCCAGTATGTATTCTAAACAACTTTGGAAAGTTTCACGTATCTGGCAATCGTTTTTCTATTTTTTCACCGACTTTGAAAATGGATGATTTTAAAATGACCACATGGACGATTTAAATTAAATTATCTCGAAATCTAGAATAGGGGTGTTTCTGGATTTTTACAGAATTACGTTCCAGTATGTATTCTAAACAATTTTGGAAAGTTTCACGCATCTGGCAATTGTTTTTCCATTTTTTCACCGACTTTAAAAATTGATGATTTTAACATGTCCAATTGGACGATTTAAATCAAATTATCTCGAAATCTAGAATAGGGGTGTTTCGGGATTTTTACAGAATTACGTTCCAGTATGTATTCTAAACAACTTTGGAAAGTCTCACGCATCTGGCAATCGTTTTTCTATTTTTTCACCGACTTTGAAAATGGATGATTTTAAAATGACCACATGGACGATTTAAATTAAATTATCTCGAAATCTAGAATAGGGGTGTTTCTGGATTTTTACAGAATTACGTTCCAGTATGTATTCTAAACAATTTTGGAAAGTTTCACGCATCTGGCAATTGTTTTTCCATTTTTTCACCGACTTTAAAAATTGATGATTTTAACATGTCCAATTGGACGATTTAAATCAAATTATCTCGAAATCTAGAATAGGGGTGTTTCTGGATTTTTACAGAATTACGTTCCAGTATGTATTCTAAACAACTTTGGAAAGTCTCACGCATCTGGCAATCGTTTTTCTATTTTTTCACCGACTTTGAAAATGGATGATTTTAAAATTACCACTTGGACGATTTAAATTAAATTATCTCGAAATCTACTATAGGGGTGTTTCCGGATTTTTACAGAATTACGTTCCAGTATGTATTCTAAACAACTTTGGAAAGTTTCACGCATCTGGCAATCGTTTTTCTATTTTTTCACCGACTTTGAAAATGGATGATTTTAAAATTACCACTTGGACGATTTAAATTAAATTATCTCGAAATCTACTATAGGGGTGTTTCCGGATTTTTACAGAATTACGTTCCAGTATGTATTCTAAACAACTTTGGAAAGTTTCACGCATTTGGCAATTGTTTTTCTATTTTTTCACCGACTTTGAAAATGGATGATTTTAAAATGACCACTTGGACAATTTAAATCAAATTATCTCGAAATCTAGAATAGGGGTGTTTCTGGATTTTTACAGAATTACGTTCCAGTATGTATTCTAAGCAACTTTGGAGAGTTTCACGCATCTGGCAATCGTTTTTCTATTTTTTCACCATCTTTGAAAATGGATGATTTTAAAATGTCCAATTGGACGATTTAAATCAAATTATCTCGAAATCTAGAATAAAGGTGTTTCTGGATTTTTAGAGAAATACGTTCCAGTATGTATTCTAAACAACTTTGGAAAGTTTCACGCATCTGGCAATTGTTTTTCTATTTTTTCACCGACTTTGAAAATGGATGATTTTAAAATGTCCTATTGGACGATTTAAATCAAATTATCTCGAAATCTAGAATAGGGGTGTTTCTGGATTGTTACAGAATTACGTTCCAGTATATATTCTAAACAACTTTGGAAAGTTTCACGCATCTGGCAATCGTTTTTATATTTTTTCGCCGACTTTGAAAATGGATGATTTTAAAATGTCCAATTGGACGATTTAAATCAAATTATCTCGAAATCTACTATAGGGGTGTTTCCGGATTTTTACAGAATTACGTTCCAGTATGTATTCTAAACAACTTTGGAAAGTTTCACGCATCTGGCAATCGATTTTCTATTTTTTCACCGACTTTGAAAATGGATGATTTTAAAATGTCCAATTGGACGATTTAAATCAAATTATCTCGAAATCTAGAATAGAGGTGTTTCTGAATTTTTACAGAATTACGTTCCAGTATGTATTCTAAATAACTTTGTAAAGTTTCACGCATCTGGCAATCATTTTTCTATTTTTTCACCGACTTTGAAAATGGATGATTTTAAAATGTCCAATTGGACGATTTAAATCAAATTATCTCGAAATCTAGAATAGGGGTGTTTCTGGATTTTTACAGAATTACGTTCCAGTATGTATTCTAAACAACTTTGGAAAGTTTCACGTATCTGGCAATCATTTTTCTATTTTTTCACCGACTTTGAAAATGGATGATTTTAAAATGTCCAATTGGACGATTTAAATCAAATTATCTCGAAATCTAGAATAGGGGTGTTTCTGGATTTTTACAGAATTACGTTCCAGTATGTATTCTAAACAACTTTGGAAAGTTTCACGTATCTGGCAATCATTTTTCTATTTTTTCACCGACTTTGAAAATGGATGATTTTAAAATGTCCAATTGGACGATTTAAATCAAATTATCTCGAAATCTAGAATAGGGGTGTTTCTGGATTTTTACAGAATTACGTTCCAGTATGTATTCTAAACAACTTTGGAAAGTTTCACGCCTCTGGCAATCGTTTTTCTATTTTTTCACCGACTTTGAAAATGGATGATTTTAAAATGTCCAATTGGACGATTTAAATCAAATTATCTCGAAATCTAGAATAGGGGTGTTTCTGGATTTTTACAGAATTACGTTCCAGTATGTATTCTAAACAACTTTGGAAAGTTTCACGTATCTGGCAATCATTTTTCTATTTTTTCACCGACTTTGAAAATGGATGATTTTAAAATGTCCAATTGGACGATTTAAATCAAATTATCTCGAAATCTAGAATAGGGGTGTTTCTGGATTTTTACAGAATTACGTTCCAGTATGTATTCTAAACAACTTTGGAAAGTTTCACGTATCTGGCAATCATTTTTCTATTTTTTCACCGACTTTGAAAATGGATGATTTTAAAATGACCACTTGGACGATTTAAATCAAATTATCTCGAAATCTAGAATAAGGGTGTTTCCGGATTTTTACAGAATTACGTTCCAGTATGTATTCTAAACAACTTTGGAAAGTTTCAAGCATCTGGCAATTGTTTTTCTATTTTTTTCACCGATTTTGAAAATGGATGATTTTAGAATGACCACTTGGACGATTTAAATTAAATTATCTCGAAATCTAGAATAGGGGTGTTTCTGGATTTTTACAGAATTACGTTCCAGTGTGTTTTCTAAGCAACTTTGGAGAGTTTCACGCATCTGGCAATTGTTTTTCTATTTTTTCACCGACTTTGAAAATGGATGATTTTAAAATGACCACTTGGACGATTTAAATTAAATTATCTCGAAATCTAGAACAGGGGTGTTTCTGGATTTTTACAGAATTACGTTCCAGTGTGTTTTCTAAGTAACTTTGGAGAGTTTCACGCATCTGGCAATTGTTTTTCTATTTTTTCACCGACTTTAAATTATCTCGAAATCTAGAACTGGGGTGTTTCTGGATTTTTACAGAATTACGTTCCAGTGGGTTTTCTAAGCAACTTTGGAGAGTTTCACGCATCTGGCAATAATTGTTTTTCTATTTTTTCACCGACTTTGAAAATGGATGATTTTAAAATGTCCAATTGGAGGATTTAAATCAAATTATCTCGAAATCTAGAATAGGGGTGTTTCTGGATTTTTACAGAATTACGTTCCAGTATGTATTCTAAACAACTTTGGAAAGTTTCACACATCTGGCAATTGTTTTTCTATTTTTTCACCGACTTTGAAAATGGATGATTTTAAAATGACCACTTGGACGATTTAAATTAAATTATCTCGAAATCTAGAACAGGGGTGTTTCTGGATTTTTACAGAATTACGTTCCAGTGTGTTTTCTAAGCAACTTTGGAGAGTTTCACGCATCTGGCAATTGTTTTTCTATTTTTTCACCGACTTTGAAAATGGATGATTTTAAAATGACCACTTGGACGATTTAAATTAAATTATCTCGAAATCTAGAACAGGGGTGTTTCTGGATTTTTACAGAATTACGTTCCAGTGTGTTTTCTAAGCAACTTTGGAAAGTTTCACGCATCTGGCAATTGTTTTTCTATTTTTTCACCGACTTTAAATTATCTCGAAATCTAGAACAGGGGTGTTTCTGGATTTTTACAGAATTACGTTCCAGTGTGTTTTCTAAGCAACTTTGGAGAGTTTCACGCATCTGGCAATTGTTTTTCTATTTTTTCACCGACTTTGAAAATGGATGATTTTAAAATGTCCAATTGGAGGATTTAAATCAAATTATCTCGAAATCTAGAATAGGGGTGTTTCTGGATGTCATCGTGACATTTCTCGCTATACTCGCTATAACACAAAATTTTGATTTTTTTCATGACGAGAATACTCGTCAAACACAGCTAACTGGTTAAACGGGAAATACTAATTAATAATTTGTATTGGGGGATTCTACTTCGTTTCGTTGTACATAAATATCAATTTCACATACAAAACAAATTGGTGTTTAGATTTAATAGTAAAAAACTTGTAATGAAAAATATAATTGCTTGCCATCAGGATGAGTTTGATATCGTTTTGTCCATGTGTAAAATCGGTGTTTATGTTATGACATTCTCGAGAGAGTAAATCTAAAAATTTGCCGTTTCGAATCTATAGTTTACAAGCATTTTTTTGGACATTTTTTTATGTTTTAGACTATAATGGTTATTATTTAGGTGAAGAGGAAACAGTGTCCTTTATCGATCTCCAGCACAATAACTTAAAACTGCCCGAGAAAAAGGGGATCCTCAAGAAGCACGATTACGGCCTGGTGATGAGCAGCGACGGCAAGGACAATTGGGGCGACGGCTCTCAGGACGACATCCTCTCCCAAGTGGACACCCAGCTAACGGGAGCGACGAGCATGTCGGAGGTGGAGAGGACCCTCAAAAGTCTCAACGGTTATCACGAGGACATCATTAAGGCCCTGAGGGTCGCCGCCACGCAGAGGGGCACCACGACGCCTTCCGGGAGCGGTGCGGGCCTGAGCGAGGAGGTCCTGAGGAGGAGCCTGCAGGAGTGCACCGCCGGCTATCCCGATTACAAGAGGTCCGGCAGCAAGGAGAACATCTGCGAACCACAGGTAATCCAAGTTCCTCGAACAGTCTGTCTTGGTAAACTCATCCGCTTGAGCGCTTCAATATGATTTCCCTTCCATTACTCTTTTTTAGTATCGGACGATAACACGTAGTTTCTTAAAATATCTACTAATTTTTAACATTAACATTCACATTACATTAAATAAAGACGAAAAGTAGTCTGAATAAATAAATATACAACCTGTTGGTAACTCTGCTAATTAAGTCTCAAAACATTTAACTTATTTAAAAACTTCTTCCCTGACTAATGCCACGGCGAACAATGTTTTATACAAAAGGAATTTGCATGTTATTACTAGTACTACTAACCAAACAACATTGATTTAAAATCGTTCATTTCTATGTGCAATAAGTTATCTGGAATGTAAACTGCCAAGTAAATTTTACAGTAACATTTATATGTGATTTATGCTTAAAAATACACCGCCTGATTTGTGTTTAAAGTCATAATACTTGGAACTGATTGAGAGACACTTATCTTTATCTTACGCTATATTGGCATGGCGCCAGTCTTCTGTAGTCATCAGATTATTCTCATGAAGACCAATTAGAATTATTTTTAAATATAGGGGACTGAAAACGGAACGAAAACTAAACAAAACGGAATTTAAATTTCTCCTTCAAAATCGAAATGCTGAATTTGCTCGCTTTTCCCTGGTTTAAAAAATATAATAATAATTCCCGCGCACTTGAAACTTTCAAAATTTACTCAAAATAGATACTGCCGTATAACTAAATCATAATCTGAAAACATCCCTCCACCAAATTTGGAAATAATCACACGAGAACATAGTTTATGGTAATGTTGAATTTGCTCGCTCGCTTTTCCCCGGTTTAAAAAAATATAAAAACAATTGCCACAGACTTGAAACTTTCCAAAATTACTTAAAATAGATCCTGCCCTATAATTCAATCATAATCTGAAAACATCCCTCCACCAAATTTGGAAATAATCACACGAGAACATAGTTTATAGTAATGTTGAATTTGCTCGCTCGCTTTTCCCCGGTTTAAAAAAATATAAAAACAATCGCCACTGACTTGAAACTTTCCAAATTTACTCAAAATAGATACTGCCGTATAATTCAATCATAATCTGAAAACATCCCTCCACCAAATTTGGAAATAATCACACGAGAACATAGTTTATGGTAATGTTGAATTTGCTCACTCGCTTTTCCCCGGTTTAAAAAAATATAAAAACAATTGCCACAGACTTGAAACTTTCCAAATTTACTCAAAATAGATACTGCCGTATAATTCAATCAGAATCTGAAAACATCCCTCCACCAAATTTGGAAATAATCACACGAGAACATAGTTTATGGTAATGTTGAATTTGCTCGCTCGCTTTTCCCCGGTTTAAAAAAATATAAAAACAATTGCCACAGACTTGAAACTTTCCAAAATTACTCAAAATAGATACTGCCGTATAATTCAATCATAATCTGAAAACATCCCTCCACCAAATTTGGAAATAATCACACGAGAACATAGTTTATAGTAATGTTGAATTTGCTCGCTCGCTTTTCCCCGGTTTAAAAAAATATAAAAACAATCGCCACTGACTTGAAACTTTCCAAATTTACTCAAAATAGATCCTGCCCTATAATTCAATCATAATCTGAAAACATCCCTCCACCAAATTTGGAAATAATCACACGAGAACATAGTTTATAGTAATGTTGAATTTGCTCGCACGCTTTTCCTTGGTTTAAAAAAATATAAAAACAATCGCCACAGACTTGAAACTTTCCAAATTTACTCAAAATAGATACTGCCGTATAATTCAATCATAATCTGAAAACATCCCTCCACCAAATTTGGAAATAATCACACGAGAACATAGTTTATAGTAATGTTGAATTTGCTCGCTCGCTTTTCCCCGGTTTAAAAAAATTTAAAAACAATCGCCACAGACTTGAAACTTTCCAAATTTACTCAAAATAGATACTGCCGTATAATTCAATCATAATCTGAAAACATCCCTCCACCAAATTTGGAAATAATCACACGAGAACATAGTTTATAGTAATGTTGAATTTGCTCGCTCGCTTTTCCCCGGTTTAAAAAAATATAAAAACAATCGCCACTGACTTGAAACTTTCCAAATTTACTCAAAATAGATCCTGCCCTATAATTCAATCATAATCTGAAAACATCCCTCCACCAAATTTGGAAATAATCACACGAGAACATAGTTTATAGTAATGTTGAATTTGCTCGCACGCTTTTCCTTGGTTTAAAAAAATATAAAAACAATTGCCACAGACTTGAAACTTTCCAAATTTACTCAAAATAGATACTACCGTATAATTCAATCATAATCTGAAAACATCCCTCCACCAAATTTGGAAATAATCACACGAGAACATAGTTTATGGTAATGTTGAATTTACTCGCTCGCTTTTTCCCGGTTTAAAAAATATAAAAACAGTTGCCACAGACTTGAAACTTTCCAAATTTACTCAAAATAGATCCTGCCGTATAATTCAATCATAATCTGAAAACATCCCTCCACCAAATTTGGAAATAATCACAAGAGAACATAGTTTATAGTAATGTTGAATTTGCTCGCTCGCTTTTCCCCGGTTTAAAAAAATATAAAAACAATCGCCACTGACTTGAAACTTTCCAAATTTACTCAAAATAGATCCTGCCCTATAATTCAATCATAATCTGAAAACATCCCTCCACCAAATTTGGAAATAATCACACGAGAACATAGTTTATGGTAATGTTGAATTTACTCGCTCGCTTTTTCCCGGTTTAAAAAATATAAAAACAGTTGCCACTGACTTGAAACTTTCCAAATTTACTCAAAATAGATCCTGCCCTATAATTCAATCATAATCTGAAAACATCCCTTCACCAAATTTGGAAATAATCACACGAGAACATAGTTTATAGTAATGTTGAATTTGCTCGCACGCTTTTCCCCGGTTTAAAAAAATTTAAAAACAATCGCCACAGACTTGAAACTTTCCAAATTTACTCAAAATAGATACTGCCGTATAATTCAATCATAATCTGAAAACATCCCACCACCAAATTTGAAATAATCACACGAGAACATAGTTTATGGTTATGTTGAATTTGCTCGCTCGCTTTTCCCAGGTTTAAAAAAATATAAAAACAATCGCCACAGACTTGAAACTTTCCAAATTTACTCAAAATTAATCGCTTTGAATGTTTATATCATAATTTGCATACATCTCTGACCTATATTTCGAAAAAATCACACTTTGCCACCCTCGCGGTTCTGTGATCGAACATTTTTTAAAAATCTCCTAAAGTATAGAAAAACAATTATAAGAAATCCCAAACTTTCTAAATTTACTCAAAATAAATTGTGCTTTGCTATTCTATAATCAAAATTACAAATTCTACCCTAGATTTTAAAATAATCACTCCAGAATTCTGAGGTTGGACATATTCCAAGTTGCCAAACAATAAATAAATAAACAATTGTTAAAAACTTCAAACTTACGAAATAAACTTAAAACAAATTATTCTTTGCCATTCTATAGAAATCAGCAAACCATTCCATCCCTAGATTTTAGATTACTCATTCTCTTCGTCACTCTGCGATGGTCGGATATTTTTAAAGTCGCCAGGAAATTAAAAAAAACAATTCTCAAAAACTCAAAATTCCTAAGTTTACTTAAAATACAGTACACTTCATCCTTATATAAAAATTTTGCAAACACTCCGTTCTAGATTTTGAACATAATTTTGAATATCAATTTTGAGTTCAATTCTGCGTTCCAAGCCATCAAAAAACAATTGCAAGAAACTCCAAACTTTTCAAATTTACTCAAAACTAATTGTGTTTAAGTATTCTACAAAAATTTGCCACGCATTCATTTTGAAAAAATGAGGTTGGGCACTTTCCCGAGTCGCAAAAAAACGTAAAAACAATCGAAACAAACCCCGAACTTTCCAAATTTACTTAAAATTGATTGTATTGAAAATTTCTAACACTTCATCCTTGAATTTTGAAATAATGTGGTTAAACATTTTTCAAGTCGCCAAAAAAAAAATATAAAAACAATTGAAACAGATTCCAAACTTTCTAAATTTACTCAAAACTGTTTGTGTTTCATCATTCTGCAAAAATTTACCAACACTTCATCCTTATATTTTAAAACAATGAGTGTGGACATTTTTCAAGTCGCCAAAACAAATACAAAAACAATTGAAACAAACTGCA
Organism: Ocypus olens; assembly: GCA_910593695.2. Classification (NCBI taxonomy): domain Eukaryota; kingdom Metazoa; phylum Arthropoda; class Insecta; order Coleoptera; family Staphylinidae; genus Ocypus; species Ocypus olens. The sequence goes on along the minus strand of OU343053.1, from coordinate 2,921,960 downwards.
AATTTTTAAAATTTACTTCAAACATTCCAAATTCACTCAAAACTAATTGTGTTTCATCATTCTACAAAAATGTGCCAACACTTCGTTCCTCAGATTTTAAAATAATGAGATTTGACATTTTTCAAGTCGCAAAAAAAAATACAAAAATGATTGAAACAAACTCCAAACATTTAAAATTTACTTGCTTTGATTTTAACCGTAATTTCACTTTTCCCCAATATTTGTTACAAAAAAAATGACATTTTCGAGTTTTCAATTGAATAACTGAAAAACCATCTGCAGAAGGTTTTGATATTTTGCGTGGATATTAAAGTCCTGATATTGATAAGTAATTTTAAGTGATAGTCCGTTGTAATTTGCTTTAATTTTAACCGAAATTTCACTTTTCCCAAAATTTGTTATAAAAACAAATAAAATAACAAATAAAAATGACATTTTCGAGTTTTCAGTTGAATTACTCAAAAACCATCTGCAGAAGGTTTTGATATTTGGATGAATATTAAAGTCCAGATATTGATAAGTATTTTTAAGTGATATTCCGTTGTGATTTGCTTCGAAATTTCACTTTTTACCAACTTCAAATTTTACAAATTTACTCAAAATTGATTGTCTCTTATCATTCTATAAAAATGTGACAACAGTTCATCGTTCGATTTTGAAATAATGAAGTTGGACATTTTTCAAGTCGCCGAAAAAAAATATAAAAACAATTGAAACAATTTACTCAAAACTGATTGTGTTTCATAATACGACAAAAATTTGCCAACACTTCATCATTATATTTTAAAATAATGAGTGTAGACATTTTTTAAGTCGCCAAAAAAAATATAAAAACAATTGAAACCAACTCCAAGCTTTTCAAATTTACTCAATAATAATTTTGTTTAATCATTCTATAAAAAATTGCCAAAACTTTATTCCTAGATTTTAAAATAATTACACTTGAACATTCTTCGTTTCAATTTTGAGGTTGAACTTTTTTCAAGTCACAAAAAAAATATAATAATAATTGAAATAAACTCCAAACTTTCAAAAATTACTCAAAACTGATTGTGCTTCGTCAATCTACAAAAATTTACCAACACTTCATCCTTGGATTTTGAAATAACTACACTCGAACATCCTCCTTTGTTTCAATTTTTAGGTTGAACTTTTTTCAAGTCACAAAAAAAATATTATAATAATTGAAATAAACTCCAAACTTTCAAAAATTACTCAAAACTGATTGTACTTCGACATTCTACAAAAATGTACCAACATTTCATCCTTGGATTTTGAAATAATTACACTTGTACATCCTTCTTTTCAATTTTGAGGTTGAACTTTTTTCAAGTCACAAAAAAAATATTATAATAATTGAAATAAACTCCAAACTTTCAAAAATTACTCAAAACTGATTGTACTTCGAAATTCTACAAAAATGTACCAACATTTCATCCTTGGATTTTGAAATAATTACACTTGTACATCCTTCTTTTCAATTTTGAGGTTGACCTTTTTTCAAGTCACAAAAAAAATATAATAGTAATTGAAATAAACTCCAAATGTTCAAAAATTACTCAAAACTGATTGTGCTTCGTTATTCTACAAAAATTTGCCAACAATTCATCCTTGGATTTTGAAATAATTACACTTGAACATCCTTCGTTTCAATTTTAAGGTTGAACTTTATTCAAGTCACAAAAAAAATATTATAATAATTGAAATAAACTCCAAACTTTCAAAAATTACTCAAAACTGATTGTACTTCGACATTCTACAAAAATGTACCAACATTTCATCCTTGGATTTTGAAATAATTACACTTGAACATCCTTCTTTTCAATTTTGAGGTTGAACTTTTTTCAAGTCACAAAAAAAAATATAATAGTAATTGAAATAAACTCCAAACTTTTAAAATTACTCAAAACTGATTGTACTTCGTGACTCTACAAAAATTTGCCAACACTTCATTCTTAGATTTTGAAATAATTACAGTTAAGCATCCTTCTTTTCAATTTTGAGGTTGAACTTTTTTCAAGTCACAAAAAAAATATAATAGTAATTGAAATAAACTCCAAATGTTCAAAAATTACTCAAAACTGATTGTGCTTCGTTATTCTACAAAAATTTGCCAACAATTCATCCTTGGATTTTGAAATAATTACACTTGAACATCCTTCGTTTCAATTTTAAGGTTGAACTTTTTTCAAGTCACAAAAAAAATATTATAATAATTGAAATAAACTCCAAACTTTCAAAAATTACTCAAAACTGATTGTACTTCGACATTCTACAAAAATGTACCAACATTTCATCCTTGGATTTTGAAATAATTACACTTGAACATCCTTCTTTTCAATTTTGAGGTTGAACTTTTTTCAAGTCACAAAAAAAAATATAATAGTAATTGAAATAAACTCCAAATGTTCAAAAACTACTCAAAACTGATTGTGCTTCGTCATTCTACAAAAATTTGCCAACAATTCATCCTTGGATTTTGAAATAATTACACTTGAACATCCTTCGTTTCAATTTTAAGGTTGAACTTTTTTCAAGTCACAAAAAAAAATATAATAGTAATTGAAATAAACTCCAAACTTTCAAAAATTACTCAAAAGTGATTGTGCTTCGTCATTCTACAAAAATTTACCAATACTTCATCCTTGGATTTTGAAATAATTACACTTGAACATCCTTCGTTTCAATTTTGAGGTTGAACTTTTTTCAAGTCACAAAAAAAATCATAACAACAATTGAAACGTACTTTGAACTTTTAAAATTTACTCATAACTAATTGTTTTTTATCATTCTACAAAAAAATTTTAGCCTTAGATATTTAAATAATCAAAGTTCCTGTACTGATTTCATGGTAGACGTTCTCCAATTACTCAAGAAAATTGAAAACAATTGTATATTTGCTCATTTTCATTGTAGCATTCCCTATTATAGATTTAATGTGACTTTTGATTTTTTTTTCATAAATGTAGCCAAAAATTACAAAATTAAAATTTACTTTTTTTTACTTTTTTGTCTTTTGTCAATTTTATCAGGTTGATGATTAAATAATGGGTATTAATTTGTACTCCTGATATAAAGTTTAATCATTTTATTTTCCGAACAAAGTGTCAGGAGTAGAAAGTTATTCTCAATATTTATTCACTTTTTTTAATCATGGATAAATATTTATTAAAAATAGTGTTCAGTTTTGGAAAATCTTCAGGATGTTCGTTCATTTATCTGTATTATTATTTATATTTGAGAAATAATGGGTTTTCAAAATTTGAGCAGTATTTTTAATTATTTGTATTGTTTAAATAATGCCTGCATGGCTTGGTTGTTGAAGTTGTGGCAAAGGGTTGAAAAAATATCGCAATTTTACCAACTGAAATGTCACTAACGGAATGGTTATTTCTCATAAACCTTTATATGTTTTAATAATTTTAATAAGTTTTGTTTGGAGCAAATCACGTATTTAAATCAACTTATATGTTAAAAAGGATAAATATCTAAATAATTTGCTTAATATAGGACAAGGCACGTTACTAATAATTTGTTTGGAAAATGGGAAAACTTGTCACGATGACCTCATCAAGATTAACCAAAACTTTTCACTTGATTAACTCGAGGAAAGTTGAAACATAATATACCCCGCGAATGAATAAATTAATATGGTAATTTATGAAATTATTCCAACTAATTTATTAGAACTCCCAACAAATACAAACTTCGTCAGTCAGCAGCCCAGAAAATTCCCTCCCACGCGGGAACTCGGTGCTGATTTTATTCATAAAGTAGCAATGCAAATAAACACTATCTAATGGATGAACTGTTTTCAAATCATAATGTTTTATTAATTAATTCTAAAGTAAAATCGTTATCTCAGTTCTTATACAGTGCGTTTTCGTGTCGATACATCTTGGGGATTTACCAGTGGTAAATTGGAGGGGGAATGTGGAGGAACGGCCTTTTTTCAGAAACGGAACGCGTTTGTGTTTGTTAATATTTTGTATAGTAAGAATTTTAAAAAAATGCTTACAAGTAAAACAATAGTTTGCTTAAAATAAGATGATCTCCGAAAAACTTGCTTGTGGAAAGTCGCGGACTATTTTTTTGCTCTCACCATGCGTTCCCTTACTTCTTATTTTACCAATTTACACCACTGGGATTTACATGTTATTTTGTTTTATCTCAGATAACGGGTTTTTCAGCAATATTCATTGTTATAACATCGATAACTTGCATAAATACCGATTTCTTTGGTGGATAAAATCATGATCGGCAATATTAACACAGTAAAACTCAAACAAAAATTCATGGTAAACATATAACAAAACCCCCGTAAACATTCTCTATTCTGCTTTAAAAAAAATCCCCCCTCTCAAGCTTAGAAAGTAGTGAACCGATCATCCCTTAATAAACATTTCATTAGTTTCTCTCTGTTGATTTTCCCTCATCATCCGAGTAATGTAACACGCATCATCAGCATTGTGTTTTTTTTTATTTTTACCAATCATCAATCTAGCATAAGAAATAACTGATGAAATGTTTTGTAGGTTATGGACCTTTTGAATGCCTTTGGCCTCCCCTAATTCCTTCTTGACAAAGAACGGAGTATGATTTTCATTGATTAGAATTTTGGAATACCTTCAATATTTTAAACTTCGATCAGCAATACCTATTGAACCTATCATTATTGAGAATTGTAGTTTATTAAATATATACCAATAAAATGTTTTTGGTGATGATGAAGCTTTTAAACGTCTTTTCAATGTATTTACCTTCCTTTATTTATTTTCTTTGTTTGTTTTTTTTTTGTTAATGTTTTGGTGTTATTTAATTTATTCGATATGAAAAAATAATAATTGTACCTTTATTTTATTCAAAAAAAAACGTAAATTGTTCTTGCCAAGTAATAACGCGAATTGCTTCTGTGTGTAGGTGAGTACAAATACACTATTTATGAATAAATTTAGACGTACGAGTATCTTTAAATATTTGAAATCCTGTAGACATTCTTACAAAAATATATTCTTCTTTTTATTCTTATAGTTAAAGTAATTTTGAAATCAATAAAATTTATATAAACAATCATATTTATTAAATAATTGTTACATGCAGTTAAATACATATAATAACTTCTATTTTTGTTGAAAGTCTTCATCGGCTATTTACCGGAGGTCTTTAAGAAAATGTATTACTACACGATTAATACTTTTTTAAAAAACAACACAATTTTGGATTACGATGAATGATTCTTTTAATTGAGTTGCATTAATTGCATAACACTGTAAGTCAAAATTTTAACTTTGTCAAAACAGGATTTATGGGGTTGGTCTAATGTTTACAAAATATTCCAGTTTTGAAATCTATTGCTTTCAGATATAAATAATATTAATAATAGTAATTAACGATGGATGATACCAAATTAACTTTTCATCGACTATAAAACTGAAAAGGAACCTAACCCAAATGTTCGCCTCAGATTTTAATGAAATTTGGTGGATTTGTAGAGAAGGCCAAAATATTCGATACGGTTTTTTTTTTTGTTTTGGCTAAAAAACATGTTTAGGGGATGAACTCGCCCCTCAAAAATTGTTTTGTTCTGAACAAATCATGATACCGTAATTTTGTAAATGTAGAAAATGTAAAAACCTATCCACAAATTTCATTAAAATCTGAGGGGAACACTCGGATTAGTGAGTTGAATTGTGAGTTGAACGAAAATAGTAATATAAAATAGAAAATAACTAGTTTGGTAAAAAAATTCTTGTAAGTTTCTTTTGTAATTGTTAGTAAATATAAATATTAAAAATATGAATTATTTTAGTTTAAGAAGCTTAATCAGAAAATTGTAAATTTTATACATTAATTCATCTGCTAACTAGTTTAAGCGTTTTCATGTTGATTGAAATTTTCATCTATTCCTAAAATACATTATCTATATAACTCCTCTTAGTTAATTGTAGTAGAGCAAATCCTTTTTATTGTAATTTTAGATTAGAAGCTAAAATTTGCTATTTACTATTATGTAATTTAGTATAGTGTATATTCTATTAGAGTCTATACGAGGTATGGCAGAAAAGTAATTAGTTTTTTGCATTAATTTTAATATATTTTTATACATCAATTATAACATTTGGGCTGTCCCTCTCATGTTTCAGTTTTACAAGGGGATGTCGACCCCGGTCGTAGACTCACTTTTACTGCAAAAAATCTTGTGTTGGGTAGTAACCATCTTACATATAACTGAAGCAGCTGTGAGAAATAGTTATTATTATTATGATTACAGAGGATTTTTAAATTTTTCGAATTGAAAAATAAAAGCTCCCCGCCCCAAGAAATGTTTTACTGCACGTGAGGGGGCGGCCAACTCAACATTTGCACGCGGGCGGCCAAGGGTCTAGGATCGGCCCTGAATACTCTTGCGGTATTTTCGAAACTTTACAATATCCCCTTTCAAATGTAATTTGCAGAATTCAAATACAACAAATAATGTAAGAAATATAGCCAATTGAAATTGTGTCTATCAATTTGAATCGCAAGAAGACGCGTCTTCTGTGTTCGCATCGAATTAATAGAAGTACGGATTTTTCGATAAAAATTACTACGAAACATTCCTGCAGTCGACCAAGTTGGGTAAAACAAGGTTTAAAACTAACTGCATAGCCTTTGCAATCTATCTGACGGCCATAACACCATATTTTTAGAAATAAAAATGCTGGTTATGTTATTTTTAATGTAAAAGCAGCTATTTTCCCAAAAGTTAGCAAAAACTAAGTCGTTTGTGGCAGATCCAGGCAGTGGCGGCTCGTGGAACATGGTGATGCTAGAGCCACTTATACAATATACATGCCCTCCCCTCCTTTTTTGAAGAAAGAAATAACGATTTATCTTCCTAAACCAAAATAACTGAGACGAAAAAGTGTTTCAAGAATTAAAAAATTTAAAATACTTGCCGAGCTTGAAACTACAGTTAGTGTCATGGCTCCTTGGCTCTATATAACAAGCCGCCCCTGGATCCAGCAAGTTAGTTAAATTTGGCTTAAGAAAAGACGAAAACGAGTTAAAACTTAGGCACGTGTTTCGTTCTAATAATGAGGAGAGAGACAACATTTTTATCCTACTTCAAAAATTTGCTAACATTTTCAAGAATAATGTACAAACGACATTTTGTGGATTATATACATTAGGTGACAGTCGGTCAGGTAATAAGGGCATTTAATATCGGGAAATTCCAAAGTTCTCAAATACTCAATTATCGGTTAATTAGTAAAGCCCTAAAAGCCGACAAACGCATGGTCAACGACAACGAGGAACTTTGGAATTCCCTCATATTAAATGCCCTTATTACATGACCGACTGTCACCTAATGTATATAAATAATCCACGAAATTTCGTTTGTACATCATTCTTGAAAATGGCACTAAGCCGAAACTAGTTGAAAATAAAGCAATTTAATCGTGAAACAAACCAAATGAATTTTAATTTTTAAACCTATATAAGGTGTGAGCCACAAAATTTTGTTTCAGAGTTGGCCATGCCTGAGAGAGAGAGAGAGAAACATAGCAATCATGTCTGAGATTAAATCTTTTTTTTAATCTAATTCAATAGAACTAATGCAGTCTTATGACGTATAATAATATGCGACATTTATATCACAACCAACTCTGAAACAAATTTTTGTGGCTCACACGATATAAAAGAGTGGATTTATTTTACTAAAGGCAATAATATTTCAACTTAAACATTGACTAAATTTTATGCAAACCAATTTTAAAACCCGTTTTTTTCTAGAATTAAGGCACATAAGAGTCAAGAAACTCTCCATAAAATATACATACTCCAATATTTTAAAATCTATAGAAAACAAAAGCACTTTACCAGGTAGTTTTTTCTGGAAATTTGAGTCTAACTTAAACATCGTCTAAATAGTTGCAGAAAAATTTCAATTCTGGATTTTTGCAAGAATTAATGTAAACAAAGACTAGAAACTTTTCCGAAAATACTCAAAATGGTCCAGAATTGTATAATCTGTAGAAAACAAAAGCATTACCAGGCAGCTTTTCTTGAAACTGGAGATCAAGTTAAAATCGTTAAAATCTTATGCAGAAACATTTTAAAACTTGATTTTTAAAAGAAATACAGTAGGCGAAGGCTTAAAATTTTCCTGATCATACTCAAAACAGTCCCAAATTCTATAATCTACAGAAAACAAAAGAATTTAGCAGATATTTTTTTCTGTAAATTTGAGATCAACTTAAACATTGTCAAAATTTTATGCAGATAAATTTTAACACCCGATTTTTAGAATAATTAAAGAACGGAGAGACTAGAAAGATTTCTGGACGTACTTAAAATAGACAAGAATTTTATAATCTGTAGAAAACATAAGCACTTGACCAGCTAGTTTTTTTTCGGAAATTTGAGTTCAACTTAAACATCGTCTAAATCAGAGGTCACCAAAGTGGTCTATATAGACCCCCAGGGGTCTATTTAATAAAAGTAGGGGTCGATCTAAGCCAGGGGGTCTAATGGGGGTCGATCCCAATCGGAGGGTCGATTGGGTGTCTAAGGAAAAACAAATGTAAAAAATTGAAAAAAAATGTAATGAGATATAAACCTCAATTTTCATATTTTCCGCAAGTGAACATTAAACCTTTTTTAGTGAAAAGGTTTTATTTAGAGGAAATGTATGGATATATATATTTGGATTCCGCGTTTGGAAAAAATTATTAAACTATTTTAGGTCATCGTCAGTTATGTCTTTATGTATAATTTTTTTAACGAATATCATTACAGGAAATACAAGCCATAAATATCAATAATTCTTTTTACAGTCCCAAAGTAGCCAATACACAATTTTTTTACACCAGTGGATAGGCTATCAAGATTTGTTCAGTCGTTATAGCCAAAAGACAAAAATATGGCTGATTTTCGAGGGGCGAGTTCACAAAAAAATACTTTTGTGGGGGTCGATGGAGATTTCGAAAAATTTATAAAAATAGTTGCAGAATAATTTCAAATCTGGATTTTTGCAAGAATTAAAGTAGACAAAGACTGGAAACTTTTCTGAAAATACTCAAAATGGTCCAGAATTTTATAATCTGTAGAAAACAAAAGCATTTATTAGCCAGCTTTTCTGCAAATTGGAGATAAACTTAAAATCGTCAAAATCTTATGCATAAACATTTTAAATCCCGATTTTTGCAAGAATTAAAGTAGACAAAGACTAGACACTTTTCTGAAAATACTCAAAATGGTCCAGAATTTTATAATCTGTAGAAAATAAAAGCATTTATCAGCCAGCTTTTCTGGAAATTGAAGATTAACTTAAAATCGTCAAAATCTTATGCAGAAACATTTTAAAACCCTATTTTTTTCAAGAATTAAAGTAGGCAAAGACTTGAAACTCTCCTGGTCATACTCAAAATAGTCCAAAATTTTATAATATATAGAACACGAAAATATTTGCCAACTAGTTTTTCTAGAAATTTGAGAGCAACTTAAATATTGTACAAATTTTATGCAGATAAATTTTGAGACCCGATTTTTACAATAATTCAAGTAGGGAGAGACTAGAAAGATTTCTAAACATACTCAAAATATACAAGAATTTTATAAACTGTAGAAATCACAAGTCCTTGCCTAGCTAGTTTTTCTGGAAGTTCGAGTTCCAAACATCGTCTAACATCGTCTAAATGTGTTGCAGAAAAATTTAAAAACCCGATTTTTGCATGAATGAAAGTGGTAGAGACTAGAAACTGTTCTAGACATGTCAAAATAGTCCAAAATTTTATAATCTGCAGAAAACAAAATCACTGGACGAGCTATTTTTTGGAAATTAAACTTTTTTTAAAAATTGTCTGGGCTTACTCAAAGTAGACCAAAATTTCATAATCTATAGAAAACAAAAGCACTTGACCTGCCAGTTTTTCTGTAAATGTGAGTTCAACTGAAACATCTTCTAAATTTTATGCAGAAAAATTTTAAAACCCGCTTTTTACAAAAAGCGGCACGGATATTTAATGAAGAAATTTGCATGTAGTACTACTAGATAATAACATTGGTTTAGGATCGTTTATTTCTACATACAGGACCAACTTGAAAATTATTCTAAAATGAAATGTGAAACTTTAAACTGTAAATGTTACATTTTGACAAGGACACAGTTTCATATAGTAACACTATATAAGTTTAGCACTGTGTGTCCTTTTATTTCTTGTTCTGTGTTCTACTTTTCATTAAAGATTGTTCCTAGATATCTCAAATAGCAAATACGTTATGGGGCTTTTACAGATCCCTGGGTCACCCGGTATATATGCTCGTCATTTTGAAGCAATATAATGGCATCGAAATTGAGTAAGGTGGCTCATTTCATTTCAAATCACCCAAAATAAAATAATCTCGTTGCCCTCAAGCCATTGATTTGATAAACAGCATTTGTCCAAAATTGACGTTTTGAGAAAATCGAGAAAAACTGTATCTCTTGGTAATCGTTGATCACTCATTGCTGTTATCTTTGTTCTCTACTTCTGGCTGTCTATTTCCATTGCTGCAGCTATACTATTTTTTGCTGTCAAAAAATGTGCATGTGCTGTTTTTATCAGAAACGATGTGGACTTGCTGTTTTTGTCGAAACGAGCTAGAATTTAAAGCGTTGTAACTTTGTACAGGTGTGGTTTTTAAATGAACTACTTCCACCGGCGGATAGCTTGCAAAATACTCTACCAGATGCCGCAAAAATGTCGATTTCTACAATTTTGGACATATGCTGTTACAGTTAAAAGCCACCTTGTCCGTTGGCACCATATTGTTAAATTGCGTCAAATTTCAAAATGACCCCCTGATCCAAAAATTTAAAAAAAAAATGGTGATGTGGCCATCATGTTACTTTCTCCGACTTTATATTTACGTTTTCATGGGTTTATTTTCAATTGAAATCATATTTTAAATGTACATCGAGCGTTGCGTAAACTCGGATGAAACTGACGTTTAAAACGTCAAAATTATTATACTTCAAATTCAAAAACTCGGTTTACTCAAAAACTAATGAGATTTCTAAAAAAAACTTATTCTTTAGAAGTTGTTCATTTTGGCATTCTCTACAATTATTATTCACATAAATTTGCTGTAACTATAATCGTTTCATAATTTTAAAAAAATAATACATTTTTTTCTCGAATAGCAATGATTTTATGAAAAATATTTTCAAATAAAAGATGTTAATTTCTTTATTGTCTTTAATACTTAATTAAATGTTTTTTTGATATTTTTTATATTGAAGAAAATATTGGCAAAAAACAAAAAACAGTTAAGCTAAACACCCACTTCCGGTGTATGAAATTTTACCAAAAGCTTTTGAGTTCTTCGGATTATCAAATAAGACGTATGTTCAAAGTTTCAAATCAATTGCTCTATTAGTTTTTGAGATACAGCGCGCACAAACAGACACACACACACACACACAGACACAAAAAAAAATCCAGAAATTGTTGAAATGGCATCTAGGGACCCCAAAACGGATATTTCCGTAATAAAAAATTTTGAAAAAAAAATCACGATCACAATACTTTCTCGTACTTCGTAACGGAGAAAGTAAAAATGTAATCGTTTTTCATAATATACTTGCTGACAAGAAAAAATCACAAAAAGCTGTGACATGAGGGCAACAGCCATTAGGCGATTTCACGTGGAATAGGCCAAGTGCATGATAATGCTTGATGTCAAACAACAAATCGGAAGCTTTCGAAACCTTGAATCCATCGTGTGCAAATATTAGATCTAAGAAAATATTAGTTTCATTCGGTATATTACATAATTGAAACAGATTGAAGTAACCAAAAGATTCAATAAGTATTTAAGCTGCATATAAGGCCGAGTTAGTGTTAATAGATCAAAGTTTATCATATTGTATTCTTTAACATCAAATCTAAACACTTTAGGTGACTTAATTTCCACCGATTGTGGATTTATACAATTTTCAATTGAAGCTGGTTCCACTTCATACTTCACGATGGGTACAGTAGAGGACAATTCGTCATTATTTTCAAAGAGATTGAACTACTCGACATTCCAACCATAAATATTAGTTAACCCTTTTGAGCCTGTCGGGACACAGGTGTCCCACGGCAGGTCTGACAGGACCTACATGTCCCGATTTAATCTGTAATTATATCATAGACACCACCCTTCTAATTAACAACTACAAAACTCTGTTTGGTGAAAGAAATTTCTTTGACAATTTATTTCAAAAATGGAGTCAAAGCTAATAAAAAACAATTAGGTTCGAAAGGGTTAATGCAGTGGCGGTTTGTAGAGAAGACTAAGGAAGAGAAGTTGACGCGTGTCCATAACAATCGCCCGCATGAACTAAGTACTCTATTACTCGTATCTAGGGCCTCTCTTCTTTCCCCCTACTTTCAAAATATGTTAATCTTGGTGATTAGAGAACAAGAACGACTTTCACAATCTATTGGGCTTTAGAAATAAATTCTGAGGCAATGCCTTATCATGACATATTCTAATTTTGAGTGTTGAGGTGGTGAAATCACTTCTGGCGTTACTGTATGTGTAGCGCAATCGCAACACGAGTGGATTGCCATTTGGCAATCTTGGGTTCATTATATATAACATGTATTATTAGAATGGTATGCGATAGAAATGAGAAAGCTTTTTGTTAAGGTGGTGGTGGAGGCAGAAGAGGAGGACGAAGACGAGGTGCCGCCGTGCGGACCGATCCGCATAAGAAACCTGGAGGACCTGATACGGCAGCTGGAGCACCATTCGCGCCACATGAGTCCCAGCGGTTCGGAAGACATCAGGATGTCCGAGACGGAGGCGGACAGGCACTACAGGCAGGAGTCCTCGTCGGCGTGCAGCGAGAGCTCCCACCAGTCGCACAGGGACAGCCGCTTCGTGTACGGAAGATACCGTCAGCCGTCCGGCCGGTTACCCTACCCCCATCCGCACCATCCGGGCGAAGAGGAGAGCATCTACGAGAGCGCGGACCACGAGAGGGGGGGTCCGTGCGGAGACACGCCAGATAGCGAAAGGTAATCTATCTGGTTCCAGCCGCCAAGCTGCCTTCTGGTAGTTGTTATCGTTCTTGTTTTCTAGTGATGAATTTATTCAAGCTCAACAGGAACTAGCCCGATGGGCTAGCGAGGATGCGGTACCACAAGCTGGTACCAGCGGGCAAATGCCTCGCGAATACTACCCATCACCGAGTAGTTCGACGAGTGAAGAACCGACGAGTATCGTTCGCGCGCCAGTGCCAGTGCCGCCAGTGGTGGTCCCGCCTCACCCGGAACACGCTACCATCCACAGGCCCAAACGATACCCCGAATACAAACACTGATAGTGACTTACAGGGTAGACTCGCAGCGCTCGCGATTCGGCCCCCGTGTTAAGTGTTGTGCAGTCGAACTGCGACTGACTGAATAAGAATATATATATAGTTGTTGAGACATTCCTGGTGCATTCTAAATGCATGCATAATTCTAAATCCGTGGTGTATGTTTGGAAGAACCCGATTTTGCCTTAGTTCCGGCAGCCAGGCTCTCCGGCCTCAACAGCAAGAGAGCGCGACTCGCCCAAAGCGTTATTATATACGAAATCTTTTCGGTAACGAAACGGTTTTTATTGTAGGTGTAAGTTAGTCTCAAAAAGTTCTTTTAGTGATACAGTTCACCGAGGCACAGGCCTAAAACTCATCTATATAAACAAACAAACGTTATAAGTTCTACCCAATCGGAGATCCGACCGGCGACCGAACTATCAACGCGCAACTCAGGGTCTCCCTCTTAAAAAAAAATCGCCACTCATCAAATTGTTATAGAATATTTTTATGCTCTCCATCCACTTCGAATGATTGTACAGTACCTTCTTATGGGTCTTCGGTGAGCGCGAATCTCCTTACGAATCGTTCTTAGCGTTTATACGAGCCGCAGCGCGCCCTGTTTGACACAATCCGCGGACGGCTTTGATTTAAAAAAAAAAAAAAACGAAATAATCATATTTGATAGTATCTTTTATAAATTTGGATCATACCATACGGAATTTGATAGAAAATTTTATATATTAGAATAATAGATTTAGGGATATGTAACATTTTAAAGCGCCGCCTTTGTATCAAACTGTGCGCACGAATCCTCATTTCTTTGTGTAGAAGTCTGGGCAAAGTGATACTGCGAATTGTGACGGAAATCTTATAACATATTGGCTGCTGTTTCGTACACATTTCAATCTATAATCAGGTAAGCAAAACAAAACTTGAATCAGGGCTGGAAGGGTAGGTTATATCCAAGGCCATTAACAAAAATTAATCAATAAAAATGCAATGTTTCTTCCGTAAATTTCTACAAACATTTGTATTTACGCAAGAAAAAATCTTAGATCGTACCTTATACGAGCATCTAAAATTACGGTATAACCGAAAGTCGTATAATCTTGGAAAAAAAACAAATTTGTTGCAATTTTGATCATTGTTGTTTGGAAAAATTGCTGCTACAAGCGCTGGAACAAGGGCATTTTGCAAAAACTCTAAATATCAAGCTTTCATCTTCAATTGTCATTTACTCGAAAAATGTCTTATGCAAGATGGCAATATTTTTATACTGTCAGTTCGACAATGAAAAGATCTCTCAAAATCGAGAACAAAAATAGGAGGTTGCCATTTAAAAACAAAATGGCGGACGTCATAACTCAAAAACAAATGATGACTGAAAATCGACTTTCATGTAAAAATGTGTATTTCTACAACAGAAAATCGACCTGTTCGAGGATTTTTTCCAAAAATATTTGATTTCGGTTTTACTGAATATATTCCATACTTTAGGCGCGCACTGTACATACCGGGCGACCCAGGGATCTGTAAAAGCCCCATAACTTGTTTGCTATTTGAGATATGGACTTCTAGTTTTCTTGAACTGGTACCGACACTTATTCTACATATTTTAAAAATATGTATGTTTTTGTACAGGGTGTCTCAATATACATAACAGACCAAAGTTATGTTTTTTTTAAATGGAAATGTATTTTATATACTTTATTTTCAACCCTCTTGAGAAGCTGATAAAAATAGTATAATATAGTATGGGTCTATCATGGACGGTTGGTTAGTTATGGGCAAATTTGTGGCAAAAACAAGGACACATTGAAAACATTGCAGAAGCGTTCCTAGCAAAGATAGCATCATTATTTATACACTAGAACATTTCCCACATCATAAAGAATAATACACATCGGCTTTGGTTATCTTTTATTCATAGTGATATACAGGGTGTCAACATACGCAAAACAATGGATAACTATTTTTTTTTTCAAATGGAACACCCTATATAAGTTGCCACCAATTGATGGCATTTTTAATAAGCTTTATATTGATATACAGTTTGTATAACAAAATATTAAGGACTCTTGGGATTTATCAATAAAAGCGTTTTTCTTTTGCCACCTTCCGCTGATTTTTGGATTTTCAGCCAAAACTATGCATTTTCTGGAAAAATTATAAGAAACCAAAGTTGTAGAGCGAAAAATTTCCGATCGATGTGGGTCTTTCAACTTTTAAGATAATGCGTGCATTGCCCGCCAGAGCGCGCAAAATCGTGACCGTATATGCATTTTAGCGTTTTCTTTTCAATTTTTTTATTCATACATTGCACTATACTTTATTTTCCGCACCCTCTAGCGGAAAAACCCATATCGATTGAAAATGTTCCGCTCTACAACTCTTAATAGAAGCAATTTTTGCCAAAAATGCATAGTTTTCCCTAAAAATGCAAATTGAAAATGTATGTATCAATTTTTGCGCTTTTCAATGTTTTTTTTTGTATTTTTAGCGAAAACTGTGAATAATTCTATAATTCTATAATTACCCGTTTTTCTGCTAGAGGACGTGGAAAATAAAGTATAATGCAATTAATTAACAAAAAAAATGAAAAAAAACGCTAAAATGCATATACGCTCACGATTTTGCGCACTCTAGCGGGCAATGTACGCATTATTGGAAAAGTCGAAAGACCTATGTCGATCGAAAATTTTCCGCTCTACAACATTGGTCTCTTATTATTTTTTCAGAAAATGCATAGTTTTGGCTGAAAATCCAAAAATGAGCAGGAGGTGACAAAAGAAAAATGTTTTTATGGATAAATCTCCAGAATCCTTAATATGTCATTATACAAATTGTACATCATTGGAAAGCTTATTAAAAATTCCATGCATTGATGGCAAGATATATAGGGTGTTCCATTTAAAAAAAATAGTTATCCAATATTTTGCGTATGTTGACACCCTGTATAGCAGTATGAACAAAAAAGAACCAAAGCCGATTTGTATTATTCTTTATAATGTGGAAAATTCTTTAGTGTATAAAAAATGACACTAGCTTTGCTAGGAGCGCTTTTGCAATTTTTTCAATGTGTCCTTGTTTTTGCCACAAATTTGCCCATAACTAACCAATCGTCCATAATAGACCCATACTATCTTATACTAGTTTTATCAGCTTCTCAAGAGGGTTGAAAATAAGGTATAAAATACAGGGTGTTCCATTTAAAAAAAACATAACTTTGTTCTGTTATGTATATTGGCGCACCCTGTACAAAAACATACATATTTTTAAAATATGTAAAATAAGTGTGGGTACCAGTTCAAGACTAGAAGTCGATATTTCAAATAGCAAATAAGTTATGGAGCTTTTCAGATCCCTGGATCACGCGATATATGAATAATATTTATACAAAATTGTGGCTGAATGACCTACGCTGTCCCATATCATCCATGATTAGTAGAGATGGGGACTCTTTTTTGTGAGTCGACTTATCGTGAAAAGTTGACTGAAAAGAGTCGATTCTTGACTCTATTGTAAAATTCAAAAGTATTGTATGTCATACAATAATGAGCAAAAGATAAGTACTCACTTTGAAAATTTTGCAATTTATCCTGAAAACAGCGAAGAGCAAAAAAGGGTTGATATTACCAGTTTTCAAAGGGCGGCCAAAAAAATTCTTAACCGTTCTGACCTCAAATCTAGTTAAAACTTTGATAACTGAAAAGCAACACTAAATCGGATTTAATCATTCTTACGTCAAATGAAAGATATTATCGAGAACTATTAAAAAAAAAAACAGTATCGAGTACTTAAGACTGAAACCTGGGTCGTTTGTCGAAAGAATATTGAACAAACCAAAATTTAGAAAAACTAACATTTTCCATTTTATTTTTGTTATTCCTTTAAAACAATTGTTATATCACAGCTGGAAACAAAATATCAACACTTAAAACTTGAACGAAGGAAATTAAAAAATTGCATTCGGTGATAAGAAAATATGTAAAGGGTGTGTTTTTTTTAACCTACTCGCATAAACTTAAGGAATGATAGTTTGCAATTCGTGTTGATGATTGATGAAAAAAAAATGTTGAAAAAGTTTAACCGAAATAATGAATAAAAACAATGAGGTGAACATCCTGTATTCTCTCGAAAAGTAATAGATTTACGGTAAAAACTTATTCTTTATAAGTTGTTTATTTTGGCAGTCTTTACAATTATTGTTGATATAAAATTCATGTAATTCTTTTAGTTTCGCAATTATAGACAAAAAATGAAAATAAATGTTTTTTATTTTTTTTTTCGAAAATAAAGAAGTTTATGAAAAATATGTATTAACAAAAAGTGTTCAGTTTTTAATTATCTTCAACATTTGTTTACATAATTTTATGATATTTTTCATATTTACAAAAATACCGAGAAAAAAATTGGCCATCCTGTATTTTCACCGTATTTTCTCTAAAAGTAATAGATTTACGATAAAAAGTTATTCTTTATAAGTTGTTCATTTTCGCATTCTTTACAATTATTGTTAGTATCAAATTCATGTAACTATTTTAGTTACACAATTATAGACAAAAAACAAAAATAAATGTTTTTTTTTTCGAAAATCAAATTTATGAAAAACATGTATTAACAAAAATTGTTCAGTTTTTCATTATCTTCAATATTCGTTTAAATAATTTTGTGATATTTTTCATATTTACAAAAATACCGAGAAAAAAATTGATGTGACCTGCATTTTCACTCGAAAGTAATGGATTTACGATAAAAAGTTATTCTTTATAAGTTGTTCATTTTGGCATTCTTTACAATTATTGTTAATATAAAATTCATGTAATTCTTTTAGTTACACAATTATAGACAAAAAACGAAAATAAATGTTTTTATATATTTTTTTTCGAAAACCAAGAAATTTATGAAAAACATGTATTAACAAAAAGTGTTCAGTTTTGAATTATCTTCAACATTTATTTAAATAAAATTGTGATGTTTTTCATATTTACAAAAATACCGAGAAAAAAATTGGTCATCCTGTATTTTCACCGTATTTTCTCTAAAAGTAATAGATTTACGATAAAAAGTTTTTCTTTACAAGTTGTTCATTTTGGCATTCTTTACAATTATTGTTAATGTAAAATTCATGTAATTCTTTTAGTTTCGCAAATATAGACAAAAAACGAAAATAAATGTTTTTTTTTATCGAGAAGTTTATGAAAATTATGTATTAACTAAAAGGGTTCAGTTTTTCATTACCTTCAATATTTCTTTAAATAATTTTGTGATATTTTTCATATTTACAGAAATACCGAGAAAAAAATTGGTCGTACTGTATTTTCACCGTATTTTCTTTAAAAGTAACAGATTTGCGATAAAAAGTTATTCTTTATAAGTTGTTCATTTGGGCATTCTTTATGATTATTGTTAATATAAAATTCATGTAATTCTTTTAGTTTCGCAATTATAGACAAAAAACGAAAATTTTTTTTTTTTATTTTTAATTTCGAAAATCAAGAAGTTTATGAAAATTATGTATTAACAAAAAGTGTACAGTTTTTAATTATCTTCAACATTTGTTTAAATAATTTTATGATATTTTTCATATTTATAAAAATACCGAGAAAAAAATTGGTCATCCTGTATTTTCACCGTATTTTTTCTAAAAGTAACAGAATTACGATAAAAAGTTATTCTTTATAAGTTGTTTATTTTGACATTCTTTACAATTATTGTTAATATAAAATTCATGTAACTCTTTTAGTTACACAATTATAGACAAAAAACAAAAACAAATGTTTTTTTTAAATCAAGGAGTTTATGAAAAATATGTATTAACAAGAAGTGTTCATTTTTTCATTATCTTCAACATTTGTTTAAATAATTTTGTGATATTTTTCATATTTACAAAAATACCGAGAAAAAATTGGCCATCCTGTATTTTCACCGTATTTTCTCTAAAAGTAACAGATTTCCGATACAAAGTTATTCTTTATAAGTTATTCATTTTGGCATTCTTTACAATTATTGTTAGTACAAAATTTATGTAACTCTATAGTTACACAATTATAGACAAAAAACGAAAGCAATTTTTTTTTTCGAAAATCAAGGAGTTTATGAAAAATATGTATTAACAAAAAGTGTTCAGTTTCTCATTATCTTCAACATTTCTTTAAATAATTTTGTGATATTTTTCATATTTACAAAAATACCGAGAAAAAAATTGGTCATCCTGTATTTTCACTGGATTTTCTCTAAAAGTAACAGATTTACGATAAAAAGTTATTCTTTATAAGTTGTTCATTTTGGCATTCTTTACAATTATTATTAATATAAAATTCATGTAACTCTTTTAGTTTCACAATTATAGAGAAAAAACGAAAATAAATGGTTTTTTTTTCGAAAATCAAGGAGCTTATGAAAAACATGTATTAACAAAAAATGTTCAGTTTTGAATTATCTTAAATATTTGTTTAAATAATTTTGTGATATTTTTCATATTTACAAAAATACCGAGAGAAAAAAATTGGTCATCCTGTATTTTCACCATATTTTCTCAAAAGTAATGGATTTACGATAAAAAGTTATTCTTTATAAGTGTTCATTTTGGCATTCTTTACAATGATTGTTGATATAAAATTCATGTAATTCTTTTAGTTTCGCAATTATAGACAAAAAACGAAAATAAATGTTTTTATTTTTTTTCTCAAAAATTAAGGAGTTTATGAAAAACATGTATTAACAAAAAGTGTTCAGTTTTTCATTATCCTCAACATTTGTTTAAATAATTTTGTGATTTTTCATATTTACAAAAATACCGAGAAAAAAATTGGTCATCCTGTATTTTCACCGTATTTTCTCGAAAAGTAATAGATTTACGATAAAAAGTTATTCTTTATAAGTTGTTCATTTTGGCATTCTTTACAATTATTACTAATATAAAATTCATGTAATTCTTTTAGTTTCGCAATTATAGACAAAAAACAAAAATAAATGTTTTTATTTTTTTTTCTCGAAAATCAAGGAGTTTATGAAAAACATGTATTAACAAAAAGTGTTCAGTTTTTCATTATCCTCAACATTTGTTTAAATAGTTTTGTGATATTTTTCATATTTACAAAAATACCGAGAAAAAATTAGTCATCCTGTATTTTCACCGTATTTTCTCTAAAAGTAATAGATTTACGATAAAAAGTTTTTCTTTATAAGTTGTTCATTTTGCCATCCTTTACAATTATTGTTAATGTAAAATTAATGTAACTCTTCTAGTTTCACAGTTATAGACAAAAAAACTAAACCTATTTTTTTTTAAATCAAGTTTATGAAAAACATGTATTAACCAAAAGTGTTTAGTTTTTCATTGTCTTTAACATTTGTTTAAGTAATTTTGTGATATTTTCCATATTTACGAAAATATAGAGAAAAAAACAAAAAACCGCTAAGAGTAAACACCCACTTCCGATCCTCCAAACTTTACCAAAAGCTTTTCAGTTTTTCGTTTTGCCAATAGAAGCTTAAGTTTTAAGTTTCATATAAAAATCTGCATTCGTTTTTGAGATACAGCAGGCTGGTCTTTATTATGGCTTCGGCGCGCTCAGATGGGCATAGAAGATAGAAGAAATAACTAACATTTGTTATAATTTCCAATCAATAATTTTGTTTATTTTATAATTCCAAACTTCATTTATTTAATTCATTATTATCATTATCTCCGTTAATAGAAAACTTTTTTTTTCGTGAATCTGTAATACCCATTGCAAAGTATCATTCCTCAAGATTATGAGTGTAGGTTAAAAAACACCCTGTATACTTTTGCTATAGTCGTTAAATCATCTAAATAATTTCCACAAGATAAATCATCTAAACAATTTAAACAAGATAAATTTTATTTTAAGCCACTTTTCAATTAATTCCAAATTTCTCGAATGAGTTGCGATTGGGCAAAATCCATTCGCACTAAAGCGATTTCGTATTGATTCAATGACTCATGCAAAATAAAAGTTATCCGGTCAAATCCTAACCTCTTGTATTATTTTTCATGCACAACAGTCGCCAAAATTTTACACGCCTTCAGTCACATGAATGTCTCCGTTTTGAAGAACAAAAAAACCTGCCCAGACTATACACAAAACATCAATTTCATCCAAACACAAGAGGATGTGCAAGCAATTTACTTACATACTTATAATCAGGATGCTCAAAATTAAAATTAAATCATTCAGAGGATGTTAGTTTTTTTTTACCAAGGACACTACTGGGCTTCAACCATCACGCCTGGAACACTAAACGCTAACAATGATTGCAAAAAAGAAAACTCTAATCCTCCGTAGCATTCACGTACATATATAAATATATATCGAATATCCCGTAAAAATAACTACTGTTGCACCAGAAATTTATCGTCTTAACGTGAACTCTAATTCGTACAGAGCGGAAAAGGAAGAGTAATTTTGTGCGAATTCGGCGTCGACGTTCCCGTTCGAACTCACCGCGACCAAAATAATTCTAAATGCTCAGTAGTATGGAGTCTGCAAAATTTACGACACATGATAGTCCAAAAATATGCAGCAGAGCAGTAGTGACGCATAGGGTGCAAGTGTATATAAGGAATGTATGATTAAACTAATATTAAACAATACAATAGAACATGTTGGCATCAGATATCATTACATTAAATCAAATTAAACACTAAAAAAAAAGAGAAAAAAAACTAGTTACGTTTCCTTGATTGCGTTTGAGTTATATACAAAAAAAGTATATATATACACATTAATATATATCACGAACAAGTTGAGTTTTTGAATAATTAAATGTCAATTATAACGTCCATAAATATAACCTAAGGATCCGGTGTAATTGTTTCAGTTTAAAAAAATAAAAAAAAAACAGAATAATTGTGTAGCTTAGTACTTGCTGTACAATGTACGTTTCGAATTTCCGTTCGGATTATTATTATATAACAAGAACCATTAGGAGATCGTGCCAAGTTTACTAAAAAAAAAAAAACGTAATGAGAAAAAATATATGAGAATCGTTCACAATAGGACAGCTAATGAGTTTATGCTAAATTGCACTATTATTTCATTTATGCACACAAAACTTAACATAAATATGATGAAAAAAAAAACTGTTAATGAATTTGGGCCGTTAAATATTTGCTCACTGTTGTATTATTTGTTAAAGGCCGTCCCTCCTTCTCTCCATTACCTAAGAGGCGGGGGTGCACCGATTTTTGACGTCGGTAAACGCCTAGCCTTCTTTTTCATAAGTACAAGGAAATGTGGATTATGCTGTCGACCGAGGGGGAGGGGCGGCCTTCCTGTAAGAGAGATTTTAACATTGTATGAGAATCACTTTGCGAAGTTTTTTAAGGGAAGTCAGATGGATGTAAATATAGTGTTTATGACGATATACACTGCCTAAATAAATGAATTATTACCTAATATCCCTCTTTATCTTTATGTAGTTCTGGTTGTTAAAGAATACTCCAAGAAAAGAAAAGGTAAGTCACCATTTCCATTTGAATTAATCTTTAATAGCGTAACTTAACTTTTTTTCCCTGTAACTGGGCAATAACTGCCTGTTATTGTTATTATTATTAAATAAATAAATAAATAAACTTAAGGGCTCTATCACACCAGGCCACCATGGCGGCGGCACCAGTGGCGCCACCATTCAACTGTATTAAGTGAAATGGAACATAACTAGAGTCCGGATTTATATGCGCTAAAAAAGGCATTATATTTTTTTTATACGCGCTAAAAAAAGCATTTTAATTTTTTTTACATGCGCTAAAAAGGCATAATAATTTTTTTATATGCGCTTAAAATTAGCCAATATATTCGACAAAATGATTCAAATACGGATTTTATCTACAGTTTTTTTTTTCGTATTCCGGATTTCGATATAATACGCATCAAATTTTCGCAAAAGTTAGGGAACTAATTTTAAATTTTCGTACAGATTATCCATAATTTTAAAAGCCTCAATTGAGCTGTTTCTAAATCCTTGATTGCAGTTATTAAGATGGAATAATGTGTAATAAAAGCTAATTGTTGCAAAATATTTCTACATGCAACACAATGTTTACGTTTTTTAAGAGTTCTTCATCATTAAAATTAAGAAGAATATTTTCTGATTTTTCAAAATTATTGCCGTAGAATAAACCAACTTCTAGCCAAACACAATTACCGGGTACGGTTGCATCGAGCAGTATTGCCAGGAGTAATTTTTAATTTTCACCAAATATTTCATAAAAAGAAACCCCAAAATTACGCCAAAACCTTAATTTACCCCCATTTTGGAGACCCCTCCCCCAATCTGGCAACACTGGGATTAGAGAAGGCGCGCTGATGAGATTTCGGAATTTGCATAAAAAAAGTAGCTTTCGCTGAATCACGAATCTCACGCATCAGTTTCATAACTCAGTTTTTCCGAAAATATGATGTTGGTAGTACAAAACGGCCATTTAAAAAATTAAAAACATATTTAATCGTGCTGTAGTATCCTCTAATTGATTAAAATAATTCTTTAATTTTGCCTCGCTAATTAACTACTTAAAATTGTTCGAATTTTTATTCATAATTTCCATACAGTTCCAGTTAGTTAGATCGGGTGATCAGTTTCATTCCGGGCAAAAGTATTGTATTTAAAAATTACTAAAAAACTAAATTGGTTGCAAAACTTATTCTTTTGATTTAAAAATTACGAATTTTCGAAAAAAAAAATAAAAAATCGAATCGAAATATTTGAAAATTAGGTATGTAATTCTTTACACATAAATCGCGCATGCTGTATTTTTTTAATAAATATCAAAGTACGTTAGTTTTATCTTACAATAACCACTACAATTAAATTAAAAACACTAAAACAAAAAATTTCAAATTAAACAAATAACCTAAAATTAATACAAAAACCAAGTACAGTCCAAAAATATCAAAAATTCAGTCTGCAAAATCCAAGTAATATGGCAAAAAATCAAAAACTTGGACCAAAAAACTCGAAAATATCGACCAAAACATCAACAAGTCAAGACCTATAAAAAATTCGCTCATTAAAATTAATAATCAAGGTAACAAAACTAAAAACATTGGCAAAAAATCGAAAACCCTTGGCAAAAATAAAATACAAAAAATTCAATTAAATAGTCGAAAATTTTGGTTTAGATGCCAAAAACATCTAAAATATAGGCCAAAAAAATCAAAAACCCTGTTTTAAAAAATAAAAATGCAGACGAAAAATTGAAAATTCAAGCAAAAGAAAAATAATTTGCTATTTTCAGCCCTAAAAATAATTCTTTACCACAAAATAAATTGCAAATTAAATTTAAAAAGTTTAAATTCAAAAATTATTCAAAAAATTCGCCCATAAAAACAATAATTCAGGTTAAACCATCTAAAATGGAGGGCAAAAAATAAAAAAACTGGCCAAAGAAAACTCAACAATACCTGCCAAAAGTTCGCACACAAAAATCAACAATTCATGTTAAAAATCTAAAGTATAGACCAAAAAAATCTCTCATTCAAATTAACAATCAAGGTAAAAAAAACCAAGAATATAGGCAAAAAATCGTAAATTTAGACTAAAAATCGCAAATAAAAAATGCAGACTCGAAAAAAACTAAAATTTCAACTAAATTCTGGAAAATTTTGGTTTATAGGCCAAAAACTCTAAAATTTGGACCAAATAAATAAAAAATACAGACCAAACATCTAAAATATAGGCAAACAATCAAATATCCTGATGTAAAAACTAAAAAATGCTAGCTAAAAATTTTAAAATTCAAGCAAAAGAAAAATAATTTGCCATTTTCAGTCCCAAAAATAACTCTAGCTCAAAATTAATTGCCGACCAAAAACGCGAAAATGTTAAAAAAAAGATGAAGGACTAAAAATCAAAAACACATAAAAATGAATAATTCAGATCGAAATATGGGACAAAGAATAAAAAATTCAGGCCTAAAAATAAAAAATGCCGACCAAAAAAATCGAAAATTTTAACAAACAAATCAAAAATTAAGACCAAAATGAAGAAAAGTCAGTTCAAAAGATCAGAAATTTATACCAAAAAAAAAACGGAACTGCAGGTCAAAAATCATGTGGCCATCATTTTACTTTCTCAGATGGTATCATCATTTATATTTACACTTTCATGGTTCATTTTCTATTTAAATGATATTTTAAATGTACATCGAGCGTTGTGTAAACTCGGATGAAACTGACGTTTAAAACGTCAAAATTATACTTCAAATTCAAAAACTCAGTTTACTCAAAAACTAAAGAGATTTCGAAAAAAACTTGTTCTTTATAAGTTGTTCATTTTAGCATTCTCTACAATTATTATTAACATAAATTTGCTGTAACTATTATCGTTTCATAATTATAAACTAAAAATATAAAAAACAAAATAAATTATTTTCTCGAATAAAAATGATTTTATAAAAAATATTTCCAAGCAAAAGATGTTCATTTTTTTTGTTGTCTTCAAAGTTTGTTTAAATGTTTTTGTGATATTTTTTATATTTAAGAAAATATTGGCAAAAAACAAAAAACAGATAAGGTAAACACCCACTTCCGGTGTACGAAATTTTACCAAAAGCTTTTCAGTTCTTCAGATTATCAAATAAGACGGATGTTGAAAGTTTCATATCAATTGCTCTATTAGTTTTTGAGATACAGCGCGCACAAACAGACACACACACACACACACACAGACACAAATTTTTTTTTCCAGAAATTGTTGAAATGGTATCTAGGGACCCCAAAACGGATATTTCCGTAAAAAAAAATTTTGAAAAAAATTTTTTGAAAAAAAAATCACGATCACAATACTTTCTCAGACTTCGTAACGGAGAAAGTAAAAATGTAAACAAAAATATTGAATATTTAATATAATAATAATAATAATAATAATAATAATTTATTTACTGGCAACGAGTGTTGACAGTAGTAATTTTTAATTTTCCCCAAATATTTAATTAAAAACCTCCAAAATTACGCCGCCGTCCCTCTCTAAAATAATAAAATTTGAAAATAAAACGTAAATACAGTGGATTTATTGGAAACTTACTTATACATATACACAAAATTAAAGTAGTATAAATATAAAATGTATTTAACATATTTTTTAAATTTACCTTATACGATTTCATAAAAAAGCTCGCAAATTTAATCAATAAATTACAACAAAATAAATTACAATTAATAGAAATATTGACTTTATATGTAGTTATATGCGGATATATGCTCAAATAAGTTTAATGTGACAAAACCTCGAAATATTAAGTTATATGCGAAATAAAACTTGGTACTTTGATTTATTTCCGAGAGAAACGTACATAAACAATTCGCCAGGGCCATACGAAAGAGCAAATAAAACATGTAAAAAAATATAAATCCGGACTCTAAACATAACACACCTGGTCTCGGACTGGTGGCGCCACCACTTTGGTTGTGCCACCAGTCCAATCCAGTGGGCCAGACTTTACTGGTGGAACAACCAGGATGGTGGCGCCACCAGCAAATTGTAAAGGACTCAATGAGGGCTCTCACACTAATCCACCAACTCGGCGTCGCGTCGCGGCCATCGCTCAGTCAGTACCCGGCAGTCTGTGTTGGAGAGTAGAGGGTTTTTTGTGTTTTTTTATAATTTACAATAGCAAAAGGTGAACCCATTATTTTCTATATTTTTTAATCATTCGTTTACGTCTCACATACATAACAAGTGCTAACTCTTCCACGTCCATCTTAGCAATGCCGACTGCCTGGTGTCTCGACTGGTTGCTTTACTTGGTGGCTGGATCCACCATGGTGCTCTGGTGTGATAGGTCCCCTGCATTTGCTGACATGCAAGAATGGAGGCAATAAAAATGTAGATCTCGCGACTGGTATCATGTAGCTCCAATACACTTTTCTTAATAAATTCCAGGTTACCGCCAGCTGCGGTCGGTTTCCACCAGATAACACATGGTAAAACGATGTTGAATAATAATTGTATGGTACCATAGGAAGTGCAATTAATTAATCTATCTAACGGTGGTACAAAATTTCTTCGAGGTTAAATAGGGGACCAACAATAAACAGAATTTTCTTTCCCATGTTAACTTGCCATCTTACAATTTACAATTTAATATTTTATTCAAAATAGAAGTACATGATAAGATACAAAAACAATCAAATCACAACAACGCTAGTTGAACATGTCACAAAGAGAATCTTCCATGATAAATCAATCACACTGTATAGTGTGCCCTCACTAAATTTAAAGAAAACTTTTAAATTTATGCTTTTATTTTATTATTCTTTGATAGGTAAAAACACGTAAAGTACTTACAATCGATTAGTATCTATAATAACATGACACCAAAGTTTGATAACATAATAAATTTGTCATACAGGCGTAAATATCATGATCAAGGAGGATCATTCCAATTAACTACAATAGTATATTATTAAACGAGTGAGAAAGTTGGCCATTGCCACGAGGGTGAACTTTGCAACACGAGCCGTAGGCGAGTGTTGCAATTCACTCTCGTGGCAATGGCCAACTTTCTCACTCGTTTAATACTATACTTTTTCGTATCATATTAAATAATTACCTAAAGATTTTTCTATTTGTATTAAATTACAACGAATAATTTTTCTATTTGGAAATTGCGGCAGTTCGCTGACAAAAAACGAATCGTAACCATAGTAACAACTAAACTGTTGGGCAATGAAACCGCTATCATTTGATTGGACGTCACCTGTTGGGTAATGAAACCGCTATCATTTGATTGAACGTCACCTGTTGGGCAATGAAATTGCTATCATTTGATTGGACGTCACCTGTGGAGAAAATGATTCAGCTGAATAATGGACAACTTTCTCAATCAAAAACGATTTAACAACGTTTATATTATTTAAAAGAATGGAAATGCACTCGATACCAGAGTCACTACATCCATGATCTCTTCAGTTGATCAGAGGAAAAACTCATCAGAGTCCAAAATTGAAAATGGAAAACATGAAAGTATAAAGCGGAATGACAAAAATTTGGCCCACGGTAAAGCTACTAGGAATAATGACCTGAAAAAATTTCAAAATAAAATACTCTGCACTGGAACTGGAAAATCAACGACAAGCTAGGAGTATCGGAAAAGCTGATGTGGTTTTTTATTGGTGGTTTAAAGAAGCAGTATGAAGAAAAAGATATTTCTAACCATTTGTCCTCTATTCTAAATCACAATAACTCTGTATGCGCAAAAATTAAAACTAAATTTTGAACTAATTGTTATAAAATTGGACTAATGAGAAATGATTGTGATATTATACTAAAACCTGATATATGGCCAGAAGGTATCGTAATTAAAGAATTTAATTTTATTAGTTACAACAAAGATAATGAAAATCAAAATTTTCGTTCAGAGAACATAGCGGAAACTCCAATGTAAATAAAAATAATCCTATTAAAACAAATAATAATATAGATTTGTCCATTTTTCATTTAAACATTCAAAGCTTACGAAACAAGGGGAGTGAGCTTGCTTTAATAATTGACAAAATTAATTTTAATGAAAAATCAGTTATATGTTTAAGTGAAACATGGTTGTCTGCTGATGAATGTGATATATTGTTCAACCTAATTTTAATGTTGCGGCATTCATCAGTAGATCAAAAAAGAAACACGATGGTGTACTGATAATGTGTTCTACCAATATTAGATAAAAAACAGAGTCGATATATCAAATATGTCGTCAGAATTAAATTGTGAAATTGCAGCTGTAGAACTAATCGATTTTAATGTATTAATTGTCACTATATATCAGGCACCCACAGGAGATTTCAATATCTTTTTAAATACATTAAATGACGTTTTCGACAAAATTGATGTTAATAAATATGAGATTGTAATTAACGGTGACTTTAATGTGAACTTCAATTCGAAATGTAGTAACAAAATTGAACTATGCAACTTATTTAGTTGCTATGGACTAGAATACAAAATAACTGAAAATACTCACAAAAATAACTGCATAGACAATATTATTACGAATATTAAATTTAATTTTGATGCATTTGCTTAAGAACCCAAAGTGATCATAAAGCAGTAATAATGAAAATTAAAATCAAATTATCAAATTTTAACAAAAAGACCATTGAATATAGGGTGATCAATCAGGAATCAAAGTCAAATTTAATCAATATAATCGAAAGTGAAAAATGGGAGTTTATCGGAAACAATGAACTTACCATTGAAAACAAATTTGATGCATTTATTGAAACTTTAATTCGAGCAATGAATGCAGCATATCCAATAAAAAAGAAAAAAAACACCAATAAACAAAACGAGGAATGTCTGCAAATATAATACGTCGAACTACTCAATCAATAATATGCACGAAATGTTAAAATCCTTGCACGAGTGGAAGACAAAGTATCCATCAGAAGGAAAAGTACAAGTTTATAATGAATATCGTTTGAAACTTAGATCTGAAATAACAAAGTACAATAAACTCAATAATGATAACTACATATTAAATGCAGCAAATAAGTCGAATGCAGTATGGAATGTGATAAATAGTAATAAAAAAAACAAATGTTATCAATGTACCTGAAAAATTATCTGCCAATGATCTTAATGCATATTTCGCATCAGTAGCTGAGAGCGTCATTAAAAAGATTCCTAATAGTAATACCCCTTGACACTATTACTGGTAATTATCAGTTGAATGAATTTAAATTTAAAGAAATTTCATACAATGAACTGAGAGAAATAATAAATAAATTAAAAAATAACACGAGTATGGACATATATGACATGAATGTTAACTTTATCAAACTTATAAAAAACTATATCATAATTCCTCTAACTAAATTGATAAATAAGTGTATCTCAATGGGTGTTTAACCAAAATGTCTTCTAATCGCGAAAATAGTACCGATTTTCTAAAATGGTAATATAGAAAAAGCTGAAGACTATAGACCGATATCATTGGTGCCGATTATATCTAAAATATTTGAATGTGTTATATATAAGCAGTTGTATGAATATTTTGAAACTCATAATATTCTTAATAACTGTCAAAATGGATTTCGTAAAAATCATTCAACTATAAATGCTATTAATGACTTATAAAATTTTAATCAATTTGTTGGGGCACCATTCTGTGACCTGTCAAAGGCGTTCGACAGCGTGTCCCACTCCATTGTAATCAATAAATTAAAGAAGTATGGCATTGATAACCTAAGTTGTTTGTTACTTAAGTGATAGGAAACACTTAACTAGTTTTAAAAACGAAAAATCCACATTGGAAAATGCTAACTTCAGGGTCCCACAAGGGTCATCCCTGGGAAATTTATTGTTTCTGATATACGTGAATGATATTGCTAACTGTGACTTAGAAGCTGAATTTGTTTTATTTGCAGATGACACCACGACATTAAGTAAAGATGAATGTTTAACTAAACTATTGTCAAAAATGGAGAACACTCAATCGAACACCCAGAAGTGGTTTGCAGCTAATTTACTCAGTCTAAATGAGACCAAAACAAATAAAATTGTATTCTCACTGAAACACGTCAATCAATTAAACAACCCAGAAAACGTAACATTTCTTGGAATTTATTTAGACCCTAAATTAACATAGAATGACCACGTTCAATACATTGTAAATAAACTTTCAAAAACTGTTTACATGCTGAGACATATAACTCAGAATATATCAATGGAATTTACGAAAATAACATATTTATCTTTTTTTCAATCAGTGGTGAACTATGCTATTATCTGTTGGGGTCATTCTCCGCATATTGAAAAAGTGTTTAAAGTCCAGAGAAGGGCAATAAGAGCCATGTTGGGACTGAGATTTAGAAATGATGTTGAGCAGAAATTTATTCAACTGAATATATTAACTGTTCCATCATTGTACATCATAGAGAGTATAAGATATATAACTAATAATATAAACAAATATAGCCACCATTTTGACAATCACCTCTATGACACTAGAAATAAAAATAATGTAATGACCAATCGCTGCAGACTGGTCAAAACCCAAAATGCAATGAATTTTTATGCGCCAACATTTTTTAACAAGCTACCGAACGAGTACAAACTTTTACCTAAAAAACATTGATTAGTAAAATTAAATATATTCTGATATCTAAAGCATACTATTCTTATGATGAATTTATCAATGACAATGCAATCCAGTGGTAAACATCAATTTTGTTGATTCATATTTTTATTATTATGCTGTTTATATGTATATATTGTATGATACTGTTTAATTATTTTAATATGTTGTATTTGTAATGTGTTAACTGACTGATTCAGTAATTTATCCTTCTGACGTGTGTAAAATATCTATTTATGTATATTTTTATAATGTAATTACTTATTTGTACACAAAATATATATTCTATTCTATTCTAATAAGATGCGAAAAATACATGTATTGTATGTCTGCAGTCTATGTGTTTGGATCACATCCAATAAGTACAAGTGGTTTGAATGATAACAACACAAGGAATATAAACCTGTTATTTTAACTTGGGCATCTGCAACTTTTCCCAATTGCAACCCAATTTTATTACAAAATTGCGGGTTAATACTCAAGGCTAAATAATTGTTATATGAATAGCGCCAAACCACAATTTCACATCCCACGTTTGGGGGTAAGGAATAACAAAACTAATTGAATTGAATAGAATACAACAAAACTATCAGTATTTTAAGGTTATGTTGATTAGAGAGGTCAATAAAACCCTATTATTGGACCACTTTTAGAACACTGAAGCAATACACATGGTTTTTATAATTCGTATTAATAGTATTGAGTATGAAAGAAAGCACTACAGTAATATTTATAAAAGTTTTAGGTCACTTCACATAGTAGGTTAAATACTTGTAGGTCACTTTGCAGAGAAATAGAAAAGTTATCATGGATAAGTAACTCAACTAAGAACAAGAGGGTGGAATACCAACAATAAAATAATAAAAGCAGTATTGTTTATGCTGGAGGCTTCTACTTCGTTATACATTTTAAATATTATAATAAAACACTTTTAACTTTGTTCTTGTTTGAAAATGGTAATGGTAATGGTAATTACCGAAACTTAAGTCACAAAAATAAATATATAAGTTATACAAAACAAAGTTAAAAGTGTTTTATTATAATAATAAAAGCAGCTTTGAATCCTTTATTTTCAATGATAATGTGAATGAAATGATCAACATTAAAAATTCGACTAATTTTGCAATATCAGCATTGTAATAGTAATTATTAATGCGCCAACACTCTAATAAGTTGTACACTACTGGCGCCATCTTACCCAAAACAGCTGATTTTTTTTTAACTTAGAGCTGCTTATTTCTGCTTGCACTTTCGTTGGTTAAATTCAAATTTTTCTAGGTTATGTCTCATTTATTAAAATTTCTCTTTTGCATACCCCGTTTTTTATTAATTCTTTTCCATGATATCCAAATACTCAGGTCAATTAAATGTTATTTTTGTGATTTTTATATGAAGCGTTTTTCTTGAACTTGTCATTATTTACTGAATTAGCAAAAAAAAACTGTAGTCACAGAAAAATGGGCAACGTATAAAACTAGATAATAAATTGATAAACTAATATTAGCAAAGATTTATATTTTTTATTTCCTATTAAATGAGTTGATTATGTTTTAAATTTTTCAAAAATTAGGCAACCCATCTTTCACAAAAGGGGGACCTTAATCGACTAAACAACATGAACAGGAATATTTTAAATTTCTTTATAAATCATTAAAATGCGCCTCTTGTTAACCAACTCTTTATCTCTTACAGTTTATTATTGTTCTAAAACGTTTCGTTTGTTCACACTTTTGCGTAGATCCTCACTGTGTTTATTGTTACTTGGAATAATGTGTATAATTAATTTTGCGATTAATTTATTACCCTTCTTGTCTGTGTGTGCGTATGTGTTTGTACACATCACTTCTTCTTATGATTATAAACACGATTACTAACCAATTATTATTACACATTGTATTGTATCAAAAGTACTAACCTTTTGCATATCTCCGGCGCATTTCGTTTCCTAATATTTGCCCGTTTTCGCTCCTGGTCGACGAACATCCGGCGCCACAACTATTATTTACGATTTCTTCACTTTGCAATGTATAACCAGCGGCAATTTTTACACAGTGCTCTTCTTCCGTATTTACACTATAAGTTCACCTAATACACTCACGATTATATCCAAAAAATACTCGAAATTCATTGAAAATAGCGAGAGGCCACCGCGTTACAAAATGACAATGATTACCGTCGAGTGGTGGAGGGCCAGCGATACGTTTTTGTTTTCTTCGCTCTCGCCAATTGAACAGCGCCCGTGCATCGAGACGGCGGCGGCCCGCTGGTCTTGTTTGTTTCTTGGTTAAATAGTAACGCTGGAGTAATAATTACGGGTGTTTATTATTGTAAATATATCGAGTGATTAACAGTGCAAGTAATGTTTGTGAATGTGGAACCGTGCTGATACTATGGACACAGAATTCACTGTTGGAAGCTGCATTTGGAAGTTTTAAGGTTAGTGGTGTTTCTTAATAATTCTCTTATTATTTCAAATTGTTCTTGACGTGTTTCCATGTTTGTGCTGTATTATTGTATGATTAATGGTTACTTTTCGTACATTGGAAATAAATGGTATTATTGTTACGATGTCGCTGCAATATCTTGAATGAATTTATGTGATTAATTAATTTAAAAAATGTACGACTCGTTAATTTTTCCTTATACATATTATTGTTGTAAATTCTTTAAAAAAATTGAAAAATTAACCCTTTTGTTGCCCGAACTGGATGTATTACGCATCTTATAAGCGGGGCACAGATATACAAATAAGCATGCAGGGGCGGACCGTGAAGTTTGGGGGCCCTGGGCTAACCTTAATAACCAATCCGGCTGATATTTTCTCAAAAAGAACTGCGAAATGGTTTTAATAGAAAAAATGTCCACGTTACTTTCTCCGATTTCATGGTTTTGAAATAATTTTATATCGTTTTTTTTTTAACTAAAGGGATCTCGAAAAATTTTTGGCATTTTCTACTATTCTTATTCATACAGGATGTTGAATTGTAACGCGGGCCACAGGGATTTACATTCCATTTTTTTTTGGTAATTATTTACCCATGGGGAGCACCTTCTAAGGACCTTCTAAATAGGCTCATTCGATGCGTTTTTGCAAGACAAACAACTTTTTCCTTAGGCAAAATCAGCGCTAATTGTTTGTTAAAAAGTTATTAACAAAAGAAGTTTTACCTGTTTTTTTCACTGGTCTTCAAAAATATTGATTTTAGAGAGAAATGTTTCAGACAAAAACCGAAGCTCCCGAAAAGCACTATCTAACCAAACCAAACCTAACCCAACCTAACCTATCCTAACCGAATTTATTTTTAACTTGATTCTCATTGATCATATGATGAAACATGATTTAATATTTAAAAACGATTAAATTTAAGAAAAATCACTTGATATGTTTCACTTATTAAATTATTTATTCCGACTAGTTTTGGCACATTCCTTGAAAATGGCTTGCAGCCAAAACTAGTAAATAATTTAATAGGTGACACATTTCAAGTGATTTTTCTTAAATTTAATCGTTTCTTTAAATAACCTAATCTAACCTAACTAAAACTAGGTTAGGTTAGGTTAGATTTTTCGAACTGTAGTGTTTCGAAAACACATGTTAAAAAGTAAACTTTTCGTAATTGAGTTTCTCGAAAGTAAATTGTTTGAAAAAACCTCTTGCGAATGGAAATTCTTTGCATGAATTTTCGAAAGTAAATTCTTCTAAAGCGCAATTTAGAAAGTAAATTATTCGAATTGCAGTTTTTCTAAAGTACATTCTTCGAAATTAAACTTTTCAAAAACACATTTTCAAAAGTATATTTTTCGAAAACCAATTCGTCTCATGGCCAATTCTTAGAAAAAGAGGTTTTTCGAATTTTAATTATACAGGGTGTTACAACACTCTGGGAAGGGTCAGTAAATTCTTCGAAATGGGATTTTTAAAAAAATTATCAGTTTTTCCAAAGTACATTCTTCGAAATAAAACTTTAAAAAAACACATTTTCAAAAGTATATTTTTCGAAAACCAATTCGTCTCATGGCCAATTCTTAGAAAAAGAGGTTTTTCGAATTTCAATTATACAGGGTGTTACAACACTCTGGGAAGGGTCAGTAAATTCTTCGAAATGAAATTTTTAAAAAAATTATTATTTTTGGTTTATAATTATGAAACGATAATAGTTACAGCAAATTTATTTAATAATTGTAGAAAATTTCAAAATGAACAACTTATAAAGAATAAGTTTTTTTTTAAATGGCTTTAGTTTTTGAGTAAACTGAGTTTTTGAATTTGAAGTATAATTTTTCCATGTTTCATAATTTTGACGTTTTAAACTTCAGTTTCATGCAAATCTACAAAACGCTTGATGTACATTTAAAATATGATTTAAATTAAAAATAAACTATGAAAGCGTAAATATAAATAATACCATCAAGTCGGAGAAAGTAACATGATGGCCACATTACCATTTTTTAATAATCATCGCAGACCTTTTTATCAGTAAAACGTAAAAAATCTATAAGCGTTAAAAAACTTCACCTATCTTCAATAGCAAAAAAGTTGGCAAGTCAGTTTGAAAATTTTAGAAAATTTATAATAAAAAAAGTAGATTTTTTCAGATTTTGAACGGTCATAGCGCCTAAATGAAGAATCCAAATTGAACGCGGTTTGCAAATCTGTGCTCCCCGTGTGCAAAATATTCGGCTTCGATTAAAATTGACGATTTTTAATTTTTGACGAAAATCTGAAAAACTACCCAAGGGTACCTACTTTTGCTCAAAAATTGCATTTGAAATGTTTTTCTAAAGAAACCTCTGGTCCGATTCGTCGTTTCTGTACGTCACTGTGAAGATCTCATCAAGACCCTTTAAAAATTTACCATATGTATAAAAATTATTTAGATAAAGGGTGGCTTTGTATTTCGGAACGTAAGTTGGAGGTTTGATACGTCGCATCACGTCCTCGCCACTAGTTGTTCAAAGTAATTAATTGACATAAAGTCAACAACATTCTGAACTAATCTAATGGTGTTATTCTGAACAACTGTCATTAACAGCGATGTTATTAACATTGCAATGTTATGTGAAATTGAACAGCGCTGTTAAAAACTGTATTCTGAACAGTCCGATGTACACAAATTGGCAACAGTGCAACGTCTACAGAGCGACCAACTTCATGTATATTACAATAGATGATTAATAATACGTTTTTGAGGATATTTTTAGAAAGAAAATAAGTGTTTCATAAAGCATGCATATATTAGAATACTACTATCCATTTGAGTTTTTTTGTTGACGAAAAACACAAACTACGAAATAACCTCAAAATATCACCATTAACAATCTCGTAGTAGTGTTTAACATCGAAAATGTTAATTTGCATCGATGTTAGCTGACAGACAGTGTACAGAATAGTATATTCATAACATATGTCGATATTAGCAAATAACACCGCTGTTAACGCTAACATTTTTGTTCAGAATAACACCATTATGGAAAAACATCCTCAAAAACGTATTATTAATCATCTATTATAATATACATGAAGTTGGTCACTCTGTAGACGTTGCACTGTTGCCAATTTGTGTACATCGGGCTGTTCAGAATAGTTTTTAACAACGCTGTTCAATTTCACATAACATTGCAATGTTAATAACATCGCTGTTAATAACAGTTGTTCAGAATAACACCATAAGACCGTGATTTTGTTTATCATGGCCATGCCTTATCTAAATAACTTTTATACATATGGTACTTGCGCTAAAACAAATGTCAATTTGAAGCCCGTGGCGCGTTCGCAAACAAAACTCGAAAATGAAAAAAAAATCGGAAAATTTTTGAACCATTAAAATGTATATTCGTCTAAGGAAAACAAACAAATGCTGTAGAATGTAATTCAAAATCACTTTATTTATACAATACGATGAACTATTTCTTCAACTTCTTCCCCTTCATCTGCACCTTCGGCTTCAACTGACCAATCTGCTTCTTCTTATTACCCTTAATCTTTTTAGCTAACTTTAGCCCCACATCCTGTGGGACTTCATCCCAACCGATATTCAGTGTTTCTTTATCTTTTGAACCACTGAACTTACCCTTGGGGAATGTTTTGCTATTCTCATCAGATTTATCCACAACCGCTGATTGCGACTTATTTTTCTTATCAAATTTATTAGGGTTATTTAAAAACGGATTTTTCTTCTCGTCAGATTTATCCACAACTGCTGATTGTGACTTATTTTTGTTAGGGTTATTTAAAAACGGATTCCTCTTCTCGTCAGATTTATCCACAACTGCTGACTGTAACTTATTTTTCTTATCAAATTTATTAGGGTTATTTAAAAACGGAGAACTTTCTATTTTAATTGTTCTGGTAACAAGTTTACTTTGTTTCTTGTTTTCCGAGGCTTGTACATTTCCTTCTTTCTCGCTCTTCTTGTGATCAACAGGTTTATTCTGTAAATTTTTTTTGACATTCTTTTGGTTCTTATTTGCCTTATTATTCCTAGCTTGTAAATTCGTCGGTTTTTTCTTAACTCCTTTACTTTCCTCGTTTTGTAATTTCATGTCTACATTCCTATCGATCTGTTTTTTAACATTCTTTTGTTGATTCTGTTTCCCTTTCGTATTTTCATTTTGCTCCCGAGTGGAATTATTTTCTTTGATTTTCAACTTCTCAACATTCATTTGTTGATTCTGTTTCCCTCTCGTATTTTGATTTTGCACTTGTACAGAATTAGTTTTCTTTATATTTTTATTATTTACGTTATTACCACCGGAGTCATCTTGTTGCCTGCTTTTATTTTTGAATTTACCACCTTGACTTTGGACATTACCTTTTACATTTTTCTTACTAGATTCTTGTTTAGGTTGGCCGTTTTGTTTAATGTTGACACCATTTTCCATCTTAGCTTTCTTACTGCTCGGCTCATTATCGCTGCCGTCTTGATTCGGCCTTTTTTGTTTATTTTCCACTTGCTCTTCCGCCGTTTCTTCACCGTCATTCTGCGACTTTGGAATTACATTAGAGAATTTCTTTAATTTCGCCACAAAGAATCCGTCCATGTTGTGTGTGTGGGGATAGAACCTCTTGGTTAGCTTCAACGATGGATGGAACCTGAAGTGTCTGTAGTTGGTAAAACCTTCCGTACCGAATTCCAACCCCGTGTCCACTAATTTAACGTTGCGCTTCTTTAAAGCGTAATCGATCACCCATTCATTTTCCTCGGGCAGGACCGAGCACGTCGAATACACGATGTAACCACCAGTGGGGGATTTGGCATTAACACAATCGATGGCCGATAACAGCAATTCTCTTTGCAAGTTGTAACACCTTTGTATATCCAGCTCATCTTTAGTAGTCTTCACACTAGGATCTTTAGCAACAACTCCCGTTGCAGTGCAAGGTGCATCCAGCAAGATCCTATCGAAGCCTTTCATGATGCTCGCAAACTTCCTCCCGTCAACCGTTGAAATAACCGAATTCAAAATCCCCAATCGGTGGAAATTACCAACGACGGCCTTGATACGATTCTGGTTGACATCATTAACGAATAGAACTCCGGAATTCTTCATTATAGACGCGATGTGCGACGCCTTTCCACCAGGAGCGGCACACATATCCAAAATCCGTTCGTTTTCTTGCGGAGCCAAAGCCATCACCGGAAGTAAACTGGAAGCTCCCTGGATGATATAATGCCCCGCGAGATATTCAGGAGTGGCACCAATCGGAACCTGCGAGGAATACACCACCAATCCAACCTTCGACCACTTTCCAATCGGATCCAAATTAACCCCTCGGTTGATCAACGCCTGAGCCAAATCCCTACGCCGGGTCTTCAAACTGTTGGTACGGATTGTTAGCGGACGTTGCACCTCGCTCGACTCCAAAAACTCCAGCAGCTCATTCAGAGAAAACAGTTGCATGAACCTCTCCATCAAAAAGTCGTTGTAACTGTAGTAAATGCACAAATCCTTCTTCAGTAAATCGAGGTAATCACCGCGGGATTTCGAAGGATCCCTTAATTTGCGGAAGTCCAATAATACCACGATGATATCACGAATTCTCTGCTGTACATCCTGTAAATTTAACTGCTGCTGATCTTCCTCGCCTTCTGGGAACTGGAACTTCTCTTGATTCTGGATGTTTAGCTGCATCTCCTCCTCCGCTTCCTTGGCCTCCTTTTCCATTCTCTTTTT
This sequence comes from Ocypus olens, assembly GCA_910593695.2. Lineage (NCBI taxonomy): Eukaryota > Metazoa > Arthropoda > Insecta > Coleoptera > Staphylinidae > Ocypus > Ocypus olens. The sequence continues at coordinate 2,882,367 of OU343053.1, read as the reverse complement.
AAGCTTAATATTCTTCTTCTCAATAGGGAGCAGGTCGTCGTCACTGCCGGTCTTCTCATACTCGTCATCGTCATCTTCACTATCTTCGTCATCAGACATTTCATTTAATGAGCCTACTTTTAAACCGTCATCCTCTTCCTCGCTAACTTCTTCACTATCCTCGTCTTCTTCTTCCTCGGCTTCATCCGAGTCCATTTCATCATCATCATCATCTTCCTGCTGGTTCTTTCGTTTGACTTTCAGCCAAAGTTGATTGTCGTCCGTAAAACCGTGTGGCTCTTCTTCTTCGTCCGACACTTCTTCACTATCAGACCCTTCGGTGAGACTGTGTGACTCTTCTTCTTCGTCAGACACTTCTTCACTATCAGACCCTTGCGTGAAACCGTGTGGCTCTTCTTCGCCCGACACTTCTTCGCTCTCAGACCCTTCTTCCGAGTCATCGTCACTGTTGTAAGACTGCTTCACAGGCTTTTTCTTGTCCGGTTGTTTTTTCTGTGATGCGAGCTTGCGTTTCTCTTGCAGTTCCCGTTGTTTTTCCTCGCGCTTGCGCGCGCGCAGTTTCTGTTTTCGGCTAAGAGTTTTTGGTGTACCATTTTCTACAAAAAAAAAAAACAAATTCATCATAACTCTAACAAAACAAACAGCGTAACCATGATAAACTGGATCTTTTATCCTACTTAAATCCACTATTATACTGGATGATTAAAATGCGAGACCAGAAGACCAAACCAAAATATTTGGGAATACGGTTAGATAGGAACCTGCGGATGACCACTCGCATAAAGGAAACAAAAGGAAAAGTAGAAAAGACAATAAAAGCACTAAGAAGACTGATGCTAAATCACAGAGGTCCGGGGGAAAAGAAAAGGAGAATCCTAGGCAAGGCAGCACACACCATAATAATATACAGATGCAGACAAAATGAAAAAAAATCCAAAGACATGTTAGAAAGAATGCAGAGAATATTAGCAATAAAAACAGCAAGAGGAGACCGAACAATATCAACAGGTGATATCGGGAATCACACCGATGGACCTAATGGCAAAGAAAAGAATGAAGAGTTTCAGAAAAGAGAAAAATAATAATAATAGACGCCGAACACACTTTTTTCAAGTGTGACAGGTAGAAGAAGAAGAAAATGGAGCTGGAAGAGAAGATAGGACAAGAGATCAGAAAAGAAAACATCATTGACATAGTGCTAAGAAAGGAAGAAGACTAGCATAGCTGAATTGGTCAGAAAGGTATTAGAAGAAACTGAAAACGACGAATATAGAAAAGATCACACCGAAGCGATGAAGAAGCCGAAAGCGATAGGAGGCTAGGTGCGTAAAAGGATGAGGAGGTTTTAGTGGGTGGACCCAAGAAGGGGAGTTCCACAGAGCCCTGTATTGGAGGGTCGTGCATAAAAGCATTTCCTCCTCCATAAACAAACGAAAAAATGTTCCATTAGGTTACGGGTGTGAAGTTAGCAATAGATCCAGCAATAGATTTTAAAAATTCATATCTCGGAGAAAAGAAAAGCAATTCAAAAAAAAAAGTGAACCATTATACCATTAGGGATGATCTAAATTATTAACACAAAAAGAATGAACCCTTAATTCTAACCCTTTATATTTTTCACCCCTTTCAAAAAAGTTTGCAATCTGCCATAACTAAATAAAAATTCTTATTCTTATCACTAATAAAGTTACTTTCATAATAAAAAGTCAAAAAAACGTTACGGGCACTCCTTCAACCCAGAAAAAAATAATTTCTCCGTAAGTCGCAGAAATCCACATTTCGGGATATAAATCTCCATTTTTGACAAAGTTTGCAATCAGCCATAACTAAATAAAAATTCTTATTCTTATCACTGATAAAGGTACTTTCATAAACAAAAGTCAAAAAAACGTTACGGGCACTCCTTCAACCCAGAAAAAAATTATTTCTCGGTAAGTCGCAGAAATCCACATTTCGGGATATAAATCTCCATTTTTGACAAAGTTTGCAATCAGCCATAACTAAATAAAAATTCTTATTCTTATCACTGATAAAGGTACTTTCATAAACAAAAGTCAAAAAAACGTTACGGGCACTCCTTCAACCCAGAAAAAAATAATTTCTCCGTAAGTCGCAGAAATCCACATTTAGGGATATAAATCTCCATTTTTGACAAAGTTTGCAATCAGCCATAACTAAATAAAAATTCTTATTCTTATCACTAGTAAAGGTACTTTCATAATCAAAAGTCAAAAAAACGATTTATGTCGCGAGGTGTGGATTTCTGCGACTCACAGAGACATTTTTTGTTTGTTGAAGGAGTGCCCGTAACGTTTTTTTGACTCTTGATTATTAAAGTACTTGTATCAGTGATGAGAATAAGCATTTTTATTTATTTATGGCAGATTGCAAACTTGGAAAAAAAAAACTTTTTTGAAAGGGGTGAAAAAATATAAAGGGTTAAAATTAAGTGTTGATTCTTTTTGTGTTATTCATTTAGACCTTCCTTAATGGTATGGTTCACTTTTTTTCGAATTGCTTTTCTTTTCTCCGAGATATGAATTTTTAAAATCTATTGCTGGATCTATTGCTAACTTCACACCCGTCGTTAGGTTAGGTTAGGTTACGTTAGGTCAGGTCCCGTTAGGTTATGTTAGGTTAGGTTACGTTTGGTTAGGTTAGGTTATGTTAGGTTAGGTTACGTTTGGTTAGGTTAGGTAATGTTAGGTTACGTTGGGTTAGGTTGCGCAGTAGTCGTCACGAAGGTATAAGAAGTAGTTTTATGGGCTCATCATAATCGTCATCACTTAAGAAACTTACTGATGCCCACGTTTCATCCGTAGTAGCCTAAATAGATGGGAAGCCGTCATGAGTATATAAAACATAATATTTCGGGCACACCACGATTGCTGTAAGTTACCAGTTATTAAAAGTCATGTTATCGGAACCCAAAGTTGAAAATATGGATATAGTGTCGACCAAATTAGCTAAAACTTACAATATAAAACAGAATCCGAGTTAAATCAGTTTAATAGATAAGTATGTTCATTAAAAAAAACCTCAAGTGTGCCATGATTTTTTATTTTTTTAAATTTAAGTTGGTAACACATATTGAGGTTATGTTACTCACGGCATGTTCCTACCGATAAATTAATTTGCTGTGATAAACGACGCAGAGAAGACGTAGTTTCACCTTCCAAAATTCCTTGGGCTGTGTTAATACCATATTGACTGGTCTACCACTTCCTAGTTTACGGACAATACTACCCGTTTCATCAAATAATACAACAGATCGTGATAAGATATTTTTAAATTCACCCAATTTCGGTCCAGTTTAGTCCCATTTCGGAAATAACTTTCAACTAGAAATGTTTTTGCTGGTTGCTGTAAACCATTGTCAACACGGAATAATTGTGACTTTTAGAACGATTTGACGTTTTGTATGTCAATTCCTAACGTGTGTGCCAACTTAAATTTTTTTAAATAAAAAATCATGGCATGCTTGCGGTTTTTTTTTAATAAACATACGCTACTAAGGGCCGCTTTTACAATAGTCGGTTAAATTAAGGTTAACACTATCTCCGGATTAAATGCGAAAATACGCTTTTACAATGCCTAGTTAAAGCAAGGTTAGGGTTAAGAAGCAGATAACTCGCAGTTATCTTATCCGGAGCTTGAAGCAGCAGATAAATCTCGGGCAATGCGCACAGCAAGCACACGCACCATACCGGCATTATAGCAATCTGCAATCGGTATTAGATACAGGGGCCGTTAGAGGGCGACAAACTAGTTTCTAAAAAACATGCATTCTGGCATATTTCTAGGTGAAATATTGAAAAGAAGCTCGAGGGGGTCAAGGGTCGCATCAACACAACTTTCTAACCTTTCCGCAAGCAAAACGAAAAAGGCTAATTCTATAAACTGTGCAAACGCATGTATCCACAATGCTGCCAACGTTGGCGTTTCGGGAGAAAATCTATCTAAGCGTTTGTAAAAGGCAGCGTGCGTTAACTGAGAGATAAACGATGGGATTAGTTAAAGAGGGTATAAGTTAACCATCACTTATCCGACGATTGTAAAAGCGGCCCTAAGAAGTGTATTTAAGCAAAACAAAAGGTAACACTGGACGTCACATATGCAAAGATGCAAAATCAATTTCCTAATAATGTTAGAGCGATGACACTAAACAGAATTAATCCTAATTCTAACAGAACAGTGATATTGTTTACTATCAAACTCCTCTGGAAATTTGCACTAGAGGGTGGTACGTTATACTAAAAAAATGATTGCCCTTTGTCTAAAACTAGCCTGTATCACCCTGATCATGAAAACCTTAGCCAACCATTTTATAAAACAGGGAAACATGAAGAATTGTAGTAGCATTTGCATATTTACCTGTAAGTTCCTTCGAAAAAATGGGGTCTTTCTGCTTTTTTGCTTTCCTGCCTGGCCCTTTCTTCACCAAGACCCCGTCATTATACTTGGCTTTTCTGCCCATGTTCCTATACAACAATTAACAAGGTAAAACAACACAACTGCACGTGGATTTCCGCAGTTCAAACTTTTAGGTTAGAAATGCGGTGCAATGTTGCCAACACTTCATTTGCAGAAATACTTTGTGAAATTCGAATGCTTAATCCACACGTATGTGTAAACGTAAAATATAACAAATTAATTATTCATGTAACAAATTAATTTAAATACTTCACGTTCACTGTTGCCAATGATAGATTTAGTTAAGCATGTATCTGAAGTTAAACTATTATTTCCATAATTAAACTGGCGAAAAACTCACTTGTTGCAGATGCATTAAATAAATGTAATAAAGACGAAATATTGCCTGAATATATTAATATTCAACCTGTTCGTGACTCTGCAACATTAAGGCTCACTTGCACCGCAGGTACTTAATCCTGGTTAAAAAGTTAATCACGATTAAACGTCTGATTAAGTCAAAATTCGAGAATATAAAAGTGTTATAAATTTGTAAGATATCCCAAATATCTCTCTTTGATCAATATGTTATTGTGTAAACAATTTGCGAATGAAATTAAGTGTTTTAAAGAAGTAGAAACCGGTACTAACCACTGGTTAAAGTTAATCGACTGTGGTGCAAGTGGGCATAAGTCTTACTAATACCCACTTGCACCGCAGCCACTTAATCATGATTAAAAAGTTAATCAACGGTTAGCGGAGAATTGGCTTGCACCGCAACTTAATCATGATTAAAGTCCCCAAGAAACGTCAAATATTTAATCAGCCGATTTTGGCCGATTAACTCAAAAACTGATAACTTCACGCGTAATATAGTCGTGAAGTTATTTACATTTGGCAGACGATTTTGAAATTAAAAACCTTTGTTTTGTATTTGTTATTAAAAACGATGGATTTGGGAATAGTTGAGCAGATTGATGAAATCGATGGCTTAGACGTTAATGATTTTATTCATTTTGGTTTGTTTACCTCGTCCAATAATAAGAAATAATAATAATAGTATAAGTTAGTTAGCATTTAGTATTCATATTTACCGCGCATTTGTTTCCTGTGTTCTCAATAGAACAGCGTAAAACAACCAAAAAAGAACTTAAAATCCCTAGAAAAACGTGTGCTCTCTATAATAATACTCCGTGGTCGATAGATGCTTAATCAGCCGACGGTGCAACAGAAATAATCTGATTAAAGTTAATCATGATTAAAATTTAATCATGATTAAGTTCTGCGGTGCAAGTGGGCATAAGACTACAAACAAATAACTTATTGAAACAACTACTTCCCTAGCTAGTGCCACGCCGGATATTGAGTGATACAAAAAATTAGCACTACTAGTGAAATAACATTGGTTTAAGATAATTAATTCTACATATTGAACTTGAAATTTATTCTAAAATTAAATTTGAAAACTTTAAACTGTAAATTCTTGAATATATTGACGGCGTTTACTTATGCCCACTTGCACCGCAGCTACTTAATCATGATTAAAAATTTAATCAATGGTTAGCGGAGAATTGGCTTGCACCGCAACTTAATCATGATTAAAGTCCCCAAGAAACGTCAAATATTTAATCAGCCGATTTTGGCCGATTAACTCGAAAACTGATAACTTCACGACGAATATAGTCGTGAAGTTATTTACATTTGGCAGACGATTTTGAAATTAAAAACCTTTGTTTTGTATTTGTTATTAAAAACGATGGATTTGGGAATAGTTGAGCAGATTGATGAAATCGATGGTTTGGACGTTAATGATTTTATTAATTTTGGTTTGTTTACCTCGTCCAATAATAAGAAATAATAATAATAGTATAAGTTAGTTAGCATTTAGTATTCATATTTACCGCGCATTTGTTTCCTGTGTTCTCAATAGAACAACGTAAAACAACCAAAAAAGAACTTAAAATCCCTAGAAAAACGTGTGCTCTCTATAATAATACTCCGTGGTCGATAGATGCTTAATCAGCCGACGGTGCAACAGAAATACTCTGATTAAAGTTAATCATGATTAAAATTTAATCATGATTAAGTTCTGCGGTGCAAGTGGGCATTAGTGCTGCATCTTACACTTAAAACTTTGTTAAATATACAAATATATCAAATATACGGTAGTAAAACAAAGTTTTAAGCAGTGACGGTTCGCGGGGTTTTTTCTGGTACGGCCAGGGAACAAGAAGTGGTAATACAGGTAGATGCGGTCACGCATACCTATCTGTATGTTCCTCGGCCGTACCATAAAAAACCCCGCGAACCGTCACTGGTGTTTAAGTATTTTATTTCAAAATTAAACTGTAAATGTTATTACTAAAATGAAAGAGCTTAATAGAAAAACATTTTGACAAGAACTCACAGTGCTATATTGTTTCGATTTTCGTGTTTCAACATCAGAATAGTTGTAAACCGAAACACAAAACACAAAATAGAACAGAAACCAAGTAGCGAGGTATATTTTAGATTTAGATAGTGTATCGTTAACATTTCCAAAACACTTTCATATATACAACAAAATTCCACAATTAATAAAAGATATCAACAATATAGATGGATTTAAATTAAATCTTAGGGCGTATCTTTCAAAAAAGCCGTCCTACACATTAAGCGAATTTTTAACAGACATTTGAAATCCACGTATAAAAATTTTATATTGTATGCGTACTTAAATATTTTACATTTTATATTATAACTATATTTATTATTTTACCAACATTGACTTGTGAACAACTTTCTATAAGTTCTTAACATAAATAAAAATTACATTACATTACATTACTTTCTATTTTCGGTTCCCAATTGATCGTTACAGCCATATACGGTCGCAAAGACGCCTTATTATTGTTTGTTGTCATCGCACGCGGCTAATTTCACATTCCTGGAATGTCATACGTTATCTGTCAAGTTTTGTTAGTCTGATAAGAACATCCTGGTAATTCCTAAGTAAAAAATAACATGATTTAAGAGAATTGCGAACGTTCGATCCGAGGTCCAGCAGGCAAATTCCAGGTGAACGGTCCCGAAAAAATTTCCACCATTCCAAACACCTGCTGTTCACCCTTGGTCTGAGACGATGGCCGAGAGCATACAAAACGATGAGGAGCCCGCAGACCCGTACGAGGTGCCAGTTCTGGCCCTGCGCACCAAGACGACCTGCAAAATTTCTTCGCTCTTAAATCCAGTAAAGGTCATTCCCACCGAAAGTGGAATTCCGCGGTAATTTTTGCCGTGCGGTGCGCACCGATGTGTTTACTGTTGTCGTTATTTGCAGAGATTGGCACGGGTTGGCTGACCTAATTGGAATCGGGGGCGAAGACATGCCTCATCTGCAATCGAATCCCGACCCCACGATGAAGCTCTTACAGATGTGGAGCGAACAGAAGAAAGATTCCGGCACCATTAGTAATCTCATTAAACTTTTGGAGACGATAGATAGGTTCGATGTAATAGACGATGTTATGGATTTAATAGGTATGTATGAGATAATTAAGAGTGTAATAATCAATTTGAAGATGGCTTGCGGCTGAAACTATTTGGAATCAATAATTTAATAAGTGAAACAAATCAAGTGATTTTTCTTAAATTTAATTGTTTTTTTGATTTTTTGTTTGTTTTTTTTTTGTTTTTTGGCATAAGTTTGACCATTCAGCCACTAACGATGACTTTGATTTTTAAATATAATATTCAGTTTAATGATTATTGATTCGAATTAATAATGGAACTTATAATGCAATTTACAACTTGAAATAGAAAGTTTTCATAGCATCAATTAATGTTTAAACCTGTTGCTGGTGGCAACCGCAACCTCTCCCATTCTACTGCCATTATGCATTCATTAGTCAACACAACACGGAATGTTTCATTTTCCACTAATCTCTTAAAACTTTCATATTCTTTACAATAACTACCTGTTTCATACATTTTTACGCCCATGTTTAAAAGCGTTTATTATGTAACATATGTGAGATATTAATTGACATTCTAAAATTTCAATGTCGTTGTGGAAACCACCAAACTATTATTGTGAAAGGTTTCCAAAGCCATTATATGTGTAAATGAACTCGTTGCGACTTACAAAAAATTAGAACTTGTATACAGGGTGTTTCAGAGCTCTGAGAACGGTCAATCACGTGCTTATTTTTCAAAATTTCGAAAAATGTTTTATACAAAAGTTGTGTATAATAGTGAGCTGCACGCCATAAAAATATTTAAATTTATATAGGGCGTCTCATAACAAAGTTACAGACCAAACTTATGTTTTTTTAAATGGAACACCCTGTATTTTTTGTCATTTTTTAATTATATGGAGCAAATAATGGTGAGTTACTTCAATACTCCCTATACCTATTGTTTGCCGTTTTCGAAATATTTGAAGATTTGTTGAAATGCATGGTCTGGGTGAAGAGGTTAAACATCGAGAATTATTATTTTCAGATTTAGATATTAAGCTGTATAATGAGAAACCTGCCTGCAAAGAGGTCGTGAAACTGAACGCGGACAGCGATCAGAACGTTTTAACAGTGGACGATATAAACAGGATCAACCAGGGCCTTGATCCGCAGAAGTACGACGCCTTCCTGCTGTTCGCCGAGGAGGACATCCACTTCGCGACCGAGCTGATCGAGATGCTGGAGAAGCAGCGCAACTTGAAGCTCTGCGTGAAGGACAGGGACCTGGTCGGCGGCGCCTTCGAGCACGAGGCCATAATCAGATTGATCGCGGAGAGGTGCAATCGGCTGGTCATGGTTATATCGCCGGCGTTCTTCGCCAGCGCCGCCAACAAGTTTTACACCAGTTTCGCCGCCGCAATAGGAATCGGTGAGTGTGTATAATCTCTTATTATTTAATGGAAACGTTTTACTTTGAAAACTAGAAGTTTGATAATAACCGACACTTTATCGAGATTATAGTCACTGTAAATTAACAAAGAAAGTGTTTTAAATTTATACAGTGAGATCAGAAAGTCGAGAATAGTTGGCAGCACATTTTCTGAAAATCAAATTCAAGTAAAATTATATTGGCTGGATGGGACGCGAGGAACTAATTTCGGATTAATTCTTTTCACGAACCCGAGATACTGATTCGGAAGCCGTTCGTTCGGTGATGATAAATACGATGTGTTTTTTGTAAAACAAATAATCAACTTTTATTTACACTATTTTACAACATTACAATTTTACGATTAGAATGATCAATTGAGGATGATTCTAATCGTAAAATTGTAATGTTGTAAAATAGTGTAAATAAAAGTTGATTATTTGTTTTACAAAAAACACGTCGTATTTATCATCACCGAACGAACGGCTTCCGAATCAGTATCTCGGGTTCGTGAAAAGAATTAATCCGAAATTAGTTCCTCGCGTCCCATCCATTGGCTGCCTGAAAATCTCTAATGCAGTACAGTGTACATTTTGTTAATTTTGACATCTTGTGATTTTTTAAGGTTACTTGCTTTAAAAATAATTTTGTGTGTTTTTATCCGCCAATTATGCTTATTTTAAACATTAGCAGTTATTCATCACAGTTAATAATACATTTAAGATTCATAGTCTAGCCGTTTTATTTAAATTTCAGGATTTTCCATGCCAAAATTCCGATTCTTAGTGACACCACTGAATTTCTCTTAGGTTATGTTTTAAGGGCTGCCAACTATTTTCGACACGGTATTTCAAGATGTATCACGATGTTAACGCCTCCTTTATCAATCAGTTAAATAATGGTTATCGATTTTATGGATTAAGCTGAAGCCTTATTGATAAATATCCTGATTTAGCAGTGAATATACTTTGTCAAAATAAACCCCCAAAGTTTTTAAAAGTAAAGTATGTTCATTCAAAAAAAACCTCAAGTGTGTCATGATTTTTTATTTTTAAAAATTTAAGTTGGTAACACAAATTGAGGTTATGTTACTTGTGACATGTTTCTACTGATAAATTAATTTACTGTGATAAACGACACAGAGAAGACGTAGGTTCACCTTCCAAAATTCCTCGGGCTGTGTTAATAGCATCCTAAGCACGTTTGATTGGTCCACCACTTCCTGGTTTACGGAGAATACTTCCCGTTTCATGAAATAATACAACAGATCGTGATAAGGTATTTTTAAATTCATCATAAATAATGAGAACGTTAGGAAATTCTTCCTGAAACTCTGCCATAGGTGCGTTGAACGAATACACCCAATTTCCTAGTCTCATTTCGGAAATAACTTTCAACTAGAAACGTTTTTGCTGGTTGCTGTAAACCATTGTGACCACGGAATAACTATGACTTTTAGAACGATCTGACTGACGTTTTGTATGTCAATTCCTAAAGCGGCCCTTACACGTTCATTAATACTGACATTACTTTATCAGAATGACATTAACAATGATCGTGTAACGTCGACAAAGTTGGAATGACGGGGGGCGAATGATGTGAATCCGGATTTTCTGATCTCGGCACATCATTTACTGTCATTACTGGTAATGTCATTATTAATGACTGTGTAAGGGCCGCATAACATGTGTGCCAACTTATATTTTTTTAAATAAAAAATCATGGCACACTTGAGGTTTTTTTTAAATGAACATTCGATACCTTATCTTAGTAGTCTTGATTCAAAGCTTAATATTCGGCATTTTGTGAAAAATTCGTTATTTTTAATTAAGAATTCTAAAAAGTATAAACAGCCATAATCAACGTACTCTTTGGTCTTATTACAGCTGAAAGAAGGCGTAAACTAGTCCCTTGTATTTACACGCACTGTGAAATTCCCGTGACGCTAAATTATTATTACAAGTTGGATTACACTCGCAACAGCAAGTTCTGCAATTTTTGGGATACACTGTACAATGCAATACGCACTCCTGAACAAGAACCGCCCAAGAAGTCGAACCTAAACAGGTAATTTCAGTTGTTTTTTTTTTAACATTGGGCGCGTTCGTCAGACTAAACAGTTGGGTGTTTACTGCCAACCGTTGGGGTATTTTCTGATGAACGCTGGACGCACTGTTGATCGTGAACAAGTTCGTCCAGCGGTCGCCATTTTAACAATTGTACAAATTAGACTGATTGGTGTTGGAAACAAGTTGCAGCTGAAATGGAAGTTACAAAAGCAGCGTTCATCAAATACCAACATTCGGCGTAAATAAAAATAAACATGTTGGCAGTTGAAAATTCTGACGAACGCGCCCATTGATATCATCTTCATTTAATGCAATGATGAACATAGTGTTACCTTTTCCTAATGTACGTAATAATCCATCACAATTTTTTTTTACGTGAGCAGGCTAAGTTTGGGTGATATTTTTTTTGCCTCTTATGAAAAATAACTGGAATAAAACAAATGCAATATGCAGTTACAATTTTTGACATTTAGCACTGTCAAAATGTTTGACTAAAAATATAAGTGGAACTCGATTATAAAAAATTCCGCAAAACTGTCAACACGCTTTTTCAAATCATATTTTTAGTGTTTACACTTCACCCTTTCACGCCAACTTTTGTATAATTAAAACTAATAGCTATTTTTAGTACAAGTGAGCAAGGTGCATCATTTAATCACTATAGTCTGTCCACAGTACACATAGAGTTGTAAAAACGCCCACAATCGCCATTTGTTCTGAGCAAAAGTCTGATTTACACTATGTAAATTTATTTAAACAGAGCTAGTGGCGCCACCTGTTAGGAACCGTCCAAACTGTAAAAGTTCAGTTTTTGTCTTGGTCGTGATCTGCATGTTGCTTAGTATATTGTTTCGTAGAACATTTTTAGGAGGCTGAAATTTATTTGCCGATTGATGTTCCCTGAGTATGTTATAAACGCGGGCCACACAAACACCTACAAATAAATTAATATAGCCCATGGAACCAGTACGTTTAGAAATTAAGAACGTACCTCCTGCATTTGCGGTGAATACCACATTTTCAACTTTGGTGCGTTCAGGATAATTTTCCTGACACACCTTAAAAATGTTAAGTATAGATTCCTTGGTGGACACTGAAAAATGTTTCGCACGGCGTCGTTTTGATGGAGATAGAGCCATTATAATGAAACAAGCAGAAAGGTACTCGATCGCAAACAGACGCTAACAGCTAAAGCTGGGCCCACACGATGCTACGAACACCTTCCAACGTTGGACGCTGGATGGTTGGGCGCATCATGTGGGAGATCTACGAACTACGAGTGGCCAGCTTCCAGCGTCAAACGTTCGTGTTGGAAGGTGTTCGGCCGGCTGTCGGTCTTTTAGTCTGCTTCAAAGGATTTTCTCTGTCATTGGTTGGCATACTTGGTGGCATTGGATACATTCCCACACGACATGCACAAACATTTGTACGAATGACAACCGTGTATCATAAGTAACGGTCTTTTTAATATCTATTTTACATGCTTATAAATATAAATAATAGGTAAGTACATCAGCTTTTTATTATGTTGTTATTTTAAATAACCATTTTCTATAAGGCAGTAAGCCTTTTTTGTGTGAACCTACTTCAAACAAACGTTGGAACCAACTGCATTTGGATCCAACGTTTGTCTATCGTGTGGGAGCGCATGTGTCAAGACGTTCGTCCAACGTTTGACTCGTCACTTGGAAGCAAACATTTGGGGCAAACGTTCGTAGCATCGTATGGGCCCGGCTTAACACAATACAATGAGGCAATCAGCTGACGATCGCGTCAACCATTTGCATTCGTACTGCGTGATTTGGACGTGCGGATTTCCCGCAATTTTTCGAATCGGCCAGTAAGAATGATGCGTTGGCGATTGTGGGCGTTTTTACAACTCTATGTGTACCGTGGACAGACTATAGTCTGAAAGTTGAACGCTAAGCCGCGCAGCGGCGAGGACCCCAATTTGACGAGTCATTAAGACACTTTACTCACTTGTGCTAAACCTAGTTTTTTTCCATTTTCGACTTCCATCCAAAAATATAATTCTTATAATATTTACATAACATCACTCGAACGATTTGCTCCACTCACCTACGGCTCGTTCTGCAAACATCATTCTCGTGATGACAGAAAACATATTGGGTTTGTTTATTCGGTTACCTATCTCGATTCATTTTCATATCCTCTGATCACATTTTATTCTCGTCGCAGTCGGGGTGTTTTTTGTCGCTATATTGGCATGTTGTATTTTTATAGTAATGATCGAAGCATGTTGTTAACCTGTAATTTCAAAACATGTAATAATTGTCAAACAATATTTTTACGTGTGAATGAGGGACATTATAACATTGCACTACACGTAACCTAAAAAATGCAATGACATAACCAAATTCTTGGTAACTTTTTACTACCAACAAAAATGTCTGTGGCCGAGAACTTAGAACATATACTCATGGAACAGGAATACAAAGCATAGAATTGTGTCCAAGAAGTGAGATGCAGATGTCTCATTCTATTTTTTTTGCTCGAAATGTTCACGCGCGGCCGACGCATTCATAGGTTATTATGTCTGTGTGCGTGTGTGTGTGTGTTGCGCGTGCATTTGAGTGTGTGTGATAAGAATTGAGTTGGTAGCATTGTCACACACTATCTGCATCCCACTCTTTCAACACAGGAAGTTCTCTCTCACACTCATGGGGATTTTGCGAGATTGGGGACATGCGCATAGCGAACAAAAGAAATATCTATCCTTGTCGCACAGATGTTGGTCACAGTTTCGGTACACATAAGTTATTAAAAATACAACTTCAGACATGTATGTCAACTGCAGGTGTTGTTAGCACCATCTACGTGTGAGACTCGGAACTTAGTTGCGCACCTGGTGTTACTGTATATGTATGTAAATAAAAAAATAATTTTTCAACTTACATAGAGTCTTCGATTCCGGGACTATATAATAAACCTGCCTGATTAGCAACCTCGGCAGAGTCTGTTAGTTGCCGTCAGCGAAGCATTTTTCCTCTCGAGTGTTACGTACTGCTCAGAGTTCGGAAGTGTTAATCCTCCATGTGTCCACTCGGGCAGCGGCATTTTTACCGCAATTGTAACATCTATGTAAATAATTCATCCTTGGAAAGATCTTCATAAATAAGGTTTATTGCTTCTAAAGTAAAGTATGTTCATTTAAAAAAAACCTCAAGTGTGCCATGATTTTTTATTTTTACAAATTTAAGTTGGTAACACATATTGAGGTTATTTCGCGTAAAAATATCGTTATATATAAAAATAATCAAAAAAATGCCGTTTATACCATCCAATCGGAGAAAGTCACGTGCTGCCGGCAACAACTGTCTTTGGTGCATCCGAATGTTAAATGTAAACATTTTTATTGAAAAATACAAAGTTAACAACCTTAGGCCTTATTTTTTAACTACACCAAAAATGTAAAGAATAATGGTATTGGTTTGTAATGTTCATTAAAAAAAAATCTCAAGTGTGCCATGATTTTTTATTTTTACAAATTTAAGTTGGTGACACATATTGAGGTTATGTTACTTGCGGCGTGTTCCTACCGATAAATTAATTTGCTGTGATAAACGACGCAGAGAAGACGTAGGTTCACCTTCCAAAATTCCTTGGGCTGTGTTAATGGCATCCTAAGTACGTTTGATTGGTCTACCAATTCCTGGTTTACGGAGAATACTACCCGTTTCATGAAATAATACAACAGATCGTGATAAGGTATTTTTAAATTCATCATAAATATTGAGAATGTTAGGAAATTCTTCCTGAAACTCTGCTAAAGGTGCGTCCAATTTCCGTCCACTTTAGTCTCATTTCGGAAATAACTTTCAACTAGAAACGTTTTTGCTGGTTGCTGTAAACCATTGTGACCACGGAATAATTGTGACTTTTACAACGATCTGACGTTTTCCTTGTCAATTCCGAACATGTATGCCAACTTAAATTAAAAAAAAAATAAAAATCATGGCACACTTGAGTTTTTTTTTTTGAACATACGATATTATCCGGTAAGGCAGTGCAGTCATGTTTGTACTTAATTACTAGAACCATGAATTTCCACCTTGTTCACACTTTCCACGGAGCGGTTTTATCTGTAGCTGTTCGACGAGTATATTCGTCACGAACAAATCAGCAATATTTTGTGTTATGTCGAGTAAGTGCTTTTCTTCGCCAAAAATAGAAAAAAAAGAAGAAACGGCAATATTGTTATGTCGAGTACGTACTCGTTATAACACAAAATATTGCCATTTTTCATGACGAGTATACTCGTCAAACACAGCTAACTGATTCAATTTCAAAATTCTTCATGGTTCAAAGAGCATCTTGTTCATGTTCTGCAAAAGATTCTTCAAATTCAGCAGTATTTTCTTTTCCTTTCCACGGTTCACACTTTTTTACAATACGGACATTTAACCAGGACATCGATTACTTTCCCAGTATATTTGCCGATTAGTGAAACTGCACCGTAAAGAGACGTAAATCCGGGTTTATGCCACGTTCCATCTTCGAATACCACCTAATCAGTAACGGCAAAATCTTCTACATCCTTGAGTAAGTACTAGAGATGGGTAACTCTATTCAAAGAGTCGACTGTCAAGTGAGTTCTGTTTTTTTTTGCTCTTCAACATTTTAAGAGAAAGAGAGTCGCCTCATGGTCCAGTGACTTCTGTTTTTTTTTTGCTTTTCAACATTTTAAGGGAAAGAGAGTCGACTCTTTTAGGAATAAGTCGACTCTTTGTAAATAAACAAGGTTAACAGCGGTGTAATGTGTAAGTCAGGTCCTTTTTTTTCTTGATTCATTTGTCAGCCGATTCACAAAAAAGAGTCATTTTGCCCATCTCGAGTAAGTGCTAACGTCAAAAATGGCGGCATATTCATCAAACCTCAAAATTTTTCACACTGTTAAACCAGCACCTAATGAACGCATTGCAAATATAAATCCATCATTCACTTCATACTCGGGGAGTTTTTTTTTTTAACAAAAGTTTGCCACTTTTACCAAATTTACCCACCTCTCAACAAGGGGTTCGCTATCACTGCCCTAGACCCTTCAGCTAGCAAATGCCTTCATTATCCCCTACCATATAATAACATTCAAGATTTAGCGAGAAAAATTGCTCTTCATTGTGAAACCGATTTTGGTGAAATATTCTCAATCAATTAGTAACTTGGTATTTTGTATATTTATTTTATACAAATTCACTTGTTTTTATCAAGTTTAGTTCATTCTAAAAATTGACACCATCATATTGATCATATCCGACTTTTATGTCCGGTTTTATAATGTCTGGTTAAGGTGTGAACTGCCGGTAGACCCGAACGCACTTATGAAAAAATTCGCCTTTTGGTAGGGCGCGTTCGGGTCCATCGACAGTTCAAACCGTAACCAGACATATAATTCAAGGTTTTGGATTACTAAACGTATTATTTATTTCGTTAAATATTCTAGATCGGTTTCACATCAAATACGTTCCAATATTAAAATTAACAATGTGCGCCCGGCGATCCGGCAAAACGGCTACTCCTCCCTGAAACCGAAAAAGGAGGGCGTCTCTTTCAGCAGCATGGTCAACCTGTCCAAAACCAAGGACCAGCCGCAGCTGAACTCCAGCACGAGCCTGAACGCCGTCCCCCTGGAAGAGAAGAAGGCGAAGCCGAAGACCAACTGGATCAGGAAAATCCTCCACGTCAGCAGGAGCAACAGCAAGGGCGACAGCCTGAAGGAGAAATCGGCGAAAACCAAAAAGAACTTCTGGCAGAGGCACAGCAAGCAGAAGGTGGCGGTCGCCAACTGATTATGCACACCGGATGCGTATTTACAGAGATATTTTTTTATGGAATCCACCTGAAGCGCCTTCACAATTTTATACACACATACCATAATTTTTGGACAACAAACTGTTGATTGGATTATAACTAGAGTGATAATTATTGAAATAGTTAATGGGTTCCGATGGGACTCTGTTAAGTTATCTGTACAGTATGTTTTATTTATTATTTTGGAAATCGTGGGAATTTTTTTCCTCATATATGTAAGGCCAACATGATATAATAAATAAAGTGCAATTATTTTCATTTATCGTTTTTGTACTATTAACCCCTACGTGAATTACATGTATAGGCCTAAGGCAGTAGCGGCTTGTGAAAATTCAGAGGTGAGACTACAGGAAAAAATGTGTTTCCTCTACAGGGTGTAGTGGAACAAAACGGAACATGGGATTTTCAATGTTAATTCCTTTATACTGGAATATTATCTTCCCTGATCATTTTAGAAGAAACATGTAAATAAATGTTTTGTAGAGTAAAAATTCCTGCATGCAGTCATGCTATTATTTATTTTTTAGCATTCTTAAAAACCCTAAAAAATTATCATTTTCATGAAAGTACTGGTTGCCATGAAATTAAACAAAAACGGTGCGCTGTTGATTTGTTGGCTTCTGTCAAATTTATTGAATATTTCATAAGTTTTTTCATTAAAAATGTGTTCTATTCAAGAAAAAGTGCAAATGGTGAAGTGGTGCTATGCTGGTAGCAGTTTTCGTGAAGTGGGGGATATGTTTGCGGTCAACTATCCCGACCCTCCAATGCAACAATCCAAAGGTTGATTCATAAATTTGAAACGACTGGCTCAATATTACAGAATTCTAAGAGGACATCAATTGCAGAGCAGAATAGTTTACCAATAAATGAGAAGGATGGCGAGCTTATGGACTTGGGTTCTGTAGTAGAAGATCCAAACATAAGCTTAAGACAAATTGCTGACAAGTGTGCAATTCACTGTATGACTGCCCAGAGGTATTTAAAGAAGCATCATTTTCACTCGTACAAATACCAGTGCCACCAAGAAATATTACGTGATGACCCGCACTTCACGAAAACTGCTACTAGCATAGCACCACTGCACAATTTGAACTTTTTCTTGAATACAATACATTTTTAATGAAAAAACTTGTAAACAGTTATGAAGTGTTTAATGCCTTTGACAGAAGCCAACAAATCAACAGCGCACCGTTTTTGTTTAATTTCATGGCAACCATTACTTTCGTGAAAATTTTTATTTTATCATTTTTTAGAGTTTTTATAAACGCTAAAAAATAAATAATAGCATGACTGCATGCAGGAATTTTTACTCTACAAAACATTTATTTACATGTTTCTTCTAAAATGATCAGGGAAGATAATATGCCAGTATAAAGAAATTAACATTGAAAATCCTATGTTCCGTTTTGTTCCACTACACCCTGTATAGTAAATAGTGCAGCATGAGCAGTCTTTCTTTTTGCCTCGTCTTCGAAGGTTCTAGAGCTGCCACTGGCGTAAGGGTAGAGATTCTACAATAGGGTGCCGGATAGGTAGGTAACGGCTCGTGAGGTGCCTCATGATGCAGCCGAGGTTGCAGAGGTGGTGATACAAGGTGTGTTCGGCTATTCGGAGTGGTGTTGGAGCAGAGTTGGAGCAAAGTGTGATCACGTGAATTCCTAACAATTGCTTAAATGGAGCGACAGGCAATTAATTTTTTAATGATGGTTCATCGGATGATGAATTCGAATCAACTATTGAAAAGGTGGATAATTTTTTAGTGTACACTGTCCCTATGATGGACGACAAACAGTTCCAAATGCATTTTCGTTTAATTCCAAGACCTTTTAGCAAAATTGCATAAAGTGTACTCAAATACGGCCGAGGTAGCAGATGTGGTCACGCCGTCAGCTGCCCCTGCAACCGACCCTACCTATCTGTATTGCTACCTTGGCCGTACCATGAGTCACCCCGCGAACCGTCACTGTTTGGATCATTCATCATTGGTTATAAAATCACATTTTATTACACTATTATAAAATTGGCATTTGGAATAGTGTGGGTGTTGCTAGGAACAGTGGAAGCGTAACGATGAATAAGGCAGTAATGTTTTTCCAACAGGGACATGGCCAAATCATTTAAAAAAAAGTGACATCTTCGACTTAAATGTCGTGCGTTTTTTCACCCCATGGGGTAAAACATTCATAGTATTACTGGAGAATCATCGCAAATGTTGCAACATGCAGAAGGAACTGCAGGTGTAATAAATAGCTAAATTATTATTATTACCTTACCACAGCTTGCGGCGATATCAAATGTGGTTACAGAGAAACGGTAATGATCGCATATTATATAATAAGTTTAGCGTGTATTTTTTGCAGGCACAACATTACTGAATAGAAAATAGACTGTTTTCTTGCAATTTCCTAGATCATTGGTTTCTTTTCAGGTGTTTTAAAAAACATTAAATATTGGTATTTTTGAATGATTTCTTAGCTTTTTCTGATGATGGCTGAGGATTCTCTGAACTGATGTGTATGAAGAACATTGGCCTAGATCAGGGGTTCTCAAAATTTTAAAGCTTTGTACCATATAAATAAGAATCAACAATATATGTACCACCAGAGACAAATTTATGAAGAGTTTTGATAAACGGAAGAGGATCAAAAATAAAGGTTTTCAGGTGTAAAGACTGAAAAGTCTTGCAATTCGAACCATTCCTTATGTTAAACTGATTGGAGGATGCGATGGAACCACCCTTATGACCTTAACATCTTATCTGACAATTGAACGAAAAAAACCAAAAACAAGAATTTCCCAGTTATAAAATCAATTCAACCAGTTGAACTGAAAACAATAGTTTCTCGGGTGAAAATTCAGAAAAGCAAAGGAATATATAGGAATTTTTGTAAAATAATGAAGCAGAATTCATATTGAGTAAATCCAGAAAGTTTGGACTTGTTGGCAATTATTTTTCCAATTTTTTAATCAGTTGGTGCATTGCGCGACTTTATAAATGACTTCTGCTCGATTAAAATGTTGTGGTATGTTGATTTTGCTCTTCTTTATAATTGGACAATTTGTAAAACTCTGATTTGTGATCAATTAATTAAAGAGTAAGCCCATCCACCGCCCTTCGCCACAACTTTAACTCAAGCTTATTTATATCCAGGTTAAACAAAATTTAATTCTTCATTTAACTACCAAAAATAATATTTGCAGGATATAAACACCATTAAGGTGACATCTAGAATCTAAAACGTTGCACTAATTTTTGTAATGGAGTGGACACAGACAATTATAGAGAAAAACAGTCAACAAGCAACAATTGTATCAATTTTCAAAAAAGTGGATTTTTCAGACTTTGAACGGTCGTAGCGGCTAAATGAAAACTCCAAATGGAACGCGATTTTCAAATCTGTGCTCCTTGTATGTTAATCAGTCAGATTCAATTCAAATTGGTGATTTTTAATTTTTGACGAAAACTTGAAAATGTACATAAGTTACAGCCCTTGGAAATTTTGCTCAAAAAATGCAACTTTTTAAACAATTATCGTGGACCGTTAAAGTATACCTTCTTTTCCATCACAGAAACGAGAGAAATTGATTGGCGCTAAAAAATTTCAGCTATCTTCAATAGCAAAAAAATTAGCCAGTCACCGTGAACACGTTAGAAAATTTTCAAAAAAATTCGATTTTTCAGACTTTGAACGGCGGTAGCTGCTAAACGAAAACTCCAAATTGAACGCGGTTTTCAAATCTGTGCTTCTTGTGTGTAAATTGGTCGGATCGAATTAAAATCGGCGATTTAAAATTTTTGACGAAAACCTGAAAAACTACCCAAGGGTCCCCCCTTCTTACTTTTGCTCAAAAATTGGCTTTGAAATAATTTCCTGCAGAAACCACTGGTTCGATTCGGGGTTTCTACACATCACTGGAAAGATCACTTCAAGACGCCTCGGAAAATGTACTTTCGCAAGAACAAATGTCAATTTTAAATCCGTGACGCGTCAGCAAAGAAAATTCGAAAATGGAAAAAATCGAAAAAGTCAACTTCTTTGATAATCGTCGTAGATCCTTATGTAATACCTTTTTCTTCATCAGAAGAACGATTTAAATCGATTGGCGTTGAATAATTTCAGCTAGAAAAAAATGCAAAAAAGTTAGCATGTCACCATGAACTTTAAGGAATATTTTGAGAAAAGTCGATTTTTGCAAACTTTGAACGGCTGTAGCGGCCGAACGAAGACTCCAATTTGAACGCGGTTTTAAATTCGGTGGTCCTTGAGCGCATATGAATCGGATTAGACCTAAATTGGCGATTTTTTATTTTTGACGAAAACCTGAAAAACTACCCAAGGGTCCCCCCTTCTTACTTTTGCTCAAAAATTGGCTTTGAAATAATTTCCTGCAGAAACCACTGGTTCGATTCGGGGTTTCTACACATCACTGGAAAGATCACTTCAAGACGGATCGGAAAATGTACTTTCGCAAGAACAAATGTCAATTTTAAGTCCGTGACGCGTCAGCAAAAAAAATTAGAAAATGGAAAAAATCGAAAAAGTCAACTTCTTTGATAATCGTCGTAGATCCTTATGTAATACCTTTTTCTTCAACAGAAGAACGAGATAAATCAATTGGCGTTAAGAAATTTCTTCTGGGAAAAAATGCAAAAAAAATGGCAAGTCACCATAAACATATTAGAAAATTTAAAAAAAAATCGATTTTTCAGACTTTGATCGGCCGTAGCGGCTAAACGAAAACTCCAAATTGAATTAGTCGGAATCAATTAAAATTGGTGATTTTTAATTTTTGACGAAAACTTGAAAATGTACACAATGTTACAGCCCTTGGAACTTTTGCTCAAAAAAATGCAACTTTTTTAATAATTATTGTAGACCATTGAAGTATACCTTCTTTTTCATCATAAAAGCGAGAGAAGTTGATTGGCGTTAAAAAAATTCAGCTATCTTCAATAGCAAAAAAAATAGCCAGCCACCATGAACACATTTTTTCTGTGCTCCTTGTGTGTAAATTGGTCGGATCCTCTTAAAATTGGCGATTTAAAATTTTTGGCGAAAACCTGAAAAACTACCCAAGGGTCCCCCCTTCTTACTTTTGCTCAAAAAATGGCTTTGAAATAATTTCCTGCAGAAACCACTGGTTCGATTCGGGGTTTCTACACATCACTGGAAAGATCCCTTCAAGACGCATCGGAAAATGTACTTTCGCAAGAACAAATGTCAATTTTAAGTCCGTGACGCGTCAGCAAAAAAAATTAGAAAATGGAAAAAATCGAAAAAGTCAACTTCTTTGATAATCATCGTAGATCCTTATGTAATACCTTTTTCTTCAACAGAAAAACGAGGTAAATCAATTGGCGTTCTAAAATTTCACCAAAAAGTCACCATAAACATATTAGAAAATTTAAAAATAAATCGATTTTTCAGACTTTGATCGGCTGTAGCGGCTAAACGAAAACTCCAAATTGAATTAGTCGGAATCAATTAAAATTGGTGATTTTTAATTTTTGACGAAAACTTGAAAATGTACACAATGTTACAGCCCTTGGAACTTTTGCTCAAAAAAATGCAATTTTTTTAATAATTATCATAGACCATTGAAGTATACCTTCTTTTTCATCATAAAAGCGAGAGAAATTGATTGGCGTTAAAAAAATTCAGCTATCTTCAATAGCAAAAAAATTAGCCAGCCACCGTGAACACGTTAGAATATTTAAAAAAAAATTTTTTCTGATTTTGATCGGCCGTAGCGGCTAAACGAAAACTCCAAATTGAACGCGGTTTTCAAATCTGTGCTCCTTGTGTGTAAATTGGTCGGATCCTATTAAAATTGGCGATTTAAAATTTTTGACGAAAACCAGAAAAACCACCCAAGGGTCCCCCCTTCTTACTTTTGCTCAAAAAATGGCTTTGAAATAATTTCCTGAAGAAACCACTGGTTCGATTCGGGATTTCTACACATCACTGAAAAGATCCCTTCAAGACGCATCGGAAAATGTATTTTCGTAAGAATAAATGTCAATTTTAAGTCCGTGACGTGTCAGCAAAGAAAATTCGAAAATGGAAAAAATCGAAAAAATCAACTTTTTTAATAATAATCGTAGGCCATTGAAGTATACCTTCTTTTTCATCAGAAAAATGAGAGAAATTGATTGGCGCTAAAAAATTTCAGCTATCTTCAATAGCAAAAAAATTAGCCAGCCACCGTGAACACGTTAGAATATTTTCAAAAAAATTTTTTCTGATTTTGATCGGCCGTAGCGGCTAAACGAAAACTCCAAATTGAACGCGGTTTTCAAATCTGTGCTCCTTGTGTGTAAATTGGTCGGATCCTATTAAAATTGGCGATTTAAAATTTTTGACGAAAATCTGAAAAACCACTCAAGGGTGGCTTTGAAATAATTTCCTGAAGAAACTACTGGTTCGATTCGGGGTTTCTGCACATCACTGGAAAGATTCTTTCAAGACGCATCGGAAAATGTACTTTCGCAAGAACAAATGTCAATTTTAAGTCCGTGACGTGTCAGCAAAGAAAACTCGAGAATGGAAAAAATCGAAAAAATCAACTTCTTTGATAATCATCGTAGACCCTTATGTAATACCTTTTTCTTCATCAGAAGAACGAGGTAAATCGTTTGGCGTTAAAACAATTCTTCCCGGAAAAAATGTAAAAAAATGGCGTCACCATGAAAATTTTCAAAAAAAAAGTCGATTTTTCAGAATTTTGATCGGCCGTAGCGGCTAAACGAAAACTCCAAATTGAACGCGGTTTTCAAATCTGTGCTCCTTGTGTGTAAATTGGTCGGATCCTATTAAAATTGGCGATTTAAAATTTTTGGCGAAAACCTGAAAAACTACCCAAGGGTAAAAAATGGCTTTGAAATAATTTCCTGAAGAAACCACTGGTTCGATTCGGGGTTTCTATACATCACTGGAAAGATCACTTCAAGACGGATCGGAAAATCTACTTTCGCAAGAATAAATGTCAATTTTAAGTCCGTGACGCGTCAGCAAAGAAAATTCGAAAATGCAAAAAATCGAAAAAAACAACTTCTTTGATAATCATCGTAGACCCTTATGTAATACCTTTTTCTTCAACAGAAAAACGAGGTAAATCAATTGGCGTTAAAAAATTTCTTCTGGGAAAAAATGCAAAAAAATTGGCAAGTCACCATAAACATATTAGAAAATTAAAAAAAAAAAATCGATTTTTCAGACTGATCGGCCGTAGCGGCTAAACGAAAACTCCCAATTGAATTAGTCGGAATCAATTAAAATTGGTGATTTTTAATTTTTGACGAAAACTTGAAAATGTACACAATGTTACAGCCCTTGGAACTTTTGCTCAAAAAAATGCAACTTTTTTAATAATTATCGTAGACCATTGAAGTATACCTTCTTTTTCATCATTAAAGCGAGAGAAATTGATTGGCGTTAAAAAAATTCAGCTATCTTCAATAGCAAAAAAATTAGCCAGCCACCGTGAACACATTAGAATATTTTCAAAAAAAATCGATTTTTCTGATTTTGATCGGCCGTAGCGGCTAAACGAAAACTCCAAATTGAACGCGGTTTTCAAATCCGTGCTCCTTGTGTGTAAATTGGTCGGATCCTATTAAAATTGGCGATTTAAAATTTTTGACGAAAACCAGAAAAACCACCCAAGGGTCCCCCCTTCTTACTTTTGCTCAAAAAATGGCTTTGAAATAATTTCCTGAAGAAACCACTGGTTCGATTCGGGATTTCTACACATCACTGAAAAGATCCCTTCAAGACGCATCGGAAAATGTATTTTCGTAAGAATAAATGTCAATTTTAAGTCCGTGACGTGTCAGCAAAGAAAATTCGAAAATGGAAAAAATCGAAAAAATCAACTTTTTTAATAATAATCGTAGACCATTGAAGTATACCTTCTTTTTCATCAGAAAAATGAGAGAAATTGATTGGCGCTAAAAAATTTCAGCTATCTTCAATAGCAAAAAAATTAGCCAGCCACCGTGAACACGTTAGAATATTTTCAAAAAATTTTTTTCTGATTTTGATCGGCCGTAGCGGCTAAACGAAAACTCCAAATTGAACGCGGTTTTCAAATCCGTGCTCCTTGTGTGTAAATTGGTCGGATTCAATTAAAATTGGCGATTTAAAAATTTTGACGAAACCTGAAAAACTACCCAAGGGTCCCCCCTTCTTACTTTTGCTCAAAAATTGGCTTTGAAATAATTTCCTGAAAAAACCACCGGTTCGATTCGGGGTTTTTACACATCACTGGAAAGATCCCTTCAAGACGCATCGAAAATGTACTTTCGCACGAATAAATGTCAATTTTAAGTCCGTGACGCGTTAGCAAAAGAAACTCGAAAATAGAAAAAATCCAAAAATTAATGTTAATTATTATTAATAACTGATTTTAATAGATATTATTCAAAATGGGTGCCTGTAATAAAAATATGATTTCAACAAATATTTTGGTGGTGTCCATACGCCACTGCTTCCTCCCATGCATTGGGGTAATACGCTAGAATTACTTTTTTTACACTTTTTTTTTCATGTTTTACTTACTGGTTTTGGTTATTTTGATAATATATTCTCAAAATGTATTTCTTATTCAACTAAAATATATTTGTCATTTACTTGTTTCTCATTGATCACTGTGAAACATTATGTTAATATAGGTTTAAAAATTAAAATATATTTTTTCAATGAAGTGAAATATGTAAATTTGTATTTTTTTTTCTCTGCAACTCCCTCCCAAATTACCTTAACTCATATTGAAAAAATAGGAACCAACAAGGAAACACCCACTTTCAATTTATATTTTTTTACCAACACCCCTTCGTCACATCAAACAACTTTAAGTTTCTTTTAAAAACCTGTAATGATTTCTGAAATACAACGCCCACTGACACACATAGAGAACATTATTTCATACAATTTGAACATCTGAAACATTGGAGCTCAGGAAAAATTCATTACAAATATACAGTTAGCATTATTATTTCGAGCCATCAGCTAAAGAACGGCCGGGTTAAAAATTAGTTTGGGAGCGGCTGATTTAGGTTTCGGTGCGGCGGCGGCGGCGGGGTCGCAGATCCGCCCACACAGATACACGGGAGCCCACTCACACCCAGGTTCCGCCCTTCTGCCCACACACTTCATTCATGTGCCCGGGTATCTTCGCCCTCAGCTCGCCCACGCTCTCCGGCGGCGGCGGCGGCGGTGGGGTGAGCGGCCTCGGACGGGGGCGGGCGCACACCTACACGAGGAGCGTCACGACGCCAGCGCCCTGGTGCCTGCAGCCTCCCCCAATCCAGATCGTTACTGCACATGCCTGCAAACTATATATGTAATTTTTATTTATTCCCAAATAGTTTAAGGCGTTGTTTCGGATCCACGCCCTCGATGCTACAAACAACCATCACAAGAACGGAACGGGTCAAAAATAATGAGCTACTCCCAAATTAGATTATATTATTGCTTTATTCTAATACTCGTTACAAATTGATTCATCATACGGCGCGTGGTTTATTCTATAAAAACAAAGTCTTTTCCCCCCAATCGTATTTGTACTCTTGATCAGGTCCGCCGATATGTAGCTTCCGTCCAGAGTGGTGAATACTAGAGAGTGTAGTAGTAGTAGTAGTATTTATGAGTGACTCCCCTGTGGATGGATTGCGCCGAGGAGAAACTGGGGCACTGGGCCGCGTACTCCCCTCCTGGGGTCAACGTCCTCGCGACCCCGTAAATTTGATTTTGCAGCAAATAAAGAATTACGTTGCGAAATGGCTGGGTGTTTCGTGTTCTGCCGTTCCGCCGTTACGCAGGATGACCATCATGGGTGTGCTGATGGTGGGTCGTATTGGGTAGGTCGGCGTGGTCGTTTTGCAGAGGAGTCTTCGCCCCCGACAAGTGGGTCAGTCGGGCACCGTCGATTTTGCAATTGGCGATTCTTTCGGGTTGCAGGTTGCAGGTTGCAGATGAGCCACTCAAATAGAACACATAGGAGATAGATATAGATGTAATCGTCCTTTATTTTTAATGTTTTTTTTTTTATACATGCTGGCAGTGTAATTAGATTTTAGAACATTACATGTGTGGATGGAGCGCAGTCTGCATCGGCCGCACGTCGTCCATACCAGAAAACTATTTAAAAGTTTATTGTATGATTTGTATGTATCTACAGTCGCTTCACGAAATCGTCCGAGTACCCAACAAATTACAATTACAAATCGGTCCAAGTGTTTCCTGAAACGAACGTAGACGACGGTATACGCATTTTTTCAAATTGTTTTTTTTTTCGGTTTAATGTTTTTATCTAATATAGACCTACAAGTTCTTTCCATTTCTCATGAAAAAATTTTTTTCATTCGTATAACAAACCCGACCAAGTGTTTATATTAAGTATACAAAAAAAGAAAGGACAATTGAGCAATGTACAATCATTTAACCCATTTATAAATATCTTCAATAGTCTAAACAACTCGTTTATAAATATCTCTATACCTTTGGCTATTATCATATCTTAAAAATAATTAACTTTAGATCGCTAAATACTCGTACAATCCACATAATTATAAAAAGTACAAAGCAATTATATAATCTAAACTCGGCAGTCTCGCGACCAAGTCCAAAAACTCCGAAACGATAATAATCAATTGATGATAATAATATTAATATTTCGTCTCAGCATCAGTCAGTTTGTTTTTTTTTTTTAATATTTATATATGTATATTTTTTTATTAGTTTTGTTGTTTTTGTTATGAAGAGCTTTTGTGTTTCATTTGGAATTTGTTTTGGCCGATCGAACTCAAACAACGATCAAGCATCTCATCAAATTTATTATATAAATCATTTAC
Source organism: Ocypus olens (assembly GCA_910593695.2). Lineage (NCBI taxonomy): Eukaryota > Metazoa > Arthropoda > Insecta > Coleoptera > Staphylinidae > Ocypus > Ocypus olens. The sequence continues at coordinate 2,854,332 of OU343053.1, read as the reverse complement.
AGATTAACAGATGCCTTAGAAAAAGTGCAGTCGAACACGCCTGTTAATCAGGTGATCGATCGCGGCATCGATTGTCAGCGTCGACCTTCACTAGCGCGTACCCACGATATGTGAATGGCGCACCTTTATTTATATTTAAAGAGTTTTTATTTCTGCATGCAATTTGTTTGTGCTATTTGACACGTGTTGGCAGTCGGTAGCTTTCACAGCCGGTCTTCCTCCTCCTCTTCCTCCTCGACCTCTTCCACGCCGCCCTCGTTCTCCTCCTTGTAGCCGGGATGCTCGGAGATGGCGTAATAGTTCCCGTTGTAGATGACGCCCAACTCCCTCAGGACGTCACCGCGTATTGTAGCCTTGATGGTCCAATTGTAACAGTCATCGCTCTCACTTTCTCTATCTAAACGTTCGACATCTAATATTTTCGAGCTGAGCCGCTCAAGGATAATTCCGATATCCTTGATGCTCAGGTGCTTCTTCTGATCAACGCTGAGCTGATCGATGAGCAATAAGAACTTCTCGGAGGTCACCGCCTCGTCCTCCATGACGGTGTTCTCCGTTTCGCTTTCGGAGCTCTCGTGGTCCGCCTGGCCGTGCCTCCCCCCGCCGCCTCCGCCTTCGATGTCCAGGAAGCGCACGTGTCTGGAGGGCGGCTGCGGCGAGGTCTGCTGCTGGGCGTCCTGGATCGGCGAGGTGGCGACGCTCTTGTGCACGGCGATCTTCCTGCCCTCCTCGTGAAGCGCGCAGCAGTGGAAGTCGCATTCGATGGCTCCGTTGCTCTGCGGACTCCCCGCTCTCGGCATGTGGGCATGGTGAGCGCATTCCGGTGTGTGAATATGAATGGTGGCACTCTCTAGTGAGCTTCCCTGTTTCAACAAGCGGTGGGGTGGTTTCACGTCGTCATGATTTATCACAGTGATTTGGGGGCTCGAATACCTTGGCTGCGGCGGCGGGTATATATCGTTGATGACAGTCTCCTTCTTGCCTCCTGGAAGGGATGTCTGGATTACGAGGGATGGTCGCTTGCTTGGTGAAAACTTGCCTGGAGCTGGTGACGGCGCCTCCGAAGACGACGCCCTCGACGGACCCGAACGCTGGTCCCAGTGCAGCACGACTGTGACGCGACCCTTGTTGTCCATGATCTTCCAGGAAGGCGTCTCATCGTGCAGTTCCAAAGCGTGGATCGTCTCGCATACGATCTTCGGTATTGCCGAGATTGCTACTAACAAAACGACTTCATTACTATTACACATTAGCTTCATCGGTTATATACAACTCTTAACCAGGGGCGGCTCTTCATATAGAGCCAAGGAGCCATGGCACTACCTCTAGTTTTGAGCTCAGCAAGAATTTTCAATTAATTTTTAAAATTCTTTTTGTTTGATTGTAAGGTTACGTGTTACAGATTTAGTGCATGTCTGGGACAAAATACAGGGTTCCCCATAATAGACTACCCATTTTATTTTATTAATTAATTCCCTACGAGATAACTAAATAAGTTTATCTCTGTGGGATTATGTTCTGTAGTCTTTGGGATCTAAGTTAATTATTAATCAAGTAGGCACCTGTCACAAATAAGTTTTATATTAATAATTTTGTGGAACGTTATTTTTCTACGAGAAGTTTGTTAGTTTTCATCATAATTATTTAACTTTCATGGATTACTCAGTCCGACAACGTGTGTTTTGTGTAGAAACTTACATAAGAAGCAATTCGATAGAAGAAGTTAGGCGTGCATTCCGGCGTCAGTTTAATAACAACAATAGAGGTCACGCGCCAAATCGTAAAACTGTTAAGTTATGGGTTCGTCATTGGCGTAAAAATTGTTCTGTACAAAATTTAAAGAAGCCTGGACGTCGAAGAACAGTTCGTACACCAGAATATATTGAACGAGTTAGAATTGCGTTTACGAGAAGTCCTAAAAGGTCTGCTAATCGACAAACCCTTATCCTAGGAATATCAAAGGGAAGCTTAGATCGAATTCTTCAAAGAGATTTAAAATTTTATCCCTATAAATACCAAATGGCACAGCAACTTATAAATCAAGATAAAGAAGCAAGGTTAGCATTTTGTCAAGAATTTTTGAATTTACATCAAGGAGCAATTCACAGTGTTAATGAGCGACGAAGCAAATTTTTATTTGAACGGCATGGTTAATAAACAGAATTTTAGATACTGGTCAAATGAAAATCCTCGTGAAATCTTTACACAGAACCTCCATAATCCAAAAGTTGTTGTGTGGTGTGGAGTAGGATCTTTTGGTATTATTGGTCCGTATTTTTTGAGGATGAAAATAACAGCGCTGTAACAGTAACAGTAACATCCGAGCGCTACGTAAACATGCTAGAAACATTCCTCATTCCAAAATTAAATAGACGAGGATTACTAAACAATGCCTTACTATTCCAACAAGATGGGGCAACAGCTCATACCGCCAGAAAACAATGCGGGTTCTGCGAGAAACGTTTAGTGGCCGACTCATTTCTCGATTCGGAAATTTGCCTTGGCCTTCGAGGTCCCCCGATTTTTTCCTGTGGGGATATTTAAAAGCCAAAGTGTTTGCGAGTCGTCCAGGTGCAATCGTGGAACTCAAAGTCAAAATTCGTGAAGAAGTTGAAGGAATAGACAAAGGTTTGCTACGCCGTGTAATGAACCACTTTGTATCTAATATTGAAAAATGTGTTGAAGTTGGTGGAGGTCATTTAGAAGACGTGATTTTTAAAAGTTAGAATTAAATTAGCCAAATATTTATGTTATCATAAATCCCAAAGAGTTCGCTGTAATTTATTATAATAAAAACTTTGTTTTGTTAACTGAAAAAAAAATAATTCAAATATTGAAATTGATAGCCTATTATGGGGAACCCAGTATAAACGCACGATAAATACATAATCATATTTTCAGCTTATTCGGCTGTTTGAAATTATGAACCTCTACTTTACAACTCAAAATAATCTTCGACTATGAAGATTAATCGTTCTTTCTTTCTTCAAAAAATGAGGCGAGGGCCCCTATTGTAAAAGTACCATCAGCATGGTTCACGAGCTGCTACTGAGAGTCATACTAACCAAGTGAATTGTTTTATTTGAATTATTCAAAATGTATCTACTAAATACAGTGTGGAAATTACGTAGCGGATAAATTCGGTAAACCCGAAATAAAATATTTTTGGAAAAAATCCTCGAATGAAAGTCGATTTTCAGTCGTTATTTGTTTTTGAGTAATGACGTCATCCATTATTTTTACTTTCTCCGTTACGAAGTACGAGAAAGTATTGTGATCGTAATTTTTTTTCAAATTTTTTTTACAGAAATATCCGTTTTGGGGTCCCTAGATGCCATTTCAACAATTTCTGGAAAAAAATGGTGATGTGGCCATCATGTTACTTTCTCCGACTTGATGGTATCATTTATATTTACGTTTTCATGGTTTATTTTCTATTTAAATCATATTTTAAATGTACATCGAGCGTTGCGCAAACTCGGATGAAACTGACGTTTAAAACGTCAAAATTATGAATTATGGAAAAATTATACTTCAAATTAAAAAAACTCGGTTTACTCAAAAACTAACGAGATTTCGAAAAAAACTTATTCTTTAGAAGTTGTTCATTTTAGCATTATCTACAATTATTATTCACATAAATTTGCTGTAACTATTATCGTTTCATAATTATAAACCAAAAATTGAAAAATAAATAATAATTTTTTTCTCGAATAGCAATGATTTTATGAAAAATATATTCTAGCAAAAGATGTGCATTTCTTTGTTGTCTTCAATGTTTGTTTAAATATTTTTGTGATATTTTTCATATTTAAGAAAATATTGGCAAAAAACAAAAAACAGTTAAGGTAAACACCCACTTCCGGTGTACGAAATTTTACCAAAAGCTTTTCAGTTCTTCAGATTATCAAATAATTTTTTTTTTCCAGAAATTGTTGAAATGGCATCTAGGGACCCCAAAACGGATATTTCCGTAAAAAAAAATTTTGAAAAAAAAATCACGATCACAATACTTTCTCGTACTTCGTAACGGAGAAAGTAAAAAATATGTGTGTGCGAGTGTGTCTGTCTGTGCGCGCTGTATCTCAAAAACTAATAGAGCAATTGATATGAAACTTTGAACATCCGTCTTATTTGATAATCTGAAGAACTGAAAAGCTTTTGGTAAAATTTCGTACACCAGAAATGGGCGTTTACCTTAACTGTTTTTTGTTTTTTGCCAATATTTTCTTCAATATGAAAAATATCACAAAAACATTTAAACAAACTTTGAAGACAACAAAGAAATGAACATCTTTTGCTTGAAAACATTTTTCATAAAATCATTTTTATTCGAGAAAAAAATGTATAATTGTTTTTTTTAATTTTTGGTTATAATTATAAAACTATAATAGTTACAGCAAATTTATGTATAATAATTGTAGAGAATGCTAAAATGAACAACTTATAAAGAATAAGTTTTTTTCGAAATTCCTTTAGTTTTTGAGTAAACTGAGTTTTTGAATTTGAAGTATAATTTTTCCATCTTTCATAATTTTGACGTTTTAAGCGTCAGTTTCATCCGAGTTTACATAACGCTCGATGTACATTTAAAATATGATTTCAATTGAAAATAAACCATGAAAACGTAAATATAAATGGCTATGATACGATCAAGTCGGAGAAAGTAACATGATGGCCACAGGGTTAAGGTAAACGCCCACTTCCGGTGTACGAAATTTTACCAAAAGCTCTTCAGTTCTCCGGATCATCAAATAAGAAGTATGTTCAAAGTTTCATATCAATTGCTCTATTAGTTTTTGAGATACAGCACACACAGCCAGACACACACACACATTTTTTTTTCATTGTGGATTTTTCCCTAAATTTTTCTTTATTTGTTTTTTATTTGTCTGTTAAAATTTTTCTTTCCTTGGTCCACTATTTTTATTTTTAGGCCAGAATTTTAGATTTTTGGTCTTAAATTTTTTATCGTATATTTTAGATTTTTTAACTTGGATTCTTGATTTTATTTAGTGAAGTTTATTTTTGGCGGCTGAAAATAGCAAATTTTAAAATCGAAACGTTAGGTCAAAATAAAGAAAAATTTAGGTCAAAAGATTAAAAAAAAATAAAATTTTGCTTCTACTTAAGTTTTAGATTTTTTGTCTGCGTTTTTTTATTTTTAGATCAGGATTCTTGATTCTTTGGCCCATATTTTAGATTTCTGTATTTTCAATTTTTTGTTCCATTTTTTTTTTATTTTGACCAAAATATTCGATTGGTTTGTAGAAATTTTCGTTTTTTTTTTGTCTGCAATTTTTAACTTTACGCTCGATTTTGATGTTTTGTCTAAATTTTCACCGTTTTAGGACCTATTGTAGATTTTTACTTTTTTGGCCTATATTTTGTATTTTCGAATATTTTGGTTTCGATTTTTGGTCTTTTGGCCGAAATTTTCTTTATTTCGACTTAAATTTTCGATTCGTTTGTTCAAAATTTAAATTGTTTGCTCTATCACTTTGATTTTTGGGGGACGAATTTTAGATTTTTCGTTTTAATTTTTAATTTTGGATTTTCTTAACTTGAATTATTGATTTTATTGTGCGAATTTTTTTAAATTTTTATATTTGCTAATATCTACGAATTTCTCGTTGGTACTTATTTTAAGCTAAAAAGAGTTGAAAATATTTTAGATTTATGTATTTTCGATTTTTTTTTTTATTTTTCTTTATTTTGACCAAAATATTCGATTGGTTTGTAGAAATTTTCGTTTTTTTTTGTCTGCAATTTTTAACTTTACGCTCGTTTTCAATGTTTTGTCTAAATTTTCACCGTTGTAGGCCCTTTGTAGATTTTTACTTTTTTTGCATATATTTTGTATTTTCGATTATTTTGGTTTCGATTTTTGGTCTTTTGGCCGAAATTTTCTTTATTTCGACTTAAATTTTCGATTCGTTTGTTAAAAATTTTAATTTTTTGGTCTACCACTTTGATTTTTGGGTACGAATTTTAGATTTTTCGTTTAAATTTTTTATTTTAGATTTTCTTAACTTGAATTATTGATTTTATTGTGCGAATTTTTTTTAATTTTTCATATTTGCCATTATCTACGAATTTCTCGTTGGAACTTATTTTAAGCTAAAAAGAGTTGAAAATGGCAAATTATTTTTCTTTTGCTTGTATTTTCTGCATTTTTATTTTTAAAGCAGGATTTTTATTTTAGATCTTCGGCTGTTCCAAAATTTTGATTTTTTGGCCAAAATATTCGATTGGAACATAAATGGTTCTTTGTGTCTTCAAAAAAGCAGGGAGGGGGATATTGTATAAGTGGCTCTACCATCAACATGTTCCACGAGCCGCCACTGTTCCTTATACCAGTGACGGTTCGCGGGTTTTTTTCTGGTACGGCCGAGGAACAAGAGGTGGTAATACAGATAGGTGCGGTCACGCAGCCAGCAGTCTCTGCAACTGACCCTACCTATCTGTATTACGCTGTTAGATCGCTGCATTCGCGACAGAATTTCCGTAAGATCGAATGCTCACAACGAGCGCACATGTTGAAAAACTTAAGTTCCCGGCGAATCCACCATAAGATTAATTCATAAGTAAGCTGATTTCATTGTCTGAAAAGCAATATTTATTAATATTCAAGTTGCAACTCAAAATTACGTTTTTTAAAACCCTAATTTTTTTTGTGATATACAGAGTGTGTACTTGTGCAACAAATAATAAGTAAAAAACAGGAAAAATTAAGATTTCTATAATGAATTACCACGTAGTAACGGTCGCAACCATCACCATGACGGAAAAATTAACTTTCTTAGTAAACGTCTTAGGCCTTTAGGAGTGAATGTACTTTTCATCTAAAGAAATAAAAAGATTCCCGTCTCTAAATTAAAGCTGGCTAAATTGGTAAAAAAAGTCTGTATACATTACGTGTCAGTATACAGGGTGTCCCATTTTAAATTGCCACCCCAAATATCTCGAAACCTGAACAACATGGCAAAAAATGTTTCAGATGAAAGTTGTAAGGTTCGGAGGGGGACATATGCTGGTGACCTTGAAAATGACCTTGCCGTTATTTTTCAAGGTCAAACGAAGGTCAACTTTGATTTTTCAAATAGAACCCTCTATTTCTTTATTACGGAATCGTATTCTACGGAAAAAGATACAAACTTTTTGTAGGAAACGTTTTTTTGAGGAAGAATCGAAAATGAAATATAAGTATACAGAAAGGGGCATAATTTCGAACAATTTAAATCCACCTTTCAATTTCGTATTACTAGCAGTTTTTGAGATATCGCTTATACAGGGTGTCCCATTTTAAGTTGCCATCCCAAATATCTCGAAACCTGAACAACATGGAAAAAAATGTTTCAGATGAAAGTTGCAGTGTCCTAAGGGGGCATATCTTGATGACCTTGAAAATTACCTCTGCGTTAATTTTCAAGGTCAAACGAAGGTCAACTTTGATTTTTCAAATAGAGCCCTCTATTTTTTTATTACGGAAGCGTATTCTACGGAAAAAGATACAAACTTTTTGTAGGAAACGTTTTTTTTGAAAATGCTTTTTTTAAGAGTTTTTTTACGAATTTCGTCCATCATGTTGATGAATCCTCCAGCCGCGTCCGTAAATCTATCACTTTATTGCCTTGTTAAACAAATAACTATTTCAGGATATTCGAGGTGTTGCCGACTTTTTGATCACTCGGTATTATGATAATAATAATAATAATAATAATAAAGTTTATTAATGGAAAAAATACTCCTTTTTACAAAAAAATACTTAAATTAAAAGCTTACACTTTATTAATAGAGCATCCAAAATTTCTCTTTCGAATAAATCGTTTAATAATGAAAAACTTTCATACAGAAATTTCGAATAAATAACCGTCAAAAAAGACAATTTCTAATTGTCAAAGTTAGGGCACACCCACCACCCTCTGTTTTATTTTTAACTTCAAGTTGAAAGCTAATCCAGTAAAGGAAATTTCTTTGTTAATTTATTTTAACAGTTCGATTTAAAAAGTTACCAAAACCAGTGTTTATTGCTTAAGCTAAAAAAAGAGGGAAGGGTGGTGGGTGGTCCCTCTCCCAACGTCCAACCATTTAAACAAAAATGGTGATGTGGCCATCATGTTACTTTCTCCGACTTGATGGTATCATTTATATTTACGTTTTCATCGTTCATTTTCAATTGAAATCATATTTTAAATGTACATCGAGCGTTGCGTAAACTTGGATGAAACTGACTTTTAAAACGTCAAAATTATGAAAAAATATACTTCAAATTCAAAAACTCGGTTTACTCAAAAACTAACGAGATTTCGAAAAAAACTTATTCTTAAGAAGTTGTTCATTTTGCTATTCTCTACAATTATTATTCACACAAATTTGCTGTAACTATCATCGTTTCATAATTATAAACCAAAAGTTTAAAAAAAATTAATACATTTTTTTCTCGAATAGCAATGATTTTATGAAAAATATTTTCAAGCAAAAGATATTCATTTCTTTGTTGTCTTCAATGTTTGTTTAAATGTTTTTGTGATATTTTTCATATTTAGGAAAATATTGGCAAAAAACAAAAAACAGTTAAGGTAAACATCCACTTCCAGTGTACGAAATTTTACCAAAAGCTTTTCAGTTCTTCAGATTATCAAATAAGACGTATGTTGAAAGTTTCATATCAATAGCTCTATTAGTTTTTGAGATACAGCGCACACAGACAGACACACACACACACACACACACACACAGACAGACAGACAGACAGACACACACACACACACACAGACACAATTTTTTTTTTTCCAGAAATTGTTGAAATGGCATCTAGGGACCCCAAAACGGATATTTCCGTAAAAAAAATTTTTGAAAAAAAAATCACGATCACAATACTTTCTCGTACTTCGTAACGGAGAAAGTAAAAAACGAGGGTTTCATACGTGTCAACAATTGATGAACGAAATAATCAATTATTTGTTTTTTGCTATCCTAGAGCTTTTGTAAAAACAGTCGGGGGAACGGTTTTGATAGTCCGAGGAAAGGATAGGGCCCACCCACCACCCTCTGTTTTATTTTTACCTTAAAGTTGAAAGCTAATCCAGTAAAGGAAATTTCTTTGTTAATTTGTTTTAAGAGTTCGACTTAAATAGTTACCAAAACTTGTGTTTACTTCTTAAGTTAATATGAAATAGAAGGGTGGTGGGTGGGTCCTATGCCACCCACCAATTGGTTGAACCAAAACAAGGGTTTCATAAGTGTAAACAATTAATAAGCGAAACATTTTTCTTTTGTAAAACTCTTATAAAAAGAGTCGAGGAAACGGTTTTCCTGATTGGAGGGCAAGATAGGGCCCACCCATCAAGCCCCGTTTTAATTTTAATTTTAAGCTCATTTTTGTGCAAGTGAAGATAGCTGAAATTTTTTAGTATTCTTGGAAGTTAAAAATTGTTGTTTTTGGCTTGGTCATTTTTGGCACTAGGAAACTGTCAAATTTGGCAGGTACCATCAATTCGGAGAAAGTAACATGATGGCCACATCACCATGTTTACTTTCTCCGTTACGAAGTACGAGAAAGTATTGTGATCGTGATTTTTTTTTCAAAAATTTTTTTTACGGAAATATCCGTTTTGGGGTCCCTAGATGCCATTTCAACAATTTTTGGAAAAAAAAAATTGTGTCTGTGTGTGTGTCTGTCTGTGTGCGCTGTATCTCAAAAACCAATAGAGCAATCGATATGAAACTTTGAACATAAGTCTTATTTGATCATCCGAAGAACTGAGTATTGTAAGTAAGTGGGTATTTACCTTAACTGTTTTTTGTTTTTTGCCAATATTTTCTTAAATATAAAAAATATCACAAAAACATTTAAACAAACATCAAAGACAACAAAGAAATTAATAGCTTTTGCTTGAAAATATTTTTCATAAAATCATTGCTATTCGAGAAAAAAATTTATTATTTTTTTTTAATTTTTGGTTTATAATTATGAAACGATAATAGTTACAGCAATTTTATGTGAATAATAATTGTAGAGAATGCCAAAATGAACAACTTCTAAAGAATAAGTTTTTTTCGAAATCTCGTTAGTTTTCGAGTAAACCTAGTTTTTGAATTTGAAGTATAATTTTTCAATCTTTCATGATTTTGACGTTTTAAACGTCAGTTTTATCTGAGTCTACACAACGCTCGATGTACATTTAAAATATGATTTCAATTGAAAATAAACCCATGAAAACGTAAATATAAAGTCGGAGAAAGGAACATGATGGCCACATCACCATTTTTTGCTTAATTGACATGCATTTAATGACACAGATGACTATGTAACTGTTTTTACTTTCTCCGTTACGAAGTACAAGAAAGTATTGTGATCGTGATTTTTTTTTTCAAAATTTTTTTTTGCGGATGTATCCCTTTTGAGATTTGCAAATCTAGCAAAGAATATTTCTTTGTGTATTAACAATTCAATTTAAAAAGTTACCATGGCTGTAGACAAGATTCTTATGCCAGGCTCAAATGGGCCAAAGAAAAAAAAAAACAAACAAACAAAACCAGTGTTTACTGCTTAAGTTAAAATTAAATGAAAGGGTGGTGGGTGGGCTCTATTCCACCCTCCAACCAGTTGAACAAAAAACAAGGGTTTCAGAAGTGTAAACAACAATTAAAAGAAATTCTCAGTTATAGATTTGTTTTCTCTTGTAAATCTTCACCAAATCTGTCGTTTAGGGTGCATCCAGTATCCTCCGTTACGTAAGTATAAGACCGATGAGTGGTGGTCGGATTTGAACCAAAAATAAAGGCTTCACAAGCGTAAAAGAAATAATCAATTGTTGGTTTTTATATTGTAGAGCTATTGTGTTGCTGGTTGGAAAAAGTTGGAAGTTTGAAAAGTTCTGTTGAATTTCCAGAGATAAAAATTTTCAAAGTTGGAAATTCGAAATATTCAAATTCATATTACTCACTTAATATTGGTTGAATCTAAATATTTCATAACAACTATGGATAGAACTTACAAAGAACTACAGGAAACACCAATCAAAACTATCCAGAACTATCAAAAAAAAATATTTTTTTAAAGTCGCTAAGTCAAAAAAAAAAATTGAGAGTTCTAGGAGTTCTGAGTTAATTTTCTATTTCTATTTACTCAGTACAATCATTCTTTCTTATAAACAAATTCGATACAATCACGATTTATAGCATTTTTAAATAAATTCTTTTCCGACTTTGAATTTTTTTAATAGTTCTCAGAGTTTGACATTAGGGTTTTACTCAAGGAGTTCTAACGAAAACTCTAATGGAAAATTGCGATTAAATGACAGGAAATGGCTATTTTCAAAATTAAATTTTCTATTTTCGAATTTTAAATTTATTTAAAAATGCCATAAATCGTGATTGTATCGAATTTGTTTATAAGAAAGAATTATTGTACTCAATAAGTAAAAATAGAAAATTAACTCAGAACTCATGGAACTCTCAATTTTTTTTTTTGGCTTTGCGACTTTTTTCAAAAAAATATTTTTGATAGTTCCGGATAGTTCTGATTGGTGTTTCCTGTAGTTCTTTGTGAGTTGTATCCATAGTTGTTATGAAATATTTAGTTAAGTGAATAATATGAATTTGAATATTTCGAATTTCCAACTTTGAAAATTTTTATCTCTGAAAATTCAACAGAACTCTTTTTTAAAAGTATCAGTAACTATAGTACTGACTCAAACACATCTTAAAACTAGTTCAGAACTATTCGATTACAATGTTGGGGTGCGGTGTCAAGTTGGCACCCCATTTTTCAAAAAATTACTGACAGCCCAATTCTACAGAACTCTTTTTTAAAAGTTGATAGTACTTCTAGATACAACAAAAGAAATTGAGAATTCTATTCAGAACTATCAGATCTTTCCATTGGGGTGCCAACTTGGCATACTCCTCATCAAGACCTATCAGAAAATGTACTTGCGAAAGAAAAAATGTTAAGACCGTGGCGTGTTCGCAAAGAAAACTTTAAAATGAAAAATCGGAAAAATCAACTTTTTTAATAATCATCGTAGAACATTGAAGTGTACCTTTTTCCATCAAAAGAACGAGAGAAATCGATTGGCGTTAGTTTGAAAATTTTAGAAAATTTTGAAAAAAGTCGATTTTTTCAGACTTTAAACGTCCGTAGCGGCTAAACGAAGAATCCAAATCGAACGCGGTTTGCAAATCTGCGCTCCTTGTGTGCAAATAAGTCGGATTCAATTAAAATTGGGGATTTTAAATTTTTAACGAAAGGATCCCCCCTTCTTACTTTTGCTCAAAAATGATTTCCTAAATAAACCACTGGTTGAATTCGCGGTTTCTATACGTCATTGTAAAGATCTCATTACAACCCATTCGAGAATGTATTTGCGCAAGGACAAATGTCAATTTGAAGCCAGTGGTGCGTTCGCAAAAAAACTCGAAAATAGAAAGAAATCGGAAAATCAACTTTTATTAATAATCATCGTAGAACATTGAAGTGTACCTTTTCTTCCTCAGAAAAACGAGAGAAATCGATTGGCGTTAAAAAATTTCAGCCATCTTAAATAGCAAAAAAGTTGGCAAGTCAGTTTGAAAATTTCAGAAAATTTCGCAAGTCGATTTTTTTAGACTTTAAACGGCTGTGGCGGCTAAACGAAGAACCAAATCGAACGCGGTTTGCAAGTCTGTGCTCCTTGTATGTAAATTAGTCGAAATCAATGAAAATTCGTGATTTTTTATTTTTGACGAAAACCAGAAAAAAGTACTGATGGATTACTTTTGCTCAAAAATTGCATTTGAAATGATTTCCTGAATAAACCACTGGTCGGATTCGGGGTTTCTATACGTTACTGTAAAGATATAATCAAGACCTAACATGAAATCTACATGCGCAAAAACAAATGTCAGTTTGAAGCCCGTGGCGTGTTCGCAAAGAAAACTTGAAAATGGAAAAATCGATAAAATCAACTTTTTTAATAACCACCATAGAACATTTATGTGAAAATTTTAAATCAGAAGAAGAAGATAAATCGGTTGTCGTTAAAAAAAAAACAGCCATCTTAAATAGCAAAAAAAGTTAGCGTATCACTTTTCAAATTTTAGAAAATTTTGAAAAAAGTCGATCTTTTCAGACTTTCAACGGCCGTAGCGGCTAAGCGAAGAATCCAAATCGATGTTATATCAATGTATAGCTGATTTAAAGTTATATTCAATGACATACAAATATACAGGGCGTTCCATTTAGAAAAATGCAACTTTGTGTCAACTCTTAAATTAAAAATGGTGATGTGGCCATTATGTTACTTTCTCCGACTTGATGGTATCATTTATATTTACGCTTTCATGGTTTATTTTCGATTAAAATCATATTTTAAATGTGCATCGAACGTTTTACAGACTCGGATGAAACTGACGTTTAAAACGTCAAAATTATGAAAGATTGACAAATTATACTTCGAAAAACATGTTCATTATGGCATTCTCTACAATTATTATTAACATAAATTTGCTGTAACTATTATCGTTTCATAATTATAAACCAAAAATGAAAAAAAATGATAATTTTTTTTCTCGAATAACAATGATTTTATGAAAAATATTTTCAAACCAAAGATGTTAATTTCTTTATTGTCTTCAATATTTGATTAAATATTTTTGTGATATTATTCATATTTAAGAAAATATTGGAAAAAAAAACAAAAAACCGTTAAAGTAAACATACAAGTAATTATCAGGAGACTTCAGTGAATCAAATTGAATACTTCTTCATCAGAATGAAATTTGAGGAACTTGAATTACTATTTACTATATTTTTTTTAACTATATGAATTACAAGAAAACGAAGAAACGTAGAAAGGTGCAATTTTCAACAGACGTTCCAAACCTCCAAAGGGATCGATTTTTGAACATTTCAACCCCCCGCGAAAGCAAAAAAAAAACACCCTTTTTGACCGTTGCGGCTAGAGTTTATAAAATTTCGGAAATTTTTTTATGCAAAACTGTGCCTCTGCAATTTACGCAACTAAAGTCTGGCCGCGCTATGATGGCGTATGAGGTGATTAACTTGGGCCAAAGTTATCTGTAACCTTTCAAGAACCATTGATTTATAAATAGAAGCTCCAATAGCCAGCAAGTAAAGTATAAACATATGTCAGTGTAAAGTAACAAAATATCCAATCACTTCTGATGAGGGCGGCCCTTCCAATCCTTCGTTAATCACCTCAGACGCCTTCATAGCGCGGCCAGAGTATATCCATATTTATCCGGACTTCTCACCTCACCCCCACCCCCCCCCCCCCCTCACAAACTATCCCTCCACGAATTGTAGTTCCAGATTTTTGATTTTTTTCCCTGTTCTCGAGATGTGATTTTTTCACCACCTGGGTGCAAGCAAAATGTATTGTAACGAAACAATTCAGGCCGCCATAGCGCGTTCAGTTTTAAAGATATCGCAAAATTGTATTCATGTTTATTGTAGGAAATTCTTCCCTCTTAGATTATCTATTACCGCTGTTTTCATAATTGTTACCTTTACGGAGTTATTAGAGGGAGAACACCCCATTTCTTACATTTTAACCTCTACAACGTCAGCCGCTATCTCTAGGAGAAATTATTGATATGAAAAATTGTAAAAAAACATATTGTGAATAAATTTGGTAACTTGTATTTTATACGTACGGCAAACCGTTTATAATATATGCCCGTTTTTCCTTGACCTTGCAGATTTTTTTCATTTCACAACCTCTAAATCACTGAAAAGTCAAGCGTCAAACGTCAAACGTGACATGTACTGCCAAATTCGGGATTTCAGGTTATGAATGTTTGCCACCATCACTCATTCCAGACAATTAATAAACGTCAGAATTACGGATTCTCGGTTAGGAGTGCATGTAACGTGGATCAATCTTCACTTTTCCCGTCATCTTTAGGAAATCTTTCGCATTGGCTTCTCTCTGGCAAGTTTTAAAATCGAGTGAGCACTTTATTAATAATGAGTCGATTTCGAATCAATTTTCATTGACTGCATTTAAATTTTCATTTAATTCAACTGTGATGGTGGATTATTATTATTATTAATAATAATCCCTTTATTCCATAGACTGTACAGTGTACACAATATACATTTACAGTGTTGTTCTCCGCTATGAGAAAACATGTAAACATTTCCCAAACGCATAATTATTTATCGAGATGTGCTTTATTAAAGTTTAGGTGTAAATGAAAACTTGCCCCTAAAAGTCAATGTATGGCGAGTACTAGAGCCCCCAAACTATTGCTTGAATTTGTACAACCTCTTTAATGCTTTCCCTACCTCGAAGATAAATTTTTAAAGAGAAAAAAAAATGGTCTCGAGCGAGTCTGTTATCTTTGGTTTAATTCCAAAAGAGTCTGCAAATCTTTCTAAACATTCATAACGACCA
This sequence comes from Ocypus olens, assembly GCA_910593695.2. Taxonomy (NCBI): domain Eukaryota; kingdom Metazoa; phylum Arthropoda; class Insecta; order Coleoptera; family Staphylinidae; genus Ocypus; species Ocypus olens. The sequence continues at coordinate 2,838,925 of OU343053.1, read as the reverse complement.
AAATCAACGAAAGAGAAAGCGTCTCTTTCCGTTAACATTCGTATTTCTAAATAAGTCTTAAAGGACCAGAATTAAGTAAAGAAAGTAAAGGTAGAAACGCCAAAGTGGCGGAATTTATTGCCTGAATGCTGTACTGAACTAAATACCGACAAGATATGGACATTGCCAGCGGCAGCAAATATAACCAACTAACTACACTGATGAGACCTGAAAGGTCGAAACCGGTCTGTAGGTGTTCTGATGGGGAAACAATATTACCGACTGGTGGTTAGCCATAAATTTCACCCACGAATCCGGCGCCTCCGCCATTTTTGCCCTTAGTAAATTTCCAAGTTTTCTCTACTAATTTACAGACAATGGATTAAAATTCATAATTAATCAAATTGCTGTAGTGCTATAGTAATAACAATAAGCTTTTAGCTTAGGATTTACTCCGATTTTTCGATAAGACATCTATCGAAACATGATCAATAATTATTTAAACAAAAATTAAAAATATGTGTCATTTTTTAGGCCCAAAATATTGTAAACAAAGCCCTATAGAACATTTATGGCCGAAAATATCGAACCTAAACTACGCCTAACGATGACTTTTGATTTTTTGAAAATTGACGAAATTTAGTAAAAGTGTCTGAGTAAATAATTATTTAAACAAAAATGAAGAATATGTGTCATTCTTTTAAGCTTAAATATTGTAAACAAAGGCCCGTGGAACATTTGTGGCCGGAAATATCGAACCTAAACTACGAATTACCGATGATTTTTGATTTTTTTGAAAATTGACGAAATTTCGTAAAAGTGTCTGGGTAAATAATTATTTAAACAAAAATGAAGAATATGTGTCATTCTTTTAAGCTTAAATATTGTAAACAAAGCCCTATAGAACATTTGTGGCCGAAGATATCGAACCTAAACTACGCCTAACGATGACTTTTGATTTTTTGAAAATTGACGAAATTTCGTAAAAGTGTCTGGGTAAATAATTATTTAAACAAAAATGAAGAATATGTGTCATTCTTTTAAGCTTAAATATTATAAACAAAGCCCTATAGAACATTTGTGGCCGAAAATAACGAACCTAAGCTACGCCTAACGATGACTTTAGATTTTTTGAAAATTGACGAAATTTCGTAAAAGTGTCTGGGTAAATAATTATTTAAACAAAAATAAAGAATATGTGTCATTCTTTTAAGCTTAAATATTGTAAACAAAGCCCTATAGAACATTTGTGGTCGGAACAATCGAACCTAAACTACGCCTAACGATGACTTTTGATTTTTTGAAAATTGACGAAATTTAGTAAAAGTGTCTCGGTAAATAATTATTTAAACAAAAATAAAGAATATATGTCATTTTTTTAAGCCTAAATGTTGTAAACAAAGGCCCGTGGAACATTTGTGGCCGAAAATATCGAACCTAAACTACGCCTAACGATGATTTTTGATTTTTTTGAAAATTGACGAAATTTAGTAAAAGTGTCTGGGTAAATAATTATTTAAACAAAAATGAAGAATATGTGTCATTCTTTTAAGCTTAAATATTGTAAACAAAGCCCTATAGAACATTTGTGGCCGGAAATATCGAACCTAAACTACGCCTGATGATGACTTTTGATTTTTTGAAAATTGACGAAATTTAGTAAAAGTATCTGGGTAAATAATTATTTAAACAAAAATGAAGAATATGTGTCATTCTTTTAAGCCTAAATATTGTAAACAAAGCCCTATAGAACATTTGTGGCCGGAAATATCGAACCTAAACTACGCCTAATGATGACTTTTGATTTTTTGAAAATTGACGAAATTTCGTAAAAGTGTCTGGGTAAATAATTATTTAAACAAAAATGAAGAATATGTGTCATTCTTTTAAGCTTAAATATTGTAAACAAAGCCCTATAGAACATTTGTGGCCGGAAATATCGAACCTAAACTACGCCTGATGATGACTTTTGATTTTTTGAAAATTGACGAAATTTAGTAAAAGTATCTGGGTAAATAATTATTTAAACAAAAATGAAGAATATGTGTCATTCTTTTAAGCCTAAATATTGTAAACAAAGCCCTATAGAACATTTGTGGCCGGAAATATCGAACCTAAACTACGCCTAATGATGACTTTTGATTTTTTGAAAATTGACGAAATTTCGTAAAAGTGTCTGGGTAAATAATTATTTAAACAAAAATGAAGAATATGTGTCATTCTTTTAAGCTTAAATATTGTAAACAAAGCCCTATAGAACATTTGTGGCCGGAAATATCGAACCTAAACTACGCCTAACGATGATTTTTGATTTTTTGAAAATTGACGAAATTTCGTAAAAGTGTCTGGGTAAATAATTATTTAAACAAAAATGAAGAATATGTGTCATTCTTTTAAGCTTAAATATTGTAAAAAAAGCCTTGTAGAACATTTGTGGCCGGAAATATCGAACCTAAACTACGCCTAACGATGACTTTTGATTTTTTTTAAATTGACCACGTTTCGATAGATCGGGGTAAATCCTAAGTTAAAAGCTTATTGTTATTACTATGGCCCTACAGAAATTTGATTAATTATGAATTTTAAACCATTTTCTGTAAATTAGGAGAGAAAACTTGGAAATTTACCAAAGTCAAAATGGTGGAGGCGCCGGATTCGTGGCTGAAATTTATGGCTAACTTCCAGTCGGTAACAATATTTAATATTTAAAGAAAGTAAGCTTCTTCTTGTTAACCTCAGAGTGCTTTCCAAACAGCAAATTAAGAAATGCATTGATATTGCGTTGTCAGCTTTGACAGATTATGTCAGATTCAGAAACTAGGGTTACCAGATTACATTCCCGAAGTTGAGCAAAACGATTCAAAATAATGTTTTACTTTTTTCACCCCTTTCTGGACCAATGAGAGCGTTTGGCCAATGTGGTGTCTATGAAATGACATTGATTAAACAAATTTGATCGTCTCAATGATCCTCCCTGTGGCCGTTAGGGCTTTCTCAAGAAATTATAGAAGAAAATTCGCCCAGCTTTCCGGGTACATCCTGGACAATTTAAAACTATTCTATCCTCTTCATAAAAGGCCCCTCTATAACTTTTATTCATGATTTTTTTTTATATGCTTTTAATCGCAAGTGATGAATTTTTACTCTCTCCGTTACGAAGTACGAGAAAGTATTGTGATCGTGATTTTTTTTTCAAAATTTTGTTAACGGAAATATCCGTTTTGTGGTCCCTAGATGCTATTTCAACAATTTCTGGAAAAAAAAGGTGTGTGTGTGTGTGTGTGTGTGTGTATGTGTGTGTGTCTGTCTGTCTGTGCGCGCTGTATCTCAAAAACTAATAGAGCAATTGATATGAAACTTTGAACATCCGTCTTATTTGATAATCTGAAGAATTGAAAAGCTTTTGGTAAAATTTCGTACACCGGAAGTGGGCGTTTACCTTAACTGTTTTTTGTTTTTTGTCAATATTTTCTTAAATATGAAAAATATCCAAAAACATTTAAACGAACTTTGAAGACAACAAAGAAATGAACATCTTTTTTTTGAAAACATTTTTCATAAAATCATTGTTATTCGAGGAAAACAATTTTTTTTCATTTTTGATTTATAATTATGAAACGATAATAGTTACAGCAAATTTATGTGAATAATAATTGTAGAGAATGCCAAAATGAACAACTTCGAAGGAATAAGTTTTTTTCGAAATCTCGTTAGTTTTTGAATAAACCGAGTTTTTGAATTTGAAGTATAATTTTTCCATATTTCATGATTTTGACGTTTTAAACGTCAGTTCCATCCGAGTTTACGCAACGCTCGATGTACATTTAAAATATGATTTTAATTGAAAATAAACCCATGAAAACGTAAATATAAAGTCGGAGAAAGTAACATGATGGCCACATCACCATTTTTTGATATCTCTATGGTTTTTGAGTAAACGGACTATTCGAATTTGAAGTATAATTTGTTACATAATTTCAAACGTCAGTATCAAAATAAATCATAAAAGTATATAATATAAATAACTATAATACTATCAAATCGGAGAAAGTAACATGATGACCACATCACCATTTTTACTTTCTCCGTTACGAAGTACGAGAAAGTATTGTGATCGTGATTTTTTTTTTCAAAAATTTTTTTTACGGAAATATCCGTTTTGGGGTCCCTAGATACCATTTCAACAATTCCTGGAAAAAAAAATTTTGTGTCTGTGTGTGTGTGTGTGTGTGTCTCTCTGTGTGTGTGTGTGTGTGTCTGTCTGTGTGTGTGTGTGTGTGTGTGTGTGTGTGTGTGTGTGTGTGTGTGTGTCTGTTTGTGTGCGCTGTATCTAAAAAACTAATAGAGCAATTGATATGAAATTTTGAACATCCGTCTTATTTGATAATCTGAAGAACTGAAAAGCTTTTGGTAAAATTTCGTACACCGGAAGTGGGTGTTTACCTTAACTGTTTTTTGTTTTTTGGCAATATTTTCTTAAATATGTAAAATATCACAAAACATTTAAACAAACTTTAAAGACAACAAAGAAATGAACATATTTTGCTTGAAAACATTTTTCATAAAATCATTTTTATTCGAGAAAAAAAATTATTTTTTTTTTTTAATTTTTGGTTTATAATTATAAAACGATAATAGTTACAGCAAATTTATATGAATAATAATTGTAGAGAATGCTAAAATGAACAACTTATAAAGAATAAGTTTTTTTCGAAATCCCTTTGGTTTTTGAGTAAACTGAGTTTTTGACTTTGAACTGTAATTGTGTCATCTTTCATAATTTTGACGTTTTAAACGTCAGTTTAATTCGAGTTTACACAACGCTCGATGTACATTTAAAATATGATTTCAATTGAAAATAAACCATGAAAACGTAAATATAAATGACTACCATCAAGTCGGAGAAAGTAACATGATGGCCACATCACCATTTTTTTCTTGTGTGGAATACACGGCCGATTGTTAATCATAATGCGACAGCAAACGTCACTTTTTAGAACAAAATGAAATATCGGCCATTATGATTCCATGGCAAACCTTTGTTTTTAATTCAAAATAATTACAAAGTTTTTTGCAAATATCTCGATAAATACTCTACAGAAATTATTGAGTAAGATATCAAATAAATCAACTTAAAAAGCTTTAAAAATAATCTCAGAAGGCAAACAATGTCAAATAATTAGGGGAGCCAATATTAGCACATTTTAAATTTTACTTGTAAATCCCTATGGCCCGCTTTGCAATTCAACACCCTGCATGTTCTTCTACTTAAATTAGTAAGGAATTCAACTAATATTAGTCTCTAGGTAAGTCCGTTTTAAAACTATATGTTCTTGTAGTTAAATTAGTAAATTATTATTGCAATACATTTTTTACGCCCACGCCAAGAAGTAATATCTTGCGCAAAGCACCAATATACCACATGAGTCGCAATGCTAATACTTATTTTAACGATATATTCATTAATGATCACCTGTAATCTACGTGTCTCATTCTTAACCCTTCTTTCATATTTTCACTATTTTGAATATATTCATTTTGTTGTGTTCACCTGTTCATGTAAGTATTTTTACTTTTTATTATAAAATTTGTACTGGTTTTTGTTTGAATTAACAAATATAGGTTAAGTTATTTTATTAGTTATGTAAGTTGTGTAATTTAGAATTTTTAATTATCTAGTTTATTTGTTTCCCTGTATTGGATCTTCCGTTGGGCAATAAAGTTATTATTATTATTATTATTAAAGAATTCAACTGATATCTACCAAATATCTATTTTATGTTTATAAAAAGTTAAACGCGCTCAGTTCAGAATCTAACTGTCTTTTGATTTGGTAATATTGGAACTATTTAATATTACTATCCTTAATAATATGAACTACCAATATGTACAGCTTCTCCGAGTTAAAATCTTTTAGAATTCGGGAGAAAAAAAAACAGCGCCTACTTCAAATTATAATCTTGGAGAAACTACACGTTCTTCAACTTAAATTAGTAAGGAATTCAACTAATATTTACCGAACCTGGCTATAGTCTACGTAGCCTCTACGCGTAAATCCTGCACAGGCCGTTTAAGCCCTATTTTGAAACCATCATCTCAACGTTATTTCATACTAAACTAACATTAAATTCGATCATAAGTTAACAGTTTGCACTCATGGGTTAAGCTATAATGAATACATAAATGTTATTAATAAAAAACCTTCCTTAAAGATTACAGGGTGTGGGATTAGTGAAGGAGTAGCCCTTGCACTAGTGCACGACACTAAACATGGACGGTATTCGAGTGAATGATTGGAGATGCGATATTTATATAACCTCTTAAACCGAAATCTTGAAAAGGGGGAGGTTTAGGGTGTGGACACCGAAGGCGGGTTTATCTAAAAAAAAAAAATGAATGCCGGGATTAGGAGGTGGGCGATCTACAGGTTGATAATTCGAAGTAGTTCAACGCTAGTTACCTGCTCGTATAACGTCCACACCGGCGGGCAGCCAACGCTCTCCGGGTCTGAGCAGGAGCAAGATGGTGTTCGCGGGCAGTGTACGGAAATACTCGGAGTCCTCGACCTGGGTGCCGTCGCTCTCGAGGACGAGCCGCACGGGTTCGGTTATGGACACGCCGAGTTTGTCCCGGCCCCGCTGCACCAGCTCGTCGAGACTCCCCACCACCAGCCCCTTGCGCACGCTACGCCGCCCGTCCCATAGCTTGAAGGGTCTCTTTCCGCGCGACTCCTGCAACAGTTTACCCTTGTTTATACCAAAATAGACCATAACACCGGCAGCGACACAAACGGCAATAAATAAATGAATCAGGGTGCATCCACCTTCCGGTCCGTGCCGGGCCAACTCTGCGCCGACACTGTCTTCTTGTTTATCAGCACCATTTTGAGATTTTTATCGCACGCTCATATGGGAGTGTTTCCTTTAAAAAGGGGGGATCACCGAACCTCGCTAGTGACAACTGACCTGACCCAATATCGGGGTGGTGGGGGGTGGGGGGGTAACGCGCATACTATTTTAACGTGTCAAATATTGTAAAACGTGATTCTTCACAGTCAGCCGATTACGCGTAATTAATTAACTCATCAATTAATCAAGGGGTTAATATTTAATCCGGCCACCAACACCCAGGTTAAAACAAATTTTACGGAACCAAAAAAAAAAACGTATTAATTTAAAACACACCAATCATTAAAGGGGGTTAATAAATGAGCAACCCTTCCTTGATTAAAATTTAAATTACATAACCAACACAGATTTAGTTTACACTTGTATTAGAATAAATACGAGGGTGTTGAGGGGGAAGGATTAAAAATCGCGTAGGCGTGCATCCCCGGTGTAGCAATACATTGATAGTGGGTAGCGGATAGTTACATGCAGAGGAGTAGTGTAAAGTACCTCTCTTGCCATTACGGCATTTCTTCGATGCGGCCGAGAGTCCGCCGCGACCGCACTTCCGTCTTATTAAACTAATGAACACACTAAACCACAGCACCGCATCCTGGCAAGCAAAACCGTCTCCGTTTCTCCATTCTTGGCCAATATGCGAACGGACTTACAACCCTGCTAACGGCCTTAGCGCCCTCTACTACCGCCGGATCGATCGTGGGGAAGGCGCGGCGCCTTTCGCCGCGGCGCATACGCGACGCGTTTTGTTGCCCGTCTTAATGCGACGGCGTTGCTAGCATTTTCGCCCACATCCCACACTAACTTCGTTTTCCTTCACGACTCCGAACCCGTTAATTAATCCCATTAAAATTGGCCTCCCGTACGTACACATACACACGCACACACACGCACGCACACACAACGCGAAAAAGTAACAACCCCCGCCGGGTGGCCGCTGTCTCGCGTTCGAATGTCCCGCGCCCAAGGTCCGGGAATCTGGATGCGGGCGGCCGTCCTCGGCGCGAGGTGTGCTGCTTTTGTGTATTTCGACTCTGTGGGGTTGGCTACGTTCGCACCTCGCCACACACCGGAACGTGTGCTATATAGCGAGGGGCGTGTGCGCCGGGGGGAATGCACTTTAAACCCGTTTTTGAAATTCCCGCCCTCCCGTCGCGATCCCTGTTATCGAAATATCTTTGACGAAAAATGCGAATCGTTGTACTAGAGCGGACTCTCCCAATATGTCAATGTTGAGCGATAAGTGAATGAAATTATAATTAAAACAATATTTTTGAGGCAGACAACCGATGATGAAAATATCATCACTTGAGAATTTATAAAAAAATTTAGGACTCCTTTCTGCAAAAATATTTACCTACAAATGATTGGGAACCTCTGTACCAGAGGCGGCTCGTTATATAGAGCCACGGAGCCATGGCACTACCTGTAGTTTTAAGCTCAGCAAGAATTTTTAATCAACTCTTAAAACACTTTTCCACCAGTTGCTTTGGTCTAGGACAGACATGTCAAACACGCGGCCCGCGGGCCGCATGCGGCCCGCCTACAAGTTGCCTGCGGCCCGGCAAGGTTGGTATCAAATATAAAAAAAATGGTGATGTGGCCATCATGTTACTTTCTCCGACTTGATGGTATCATTTATTTTTGTGCTTCCATGGTTTATTTTCAATTTAAATCATATTTTAAGTGTGCATCGAACGTTTCATAGACTCGGATAAAACTGACGTTTAAAACGTCAAAATTATGAAAGATGGAAAAATGTACTTCAAATTCAAAAACTCAGTTTACTCAAAAACTAAAGAGATTTTGAAAAAAACTTATTCTTCATAAATTGTTCATTTTGGCATTCTCTACAATTATTATTAACATAAGTGTGCTGTAACTATTAGCGTTTCATAATTGTATACCAAAAATGAAAAAAAAGAAAATACATTTTTTTCTCGAATAACAATGATTTTATGAAAAATGTTTTCAAACAAAATAATTGAATTTCTTTATTGTCTTCAATATTTGTTAAAATGTTTTTGTGATATTTTTCATATTTAAGAAAATATTGGCAAAAAACAAAAAACAGTTAAGGTAAACACCCACTTCCGGTGTACGAAATTTTACCAAAAGCTTTTCAGTTCTTCGGATTATCAAATAAAACTTATGTTCAAAGTTTCATTTCAATTGGTCCATTAGTTTTTGAGATACAGCGCGCACAGACACACACACACACACACACACACACACAGACACACACACACACACACACAGACACAAATTTTTTTTTTCCAGAAATTGTTGAAATGGCTTCTAGGGACCCCAAAACGGATATTTCCGTAAAAAAAAATTTTGAAAAAAAAATCACGATCACAATACTTTCTCGTACTTCGTAACGGAGAAAGTAAAAAAATTATATACGAGGTAAAAATAATAATTTTTTTTTTGGTTTCAATTGAAGTTTTTTTTGGTAATGCGGCCCGCGACTTGTGTGTAATACTTGATGTGGCACTTGATGGTAAACGTGTTTGACATGCCTGCTCTAGAAACTTCAAAAGGGATATTTCCGTAAAAAAAAAATGAAAAACTTTTCACAATCGCAATAGACACACACACACACACACACACACAATTTTTTTTTCCCAGAAATATTTGAAATGGACTTTAAGGACCGCAAAACGGATGCTTCCGTTAAAAAAATTTGGAAAAATTTTCGCGGTCACAATTAAAAACACCCATAATTATTTTTCCAGAAATATCTGTGGACTAGAGAGCTCAAAACGTATATTTCCCTTCAAAAAAATTGATTTTTTTTTCACGATTACAATACAGACACACATAATTTTTCTGTTTAAGAAATATTTGAAATCAAAAACGGATAGTTTCGTAAAAATTTTCACGGTTACAATACAGACACGCATAATTTTTTTTCTAGAAATATTTTTTTTTTCCAGAAATATTTAAAATGTACGCCAGGGACCTCAAAACAGTAAAAAAAAATTGAAAGAATTTTCACAATCACAATACAGACACACACACAATTTTTCTTTTCCAGAAATATTTGAAATGGACTCTAGAGACTTTAAAACAGATATTTCCGTAAAAAAAAATTGAAAAATGTTTCACAATCACAATGGAGACACTCACACACAAATTTTTTTTTCCAAGAAATATTTGAAATAGACTCTAGAGAGCTCAAAACGAATATTTCCGCTAAAAAAATGTTTGGAAAAAATTTCACAGTAACAATACAGACACACAAACATTTTTTACAGACACACATACAATTTTTCTTTTGCAGAAACATTTGAAATGGACTCTAGAGACCCGAAAACGGATATTTCCGTGAAAAAAAATTGAAAATATGTTTGCGATCACAATACAGATACACACACTATTTTTCTTTTCCCGAAATATTTGAAGTGGACTCTAGAGACCTCAAAATGGATATTTCCTTGAAGAAAATTTTGAAAAAAATTTTGCGATCACAATACAGGCACACACACAATTTTTCTTTTCCAGAAATATTTGAAATGGACTCTAAACACATCAAAACGAATATTTCCGACAAAAAAAATGTTTAAAAAAATTTTCACGATCACAATACAGACCCACACACAATTTTTCTTTTCCCGAAATATTTGAAATGGACTCTAGAGACCTCAAAACGAATATTTCCGTGAAAAAAAAATTGCAAAAATTTTCACAATCACATTAGAGACACAGAGAAACACACAAACACATACATTTTTTTCCCCATAAATATTTGAAATAGACTCTAGGGAACTCAAAACGGATATTTCCGTAAAAAAAATTTTACGGTCACAATACAGACACACATAATTTTTTTTCCAGAAATGTTTGAAATGGACTCTAGGGACCTCAAAACCGATATTTCCGTTAAAAAAATTTTGAAAAAGTTTTAAGACCACAATACAGACACACATATTTTTTTCCAGTAATATTTGAAATGGACTCTAGGACATCAAAACAGATATTTCCGTTCAAAAAGAAATTCTGAAAAATTTTTCACAGTCACAACACAGGCGCACACATAATTTTTTTCCACAAATATTTGAAATGGACTCTATAGATCTCAAAACGGATATTTCCGTTAAAAAAAATTTCACGATCACAATACAGACACACAAAATTTTTCTTTTACAGAAATATTTTAAATGGACTCTAGAGCAGGCATGTCAAACACGCGGCCCGGCAAGGTTGGTATCAAATATTAAAAAAAAAATTATGTACAAGGTAAAAATAATTATTTTTTGTTTGGTTTCAATTGTAGTTTTTTTGGTAATGCGGCCCGCGGCTTGTGTGTAATACTTGATGTGGCCCTTGGTGGTAAATGAGTTTGACATGCCTGGTCTAGGAGATAAATCGTACTTTATTTCTTCAAAAACTGGACGGGGGGGTATATTGTATAAGTGGCTCTACCATCAATATGTTGCACGAGCCGCCACTGCTCTGTACTACAGTATTTTTACGATTATTTTAGACGCGCTGTAAAGATTTTTTTTCATTAGGTTTCCGCCAGGGCATAGAATTTGACACTACTTTTAAAAATGTTCGCGCTGGTGTCAATCATTGGGCGCGTTCGTCAGAATTTTCAACTATCAACATGTTTATTTTTATTTAAGCTGAATGTTGGTATTTGATATTTGGTAACCTCCATTTCGGCGGCAACTTCAACACTTGATTCCAATAGCAATCAGTCTAATTTGTACTATTGGTAAAATGGCGACCGCTGGACGAACTTGTTCACGATCAACAGTGCGTTCATCCAGTGACGGTTCGCGGGGTTTTTAGGTAGGGTCAGTTGCAGAGACGGCTGGCTGCGTGAACGCACCTATCTGTATTACCACCTCTTGTTCCTCGGCCGTACCAGAAAAAACTCCGCGAACCGTCACTGCGTTCATCAGAAAATACCCCAACGGTTAACAGTAAACACCTAACTATTTGGTCTGACGAACGCGACCATTCTTGATATTTTTATCAAGTCTGTCAGCTCAAAAGACCGAAAATTATTTCCGCCGAGAAGAAGGCTTGCATTCATTTTTAAGAATTTAAAAGTCTTGTTTTCACTTGTTTTCTAAATGTTGAGGAATACAGGGACGAGAGAGCAGATCATTACCCTGGCAAGAGTGGTTGAACGGGTGATAGAGGAGAAGGGAAGCGTGTATGTGGTCTTCGTAGACCTGAAGGCGGCGTAGGAATCGATGCCGAGGGATGGTCTGATGGAATGTTCGAGGAGAAGAGATGGTCGAGTGGGTGAGAGGTATGTATAAGGAACCATGGGTGGTAGCGAAAGTGAGAAATTCAGAAGGGGATAGGCCAGTCTAGAACCCTCAAAAAGGCACAATTTTGACAATTTATTCTGGGAGTAAGGAAAAAGGAATCGAATTTCTCACTTTCAGGCTTTATTAAACATGTATTTGAGTGTATAAAAAAAAATTATTTTGACATTTTTATACAAAATGATACCAATGCCTCCAGAATCCTTACCCCGGCCACATCCTCTCTCATCTATTCCATTACTCTTTAATACCTTTTTCCTTCAAACCATTCCTCCTTCACTCCCTCACATTCCTCTACCAAACGACTCCACGTATCCCTCCTCAAGCGCAAATTGCACACCTCCCATCCATTTCTTTCTTCCTATCCATCTGAACCCACACCTAGCCCTTGCCAGTGTTACCCTTTCATCCCTACTCCACCCACTCTCGCTCAAATACCTTCTCTACACCTGCCACCTACCATACATGCCTCCTAATTCCCACACTGTCTTTCCTGTCACATTCACTTCTCTCTCCAACCATTCGTTCATTTTCACTTCCGCAAGCCCTACTCTCTCATACATTTTCCTTCGCTCCATCCTCCATTTACTCTCTCCTATATTCACGCATGTCCACCAACCTTTCCTCCCCTAGTTCACATAACCTCATCTCGTACTTGACCATGACTTTTTTATATGGGGCATACTGGCCGCACGCTGCACAGAAGTAGCCCCTATGAAGCGGGGTAGCAGCGGAACTGCAGAGCATTACTTCGCCTGCTACCCTGCTACAATACAATACATAATTACATATATACATATACAAATAATCCTAGCTGCTTGACAGTTACGCAGTGCTCCTACAACAACAGAGCTGCCTCCCTGAAGAGCTCCTCCTTCCTTGTCAGGACTGCCTCCGCGAATTGAGCCACTGCCACTCAGTTGTCAGCCGTAGGGAGCATGGCTGGCACCAGGGCCTCGACGGACAGCCTTATGCCTATGGCCGTGGCCAGCCGTAGCCTGGGCACCATAGGAGGGTGTGTTCGGCGTCGTCGCATGCGGAAGGGCATAGGATGCAGCCCGTGTCTCTTCACTTCCCGATTCTACAGAGGTAGCTCGAGAAGCAGCCATGGCCCGTCAGAATCTGACACAGGAAATACGTGACTTCCCCGTGCCCTCTACCAAGCCATTCCTGGATATGCGGGATGAGCCGCCTTGTCCACTGCTCCTTGGTCGCCTGGGTCCATCTAAGGTGCCAGGCAGCCTCGTTCTTTGGAGTGCCGTTTCTCACCCCCCAGTAGATGTCACTCCTCGAGGTAATTATAAGGTCCGGTGGAGGAGTGGCTGCCAGGACTTCCACTGCATCCGTTGAAACGGTCCTGTAGCCCCTGATGATGTGAAGGGCCACGGGACGCATTGCCGCCCGCAGCCTAAGGGCGTTGCGCCTTGAGGTGGTGCAAGATGCCCAGGCCGGTGCTGCATAAAGAAGGATGGACAGTGCCACCCTGTACAGCAAGCGCCTCTTAGCCTCTGAGGCTCCACCGATGTTTACCAACAGCCTGGCTGGACTGCATGCCTCACTCCCCAGATTCTCCCTGTTTGTCTCCTGAAGCACTATGTATCCGGGAGTTGACTTTTCCATCGCCAACATACGCTTCAGAAACCACAACTGCTCCCTCTCCACACACTCATACGCCCTTGTCCCCCATACGTCACACATGCACCCCATACCTTACACGCCACCTCTAAGTTGTTCCCCATCCACTTACCCCTCTTTCCTCACGCGATACCCCACGCTTTTCTAGCCTTTCCCTGCACCCATCTTCTATGCTCTTCATACCCTCCCGTCCGTTTTTTCTATCCCTTCCATTCCAAATCCTTCACCCTCCCCTTCCTTCCTTTATTCCTGAATCTCACCCATTTCTTTTTTCCCACATTCACACTCGGTGCCCTCCTATCCCATATACCTCTCAGTTCTCCTCAACATGTCTTTCATCACTTCCCAACTCTCTCGCCATCAACACCATGTCATCTGCATATGCCAACATCCACACCTTAGTTTTTTTTGTCTGTCCTTTCCTCAGTACTTCTTCCAATTCACTTATATAGAGGTTAAACAACATAGGACTCAGCGGGCATCCATACTTCAGTCACATCCATGTCCGGAATTTCTCAAACACCTCCCTTCTTACTTTCGCTATCACCCATGTTTCCTCATACCACCCCTTCTCCTCAAACATTCCATCAGACCATCTCTCGGCATCTAATCCTACGCCGCCTTCAGGTCTACGAACACCTCGTACATGCTTCCCTTCTCCTCTATCACCCGTTCAACCACTTTTACCAGGGTAACGATCAGCTCCCTCGTCCCTGTATCATAACTCAACATTTCTTCAAAAATTCTTTTGAGCCTTTTGAAGTTGTTTTCGTCAGTAAAGCAAGGTCAGACTTTTAAATTCTTAAAAAACAATGCAAGCCTTCTCGGCGGAAATAATTTTCGATCTTTTGACCTGACAGACTTGATACAAATATCAAGAATAGTCGCGTTCGTCAGACCAAACAGTTAGGTGTTTACTGTTAACCGTTGGGGTATTTTCTGATGAACGCAGTGACGGTTCGCGGAGTTTTTTCTGGTACGGCCGAGGAACATGAGGTGGTAATACAGATAGGTGCGGTCACGCAGCCAGACGTCTCTGCAACTGACCCTACCTATCTTTATTACCACCTCTTGTCCCTCGGCCGTACCAGAAAAAACCCCGCGAACTGTCACTGCATCGAATTCATTCAAACTTGCTATACCTCATTTAATAACCAGGCGGACTAAATCAAATTATAGCCCCGAAAATACGTTGTTGTAATTGGTTAAAATTCCTAAAACGGTAATGGCCGCTATTATGATCAGCTGATCTGTCACCGTTTACTTGTGTCCCACCGGTTTCACGTGTTTCGCGACAGTTTTTAGGTTTTTAGCCAGTTATTCCTCCCGTTGAAAGTGTAAGAATCGGTTCTTTCATGAACTCATCCTGCGATCTTCTAGGAAATAGTTATTTCATTTGTAAGCATGGTTGTATACCCAGCAATAGTTCGGCATCATTTTAAACATTCTTCTGCCTTCTCAGTTAAAACACGTTGCATCGTAAAGTTTGCGGGTGAATTGCACTTTACGGTCAAACTCCCGATTTCGGAAATTTTTGGTTTAGGGACTCATACGTGTTATTATTAAGGTACTTACAGAAAATTTTGTGCGGAAACGTGTTTCAAGCCGAAAAATCCAATTTTTATTTCTTCAGTTGCGCATATAAGTCAATGTCCACCAGAAATTGTACGCACGGCACGAGAACACTCATGTTACACTACGAAAGTTATTCATATCATACATAATATAGCACACGAAAGGCGCACTGTTAAAATTATACACGAGGTGCAAGTTCACGCAAACAACATGTTTTCTTCGCAATGTAATTGAAACGTTGACAGCGGCAAACACAGACTTAAGGATGCGCCCTGTATTGCCAACCGTGAAAGTTGGTTTGTCGTTTTCTGTTTTCAAACTTTACTTGTCAATCGTTTATGTATAGTGCGATGCAACCAAATCTTTAAAATGGAGCCAATAACTCACTATTCTTTATAAATTGTTCATTTTGGTATTATCTGCAACTATTATATAAATTTGATGTTGGTATTATCATTTCATAATTATGGACCAATAATTAAAAAATTAATTATTTTTTATTTTTCCAGAAATTTTTTCTTTATGAAAAATATTTTTAAACAGAAGTTGTTAATTTGATTATCTTCAATATTTGTATTGAACTTTTGTAATATTCTTTATGTTTAAAAAAAAATGGAAAAAAAGAAAAAACGGTTAAGGTAAGCACCCACTTCTGGTGTACAAAATGTTACTAAAAGCTTCTCAGTTCCTCAAATCATGAAATAAGGTTTATGTTCAAAGTTTGTAAATTCATTTATTAGTTTTTGAGATATAATGCATACAAACAGAAAGACAGGAGGCACACACTCATCCGATTGTCAATTTCGAATGTTTCCGAAATCGGGAGTTTGACCGTAAAGTGCAATCACTCCAAAGTCCAAGCTGTAATGAGTATCCGACCTTTCGTAAATTGTACACAGTGCTCGCTTATCTCCCTGTATCGATAGCCACGGTATAAAGAAGTTGTTCCACCTTGCGTCGTACGAAGATGTGGTTGAGATGGACTCTTAAACACCCATCTTAAAGTCACCAAACAGGAGGATAATAGACCAGTGACGGTTCGCGGGGTTTTTTTCTGGTACGGCCGAGGAACAAGAGGTGGTATGCTTTGATCAATGGATCTTTGCGAGTGCGTCATTATCGAAGACCGAGTTTTCTCGCCTTTGACGACGTAGTGCCCACATGATTGTGCCTAATTCAACTTACCGTACAGAGAGTAAACGCATGAAAATGTTGTCGGAGCTAAGTTCAGCTATCTATGACGTGCACGCAAAGATCCATTGATCAAAGCATAATACAGATAGGTGCGGTCACGCAGCCAGCCGTCTCTGCAACCGACCCTACCTATCTGTATTGCCACCTCTTGTTCCTCGGGCGTACCAGAAAAAACCCCGAGAACCGTCACTGTAATAGACGTATTGTAAATGTACGTCATCAACATTATATCTGGTATGTATAAATTGGCGGATAATCTACGTGACGATATTCTTCCTAAAATTCTAAGCAGCTTATCTTCATTCTAAAATGTTGGTCCTCAAAGTTTGAACATTCAGTCGTTAAATATGCGTTATTATTCGATATTAATTTACAGAAAACTGCAGTTTCGGTAACACAAAAACACTGATACGCGGGAACAACCTACAAACTGATAATAACGAAGAAAGCAGAATTTGAACTAGCAAGTTTGAATGAATTCGTTGTGTCAAAAGTGACATAAGCGGGTGTCGACTGTCGGGTGTACTTTTTATGAAAATAAGCTAATTAAGAATTATTAAAATACACGTTTGAGATAGAAAGATAGCACACACTGACAAATAATTTTGAAACTAACCATACTGCCGAAATTACGGGGATTTCTGTAAATTAATATCGAATAAATAATCATATTTAACGAATGGATGTTCAATGTTTGAGGACCTCGCGAAAGCCAATTTATACACACCCGATATTATACATTGAGATCGTTAATAAAATTAGTCAAAGCAGGTCGTAAACAAAAAGCCGCATGTCTTTTCTTAGGGACTGTAACTTGAGTTCTTTATTGAAGCTGCTAATTTTCTTCGGAGGCCCCTAACAATAGGAGGTCACAAGTACGCGCTTTTTGTACCCTTGCGATAATCAGTAAAATATGTTAAATTTTAAGTAACTTGAAAATTTATCGTAAAACGTGCTTGAGTTGGTAACCCGAATCTCGAACGTATACGCAAACCGCGAGCTTGTGAATCAAGCATAATCACAAGAATCATTACTAACCAAATTCCACAATTATTAGCATTTTTTTCAAATACCCGTCCGTAATCCGTACATACTTCCAAGACCAAAGTTTCTATGTAATTATTATTAATAAGAATAATAAATTTCGTAGGTATTGACCATAGGCAACCCATAGTGCACCTTAACATTGACGTCCAAAAATAGGGCGTCTCTACCCATTACAGCCATCTGTTAAGCTTCTCCAGAACCACGCATCCCCTCCACAATGCCTGGTTCGCAACCGGACTGGGCGTGTTTATTTTTGTTCTGCGACAAACTGTACCCCCGCTCCCAGTTCTTAATCATCTGGTGATTGTTGATATGTCGCGGCCACTTGACGTTTCCGAGTGTTAATTATGTGACAATTCCGGGCGGCGAGCGTAGCATTCCGCTGAACAGTTACACGTTTACCACATCCACCGTCTCCTGACATGTGAATAAATGATTAATACGGGAGGATCTGCTGGTGTGGTAAGCCAAAAAAGTTACCACAACAACAATAAGGTATTGTACCCTCCACCTGCATCGCAAGCATACCGCGTACGTACGCACCTACGCAACTGTACACCCAGAAATACGCTAAGCGTGGGAACCGCAATTCTCGCTTTCGTCGCGGCCCCCCGCGGAATTTGTTATTGCAAATCAATTACCACCAATTAAATAACATGGACTTTCCCATATTCCTGTGCGCTCGTTAACCGCCAATTAAATCTGCCTACAAGTTGCCACTTAATAATGAAGTAATTACTTCCTCATTTGCATTCATTAATTGTAATCAGGGCCATTTGAAATACTAAATCAGTTGTCATCAAACACGAATAAGTCCGGAGTATTTGTTTATTTGACTGAGTATTCTGGTCAGTGGTGCGTTACATATTTATTCGGTCGAATTCAGGCTGTTTTAAATTATTTCCCCGGTGACATGTAACAGATTGTTGGCGCTTTATTTATGTGAGTATATAAACAAGTTAAACAACTCTTGCTAATACATCAACCTGCTTAGTTGAAATTATGCAACGGGAATGTCAAATATTTATATTAACAATAAGAGTTGAAACATCCACAAATCTAAAATTGTAACCCTTGAAAAATAATTTGGGATCATCTAAATGGAAAGAGATTAGTCGTTTTACACTTTCAGCCTTTAGTGCCTGGAATACAACTTTGGACACTACCAAAAAAATATTGTATTTTTTTTTGTCAAAAGAAATGGGGAACCAAGTCCATAATTTTCAAATTTCTTTTTGTAATGCTACATTTGTTTCTTTGGAATACTTCCAAGCAAGAAATAAACCCATTCTGGTCGCCAATACACCAAAGCTTGCTCCCACATTTGAATTTAATCATACTTATATTTCATACATCTAAAGTTTTCAGTCAAAGTATTTGACAATAGCCTTACAATATTACACAACACTCTAGAAGTGTGGGGGTAAAGTTTGCGCAGAGTGAGAAAGTATTCGGAGAACGCGAAAACAAATCTCCGGAGACAATTGAATTTAAGATGGTCACTTCGCAACACGCCTCAAGTGTTTGGTACAACTCTACCTTGTAGAGCTTATCTTTGTTGTTTTTAGGTATCCTATGATTATTAATGCAGATACCTTTCTCGAATTGATTCCCGGACATACAATTTGTACGAGGGTCATTTTTAAAGTAAGAACCGTTTGAGGATCCTATCCGCGCATAGCCTTCTCCGAAGTTTAGGCTTCTTTAAACATTCGACTATGTTGTCGGTTATTCAGAATAATTTTCTAAGTTAGTCTTGTATGTAGAAATAAACGATCTTAAACCAATGTTATTATCTAGTAGTACTAGTAATAACATGCAAATTTCATTTGTATCATTCAATATCCGGCGTGGCACTAGCCAGGGAAGTAGTTGTTTCAATAAGTTATTTGTTTATAGTCTTAGTAAGACTTAATTTTTTGCTTGCAGATTAACGAACAGGTTGAATATTCATATATTCAGGCTACATTTCGTTTTCTTGTATTTACAAAAAATAATATACGGAACCAATTTGACAAGAAAAATTTATTGCAATTGCATAGTTTTGGATATGGCTTTGATATTAAAGAAAAGTCCGTGCAGGTTAATCAACTAGTTTTCCAGATAATCACCAACAAACACAAGAATGGCCATTTTCAACGTTCGAAAATCGAAAAAGCGTGATTTCTCAAAACCTGAAACAATTACAGACCTCCAACTTTCACCTGCTTATTACAAAATGATTAGGCTTTGATATTATAGAAAAGTCGATGCAGGTTAATCAACTAGTTTTTCAGATAATCACCAACAAACACAAGAATGGCCATTTTCAGCGTTCGAAAATCGAAAAGCGTTGATTTCTCAAAACCTGAAACAATTGCAGACTTCCAACTTTCACCAGCTTATTACAAAATGATTAGGCTTTGATATTATAGAAAAGTCCATTCGGGTTAATCCACTAGTTTTCCAGATAATCACCAACAAACATAAGAATGGCCATTTTCAGCGTTCGAAAATCGAAAAGCGTTGATTTCTCAAAACCTGAAACAATTGCAGACTTCCAACTTTCACCTGCTTATTACAAAATGATTAGGCTTTGATATTATAGAAAATTCCATGCAGGTTAATCCACTAGTTTTCCAGATAATCACCAACAAACATAAGAATGGCCATTTTCAGCGTTCGAAAATCGAAGAGCGTTGATTTCTCAAAACCTGAAACAATTGCAGACTTCCAACTTTCACCTGCTTATTACAAAATGATTAGGCTTTGATATCATAGAAAAGTCCATTCGGGTTAATCCACTAGTTTTCCAGATAATCACCAACAAACATAAGAATGGCCATTTTCAGCGTTCGAAAATCGAAAAGCGTTGATTTCTCAAAACCTGAAACAATTGCAGACTTCCAACTTTCACCTGCTTATTACAAAATGATTAGGCTTTGATATCATAGAAAAGTCCATTCGGGTTAATCCACTAGTTTTCCAGATAATCACCAACAAACATAAGAATGGCCATTTTCAGCGTTCGAAAATCGAAAAAGCATTGATTTCTCAAAACCTGAAACAATTGCAGACTTCCAACTTTCACCTGCTTATTACAAAATGATTAGGCTTTGATATCATAGAAAAGTCCATTCGGGTTAATCCACTAGTTTTCCAGATAATCACCAACAAACATAAGAATGGCCATTTTCAGCGTTCGAAAATCGAAAAGCGTTGATTTCTCAAAACCTGAAACAATTGCAGACTTCCAACTTTCACCTGCTTATTACAAAATGATTAGGCTTTGATATCATAGAAAAGTCCATTCGGGTTAATCCACTAGTTTTCCAGATAATCACCAACAAACATAAGAATGGCCATTTTCAGCGTTCGAAAATCGAAAAGCGTTGATTTCTCAAAACCTGAAACAATTGCAGACTTCCAACTTTCACCTGCTTATTACAAAATGATTAGGCTTTGATATCATAGAAAAGTCCATTCGGGTTAATCCACTAGTTTTCCAGATAATCACCAACAAACATAAGAATGGCCATTTTCAGCGTTCGAAAATCGAAAAAGCATTGATTTCTCAAAACCTGAAACAATTGCAGACTTCCAACTTTCACCTGCTTATTACAAAATGATTAGGCTTTGATATCATAGAAAAGTCCATTCGGGTTAATCCACTAGTTTTCCAGATAATCACCAACAAACATAAGAATGGCCATTTTCAGCGTTCGAAAATCGAAAAGCGTTGATTTCTCAAAACCTGAAACAATTGCAGACTTCCAACTTTCACCAGCTTATTACAAAATGATTAGGCTTTGATATTATAGAAAAGTCCATTCGGGTTAATCCACTAGTTTTCCAGATAATCACCAACAAACATAAGAATGGCCATTTTCAGCGTTCGAAAATCGAAAAGCGTTGATTTCTCAAAACCTGAAACAATTGCAGACTTCCAACTTTCACCTGCTTATTACAAAATGATTAGGCTTTGATATTATAGAAAATTCCATGCAGGTTAATCCACTAGTTTTCCAGATAATCACCAACAAACATAAGAATGGCCATTTTCAGCGTTCGAAAATCGAAAAGCGTTGATTTCTCAAAACCTGAAACAATTGCAGACTTCCAACTTTCACCTGCTTATTACAAAATGATTAGGCTTTGATATCATAGAAAAGTCCATTCGGGTTAATCCACTAGTTTTCCAGATAATCACCAACAAACATAAGAATGGCCATTTTCAGCGTTCGAAAATCGAAAAGCGTTGATTTCTCAAAACCTGAAACAATTGCAGACTTCCAACTTTCACCTGCTTATTACAAAATGATTAGGCTTTGATATCATAGAAAAGTCCATTCGGGTTAATCCACTAGTTTTCCAGATAATCACCAACAAACATAAGAATGGCCATTTTCAGCGTTCGAAAATCGAAAAAGCATTGATTTCTCAAAACCTGAAACAATTGCAGACTTCCAACTTTCACCTGCTTATTACAAAATGATTAGGCTTTGATATCATAGAAAAGTCCATTCGGGTTAATCCACTAGTTTTCCAGATAATCACCAACAAACATAAGAATGGCCATTTTCAGCGTTCGAAAATCGAAAAGCGTTGATTTCTCAAAACCTGAAACAATTGCAGACTTCCAACTTTCACCTGCTTATTACAAAATGATTAGGCTTTGATATCATAGAAAAGTCCATTCGGGTTAATCCACTAGTTTTCCAGATAATCACCAACAAACATAAGAATGGCCATTTTCAGCGTTCGAAAATCGAAAAGCGTTGATTTCTCAAAACCTGAAACAATTGCAGACTTCCAACTTTCACCTGCTTATTACAAAATGATTAGGCTTTGATATCATAGAAAAGTCCATTCGGGTTAATCCACTAGTTTTCCAGATAATCACCAACAAACATAAGAATGGCCAT
The DNA here is from genome assembly GCA_910593695.2 of Ocypus olens. Classification (NCBI taxonomy): domain Eukaryota; kingdom Metazoa; phylum Arthropoda; class Insecta; order Coleoptera; family Staphylinidae; genus Ocypus; species Ocypus olens. Next base: position 2,816,398 of record OU343053.1, on the reverse strand, counting down.
TTTCAGCGTTCGAAAATCGAAAAGCGTTGATTTCTCAAAACCTGAAACAATTGCAGACTTCCAACTTTCACCTGCTTATTACAAAATGATTAGGCTTTGATATTATAGAACATACCATGCAGGTTAATCCACTAGTTTTCCAGATAATCACCAACAAACACAAGAATGGCCATTTTCAGCGTTCGAAAATCGGAAAAAGCGTTGATTTCTCAAAACCCGAAACAATTGCAGACTTCCAACTTTCACCTGCTTATTACAAAATGATTAGGCTTTGATATTATAGAAAAGTCCATGCAGGTTAATCCACTAGTTTTCCAGATAATCACCAACAAACACAAGAATGGCCATTTTCAGCGTTCGAAAATCGAAAAAGCATTGATTTCTCAAAACCTGAAACAATTGCAGACATCCAACTTTCACCTGCTTATTACAAAATGATTAGGCTTTGATATTATAGAAAAATCCATGCAGGTTAATCAACCAGTTTTCCAGATAATCACCAACAAACACAAGAATGGCCATTTTCAGCGTTCGAAAATCGAAAAAGCGTTGATTTCTCAAAACCCGAAACAATTACAGACTTCGAAGTTTCACCTGCTATTTACAAAATGATTAGGCTTTGATGTTATAGAAAAATCCATGCAGGTTAATCAACTAGTTTTCCAGATCATCACCAACAAACACAAGAATGGCCATTTTCAGCGTTTGAAAAATCGAAAAAGCGTTGATTTCTCAAAACCTGAAACAATTGCAGACTTACAATTTTCACGCGCTTATTAAGAAACGATTTGGATTTGATATTTAGAAAAGTCCATGCGGGTTAATGCACTAAGTAAATGCCGCTGATTGTCTAAAATTAAAAAAAAAATTATAACTTTAAACAATAATAATAATAATAAACTGTATTACGAATGCCACCATTTACAATATTATATATACATGTTGAGTTACATATAAATTTAAGCGGATGTAGTCGTCAAAAATATAAATATAAAATAAAATTAAGTTTGATTACAAATATTAACACGTTGAAACTTCAAATTAAAAATTAAATATTAAAAATTAAAAATTAACAATTAAAGATTAAAAATTTAAAATTAACAATAGATTACAATAAAAATTAAAATCAAAATCAATTAAAAACTAAAATTAAAAATATTAATACGTCACTTGTCAACATTTAAAAAGACAACAATTTACAATCATAGTTAAAAATAATTAAAATCAGTTTTAAAAATGTATCCATCATTAATTCAATTCAAAAAAACAATGAATTATTTTCAAAATCCAAAATGATTTTGTAAAAGTGAAGCCTTTTCGGTTATTTTGGCGTTTTTTAATTTTTTCTTACTCAACTGTAATAGTTTTTTTGAAACATTCACATCTCACTTAAAAATTGAATCGTTTTCAAAAACCAAAATTATTTCCAAAAAATAAAGCCGATTTCGTAGTTTTAGCGCTTCATTTTGTTTTGTATATCTTCAATTTCCTGTTCCGCAATTGAAATACATTTTTTTTGGACATTTAAAAATTGAAATATTTTCAAAAACCAAAATTATTTCCAAAAAATAAAGCCGTTTTCGTGACTTTGGCGTTTCATATGTTTTTTTTCTTTATTTCTTTAATTTCCTGTTGCGCAATTCGAATAATTTCTTTTTGAACTTTCATAACTCCCTTAAATATAGAATTATTTTCAAAAACCAAAATTATTTTGTAAAAATAACACCTTTTCGGTTGTTTTAGCGTTTCTTCTCTTTCGACGTTTTCAATTTTCTCTTACTCAGCTATAATAGTTTTTTTGAAAGATTCATGACACACCTGAAAATTGAAACTTTTTCAAAAAACAAAATTATTTCCAAAAAATAAAGCCGTTTTCGTGGTTTTAGTGCTTCATATTTTTTGAATATCTTCAATTTCCTGTTCCGCAATTGAAATATTGATTTCTTAAACATTCATGACTCCGTTAAATATCGAAATATTTTCAAAAAAACAAAATTATTTCCAAAAAATAAAGCCGTGTTCGTAGTTTTAGTGCTTCATATTTGTTTTGTATATATTCAATTTCCTGTTCCTCAATTGAAATAATTTTTTTTATCATTTAAAAATTGAAATATCTTCAAAAACCAAAACGATTTCCAAAAAGTAAAGCCGTTTTCGTGATTTTGTCGTTTTATATATTTTTTTATTTCTTCAATTTCCTGTTCCGCAATTTAAATTTATTTTGTTTTGAACATTCATAACTCCTTTAAATATCGAAATATTTTCAAAAATCAAAATGATTTTGTAAAAATAAAGCCTTTTCGGTAGTTTTAGCGTTTCTTCTCTTTCGACGGTTTCAATTTTCTCTTACTCAACTATAATAGTTTTTTTGGAAGATTTATGACACACTTAAAAATTGAAGCATTTTCAAAAAACAAAATTATTTCCAAAAACTAAAGCCGTCTTCGTCGTTTTAGCGTTCCATATTTTTTGAAATCTTCAATTTTCTGTTCCGCAATTGAAATATTGTTTTCTTGAACATTCATGACTCCGCTAAAAATCGAAATATTTTCAAAAACCAAAACGATTAAAAAAATAAAATAAAGATGTTTTCATGATTTTGGCGTTTTATGTTTTTTTTATTTCTTCAATTTCCTGTTCCGCAATTCAAATAATTTCTTTTTGAACATTCATAACTCCCTTAAATATAGAATTATTTTCAAAAACCAAAATGATTTCGTAAAAATAAAGCGTTTTCGGTTGTTTTAGCGTTTCTTCTTTTTCGACGTTTTCAATTCTCTCTTACTCAACTATAATAGTTTTTTTTAGATTCATGACACACTTAAAAATTGAAACATTTTCCAAAAAAATGAAGCCGTTTTCGTGATTTTGGCGTTTCGTATGTTTTTTTCTTCTTTATTTCTTCAATTTCATGTTGCGCAATTCAAATAATTCCTTTTTGAACATTCATAACTCCCTTAAATATAGAATTATTTTCAAAAACCAAAATAATTTTGTAAAAATAAAGCTTTTTCTGTTATTTTAGCGTTTCTTTTCTTTAGATATCTTTTTTCTCTTACTCAACTGTAATCGTTTTTTGAAACATTTACAATTCACTTAAAAATTGAAATATTTTTTCAAAAAACAAAATTATTTCCAAAAATTAAAGCCGTTTTCGTGGTTCTAGCGTTTCATATTTTTTTTTTGATATCTTGAATATCCTGTTCCGCAATTGAAATAATATTTTTTTTAGCAAAAATTGAAATATTTTCAAAAAACCAAAACGATTTCTAAAAAATAAAGCCGTTTTCGTGATTTTGGCGTTTTATATGTTTTTCTTTATTTCTTTAATTTCCTGTTGCGCAATTCCAATAATTTCTTTTTGAACGTTCACAACTCCCTTAAATATTGAATTATTTTCCAAAATCAAAATGATTTTCTAAAAATAATTGTTTGGGCGTTTCTTTTGTTTTGATTTTCAGTTTTCTCTTACTCAACTGTAATCGTTTTTTGAAACATTAATAACTCACTTGAAAATTGAAACATTTTCAAAAACCAAAAATATGTTGTTTTTTTTTTCTTTTGATATTTCCAATCTTCGCTTCCACAACTCAAATAATTTTATTTTAAACATTCGTTACTCACTTAAAAGTGCCGGATTTTCAAGAGCAGGGGCGGCCCGTTGGTGTAGTGGGTACAGGCGAGCGCTTGTGCCGTGTGGGTTCGAATCCCAGCCCGGGTGGAAGATTTTTCGGGGATCGAGAAGTATTCGCTCGGGTCCATGGTTGTTGTATACGTCTGACATTATTCATTTTTTAATCAGAGCGACAAGAGGCCGCTACAGACATCCTAGTCAGATATTTCGAGGATAAAAATATGTAACCAGAATGTCATGCGAACTCACACCTTTATTGATGGGGTAGCAGATATATCAACAACAGAGGTGAGCTACCGTATGATTAAATGTCACGCACGCACCTGAAGATCGTCAACAACAGCAACGAAACCCACTTTCGTGACTGCACGTTGCGAAAGCATGATCGATTTAACTGTAGCTGGTAAGGTCATTTTTAATTCAAACAAGGAATAGCAATACTCGCACGAGACATTCATGTCATACAACAGGTGAATAAAATTCCATCTCTAGCTCATGCAGAATTCGATACCATGATCTGAGCCTAACAAACAGGGATATATACAAACTTCTTCCATTTTATTTACTATATCTTTTGCTAGAGTTTGTGTTTTCATTAATGTTTTCCCTCTTGTTTCAATTGCTTTGTTTACCTCTTTAGCCCTTGATAGTCTAGATCTTCTTTTTTCCTTGTGTCCTGGCTTTCCATACTCTCTTCACTTGCCTAGTTTCTTTCATCCGCTGTATGTGTCCCCACCAACGTAGTTGCCTTTCTTCTATGTACTTTACCGACGATTGAAATTCAGACATTCCTTACCCCTACGTTTCTCATTCTATCAAAAACAATAATATTGCATGCGATAATGATTAATTATTGCGTGAGCCATAGGGCTAAAAGAAGTCGTATTTTAAGGGAGTAGATGAAACTCAGCATTTTATTTTACGTAGAACAGAACCCCATATCATCTTTAAGAGTTATTGCTGCACAATTTCAAAGTTCAACTTCCGTTTATAAGACATTAGAAGAATTTATATTACAAGTTTTCAAATCATGAGCAATTGTCTAGTGAAAACAAAGGCAAACCAACGGATTTCTGTAAAACCGTATTTAATTTAATTAACCTAACTTTATTCGTAATGCGTTAGGCTGTCACTGTCACCTTTGTGTACTTGGTTGCATACAATATCAATTAAATGCCATGCGTTGATGTGATTATTTTACGATTGAACAGGCGTTAATAATATTACGTTCAGTGTTAAAATAAAAGCCCTGTATATATTTTTCGTCTTTATTACATTTATTTAATGCATCTGCAAAAAGTGAGGTTGTCTCAAATTTATTAATTAATTTTAATTTCGCGTATTCTAAACTCGCATGTCAACATCTAAAGAATTAAATCAATATAATTACATTATTTCCATAATTATATGGAATTGAATTTACTTCTCTGATAATAACAATTTTTCCATTAACTAGAAATAGTTTTATTAATTTTACTCTAGAAAAATATAATCAAGAGGCAATTATAAAGTATGCACCATTTTCCCACCACCGTGCAATTAACATAACATGATATGCAAATATTTGTGTACTTATACAGCAGGGCCGGAGACAAATAATCAATAATGAACTAGTTGAATGTGTAAAGTGTAAACTTCCCGTGTAACTGTGGAAATGTCAATAATAGTGAATTATTCGGGCTTTATCCTTTTTTAATTCGTTTTATTTGAAGTCTTTTCAACCGTCGGATATCTGGTCGGGAAACGAATTGAATAATTGATAGTTTTAATATTTAATGTTCTTGGGGCATGGCAGATGATTAATTTAATTGAAAACAATGTTTCTTCGTTTTCTTTTTAATGCACTGAAATAAGCACGTATACTCTGGCCGCGCTATGAAGGCGTCTGAGGAGCTTAACGGAGGGTCGAAAGTGGTTCTTAAAAGGTTACAGATCACTTTGGAGATAAATGTGCATGCAACCCAACATCTCGTATTCGCTTATTGAGAACCTCGGGCATTTGAGACGCGTAAAGCATCCGCTCAACAGACACATGAGGGTTGTCCTCAAATGCCTTCATAGCGCGGCCAGACTTTACCTACTTATTTCGGTAAAGAAAGTAACCATTACTCACCAAATTTTACTATTTGTGATATGCAACTTATTTTAATTATTTTGGTCCATTTTTTCTATATTTTAGCATATTTTTTTTAGAAATTTTTTATAGCACCCAAAATTGCTGAACTCAACTACTTAAATAGCGTGCGTGTAGGGGATCCTCAGTCTTAGAATCGGCTCGGCTGCGTACGCAACAATAAAATAATCAAACATTAATTAACAACTAAATAGTAATTTGTAAAAGTTTGTTTCTAATAAATAAAATCTTTTTAAAAACAAATCCATCAAAATCAATCAAACATTAATTAACAACTAAATAGTAATTTGTAAAAGTTTGTTTCTAATAAATAAAATCTTTTTAAAAACAAATCCATCGGTCACCTGATCATAACTCGAGTTTTCCATCAATTTAAGCACTATTCACGACAAAAGCCATTTTGCGTATCTCTGCTTCCGGAAGTCCCACAAAAAAAAATCATAAATAAATAGAGTTGAGAGTGACCTTCTAGACCTAAAAAAAATATCGTTATTTACGCGTTTGCAGTGTCATCATTTTGCGTATCGAAAATTTAAAGGTCATTAAAAAAATCAATGAGTTTTTTTTTTAATATGAAAAGAACATAGTATATTCAACTAACTTTCTTCAACAGATGAAAGTTTAAAAATGAGATCTCAATGGGATCATATAAAAATCCAATTTTATTTGTAAAGTATTCGCTTTGGGACACTTTACGGGAAGATGTGCTGGTAATAATTGTGCAAACATTGGAAAGTCGAAATCATCATGTTTTTTGAAATTGTTTAAAATGAATTGATTTATATTAAAGAAACATAAAAAAAAACGCCAACTTACAACAATGCAAAAATTGAAAGCAATAAATTCGTCTTTATTCCTTAACCACTTCGCGCCCATGCTGCTTTGATTTAATCCCAGAGTTGATGAAAAATTACTTCTTTGTTGTTGTTGCCTTTTTCTACGAAATATTATTTCACTGTCACAAACTTTCCCATTTATGCAAAAAAATATGAAAAAAATATTCCATAGATGGCGCTGAAGGAGTAATGTTTTTGTACAATGTTTTTATTTTCTTTTTTTGCTTGTTGCCACATGTGGCAACCTGGGCGTGAAGAGGTTAAGAATCATTTTTGGTTGTGAATGTTTAAATTTAAATTGTGGAAGCGTTGATTAAGAAAACCGAAAAAATATACGAAAACAAAATTATGCATAACAACCAAGATGGGAGGGGGGCCGCGGTGGCCCAGTAAATAGAGCTCCTGGTTACGGGCGTCGTGGTCGTGAGTTCGAATCCCATCCGCGCGGTCACTTTTTCGAAACGAAAAATGGCCGTGCGGGTCCATTGATGTTTACTGTGTGTATCCCTTTCATCATTATAAATGATTATTATACAAATTCTCGGTTGTGGCAGAATGCCCTAGTTAGCTAAGTCAATTCCCAAATCATCCGCGCTTCTTCAAAAAAAAAAAACAAGATGGTTATGTTCTATAAAAAATCATTTTGGTTTTTAAAAATATTCCAATTTTCAAGTAAGTTATGAATGTCGAAAAAAAATATTTGAGTGAAAGAAATAAAATGCTGCAAAAATTAAATCAGGTAAGAAGGATTTATTCTTGCAAATTGATATTTGCTCTTGAAAATACAACACTTTTTAAGTGAGTAACGAATGTGTAAAATAAAATTATTTGAGTTGTGGAAGCGAAGATTGGAAATATCAAAAGAAAAAATGGTGATTTGGTCATCATGTTACTTTCTCCGACTTGATGGTATCATTTATATTTACGCTTTCATGGTTTACTTTCAGTTTAAATCATATTTTAAATGTACATCGAGCGGATGAAACTGACGTTTAAAACGTCAAAATTATGAAAGATGGAAAAATTATACTTCAAATTCAAAAACTCGGTTTCTCAAAAACTAACGAGATTTCGAAAAAAACCTATTCTTTAGAAGTTGTTCATTTTGGCATTCTCTACAATTATTATTCACAAAAATGTGCTGTAACTATTATCATTTCATAATTATAAACCAAAAATTAAAAAAAAAAAATGTTTTTCTCGAATAGCAATGATTTTATGAAAAATATTTTCAAGCAAAAGATGTTCATTTCTTTGTTGTCTTCAATGTTTGTTAAAATGTTTTTGTGATATTTTTCATATTTAAGAAAATATTGGCAAAAAACAAAAAACAGTTAAGGTAAACACCCACTTCCGGTATTCGAAATTTTACCAAAAGCTTTTCAGTTCTTTGGATTATCAAATAAGACGTATGTTCAAAGCTTCATATCAATTGCTCTACTAGTTTTTGAGATACAGCGCACACAGCCAGACACACACACAGAAACACACACACAGACACCATTTTTTTTTACTTTCTCCGTTACGAAGTACGAGAAAGTATTGTGATCGTGATTTTTTTTTCAAAATTTTTTTTTACGGAAATATCCGTTTTGGGGTCCCTAGATGCCATTTCAACAATTTCTGGAAAAAAAAAATTTGTGTGTGTGTGTGTGTGTGTGTGTGTCTGTGTGTGTGTGTCTGTGTGTGTGTGTGTGTGTCTGGCTGTGTGCGCTGTATCTCAAAAACCAATAGAGAAATTGATATGAAACTTTAAACATACGTCTTATTTGATAATCCGAAGAACTGAAAAGCTTTTGGTAAAATTTCGTACACCGGAAGTGGGTGTTTACCTTAACAGTTTTTTGTTTTTTGTCAATATTTTCTTAAATATAAAAAATATCACAAAAACATTTAAACAAACATCAAAGACAACAAAGAAATGAATAGCTTTTGCTTGAAAATATTTTTCATAAAATCATTGCTATTCGAGAAAAAAATTTATTAATTTTTTTTAATTTTTGGTTTATAATTATGAAACGATAATAGTTACAGCAATTTTATGTGAATAATAATTGTAGAGAATGCTAAAATAAACAACTTCTAAAGAATAAGTTTTTTTCGAAATCTCGTTAGTTTTCGAGTAAACCTAATTTTTGAATTTGAAGTATAATTTTCCCATCTTTCATGATTTTGACGTTTTAAACATCAGTTTCATCCGAGTTTACGCAACGCTCGATGTACATTTAAAATATGATTTCAATTGAAAATAAACCCATGAAAACGTAAATATAAAGTCGGAGAAAGTAACATGATGGCCACATCACCATTTTTTCAGAAATTGTTGAAATGGCATCTAGGGACCCTAAAACGGATATTTCCGTAAAAAAAAAATTTGAAAAAAAAATTACGATCACAATACTTTCTCGTACTTCGTAACGGAGAAAGTAAAAAAAACAATATATTTTGGTTTTTGAAAATGTTTCAATATTTAAGTGAATTGTGAATGTTTCAAAAAACAGTAGTTGAGTAAGAGAAAATTGAAAATCAAAACAAAAGAAACGCCGAAGCAATTATTTTTACAAAATCATTTTGGTTTTGGAAAATATTTCTATATTTAAGGGAGTTATGAATGTTCAAAAAGAAATTAAAGAAATAAATAAAAAAACATATGAAACGCCAAAACCACGAAAATGGCTTTATTTTTTTTTTGGAAATCGTTTTGGTTTTTTTTAAATATTTCAATTTTTAAAATTTATTTCAATTGCGGAACAGGAAATTGAAGATATCCAAAAAAAAATATGAAACGCTAGAACCACGAAAACGGTTTTAATTTTTGGAAATAATTTTGGTTTTTGAAAATGTTTCAATTTTTAAGTGAGTTGTAATAATAATAATAATAAACTGTTTATTTACAATGACAAATATACACAAATATAGCTCTACACGTAAAACGTCAGGAACAAAAAACTTAAACTTAAGATACATAAATAAATGTTTCAAAAAACTATTACTGTTACAGAGTAAGAGAAAAATGAAGATATCTAAAGAAAAGTAACGCTAAAACAACCGAAAAAGCTTTATTTTTACCAAATCATTTTGATTTTTGAAAATAATTCAATATTTAAGGGAGATAGGTATGAATGTTCAAAAAGAAACTATTTGAATTGCGCAACAGGAAATTAAAGAAATAAAGAAGAAAAAAACATATGAAACGCCAAAATCACGAAAACAGCTTTATTTTTTTTTGGAAATCGTTTTGGTTTTTTAAAATATTCCAATTTTTAAGCGTGTCATAAATCTTTCAAAAATCTATTATAGTTGAGTAAGAGAAAATTGAAATGATCGAAAGAGAAGAAACGCTAAAACAACCGAAAAGGCTTTATTTTTACAAAATTATTTTGGTTTTTGAAAATAATTGTATATTTAATGGAGATATAAACATTAAAAAAGAAATTATTTGGGGAGAATAGGGATCGAATATAAAAGAAATAACAGTTTTTTAAAACGAATTAATTAATAAAATAAAAAAGAGCAGAAAGTCAATATTTTGATGATGAATTTATGGTTTACCGCCTGTGAAACCTTTTGTTTGGAGGGTAGGATAGGGCCCACCCACTTCCCTTTATATTCTCTTAAACTTAACATTTTATAGACTGCCAATATAGAAATTATATTAAATAAAACATGGGTTTGTTAGATTATGTTTAATTGGATATCAAGGGTGGTGGGTGGTCTCTATCATGCAAGCCAACCAATAAAGCATAATCCCGGGTTTCTACAAATTAATTAATTAATGAAGGAAAAAGGTAATTCGTGGTTTTTTACCTGAGAAACACTCGCGTAGGTTCTGCTAGGGATAGGACCCACCCACCGCCCTTCGTATACTCGTTAACATAACCTACAAAAACATGTCTATTGATGGTTGTTAAATTTCCAACATCATTGATGAAATGCATAGAAATTATATTAAATAAAACATATGTGGTAAGTAAAACACGTGTGTTGAGAATTTTCACAAATTTTTAATGCCGAAACACTGCGACATATGTTTCGCCACACAGAGGCTTCATCAGGCAGATGATTAACGACATTAAAAATTTGTGAAAATTCTCAACACACGTGTTTTACTTACCACATATATTTTGGAATTTCACCAAGTAACAGCCTCATCAATCCAATATTTAAACAAAACATAGTTTGTAGGTTGTTTAATTTTATACTAAGGGTAGTGGGTGGGCCCTATGCTACAATTCAACTAGTAAAACATAACCCAGGGTTTCTATAAATGAATTAATTTACGAAAAAATAAAAACAAACGAGAAAGTCAACATTTTGATGATCAATTCATGGTTTTCCACTTGTGAAACCCTCGCGTAGATTCTGCTGGTTGGGGGTTAGGATAGGACCCACCCACCGCCCTTTATATTCTCTTAGACCTTACCTGCAAACATCTTCTTATTGATAGATGTTAAATTTCCAACATTACTAAAGCAATGACAGCAATTATAATAGATAAAACGTATATTTGCACACCACCTAAGGGTGGTGGGTGGTCTCTATCCTACAATCCAACCAGTAAAATATAACCCAGGGTTTCTACAAATGAATTGATTTATGATAAAAAAATAAACAATAAGTTAACATTTCAATGATTAATTCGTGGTTTTCCACTTATGAAATCCTCGCGTCGGTTCTGCTGTTTGGAGGGTAGGATAGGGGCCCACCCACCGCCCTTCACATTCTCTTTAACCTAACCTACGAAATCGTTTTTAGTGACAGTTGTTAAATTTCCAAAATCACTGAAGAAATCATTGTAAAAACATAATTCAGGGTTTCTACAAATAAATTAATTTATGAAGGAAAAATAAAACATAAAGTCAACATTCTTATGATTAATTCGACCTGTAAAACCCTTGCCTAGGTTCTGCTCTTTGGAGGGTAGAGTAGGGACAGAATTTTTTTACAACTGGTTCCGATAAGTTTTCCAAAACGTGAAAACAAAAGCTCTAAGGTTGGAAAAACGAAGTTATTCAACTTTACAAGTTAGGATTTTTTATCACTCTGTATATTTTTTTTGTATGAAATTATGGTTGGCGCTACAGTTCGAACCTTCAACCAAACAACAGATATTATTGTAATGGTTCAACGTCAATCACTGGGGGCAAATATACAATTTCATCTGTACCATGCATTTCAAGAATCTTTAAATATTTCGAAAACGGTTAACGATAGGTATAGGGAATATTGAAGTAACTCACCTTTATTTGTTCCTTGAAATTCAAAAATGACAAAAAATACAGGATGTTCAATTTAAAAAAAAAACATAACTTTGATGTGGATAAATTAGAGGCAACCTCACTTATTGCACAAGCATTCAATAAATTTAATAAAACGAAATATAGCCTGAATATATTAATATTCAACCTGTTCGTGACTCTACAAAATTAAGTCTTACTAAAACTATAAACAAATAACTTATTAAAACAACTACTTCCCCGGATCTTTTTGATGGGACACCTTGTAGACTTGGTGATCATTTTAAATTGTGCATTCGACGATCCTACGTCTATCCATTTGAAAGTAATAACACGAAGTTACATGCTTTTCCATAAAATGACCGCGTCGTGTGAGGTGCCCTGTTTTTACTTTGTCCGTTACGAAGTACGAGAAAGTATTGTGATCGTGATTTTTTTTCAAAAAATTTTTTTACGGAAATATCCGTTTTAGGGTCCCTAGATACGATTTCAACAATTTCTGGTAAAAAAAAAATTGTGTCTGTGTGTGTGTGTGTCTGGCTGTGTGCACTGTATCTCAAAAACTAATAGAGCAATTGATATGAAACTTTGAACATACATCTTATTTGATAATCCGAATAACTGAAAAGCTTTTGGTAAAATTTCGTACACCGGAAGTGGGTGTTTACCTTAACCGTTTTTTGTTTTTTGCCAATATTTTCTTAAATATGAAAAATATCACAAAAACATTTAAACGAACATTGAAGGCAACATCTTTTACTTGAAAACATTTTTCATAAAATCATTTTTATTCGAGAAAGAAATTTATTATTTTTTTTAATTTTTTGGTTTATAATTATACAACGATAATAGTTACAGCAAATTTATGTTAATAATAATTGTAGAGAATGCTAAAATGAACAACTTGTAAGGAATACGTTTTTTTCGAAATCCCTTTAGTTTTTGAGTAAACTGAGTTTTTGAATTTGAAGTATAATTTTTCCATCTTTCATAATTTTGACGTTTTAAACGTCAGTTTCATCCGAGTTTACACAACGCTCGATGTACATTTAAAATATGATTTCAATTGAAAATAAACCATGAAAACGTAAATATAAATAGCTATGATCAAGTCGGAGAAAGTAACATGATGGCCACATCACCATTTTTTCCATAATATTTAGTTTTGTTTTTGAGTTGTACATAACATTACTTAATTGATTAAATAGTTTAAGAACCACATTCGCATTTGCATTTTTTAAGTAATTTTTAAATATTTTAATGGTTTGAAAGATTTAGTATCGGAAAATGTTACTTTTGGGTATAAATATTTCTAAATTTCTTGCATTACAAACTTGTGTATTAAACTATTGATTAAGGATTTAGTATCTCTCAGTGCTAATTTGTAATTACAATTGGGATTACTAGAAAATATAAATTATACTTAGCTGTAATAACACTAAGAATTACGCATTGCGTTTCATTTATTCGAATTAATTAATAATACTATTGCCCAGTGTATGAATTGAAAGGCTTTTAAACGAGTCACGACTAATTTTGTGCAACCTGTAAGGCTTTCGAGTCCTGACCTATATATCATTGACATAACACTTACCTGCATGAATCAACATGATCAAATTGCTTCTATTTTAAGCCCATTCATTCGATGCTCGCAACAGGTTAAGCTAATATTAATGTTCTTGTGTACAGAGACTTCGTAATAAAATAAGAAACGCACGACGGCGGACGCCATGTGTTATTTTTGGAGCACAAACACATAAATTTCACGCGGTGGCATTTCTGTCCCTAGATCAAGAGCATGCAAAGTCATGAGAAATATGTTTTCTCGTATTTAGAGACTTGAAAAATGATGGAATAAATATAACTGACTGTGAGATTAATGATGTATTTAGACTATTGCAGACGTTTATTAAGCAATTGGAAGGCAGTTAAAAGTCAGTTACTGGGAAGTAAATTAAAGTGTTTTAAAAAATGATCATTTTTGTTTATTGGTTATTTGTGTTTTTATGTGCTCAATACAGGGCGTCGTCCACAGAATTATTCCTAACATGAGAATTTTCCTTATTATAACTTGTTCATTAAAAAAAAACCTCAAGTGTGCCATGATTTTTTATTTAAAAAAATGTAAGTAGGCACATATGTTAGGAATTGACATACAAAACGTCAGATCTTTCCAAAAATCACAATTATTCCGTGGTCACAATGGTTTACAGCTGTAACGTACTCCACTCACTTTATTCATTATTATTATTCTTATATATATTTAATTATTCTACTATTAGTGTTCTATACATTTAATATGCATTTAATTATTCTATCATTATTATTATATGTTTTCATGTCTTTCTGTTTTAGATAAACCATTAATATTATTTACATAGTAATTGTAATCACCAATCTATTTTTAATATCTATGTTTAATTTAGGAAGTCATGCGGATGCCAATTATGTTACTCATGATTATATTTACTCTTACTACTGCTATGTAATAATCCGCATTATTTATTACCGTTATAAAGGTTCTAATAGTGTAAAATGTATTATCTATATGTACCCGAGACGGACGCACCGATCATGAAGACCATTCAATTATCAATCAATAAATAATACTTTGACCATCAATAAATAATACTTTGACCACAGCTAAACGAGTCTCTGATCACGTGCGCCCGCCTCGATTTTTGTACTTCGACCGAACACACTACATTTAACAACACTTCTCTTCTAAGCTCCGGTCGAAGAACAACGATAGTTTTTCGGTTAAGTCTGTAAATTGTTATAAACGAGAAATAAAAACCAACGTAAAGAATCCGATTTAGTAATTTCGACTAACAATAACAGAAGAAGTAACCCCTCTCTGGCAGCATCGCGGAGTAACCCACGGTTCCCAGGCAATACTAAAGAACCCTATATAAAAACCATCACAAAATTGGCGCAGTCGACGGTAGGATTGTCTGGAAATTGAAATCTGTGTATGTACACCGCCGTCAGAGACGAGTTCGAGAGGACCAAGCCACCAGCTGAAGTAGACCACCTGGAGCAGACGTGCAGGTACTGAGGAGAGAACCGAGACCCCACATCGAAGTCGAGTCCGAGAGGAACGAGTCCACCAGCCGGAATAGACCACCTGGAGGAGACGTGCAAGTACTGAGGAGAGAACCGAGACCCCACATCGAAGTCGAGTCCGAGAGGAACGAGTCCACCAGCCGGAATAGACCACCTGGAGGAGACGTGCAAGTACTGAGGAGAGAACCGAGACCCCACATCGAAGTCGAGTCCGAGAGGAACGAGTCCACCAGCCGGAATAGACCACCTGGAGGAGACGTGCAAGTACTGAGGAGAGAACCGAGACGCCTCATCGAAGTCGAGTCCGAGAGGATCGAGTCCACCAGCCGAAACCGACAACTAGAGACGCATGATGTCACCATTATATATATTTTTTTTGTAAGTCGAATTTTCTTACTATTACGGAACCAACCATTTAATTACTTTCTATATATATATTTTTTTTTTTTTTCTCTCACTTTTATTATTACTTTTTATCGTTACAATGGCAAACAATGATCTGACTATGTTAAATTTTGCATTTAATATCCTAATTGACACCAGGTTTGACAACTCTAAATTATCACCTCATAATAATTTAGAAGATTTTATAAATCAATGTAGTGACGCAATCCAGTTAGTTCCCGACGCTCAAAAACCACAGTTATTAATTGCTATAAAAAATAAAATAATTGGCGACGCTGGCCGCTGTACTAGGAGTAGACAAATTGACACGTGGGATGATTTAAAAACATTTTTACGTGATAATTTTTCAATAAAACGAAGTTACAGTGCCGTTTTAGCAGATTTAAATTTATGTATTCAAAAACCTAGCGAAATCGTTTCTGATTTCGGATTACGTGTTGAAAAATGTCGTCAAAATTTAATACTCACTCTACCCAGAACTTTAACTCAAGAGGCGCGTGAAGCGCAACTTCAAATGGTTAATGCACAAGTTCTTAGTGTTTTTCTTACTGGTCTAAAGGGTCAGTTAAATTTCTTGGTAAGAGCGATGAAACCCACCACTTTAGAAGAAGCAATTAGCTATGCAACTAATGAGGAATATATTAACACAAAACTTACACCTGATCTTATTAATTCAACAAAATTTTGTCACATTTGTAACAAAAACTCCCATGTCACATCAAATTGCAGATTCAATTCTTTAAATCATGTACCAAATCAAAATTACCCTGAAACCCACAAGTCACGACCTATTAATTTTAATATACAGTGTCATTATTGCAAAAAGGGAGGACACTCTATAAACGAATGTCGAAAAAAACAATATCAAGATTCGCTACAAAATTATTCTAATAGAAATTCCCAATTCCCAAACAATGTGACTAACCAACATAATTCTAATCGTAATTTTTCAAATTCGAATATTCCGAGGTTTAATCAAAACCGCCCAGATTTCCACGACCAAAACACACGAAATTACAACTCACCTTCTCAAAACAACAGAAATAACTTCCAAAATTATCATAATAAACCGCAAAATTCACGCTATGTTAATTCTCCAGATCAATTTAATCGATCAAACACCCCAAACACTTCTTATCAAATGTCCAAACAACAAGCTTCTTTAAACTCGTTATCGACCGAGGCGGAGGCAACACCCCGGTCGTCGACAACAGTACAAGCCGAATTTATACGTTGAATTTATTAGCTGCATCAACCTATACTATATTAACTATTCCCGAATTAATTAATGACCCTTCATTTTTATTAGACACAGGTTCAGAAGTTTCGTTAATAAAATTATCGAAGTTGAAACGTCACGTACCTTGTCACCTTGACAATCTTATTACCTTACGAGGTATAAATAATTCCAATGAACCATATAAAACAAAATGTTATTGTACATTTAATGTTATCATTAACGATCAGGTTATCTCTCACATTTTTCATGTAGTTCCCGATTCATTCCCTATAAAACAAGATGGTATTCTTGGTAACGATTTCTTACTCAAGGTAAATAGCAAAATCTGTTATCAAGAGAAAAAACTTTTTATTGGGAACAATTACCTACCTCTGTATGTTATCCAGAGATCCTTAACTTCATTAAATGACTCGGATCATTCGAGTAATGATAGTTCTGTTCCTGATTTTGATCTAAATAATGGCAATAATCATCTTAAAATTCCTATTTGTAATAAAAATTCTGAATTTCTAAATTCTCCTAACAAAACTAGCAAAATCGCTCAAAACTGTAGCAATAATAACGAAATCAATGATAATATACATAAGGTTTTAAGTCAATCATCAGGTAATTCGGATCATTCGAAGGACGATAAAACTAACATTGATTATAACACAAGTCAAAATAATAATCATATTAAAATTCCTATCCCTTGTCAACGAGATCACAACATTAAGATCAATAAAAATAAAACTAACATTTCACCACAAACAATTGTGCGGACAAATAGAAAAAATATTGTAAGTAAATTTCTGAATTCATCTCGCCTTTCGGGTGATGATCTTTTTATTTCTAATTTCAATGCAAAAGATAACAATAAAACTAGTGAACTCGTAAGTTCAGAACGAATTGTAGAAATTAAAACTATCCCAAAGTATAGAATAAAATTTTCTGATAATTACGCAAATAACGAAATTGATCTTAATCACCTCAATACACATCCACCTATTAATGATAATCCTACATATTCTTCCGATACAACTAATATTAATAATAATAACAAAATGGATCCCATGCCTAATAGAGAATTTAACAATTCCTCTAACAATAATAATGAAATCGTTTATAATCCTAATGATAATAAAAATTATTTACCTATTAATAGTAATTCCCGTCAACATAATGAACGTAAAATTTCTTCTAATCAACAGGATGATTTTCCAATTAATGAAACTAACAAAACTAACAAAACTAACAAAAATCATCAAGTACTTATAAAAAATAATTTTACTAATTTCCAGAACAAAATTAACTCTAACAATAATTTTAAAATAAATCCTAACCATCATGATAAACTCAATAATTTCCCAAATCAAATTAACGAAATTGATTTTAATCCTGCTCACAGAAACAACAAAACACTTATTAACAATAATCCCACTAATCCTCATGATTTAATTAACTCAAACTATAATAATAACATAACTAACCCTGACCCTTTAACGAATGCCAACCTAACCTTACCTAATCCTGATAGTAATACTATTTTTAAACACGAAGCCATTAATAATATTGAAAACATTTCCCAACCCTGCCTTCCTTGCAATGATCAACATTTCGCTAACTCAAACCAATTAAAAAATAAAATAACTCTAAAAGCTCGATCCGAAACGGTCGTGTCAGTAACAATCAATAACCCTGAAATAAATGAAGGAATTATAAATAATATGGAAATCTGTCAAGACGTAATTTTTTGTCGTAGTCTAGTGGTAGTCAAAGACAACAAGGCGATCACTACTGTTTTAAATATGTCCCCTGAGGATGTAATAATCGATCATTTTTATGCAACAATCGAACCTGTAAATGTAAGAAGGACAGAAGTTTTCAATCCTACTCTAATTCCCGATACTGATTTCCCTAATATAAATAAAAATCGGCTGACAACTCTAGTGGATACTTTACAACGCGACCACCTTAACTCAGAAGAAAAAACCGCTTTGACAGAACTATGTCTTGAATATAATCACATATTTTACCTGGAAGGAGATGTTTTAACATCGACCGACCTAGGTCATCACGAAATTCACACTAAAACGGATATGCCCATAAATACAAAAACATATAGGTACCCTCCGGCTTTAAAACCCGTCGTCGACGAACAAGTGGTGTCGATGCTTCGTCAGAATATTATTAAACCTTCGCAAAGCCCCTGGAATTCACCTGTATGGATTGTTCCCAAGAAAAGCGACTCCGAGGGTAACAAACGATGGCGGTTGGTCATCGACTATCGTAAGTTAAACGAAATAACCATCGGCGACGCCTATCCTTTACCAAACATCGAAGAAATTCTAGATGAACTAGGAAGTGCTAAATACTTTACCACTCTCGACCTTACCTCAGGTTTTCATCAAATCAAGATGCACCCACGCGATGCACCAAAGACAGCATTCAGTGTTCCGCAGGGACACTTCGAGTTCAATAGGATGCCTTTCGGATTGAAAAATTCACCTGCTACCTTTCAGAGATTGATGAATTTAGCCTTATCAGGTTTACAAAATAATCATCGATGTTTTGTGTATCTAGATGATATAGTCATCTTCTCCGACAACTTACAAAATCACATAAAGAAAATTCGAGAAGTTTTTGATAGACTCGATCGACATAACTTAAGAGTCGAACCAAAGAAATGTCAATTCTTAAGACATGAGGTAGTTTACCTAGGACATTTAATTACGGAAAATGGAGTCCGGCCAGACCCAAAGAAGACCTCCTGTGTTGAAAATTTTCCCGTGCCAAGAAACCCTAAGGACATTAAATCTTTTTTAGGACTCGCAGGTTATTACCGACGTTTTGTTCCTAATTTCAGTAGGCTCGCACAACCATTGACGAAACTGCTGAAGAAAAATTCTAAATTCATGTGGACTAGTCTACAACAGGATGCCTTTGAGACGTTAAAAGAACTACTTTGTACACAACCTGTGCTACAATTCCCGAATTTCGAACAAGAATTTACCTTGACAACGGACGCGTCCAATTATGCAGTAGGAGCTGTACTTTCGCAAGGACCAAAAGATAGGAATCTACCAGTTGCTTATTACAGTAGGACTCTTAATAGGGCTGAACAAAACTATGATGTGTCATCAAAGGAGCTTCTCGCAATCGTTTCAGCCGTCAAACATTTCCGACCCTACCTCTTCGGACGGAAATTCAAGGTGATTTCCGACCATATCGCACTGAAGTATTTGGACAATGTCAAGGACCCCAGTTCCCGATTGCTAAGATGGAGACTGACGCTAGAGGAATATGAATACTACGTGGAATATAAACCTGGAAAAGCTAATAAGAACGCGGATTCATTAAGCAGGATTTTACCAGAGGATGACTGGTGCACTTTCGAAAAAAACAGGAAAGGAAATAATATTATTAATAACAATGTTGTAGAAATTTATGGTAATTTATTCGATGCTGAAGATGACTTCTCTTTATGTCATTGTGTCAGCCAAGATCTAAAGTTAGGAGCTGGATTGGCCTTAGAATTTCGTAAGAGATTCTCAAAATTGACTGACCTTAGAGCACAGAACGCACAGTTGCATTCGTTTGCTTATTTGAAATTTCACCTAAGATATGTATTCTATTTAGTAACTAAACAATATTTTTTCGATAAACCCACTTATTATGACCTTTTTAGATCTTTGATGAACCTAAAACTATTTTGCGAAGACAATAAAATTTATAAACTTGCTATGCCGCGACTAGGCTGCGGTTTAGATCTTTTAGATTACAGTATTGTACTACCAATGATCAAGTATATTTTTCAAGGTAATTTTAGAATAAAAATATTTATCTTTGTCACAGAACCCTCAAATAACTTGTCGTTAAAAGACTCTGATAATCCAGGCGACAATCTGACATCTGTGGTTCCTGATACTAAAATTTCGTTAAACAAATCAGAAAACTTAAACTCGGAATGTCCTATCGTAATAAACCGAGCCCAACCGAAACAAAATGTTTTAAAAATATTTTCCACTTTACCCAATTCAGGTAACTACCGTTTTTCTTCCTTTTGTATCGAACCTCATTTAACAATGGTCACCGTACCGGTACCACCCGATGGTAATTGTTTCTACCATTCTCTCATTAAACTACTACCCCATCTTGATAGCATAGAAAACCTAAAAACGCTGCTCCTTACTTCTAAATACCTAGAGACATGTCTGTCTCCAAATGAGGCAAAAGCCGACCTCGCTACTCCGAATGCATGGGCAACAGATGATATAATTAAAGTCGCAGCCTCTACCCTCAATATCTCCATTTGTGTACATATAAAAATCAACGAATTCTTTGTTTTTGGAGATAGTGATAACAAAATTCACCTACGACACCTTCTCGATCATTTCGAACCTTTAGTAGAAACCAATTCCTTAAATATTTCTGGTAACGACCCAACCGTTAATCATCAGGAACAAGAATCCTATCAAAATTTCCTAAGGAAACTCGAAACCACAGTCATTGCCGCGAATAACATAATTGAACACCAAAGTAATATCTCAACGTCACGCTATGGTAAAGCTATCTTAATTTCTGCCGACTTAGAAGAAGTAGAGAATTATCCTAAGGACTTTTATCACTTTGACAAATTAAAACTGAAGGAGTTATCCATACCTGCCATTCATACCTTTGAACATAACAAAAACCTGATAGCTTACCTTGTTTATAAGGACCATTTCTGGGAACAACCTACATACGAAGATATTTACAACGTTTTTATCCTCTTAAGAAACCTTTTATTAGAAAATAATATAGAAAATTTTAGTATACCCAAAATTCAAAATTCATTTGACAAATTGGAATGGCATAAAATTCGTTCTATCCTGCGTTACATTTTTAAATCATCCAATATAACAGTCCACGTCCACCTAAATACTATCATAACACCTTCCCCGCATGAAATACCAACAATTCTAAAAGAGAATCATGATGTACCCAGCTCAGGACACACAGGATTTCATAAAACTTATAAAAAGATAAAACAGCATTTCCTGTGGAAAACTATGAAAAAGGATATTGATAATTATATCAAACAGTGCCAATCGTGTCAAACAAAAAAATTAGTACGGCGAAAAAACCGTGCACCAATGGAAATCACGACTACATCCTGTAAACCTTTAGAAAAACTATTCCTCGATATTGTAGGTCCCTTACCTATAACAGAAGATGGCAACCGTTTCATCCTAACACTTCAGGATGACCTGAGCAAGTTCTCGCTAGCTTTTGCAATCCCCAATCACGAAGCCCTTACCATTGCTAAGATTTTTGTTAACAATGTCATTTGCAAATTCGGCATCCCAAAGTACATTTTAACAGATAACGGCCCCGAGTTCGTTTCCACTCTTATGAAACAAATTTCGAAATTATTTCAAATAAAAAACATTACTACAACAGCTTATCACCCCCAAACCAACGGCGCCCTAGAAAGGAGCCACCTTACCCTGGCCGATTACCTAAAACATTACGTACATGATCAAACCGATTGGGATAACTTTCTAGATTTTGCAATGTTCGCATACAACACAAGCGTACACACAACCACAAAATTCACACCTTTCGAATTAATGTTCGGTTATAAACCTGACCTACCCTCAAGCCTAACCAGAACCCCAGAATTTAAATATACCTATGACGACTATTTAGATGAATTGAAAATTCGGTTCCAACGATCTCATGATATTGCTAGAAAACATATTTTAAATTCAAAAATTACCAATAAAACTTATTACGATAAAAAAGCGAATCATTCTCGTTTTCAAATTGGCGATTTAGTTTATTTGGAAGACAACCTCAACAAACCAAACACTTCAAAGAAACTGGCACCCCGATATTCCGGTCCCTACGAAATTGTAGAAATTAATTCAAATGTTAATTATACGTTGAAAATAAAGAATAAAGAGCATTTAGTACATTATAATAGACTAAAAAGAGCAATTGTTTCAGGCTAATCAACCCAGTTGTGAATCAAACATATTATTAAACTCAAAAATCTCCAAAAGTTGTGATACAAGAATCATCAAATTTATTTCTGCTTATTGGAAAGGTCTTGAACAAAGAAATTCATGGCTTTTTATCCTTCCCAAAGAATTACTAGTTACCCTTACCTGTAAAAACACCGTTAGTACCGACATTCTATTGAGTAATGCTGGAATTTTAACCCTAGCTCCAAACTGCAAAGCGTACACAGGTACAAGCACTTTAACCTCGTCCTCCAGTTACTTTGAGAGTGAATTAACATTTACCTTGCCTTCGTATAACATTTTAGTCGACAATTGTTGCGACAAAATTCCGAAACTAAATATCAGCCATCTGATTCCAATTCCATTAACTCAGGTCGATGAGAATAATTTGATCACTGCTAGTCACAAACTTGATGATATTGTAAAACTATCGGATAATATCTCGAAAGACTCTCAACTTTCTATGACTTCACCTTCCTATTTAGCTTACCTATTATCCTTGCTGATTCTCATTTTCTTTTTATTCAAATGCTACAAAAAACTATCTACGTTTTACAAACAAAAAATTTCGCGCAATGTAACCCCTGCTGCTATACCATTGAACCAACTTGCCGATCAAATCCAAATTGCAAACAATGAACCTAATGCTTTTAATGGCGAAGCCGCTCCAGAACTTAGACGTAGTCAAAGAATTATAGCCAGATTTCGTAATGATTAATAACATTTTTAATGGTTCCTTTATAGTAAGATTTTTCATTTATTTTTAAAAAAAAAAGTTATATAAAATAATTTTTTTTTCTCTCTAAGGGGGGGAGTGTAACGTACTCCACTCACTTTATTCATTATTATTATTCTTATATATATTTAATTATTCTACTATTAGTGTTCTATACATTTAATATGCATTTAATTATTCTATCATTATTATTATATGTTTTCATGTCTTTCTGTTTTAGATAAACCATTAATATTATTTACATAGTAATTGTAATCACCAATCTATTTTTAATATCTATGTTTAATTTAGGAAGTCATGCGGATGCCAATTATGTTACTCATGATTATATTTACTCTTACTACTGCTATGTAATAATCCGCATTATTTATTACCGTTATAAAGGTTCTAATAGTGTAAAATGTATTATCTATATGTACCCGAGACGGACGCACCGATCATGAAGACCATTCAATTATCAATCAATAAATAATACTTTGACCATCAATAAATAATACTTTGACCACAGCTAAACGAGTCTCTGATCACGTGCGCCCGCCTCGATTTTTGTACTTCGACCGAACACACTACATTTAACAACACTTCTCTTCTAAGCTCCGGTCGAAGAACAACGATAGTTTTTCGGTTAAGTCTGTAAATTGTTATAAACGAGAAATAAAAACCAACGTAAAGAATCCGATTTAGTAATTTCGACTAACAATAACAGAAGAAGTAACCCCTCTCTGGCAGCATCGCGGAGTAACCCACGGTTCCCAGGCAATACTAAAGAACCCTATATAAATACCATCACACAGCAACCAGCAAATAACGTTACTAGTTGAAAGTTATTTCCAAAGTGAACGCAAATTGGGTGTATTCATTCGAGTTGCAGGAAGAATTTACTAACGTTCCCAATATTTACGAAGAATTTAGAAATACCTTATCGCGGTCTGTTATGTTTCATGAAACGGGTAGTATTTTCCGTAAACGAGGATGTGGTGGACCAGTCAAACGTACTCAGGATGCTATTAACACAGCCCAAGAAATTTTAGATGAATCTGCGACTTCTCTGCGCCGTTTGTCACAGCAAATGAATTTATCACAGACTAACCAGACCGCCAAGTGCATAGGAAAATTTGTCCGGATCTACTGTCTCTGTCTTCCATCAAAATTGTACATCGCTCTTTCTCTCCTCGATAAAACCTTTCACATATGTAGAGGCGCCCGAGTAGACGATACAAAAAAATGGAAACTGTAAGATGATTTGCTTAATTCGTTTAGGTATTAATGGATGGACATATTTGTACAACTTCAACAAAAAACGAAATGTCATTCCTAAGTTAGTCTGTGACACTCGAATGTTATCATTTCATATTTCGCTCTTCAACTGCAACAAGTAAGGTTTTCAATTTTAATTGTCTTTCCTGTTTTATTTGATGTAAATTTGTTAAATGACAGTTCTGAGATTGGTTTTCCCACTGGGGTTTCCCCGTCTTTTGGTGTGACAAGAATCAAATTCCCAATTTGTATTTTACGTTAATAAACATATTAATAAGGTAAGGTAATTTCTTGGCATATCAAGGTAAATACCAGAACTTAAAAATAAAACGAATAAACGTTCATGAATGTAATAAACAACCTCTTCTTTTATTCACCTGATGCAACATGCGACTCTACTACAAATATATTAAATAATGAATTTATCATAATGCAGGAAATTAATATTGTTAAAAGGTCACCAAATCTTTCGTAACTTCAAATTCCTATTTTGCATTGTTCTTTTTTACTTTCTCCGTTACGAAGTACGAGAAAGTATTGTGATCGTGATTTTTTTCCAAAAATTTTTTTACGGAAATATCCGTTTTGGGGACCCTAGATGCAATTTCAACAATTTCTGGAAAAAAAAAATGTGTGTGTGTGTGTGTGTATGTGTGTGTGTGTCTGTCTGTGTGCGCTGTATCTCAAAAACTGATAAAGCAATTGATATGAAACTTTGAACATCTGTCTCATTTGATAATCTGAAGAACTGAAAAGCTTTTGGTAAAATTTCGTACACCGGAAGTGGGCGTTTACCTTAACTGTTTTTTGTCAATATTTTCTTAAATATGAAAAATATCACAAAAACGTTTAAACAAACTTTGAAGACAACAAAGAAATTAACATCTTTTGCTTGAAAACATTTTTCATAAAATCATTTTTATTCGAGAAATTTTTTTTTTCTTTAATTTTTGGTTTTTAATTATAAAGCGATAATAGTTACAGCAAATTTATGTTAATAATAATTGTAGAGAATGCTAAACTGAACAACTTATAAAGAATAAGTTTTTTTTTAATTCCTTTAGTTTTTTTCTTAATTTTTCTTCTTCCAATATACGAAAGTTTGCCGCCGTGAAAATCTTTAATCTTTAAAAAATCTGTAACTTGCTTCAAAATTATTGGATTTGCAAAAACCAAAATTATTTGAGTAGAGAGTCATTTTCCCAATAAAGATTAATTTTTGTGTAATTTTTCCCATACGTTTATTATTTTTTTCTTAATTTTTCTTCCTCCAATGTACAAATTTGACGCAGTGAAAATCAAAAATTTCAAAAATCTGTAACTCGCTTGAAAATTATTGGATTTTCAAAAACCAAAATTATTTGAGTAGAGAGTCATTTTCCCAATAAAGATTAATTTTTGTGTAATTTTTCCGATACGTTTATTATTTTTTTCTTAATTTTTCTTCCTCCAATGTACAAATTTGACGCAGTGAAAATCAAAAATTTCAAAAATCTGTAACTCGCTTGAAAATTATTGGATTTTCAAAAACCAAAATTATTTGAGTAGAGTGTCATTTTCCTAATAAAAATTAATTTTTGTGTAATTTTTCCGTTGTGTTTACTATTTTTTTCTTAATTTTTCTTCCTCCAATGTACAAATTTGACGCCGTGAAAATCAAAAATTTAAAAATCTATAACTCGCCTGAAAATTATTGGATTTTAAAAATCCAAAATTATTTGGGTAGAGTGTCATTTTGCTAATAAAGATTAATTTTTGTGTAATTTTTCCGTTGCGTCTACTATTTTTTTCTTAATTTTTCTTCCTCTAATGTACGTGAAAATCAAAAATTTCAAAAATCTGTAACTCGCTTGAAAATTATTGGATTTAAAAAAACCAAAATTATTTGAGTAGAGTGTCATTTTCCCAATAAAGATTAATTTTTGTGTAATTTTTCCGTTACGTTTACTATTTTTTTCTTAATTTTTCTTCCTCCAATGTACGTGAAAATCAAAAATTTCAAAAATCTGTAACTCGCTTGAAAATTATTGGATTTTAAAAAACCAAAATTATTTGAGTAGAGTGTCATTTTCCTAATAAAAAATAATTTTTGTGTAATTTTTCCGATAGGTTTACTATTTTTTTCTTAATTTTTCTTCCTCCAATGTATAAATTGGACGCCGTGAAAATCAAAAATTTCAAAATTCTGTAACTCGCTTGAAAATTATTGGATTTTAAAAAACCAAAATTATTTGAGTAGAGTGTCATTTTCCTAATAAAAATTAATTTTTGTTTAATTTTTCCGTTAGGTTTACTATTTTTTTCTTAATTTTTCTTCCTCCAATGTACAAATTTGACGCTGTGAAAATCAAAAATTTTAAAAATTTTGAACTCGCTTGAAAATTATTGGATTTTAAAAAACCAAAATTATTTGAGTAGAGTGTCATTTTCCTAATAAAAATTAATTTTTGTGTAATTTTTCCGATTCGTCTACTATTTTTTTCTTAATTTTTCTTCCTCTAATGTACGTGAAAATCAAAAATTTCAAAAATCTGTAACTCGCTTGAAAATTATTGGATTTTAAAAAAACCAAAATTATTTGAGTAGTGTCATTTTTCTAATAAAGATTATTTTTCATAATTTTGACGTTTTAAAGGTCAGTTTCATCCAAATTTACACAACGCTCGATGAACTTTTGAAATATGATTTCAATTGAAAATAAATCATGAAAACGTAAATATAAATGGCTATGATACCATCAACTCGGAGAAAGTAACATGATGGCCACATCACCATTTTTTAAATAAATGTGTGAATTTATTGGTGATATACACCTGATAGATTCACTTTATTTAAAACTGAATTTATTGAGCATATTTATTATTATTATTAATCTTACATTTGAATTTCCCACAATTTTCTACACTTTCGCCATCTACAAACGTGTTAAGTTTTGCCGACAGAAAAATACATTGAGTTGGTCGTCTGGTTAGTCTGTGGAATTTATCGATAGGAACATGCCGCAAGTAACATAACCTCAATATGTGTTACCAACTTAAATTTTTAAAAATAAAAAATCATGGCACTCTTGAAGTTGTTTTTTAATGAACGTACGTTAAGAGATACAGAATTGAGCATAAATTATTGTTTTCCCAACAATGAGGATTGCAGACTAGACTACGGACGACTTGATGGTGTAGCGAACCATTGTACTATTTTAGAGTTTATGTAGGGCTAGTTGACTTAGTTCTTTGCTAGCTTTATATGTGAAGTCATCAACAAAAGAGTGTTTAGATCAGTGATGGGCGATTTCGTGCGACCCGCACTTGTCTGCTTCATAAAAACGCATGCTTCCTTTGACGAACATAGTTCATTAAAAAAATAATAATTTCTGAGGCCTCATGTTTCTATGGTGTGAGCCACAAAATTTTGTTTCAGAGTTGGCTGTGAGATAAATGAGGTACAGGTTTAAAAATTAAAATTAACTTGGTTTGTTTCACGATTAAATGAGGTACGTCATGAGACTAGATTAGTTCAATTGAATTAGATTTAAAAAAATGAATTAATCTCAGACATGACTGCTATGTTTCTCTCTTTTAGGCAAGGCCAACTCTGAAACAAAATTCTGTGGCTCACACCTTATGATTTACGGTACTAACGATGCTAGTCAAAACGTTTTGCAATTCTGTATGTATAGATTGTTCATGGACAATTTTGTTAACGGTGAAAACGTGATTTGATTAAATAAAAAAAGTTTTTTTCCAATGGGAGAGGCAAGCGTCCCCTTGCCCTCTTCTGTACACGAATATGCATACATCTATTATTAAAACATCAAGTACTTTACTTTCATTATTATTTTCTTACGGATGCTTTTGGAGATTATCTCATGCTACATTAATAATGAAACCTTACGCGTTTCCAACGTAATCCAATGACAATATTATATTTCTCTAAAAATAGCATCAGCGTGTGTGTATAGGGCTGGATCTTGCGGAGGAAGGAAGGACACACGCCCCGGGCGACAAACAGACCCCATTAGTAAAAAATATCAACATATGATAAACATATTGATGTACAACTGAAAATTAATCAATTCAACAGTGAAAATCTTGTAATACTATTTTTATAGATGAAGCTATGAGTCTTTTTATCAAAGAGCGATCGAGGTGGTGTTAATCTTAATCTTAGAAAATGGTTAATGCGTGCAGAATATCTAAACTGGTCATGTGAACATGTGCAATTATGATGAAATGGCTCCAGAAAACTAGAAATGATGTACAGTGGGGCCGCGGTGGCCTAGTGCGGTGGTCTCAAACTCAAATTGCTTGCACAAACGAGCGAACGCAGATCATTTCTCGGCGAGTCCGCGACAACTCTGAAGTGACGTCAAATATCTCGTTTGCTAAAATTACACTCAAAGAATCCATCAGACCTACTTCGCGTCTGATGTTCTCGAATTGGACACATTCAACTAATAGGTGTTTTACTGTAATAACAATGTGACAAGTTTCGCGTATTGGTGCATCGGACTGGTTGAGTACAAACTCATGTGTCATACGACAATGTCCGATGCGGAGTCTAGCTAGCGCCGCTTCTTCGCAACGCAGTGCTCGGCTAGACGTAGCCCAAACTTTGGTAGTGTCTTTTATTGCTCTAAGCTTATTGTCAGATCGCTCCCAGATTGCGTCTACTTCTCGCACCAAACAAAGCTTGAGGTCGTCAGGTGTTACAAGATTTATAGAAGACCCGTGTAGACGAGTATCGTTAGCCGCCTGATCTGCTAGCTCATTTCCCAGTATTCCGATATGATGGCAAACCAGTAGAAGATGATAGAATTTCTATACTGATTCTGTATGGTAAACAGATGGGTGTTTTTTGGCATATAGTGGCCTAAACTTTCCAATGCACTAAGAGAGTCGCTAAGGATGATAATGGTCCATTTCGGGATTGGCGTGGGTAGTGAAGTGCTTGCTTTATCGCAATTAGTTCAAGGATAAAACTGCTGCAGGTATTAGGCAGCTAGAACATATATTTGTCAGAACCAACAACGAAAGCAGAAAATTGAAAGTAATGTGTGAGGATCATTGTCGAGAATTTATCGCTGAGTTCTCGAGGAAGAGTTAAATAAGAAGAGGGAGTGGACAAGGAAATGGCTTTTGAAGAGAGACAGTCACGGAGCGTCATCACAATTGATCAAAGAATTACGAATGGAGGATCCATTGGAATATAAAGTATGTTTAAGGATGAGACTAAGGCAAACTGGCCCAAAACTAGATATCTACTGCCCTACAACGTTCACACGGCGCCAATTGTCTAGACCAGCGTTTCCCAAAGCGTGGGTCACGACCCAGCACCGGGTCGCAGAAGAATTTTACTGGGTCGCGAAAAAATATTGCAAAAACACAAAAAAGGTTTTTTTTACAACAGTTAGTCACTAGGAATAGTGGCAAAGTGTGTATTTGTAGTTTTTCGTATAGCAGACTTTTTACCGAATTATGCAAGGAAATGGGGAGTGATCATAAACACCTTTTGTATTGTAATTCACGATGGCTATCAAAAGGAGACGTTTTAAAACGTCTGAGCTAAAAGACGAAGCTTTGGTATTTCTGAACAAACACCCACCATATAAAAAAGATACATTTTTTTTTTTCATTTAGGGATAGATTCCTCGATTTTGAGTGGTTAATTAAAGTAGCTTATTTGTGTGACATATTGCTGCATTCAATTAATTGAATTTCAATTTGCAAGGCTTTGGTTTAAATATTTTCAAATTATCGGAAAAAGTCGCTGCAATAATTTAAAAAAAATACTCTGTGGAAACAACGACTTTCAATAAAAGTTTTAAATCTTTTGAAACATTACATAAATTTATTGAAACCTGTGAAAACTATGATGAAGAAGATTTACATCTAGAAACACTATCAGTTTTAATTTAAGAATATCTTTCGGAGCTGATAAATCATTTTAAAAACTACTTTCCGGATATTCCTTCAAATAATCACTTACCCCCTCTGGTTCAATTCTGAAGACGAGCATTTACCAAACCGCCAAAAAAACAAACTTTAAAATCACTTGTATTCTATTTTATTCTATAATTCTATAAAAATCAGAAAATATTCCTACCTTAGATTTTAAAATAATCACACTTGAACAACTCCCGGTTCAATTCTGATGAACTTTTTACAAACCGCAAAAAATAAATAAAAACAATTGGAACAAAACTTGAACTTTTGACATTCCTCTACAATTGCACTTTAAATATCTACTAAATTTTGAAAACATTTCTACCTTAGGTTTCAAAATAATCACATTTCAACATCGCCGCTTCAATTCTGATGTCGAACATTTTCCAAACCGCCAAAAAATGAAAAAAAAATCATTGAAACAACTAATTGATTGACACTGGAGGCGTTTACTTCGTGATACATTTTGAATTATAAATAAAACACTTTCTTTGTTAATATCACTCGATTTTAGTAGCGACTATAGTTTCGAAATTGAAACAACCTCAATTTTTTTAAATTCGCTTAAAATATATTACACTTTTTCTGCAAAAAATTGCATACTTTACTACACTATATTTCGGAATAATCACACTTGAACACCCCTCATTTCATTTCTGAAGTCGAGCATTTTTCAAATCGCCAAAAATTATAAAACCAATTGAAATTTTTAAATTCACTCAAAATGCACAGCACTTCATTTTTCCATAAAAAAAATTGCAAAAATTTCTACCCCAGTTTTC
The DNA here is from genome assembly GCA_910593695.2 of Ocypus olens. Taxonomy (NCBI): domain Eukaryota; kingdom Metazoa; phylum Arthropoda; class Insecta; order Coleoptera; family Staphylinidae; genus Ocypus; species Ocypus olens. The sequence continues at coordinate 2,785,142 of OU343053.1, read as the reverse complement.
GAAATAACCACACTACTGTTCAATTCTGAGGTCGAACATTTTACAAGCCCCCCCTTCCCAAAAAAAAAAGAAAAAAACACAAAAACAGTTGCCGCATTCTCGAACCTTTTCCTATTTAATCAAAATAGATTGCGTTTCGTGATTCTATTAAAATCTACCAACGCTCTTGGCCTCAATTTTGAAATATTTACCCTTAAACATTAATTTTGAGGCTGGACATTTTCTAAGTTGCTTTGAAAATAAAAACCAATTGAAAAAAATCCAGACTTTTCAAATTTACTCAACACGGATTAATTTTCATTTCTATAATAAAATGAGCAAACATCCAAGTCCTCCCAAATTTTGAAATAATCACTTGTGCAATAAAAAATCATTTTTTTTTACTTAAATTTACTCAAAACATGAATCTCGGTTTCAAGTTTTTCCGAAATTTCAACTCAAACATTTTTGAAAATGCAAAATCATGCATTCGCATAGATTTTCTTAATTTCCTAGAAAACAACTTACAAGGGAAGGATCAGATGTGTGAGGTCATGTGTGTAGGTCATGACTAGGAGTGTAACAGATGCAAGTAATAGGGCGCACTATTCAGCCGTTTTCGAGAAAAAAGGGTTGTTTTATTATATGTGTGTTTATGTACCATTTACATTAAAAAAAACAATACTGACTCCGTGGCGAATTGGTAAAACCCACGGTTCGTAATCGCAAGGCCCGTTGTTCGAATCCTTTCGGTCAAGTTGTCAATGGTTTTTTTTTTGTTGTTTTTTTTTTTTATAAATTCGTGAGTATTTAAAAATGTTAATTTCAATAAATTATATTAATTTTATTTTTAGAAGAAGGATTGTTTAACAAATTAAACAGTAGATTGAAAAATCAATATTTTTATTTCCAGTATTTTGTTCTAAATTAATTATCATAGTTCATGCAGTCCTTCATCGCCCGAAAAGCACATTAGCATATATAAAATAATATCGAACAAGGATTTATAAAAAAAATACTCTGGAAATACAATTATTGATGTTTCATCTCCTATTTAATTCGTTTAAGAATCCTTTTACCCCTAAAAATGAAATTAATATAATTGATTTTAAAATTAAGATATTTAAATACACATGGATTTATAAAAACTATAAAAAAAGTGAATGAATACAACTTCAACAATGGGGTTCGATCCTCCGACCTTTCGAGTACGAATCGGAGGTTTTACCGATGCGCCAAAAACTCGATGAACTTTCTTTAACGCAAAAGGTATATACACAGACGAATAAATAACAAATTTAAAAAAACATTTTTTCTCGAAAACGGCTGAATAGTGCGCCCTATTACTTGCACCTGTTACACTCCCAGTCATGACATACACGAGTGCCAAAGATGGATCAAATCGGTGAGTCACACATCTGATCCTCCCCTTGTTAGTGGATTACCTTCAAATTGTAAAAGCACACTCTGAAGACTTCTAGTATAAAGCAAGTAAATAATCCCAAAATTGTTTAAGCTAATTTTTCTGAAATTTCAACTCAAACATTTTTGAAAGTGAAAAATATACATTTGGCTAGATGTTCTTACTTTCCAAGAAAGTCCCTTAGTAAAGTGGATTCTCTTTAAACTTTCAAAGCACACTTCTTTATACTTCTAGCAATAAAATAAGTAAATAATCCAAAAATAATTTGGGCTAGTTTTTCCGAAATTTCAACTCAAACATTTTTGAAAGTGCAAAATTATGCATTCACCTAGATTTTCTTAATTTCCAAGAAAGTCCCTTAGTGGATTATCTTCAAACTTTAAGGGTACACTCTGTAGACTTCCAGTAATAAAACAAGTAAATAATAAAAATAATAATTTGGGCTAGTTATGTGTTGACAAACAACATAATCCTTCGCGCTAAGGACAAAATATGTAAAACAAAATTTACTTCATTTACTAAAGTTTTAAATGAATATAATTGTAATTTTTTTAATTACTAATATTTTTCTTATAGGTATAATAATTATGCAAATTTTGTGTATCAAATAAACAAACAAAAAACTTGATTTTTATTAAAAAATAAAACTTGTTTTGTAAATAAATGTTTTTTTTTTCATAAGGTGGGTCGCGAAAAATGTTCAAACCTCGTATCGGGCCACGGTCAAAAAAGTTTGGGAAACGCTGATCTAGGCAACTGTCTTGATAGAATGGTGGGGGGCGTCACTACGCCCAGCCAATTGTCCTCTGTCTACTCCTGGAGACAATCGAATTTCAGGACAACTGGCAGGGCAGTTGGCACGCCAATTGGCCAGAGGTGTTTACACGTAGCCAATAATTTTATGCCAGTAAATTGTCCTCTGACAATTGGCATCGTGTAAACCCGGCATTATAGATAGTTTGAACCCATTGGTGTTTGTCCAATTATTGTTTTTATTTATGGCTAGTTGGAGTTACCTCTCTGCTAGCTTCAAAAGAGTGTGAAGTGCAGTAAATTGTTAAGTCATTAACATATAGGAGCGTTTGGACAGGCGAACTGATATTCTTCACGATATCGTTAATTGCCAAATTAAAGAGAGTGACACTGAGAACAGAGCCTTGAGGCACCCCATTCCCTTGCGTTTGGAGGTCGGAAAGATGAGATCCCAGCCTAACTTAAAAAAGTCTTTTTGATAGAAAATTACTATTGAACATTCCCATATTGAAGGGTTTTCAAAATTCCATAGTGCCATGTGGTGTCATATGCCTTCTCGATATCAAAGAAAACCCCCACCAGATGTTGTTTCCTACGACGATTTGGCACCAAGTTATGGGTGCATTTTAAGTTTTTCGCACATAACTCAGTGACTTTTCAACCAAATTTAATGATTCTCTCAGAAAAAAATAATCCCATTTTGACTCTTCTTTAAGGGGGTAAACTCAGATTGGAATGATCTTTTTTCGAACCCTTCAACCCCCGAACAAAAAAGAAAACACGTTTCAAGAAAGACCGTGAGTAATAAAAAGTCGCATTGGCGGCAGTTTACGGACTTTTTGTGCTGCAAGAAACTACAAAACGAATTAAAACATTGCAATATGTGACTTGTCATCAAGATTATAAAATGTTATTCGTTATATTTCTTTTCTATACAGGGTTGGGATAAAGTATGGAACCAAGTAAATATCTTTAAAACAAAAAGGGCTAAATTTATGAAACTTTGGAGGCAAGTATAATGACACATAACGCATCTGATGCCATATTTTTTGTTACTACTGTATTTCCGGTTTAATTATCCTAGGGTTTAGTATTCAATTTAACTTCAGACGCCCACACACCATGTCTGCCCACACCTATATGTCATTAAATGTTGATCCTTAACCTTTGACGTTATCCTGCCTAATCACGAAACGAAAGTCCCCAACTGAAGTTTCCCGGAAGCGATTACTGTTCAGACCGTCTCGTTACAGAATTCAAACAGCGATACGGTGTAATCTTCTGTAAGTGAGAAAAGTTGTTAGTTTAATTCATTTTTTATAAGAATATATACTTCCATTTGTAATACACATCATCGTTTCCTATAATTTAATATACAGGGTCTTTTTTTAACTCAGAACATATAATTGTTAATGTCTATGTTCTATGTCATAATAATCACCTCAACGCATTGCAATGTAGGCAACCATACTTACACTCAGTTTTATTTAATTGTCAAAATTGTGTTATTAATAAAAATTTATTACACCACCGAAGAAAGAATACAGATAACTAATTGGTGCAAGAGTGGGAACAGCATTCGACGTGTTAGAGATTTGTTTTCGGTTGAGTATCCGAGCAGACAAGTTCCATCCATCTCAAAAATTTGTAATATTGTCCATCATTTTGACAATACTGGCTGCGTGAGTAATTTTTACATTAAACGGGCTAAAGGAAATCACATTTTAACGGAAGAGATGAAACTCAACATTTTATGTTACGTAGAGTAGAACCCCATATAATCGTTAAGAGTTATCGCAGCACAGTTTAAAATAAGTTCAGCCTCCGTTTACAAGACATTAAAAGAATTCAAATACAATGCTTACAAGTTTTCAAATCATCAGCAACTATCAAATGAGGACAAAGGCAAACGAACAGAATTCTGTGAAACCGTATTCAATTTAATTAATAGTGATCAAGAAATTTTACACAGAATAATATTTACTGATCTTCATCAGGCATTATTTTCCTTAAATGGTGAAGTTAATCCACAAAATTATAGGTTAGTATTCTTCATTCCTTATCGATACCCATTCCTTACACCCATTCCTTCACCTTTTAGATTTTGGGCGTGCAATAATCCTCGCTTACAAAATTTGAAGCACACACAATACAATGCGAGAGTTAATGTGTGGGCTAGACTAATTAATGATACCCTTATTGGTCCTTTTTTTATTAATGGAAATCTAAACAGTAATGTTTACTTAGATCTTCTGCGAACTCGTATAATGCCAGAAATTCATACACTAAACATTGCTGCTCCTTATTATCAGATGGATGGAGCGCCTCCACATTCTACAGCTGCCATTAATAATTATTTAAGTGAATTACTTTCTGATCGTTGGATAGGTAGATTTGGTCCAATACCTTGGCCACCCCGGTCGCCTGATTTGTCTCCAAACTACTTTTTTTGTGGGGGTATCTAAAAAGCAATGTTTATAATAACATTATTATAAACAATACTTCAGAGTTAAAAGATCTTATAATTACTGTTTGCGATGAATTTAGAAGAAATCCGCAACACATTAGAAATGCTATTCAAGGATTTTATAATCGACTTGGCTACTGCTTAGAACGTGAAGGTGGTCATTTTGAATATTTATTATAATTACGTACGATTTTGTTTGTTTCATTAACCTCACTTTATTCGTAATAATTTTAAGCTTTCACTGTACTGTGACAGGTCGACGGGACCTTTGTGTACTAGGTTGCCTACATTGTCAATACATTCTAATGCGTTGAGTTATTATGACATAGAACATAGACATTAACAATCACATGTTCGGAGTTAAAATAAAGACTCTGTATATAGTACCATTCAGCCCTATTTCATAAGCAAAACTCTACTTTATCGGCTGAACGTTAAAATAAGAGATATATTATTGTATTTCTAAAGAGTAAAGCAAAAGTGACGAATTTTAACGCCGTTAAATATAACGTTTTGCTTACAAAATTGTGCTGATTATCAATTATTCAATTAGATTTGAATTTTGTATTCTCAGTAATATTTCAAAAAAAATTCTTAAATGTACCATTCTTTCATCAGGTTTTAAAGTTAGAAATCGGTATTATCTCTAACTAAAAATAGTACTTACAAATATATCATGACCAGTAAATACCCTCTATTGACCCGCACAAGCTTGACCAATCAATTATTCAAGGCATAGCAACAGCACACATAAAATACTCAAAGCTTGAACATAGTTTTTGTTTACACATGAATATTTAACGTTCCCCTAAAAATAGCCTAATATTGTGTATAAAAACATTAAATATATACGATGTAAATGTTATGCTGATACACAAATAGACTTGTTCGGTCATTTATTACCATCACCGAAGTGACAATTTTATAGACGCAAGACGTGATCATAAAAATTTAATCAACATTAATGTATATCTTAATCTTTGTACGTTTGCACAAGTAGTTTGTTTGGTGACTTTAAGGAAATTGAAGGAGATTTCTTACCATGATGTCTTACAATTAATTGACCGACTGGAAGTTAGCCATAAATTTCAGCGACGAATCCGGCGCATGCACCAATTTTGACTTTAGTAAATTTCCAAGTTTTCTCTACTAATTTACAGACAATGGATTAAAATTCATAATTAATCAAATTTCTGTAGTGCCATAGTAATAACAATAAGCTTTTAACTTAGGATTTACCCCGAAAACATAGTCAATTTTCAAAAAATCAAAAGTCATCGTTACCCGTAGTTTAGGTCTGATATTTTTGGACCACAAATATTCTATGGGGCTTTGTTTACAATATTTAAGCCAAAAAAATGACACATATTCTTCATTTTTGTTTAAATAATTATTTACCCAGACACTTTATACGAAATTTCGTCAATTTTCAAAAAATCAAAAGTCAACGTTAGGCGTAGTTTAGGTTCGATATTTTCGGCCAAAATGTTCCATAGGGCTTTGTTTACAATATTTAGGCTTAAAAAAATGACACATATTCTTCATTTTTGTTTAAATAATTATTTACCCATACACTTTATACGAAATTTCGTCAATTTTCAAAAAATTAAAAGTCATCGTTAGGCGTAGTTTAGGTTCGATATTTTCGGCCAAAATGTTCCATAGGGCTTTGTTTACAATATTTAAGCCAAAAAAATGACACATATTCTTCATTTTTGTTTAAATAATTATTTACCCAGACACTTACGAAATTTCGTCTATTTTCAAAAAAGTCGTAGTTTAGGATCGATATTTTTGGCCAAAAATGTACAACTAAAACCAGCTGCAACGTGCGCAGTTCCAATGTTAGAATAAGTGCGCTCGTTAAAGTTGCTTGGGAAACAAAAATATTAATCTGACATTAATAAACTTTTCGTAATTTAACCTAATTTTTTCAATAGCGTACAGTTTTTGCTCTTCATTCAAGCCGAGAATTTGCTGTATTCTTAAATGTAGGCATCTCTTTACTTGACTTGCTGGAATTAGTTCGTTAGGTCTTGATTCATTTGACACTGAAAAAAAATGTTAATGTGATCGAAATAGGTAATTCTGAGACATTTTGCAGGTGTAATAAAAAATAAAGTAAAGTATAAATGGAAATGTGATCTTTCAAACATTTGCTCTATATTACAAGCACTCCTGCTGTTGCCATACTTTATACTTTAATATACTGGCTAGTAACTAGTAGAATTTTATAAAACCGCAGTTAAAATGATTGACATAAATTTCATATATAGTTTAATTTGGTATTATTTTGTTCAAAAGTACAGGTCTTATGATAAAAATATAAACATACCGTGCACTTTATTTTGTCGGTCTGTCCTACGCATTTCCTACAATTATTTTTTTCCATGGTAGAATAATTAAGTATAATATTTTTTAAATAGATTCTATATTTTTGTGGATCAAACTTCAATGACATAGGTATATTACGAAAAATACATTCGGCATAATATAATACGAATACCCCACAGTTCCATGAATCCTTCTGTACGGGATATGAGGGGTTCAATAGCACCATATCTGGTGAACAGATTTTTTTAATTCTATGTAGATACAATTTTTTTTTGTGGCTTTTAGTAGATGCCGGATCAAAAAATTCAAAAGCATCAACATTTTTATATATCAACATCCAATGATTGTCAGAATGAATGTATTGTAAACAAAGGCCCATGGAACATTTGTGGTGGCCGAAAATATCGAACCTAAACTACGCCTAACGATGACTTTTGATTTTTTGAAAATTGAACATGTTTCGATAGATGTCTTATCGAAAAATCGGGGTAAATCCTAAGTTAAAAGCTTATTGTTGTTACTATGGCACTACAGCAATTTGATTAATTATGAATTTTAATCCATTGTCTGTAAATTAGTAGAGAAAACTTGGAAATTTACTAAAGTCATAATTGGTGCATGCGCCGAATTCGTCGCTGAAATTTATGGCTAACTTCTAACTTAAGTCGGTCAATTAATTGTAAGACATCATGGTAAGAAATCTCCTTCAATTTCCTTAAAGTCTACTTACTAAAGTCAAAAATGGTGGCGGCGCCGGATTCGTGGCTGAAATTTATGGCTAACTTCCAGTCGATTATTAATTGAATGCTGGGAAGCAATTGTCTTTACGGAAGCTACTTTTCTATCGTGAAATTTATGAAATACAAGCATAGATAAGTTATTTACTCAATTGCTTCGTTTGTCAACAAACAACATTTATTAAAGTTAATATCGATACACTGGTTAGTGAAAAACATATTTCCAAAAAGATATTTTTAAATGTGTGTATAAGTTATTTGTTTATAGTCTTAGTAAGACTTAATTTTGCATTGCAGTGTTACGAACAGGTTGAATATTCACATATTCAGACTATATAATAATAATAATAGTTTTTTTTTTATTTTCCCACAATATACAACATATGTATAGTATAAGTTTAATATACAAAAAAAGACAATTTCGTCTAAAACGGAGGAAAATAACAAGATACAATTCAAATGGGTGTCAGTGTATTTCGTTTGATTAAATTTATGTCTGTATGTTTTCAATCCGTTTGAACAAATAAAAACATTTACTCATAACTCATGATCCATCTCAGGCACTTTCACTGGTTCTAAAACAATATCATGGATTTTAGCAATGATTTCTAGTGTTGTGACCCCATTGAGGCATCACTTGTTCTTGTACGACCAAAACGATTTATACAAAAAAAAACAGCTTAAGCGCGTTTATTTCATTAAATAAGTTGTTTCCGTCAGTATTCAATTTCTTTCTTGCATCGACTGTAGATTTTAAATGTACATCTTTGCGGTGATTTAAAAGGTAATAGGGATAATTAATAACAAGATAATAATTTCGAGAATTGTCTCTTTACCGTTGGTGCTAGTGTAGTGTCGCCTTGGCCGTGGAGTAGGCGGCGACAACGTCCATCAGGGCAGCGTTGAAATGGGGAATTGAGGACCGATTGCCAGGGAGACGGCATCAACAAACATTAATAGATTCGTCGAAAGTTCTTTAATTTAAAGTTACCTGACGATTAACTACCACATAGCAACGGTCGCAGCCATCATCTTCATTAATAGATTTATAAAAATTATATAAACGAGACGCACACAAAATCTTCTTGTACCCCAAACGTAAATAAATTGGAGAAAAGTAAAATAAGTAGCCTTACTTTCATACAATTACGCTACACTAGTATTCACCACATGAAGTTTCAAATTTACAAAATAAAATACATCCATGTATAAAAATGAGCGTCGGCAATAAAACGAACAGCAATGCAAATTGGATCATCAAAAATTATACGTCGCATTAACAAAAGTATTACTCGACCCACTGTATTTCCACTTATCGAATTGTACATTAGCAAATTTTAATACGAATGATTCAATTTTACTTTCATAGAATTACAGTCATTTACAAATGCGATTTGGGTCAGGTATACAATAACCGATATAATTTATCAAACAATCTCAATATAATGACACCTTACCTATAATGGGCTTTTTGTGTGTTACTCGGAATACATTGATCTAGTATATTGATGTATTCCAGGTAGGAACTCTGACTAATCCGTTGCTAGCAACTATATAACGAATCCATTCTACAGTACAATACCACTCAGTTCTGGCGTATAGCCCTTTAAACAGTGCACTAAACCGATGAATATTTAAGCCCCCTGCAAGTGCACTTAAACTCGGTCTGATGTGCAGCTACTAATTGATTTTGAATTGTATCCGATTTATTAATCGGGAACGTTTCCTTAACTTGTTTACCGAAAGTGCGCAAGATTGTGCGTTGTGATAGTGTTATCAATTTATAAACATTTTATAGATATCACTGCTCGAAATGAACGGTCCTGCAGGTACGGTGAGTAAAATTGTATACAGGTTGTTGAATTGCAAAACGGGCTATAGAATTTACGTGTAAAATTTGAAATGTATTAATATTAGCTCCCCTGATTATTTGACAGTATCAGTCTTCTTACATTATTTTTGAAGCTTTTTATGCTGAATGATTTGGTGCCATACTCAATAGTTTCTGCCGAGTATTTACCGAGATATTTGCAAAAAACTTTACCATTATTTTGAATTAAAAACAAAGGTTAGCCATGAAATCATAATGGCGGATATTTCATTTTGCTCTAAAAAGTGACAGTCGCTGTCACATTATGATTTACAACCGGCCGTATATTATACACAAGAAAAAGTATTTATAAGTTAATGGTTTTACACAGGAACTATTTTAGTGTTCGTTATTTGTTCAGTGTTGAAATTACAGAGAAGGCAATACCCGGCAAAAGTAGTATTCAATGAGTACAGAAATAATGTAAGTATATTGATTTTACAAAACAATTAAAGGAGCCAATTGTAACACATTTAAAATGTAGAGTAAAGTAATAATTATTATAATTAAATAAATAATAATCGAAGTTTCTCCGTATATAGCTGAATCAAAAGTGTGAACATGCCTCCGACAGGGATCGAACCTGCAACCTCCAGATCTCCGGTCTGGGATGCTACCAGTTGCACCAAATCATCGAATATAATAATTATTAATTGAATAGTACTTATTATTGCCTTCTCCGGAAATTCTTTCTTGTGTAGAAAGTGTAAATCGTAATGCGACAGCAAACGTCACTTTTTAGAACAAAATGAAGTATCCGCCATTATAATTTCATGGCAAACCTTTGTTTTTAATTCCAAATAATAGTAACGTTTTTTGCAAATATCTCGGTAAACACTCTGCAGAAACTATTGAGTAAGGCACCAAATCATTAAGCTTAAAAAGTTTTAAAAATAATTAGGGGAGCCAATATTAATACATTTCAAATTTTATGTGTAAATCCCTATGGCCCGCTTTGCAATTCAACACCCTTTAAGTACGGGTGTTAAAAAAAGAGTGTTAAATATTTCAACCAAAATAAACAAGAAAGTCTTAATAAGCATGGGTCCTCAAAGTAACGGTTTCGGAGATATTGAATGGTATTTTTTTCTGCACCGTCCATTCTTGCGAGCGTACGGACGAAGCGTTTCCCCTTTTTCAAATGGTCAATCCGGATTTTAATTCACTTCTACTGCACACGAGAATTGCGGGAAGATGCCGCCAAAGTTCGATCCCAACAAGTTAAGCTCGTTTACCTGAGATGTGTCGGAGGAGAGGTCGGTGCTACGTCTTTCTGCTGACTGGAAGGGTCTCAAGATCACAGTCCAGCTGAAAATCCAGAACACACAGGCCACCGTTTCGGTTGTACCCTCTGCGGCCTCTCTCATCATCAAGCCCCCACGTGATAGGAAGAAACAAAGGAACATTAAACACAGTGAAAACATCTCGTTAGACGACGTGATCGCCATCGCAAGGCAAATGAGACCGCGCTCCATGGCCAGGGCTCTGTCCGGCACTGTGAAGGAAGTCTTGGGAACGTCCCAATCAGTTGGTTGCACCATTGACGGCAGGCCACCACACGATATCACTGACGAGATCAATGAGGGAAGCATAGAAATTCCGGAGGAATAAGTGACTTGTTTCATATACATAAGTAATTTAATACTTTTTTACCTCCTTTTTTTACTCTGCAAAAACTTGCATTTTCTTAATTTTGTGAAATAAACATTCAGTATTTCGCTGTTGTTGTCGGTACACAATTGTTCGTTTGTCATAGCTGTTTACTCTAATGCAGAATTAGCCGATGTGCATTTTATGTATGGTCTTGCTAATGGGATTGCTATCAAAGCGCAACGTCTTCATGTAGAAGCTTATCCAAATCGCCAGATTCCTTTACTTTACATCGTATGTTTGGAAGAATTAAACAAGTAATTGTGGAGGCTTTCACTTCGTGATACATTTTGAATAATTCAAATAAAACGAATAACTTTGTTGGTATCACTTTATTAACTGTAGTTTGAAAATGACAAACTGAAATTGTCGAAACTATAGTAACTGCTCCAAGTTTATAAAGTGATACCAACAAAGTTATTCGTTTTATTTGAATTTGGAAGAATTCACCAGAGATTGTGTGATACCGGTAATTTCTCAAATAGTGCCATCCTTCCGGCAGACAAGGTCGGTATCTACTCCCAGAGCAGAACAAGAAACTCTATAGTTTGATCAATTGATCTTTGCGTGTGCGTCATTACCGAAAACTGAGTTTTCTCGCCTTGGACGACATACGTACACACATGATTGCGTATGTTGTCGGAGCTAGGTTCAGTTATCTATGACGTGCACGTAAAGATCCATTGATCAAAGTATAGCACGGATGGAGCATAATCCGGAAACGAGTGTGCGGAGAATATCAGCCGAGGTAGGAATCAGTGCTGCTCTTGTTCCTCCACGAATCCTCCACGAGCAGATGCTTTATCCGGACCATGTACAACGAACACAGGCCTTAAATTTACTTGATCATCAAGCACGTTTGGATTTTTTTTGCCGCTGGTTTCTTCGCAAGGATGCTGAAGACCCGCATGTTCCTGCCAATATTATTGGACGAAGCCGGGTTCTGGATCTGGATTATTCTGATGGGAGGGCAGAGAGGTCCGCTGCACGTAGGCCTCAATGGGCCCTTTGTACGTCCTCCCATCCGAGTCCTCGCTTCCCGGTGTCGTCCAGCCAACCCACGGCATTGGCGAACCCAGGACTACACCAAGGAGGACTCTTTGGATGTCTGTTGTTTGTAGACATCCCTTTCCCATTATGTATTGTCTTATCGAGGAGATGGCTGTACATTCCAAGAGTACGTGTTCAGCAGCTTCACACCCTCGACAGATGGGACTGGGGCAGAGGCGCTTTCTTAGGTTACAGTGTCCAGTCAAAAGTCTCATGATTGTTCGTAGGTTCCCCCTGGAAGTATCTGGCAGTTTTGGGGTGCATCGAAACGAAGTCTTTCGCCAGCCTGCCAGGCTTGTCATTCCATCGATCTTGGTGATGTTTAGTCGTTTAATCTTTTAGTAAGGATATTATGTCTGACAAGGAGGGTGGCAGTCCGGGTTCCCGCCCGCAACACAGTGGTCAGAATTTGAATTCTAGCTGGACAAAACTCCGAAATTTCATGAATCGTTTCAAAATATACCAGTCAACACGGGAAAAATAATTATAGGGTGCTTAGGGGTGGTTTTTTGGGGGGGGGGGCGTTAGGGTGCATGGTTCAAATTTAAAAAAAATGAAACTTTTCGAGTCGTTCTAAAATACGGTTCATACGAAATGATTTAAAAATTATTGTGGGTATATGGGTAGTTTTTGGAGGGGTGAAAATGCATTTTTTAATTTAAAAAGTCTGAAAACATGATTACTTTATTATTTTTTAATCAAAATCATAATCAAGGTGCAAGTCTTCATTGGAGCTTGTGTCACTGTCTTCTGTGGCTGAAGTTCGGATTTGTTTTTAATTTGTCGACAAAAATTACCAACAAGATTTTCGACTGATAATATTTCATCTAAATTTAAATATGCAATAATTTCACTTTTAACAGCGTCTTTTCTTGAAATCACCACTCATCGACCTTTATACGACGAAATTCTAAATTCTGAGTGCATCACCTGAAACGCTAATAAAAACTGTTTATGCAGGGATATGCACCTGAATGTAACTTTTTCTAAATTATTGTACATGTATTGATCTATTCATGGTACATTTTTTTTTTGCACACTTTCGAACATTACTTTTGAGAGTCTATTAACCAACGCATTTGATGATTATTTTAATCGGCACTAAAATAATAATTATAAGTATTTTTAAGGCCAAAGGGTATAGCGGAATAAGATGGTCAAAAGTGCCCCCAAATAAAATGAGCTGGGAGGTTAAAAATAATGTTTATTATCATAAGAAAGTCAGATTCAACAAAAAGTAGCCCCCCAACCCCCCTCTCATCCATTGCTATAGTCAAAAACGTGTTTTTTGGTTTTTAATTTTCCTGTGCTTCCAACTAACTTTTAACTTTCAGTAGATATCAGTACCTTAAGATAGCAATATTATCTAATGTATTTTTATAAAACGGAAATTTTTGGCGGGAAATTCGAATTTTGACAATACAAGATATCACTAAATAGCTATTATTTCAGAGTCATTAAAAGGTGCACCTCTAGAAATTTAATTTTATAATGGGTGTCTATTGTTTCTTAATATGTGTGATTTTTTTCAGAATTTTCCGAGTGGTAGAACATGGCCAAAATAATTGAAAACCGCATTTTTTACTTTATCACTTTCAAACGAAGAAAAAACTTTTTATTTGCACATTTTAGGCCATTTCTTGTATTGATGTATGCTACACAATTTTGTTTTGCTCATTTAGTGGGAAACTCCAATACCTGAAACTAAAAAAATCATTCAAAATTACTTTTTTCGTTAAATTCGAAAGGTGCTACTGCCGAATTAATATAAAATGTTGAGTAAGTAAGTTTTACGCAAAATAAATGGTACTAATAGATAAGTTTATTTCTAAAAATACATGCCACAACATGAAAATGTAAAATAAGGTTAAAATTAGTTAAAAATGCGGTTTTTAATTATTTTGACCATGTTCTACCACTCAGAAAATTCTGAAACAAATCACACATATTAAGAGGTGCACCTTTTAACGTCTATAAAATAATCGCTATTTAGTGATATTTTATATTGCCAAAATTCGAATTTCCCGCCAAAAATTCCCGTTTTATAAAAATACATTAGATAATATTGTTATCTTACGGTTCTGATACCTACCGAAAGTCAAAAGTTAGTTGGATGCACAGGAAAAATAAATAACCAAAAAAACACGTTTTTGACTATGGCAAGGGATGGGAGGGGGTGGGTGGCTACTTTTTTTTGTCGAATCTGAATTTTTTATGATCCTAAACTTTATTTTTAACCTCCCAGCTCATTTAGTTTGGGGGCACTTTTGACCATCTTATTCCGGTATACCCTTTGCATTTAATAACTATTAATTGACTTGCCAGAAGTAGCGACATCCATAGTTTGCACTCATTTTATATGTAAAATAATACTATACTAACCGATTGCTGAAGGGATACAAAAGTAAACATTGGCGCTCATTATCTCGCGCACCGGAGGCTCTAATATAAAAATTCACATCATGCCTTTCCACTCAACCAATTAACAATGAATTCATAATAAAATCAGAATTTTTGCCGACAACACAAAATTGAGTTTTGTCCAGCTAGAATCCAATTTCGGACCACTGCGCAAGTGGTGTTCACGCGAGTTGTTAATTATCACAATACGCATGTTTGGGCCGACGAAAATCCCCATGTTGTAATGGAATCTGGATATCAGACACGTTTTTCATTAAACATTTGGATGGGTATTGTAGACGACGGATTTTTAGGTCTTGTTGTTTTACCAAACCGATTAGCAGGCGCTGCTTACCTAAACTTTTTGCAGAACACAATGTACGATCTTCTGGACGAAATTCCTCTAGACCGCAGGCAACACATGTGGTTCCAGCATGATGGTGCTCCAGCTAATTTTTTTATTGTCGTTAGAGAATATTTAGACCTAACTTTTCCACATGGGTGTGTAGGAAGAGGCGGCTTGCAAGATCGCCTGATTTCTTATTTTCTTAGATTTTTTTCTGTAGTATATTTGTATTAATTAAATTAAAGGAATCAGTTGTATTTAGTTCTTGCTGAAATTCTAATTCTAAAGTGAAGCTCATTATAATCAAGTGTCTTGACGACAATTTCCGTTTCCTGCCAGCTCCAACTTCAGCCACCTTATGCTCCGCACCGGCGTCCGATGCACTGGCCGCTCCAATGAATTGGAGAGTAAGAAACGATGTACCAACCGCCTCAAAGGCTGAAGGGACAACAACGTGACTTGGTACCCGGGAGGGCATACCATGATGACAACTCATCCCCCGCCAGACCAGACGTGACTGCTACAAGAATGCGGCCACTTCAGGCATCCAGCGATGCCGCTCACATCTCACCCTCGAAGGAATCCAACCTCGTGATAACGTAACCACGATGACGACTCCAACTGGCGCTATCATGTTTACATATTTTCCTACGCACTTCAAAAGTATCTCGATTTTGGGGGCCGTTTGTTATCGACGCTTAGCTTTAACTACACGTCATTATTTTAGTTGCATTTTATGAGTTAACCATTGCCCCTTTCCCGCATTATTTAAATTACCAAACGAGATAATTTTCCTAAGAAGTACAGCTGCCAGTAAGAGTACAATAGGGAGATAAGCCTCCACACGCTGCGCGCCTTCGTATCCAAGACAATGTTCGGGCAAATTTTATTAGTGCTTCAAGTATATCTGCCAGTACAACACAATAGACCGCTAAGCCGAGGAACGATGCAGAGGAACAGCAAGATGATCAACACCGTGATGTCAGACCCCAACGGTGCCACCCTGGTCACATCAAGTGGCTGTTCGCACCCAGCCAGAACTGATCGACGTGTTTAAAATGAGGAACAGGAGCAACAGTGCCTATATCCCTGCTCCCTATCATGTCAAAGATACTTAAAAATCAGGTCTATTAAGCTGGCAGAGCCACTTTAGCACAATCACATGGGACTTGCATAAAAATTTAGTGCTAATTAGTTGCCGTATTCCCGATTTTGTTGCTCAATCCGTTTTCGAAAATACAATGATTGTGCTATCTTAAGTTAAAGTTTGGTGGACCTTTAAGGGATTAAGCATCAAAATCGGGAATACAGCAACTAATTAGCAGCTTCGTAGTTCAAAAATATGTCTTTGTTTTTATTATTGTTTTTTTTTGTATGGCTGTGTCAACTTTAACCAAAGATTGAAGCCACTCTTAATCAGTAGACACCTGATTCCGAACCACCAAATCGGTCCATTGATCAAGTCCATAGAATTACGAAACTAATTGAGACGACCTATGGCACCAAGGACTATATCTATAAAGTAAATAAAATGCTGCCAACCAAATGGGCGCAACTGCTGGAATCATATCTTACCGGAAGACTCTTTAGAGTGAGACAAGAAGATAAATACTCAAACCTCAAATAGGTCATAGCAGATGTCCCACAAGGCAGTGTCTTAGGACCTGTCCTGTACTTACTGTTCACACGTGACATACCCACAACAGACAGCAACGTTCGCCGATGATACTGCCATATTAGCTACCGGATCAACAGTACATGAAGCCACCAACAAAATGCAGAAATCTAGTGGCAAGGTTCAGCAGTGGACACAGAAATGGAAGATTAATCTCGATTAATCAAAATCCACACACATAAACTTGATATATTGTAGAATGAAGGAAATACCTTCAGTGAACATAAACGGAACAGTAGTACCTTATGCCCATAACGCAAAATACCTAGGCATAACCATGGATACACAGCTAAAATGAAAAAGGCACATACAAAAAAAAAACGCATAAGACTGCGACAACTGTACTGGCTGCTTCGGAGACACTCCAAAATGTCAATACAAAACAAACTAATGATATATTATATATAACCAAGTCCTTAAACCGATCTGGACATGTGGCATGCAGTCATGGGGATGTGCAAGAGAAAGCAACGTCAGGATTATCCAGACGTGACGGAACAAAATGCTGCGAATCATCGTAGATGCCCCGTGGTACGTGAGAAATGTAGACCTATATAAAGAGAAAATCAAACGAATATCTGAAAAGCCAGAAGATCGTCTTCATAGACACTTCATAACACAGTCGTATATCGCCGATTTAAGAGGATCAAACCCTTCGAGTTAGCGCAGTGAGTAAAACCATAAAACCAGAGGAAAGTGCACGGAATGACGCAAAAGTACGGAAAACTTCTGAACGTCAATGGACGAAAGTAATTGATGGTTTCAATCAAATACACCAGATGAAAAAAAGAAGGAACAGCGCGAATGACCGTTACTACGCTAACCTGTATGATGGCTACGATGCCGTCTATAGGAACAGAATGGGATCCCGGGCTCAAACTACTCGGGCCTACACATCTCCGTCCAAGAACCGCAACTACGATGGCTGCACGTCGGCAGAATTGCCACCTTATGGAAACCGGATTGCAGGGTTCCACGATCAACACAACCCTCGCTATCATCGCAACTCATGCCGACGCCATGGAAATCAACTTCCCACGGTTGCATTGACCGACGTTGAAGGGTTCCTCGCGAGGATGAACTACGCCTTGGTCACGTGACCTGTGAGTACATGTCCTGGAATAAACTCGCCTGGGCCCACTATTATATAGACGAGGAAGCAGTGGAGCGCTTCGCCGTTGTCGTAGATTCCCCGAGCACAACATGGAAACAGGCAGAGGACTTTCTACGATGCTGGTTCCTCGCATCCAGAGACGATAACACCTCCGCCTGCACCACCGTTGAGAGGGTGTCTACCGCCAAGGCAAATGTAGTTGACGAGGTCTGAAACGCTGTCACTGGATGTGGAGAAGCCTGCATTAGTGAAGCCAGTCATCACCGTCCACACTTCGGGGAAATATGCAGTGGGAGATAGTGCTACCATTCGCCGCGTGATTGCCACAGCAAAGGCCACCGTTGTACCAGAACCAACTCCGCTGTCAACCGCTGTACAGATCATGTCGCTTGTCCAGACCGCAGCCCTAGCAGTCCATACCCGCTTCACAAGAGTACTCGACGATCTCAATTAAGAGAAAGTAATACCTCTCACCGTGAACCACCTTGTCATTGCCACCACAACGGCCAGCAACGGTAACTGTGCCGCCACCGATGCCAGCCCAGCCGCTATTAACCCGTTTTTGCCCAACGATGTTTTTTCTTCAAATTTTCATATTTTTCTGTGTAGTTTCTTATCACAGAAGATTCAAACGACAAATGTGCGTCATCCCTTAGTGCACAGTGGTCTTAACTATCATAAATTCTCTGAAAACAAGCGACACGGAACGCTGGCGCACGTGAAAGTCTTCGAAAATAGATGTTCCATTGATGGGACAGTGGGCACAAATGGGTTAATAGATGATACATCGGGGCCTTGCAAATATCTGACCAACAACAAACCGTGGAAGCGACGTCTGTCAGCAGTAACCCCGAAATTTTCCACCAAAGGACGCCAGGAGACCAAGATGCCGCATCTCCGATCAGTAATGAGCCACAATGAGCGTCCTACCTGGACAGAGCCGTTTCAGTAGCCATACGACTACCCGCAGCTCCGCTCATCTTTGTTGGCGGGAGAAGACGCCCAAGGAAACGCCGCCCACCGGTCCACCTTACGCTGCCTGACGTCTCCAGACGCTGACCACACAAGACGCCGCGCCATCCCCCACGGCTCCCTCCAGACGAACCACGGCAGCCGTAACCTCAGACGCCGCTTCAGACTTCCGAATGTCTGTCTCGATACGCCCCACCAACTGTTCTAGACATCGCAAGGAGCGGACACCTCCCCCCCCCCCCTTGTTCTGACCTCGACGTTCAGATTTTTGTAGATAACTTTCCGTGCATAAATAATAGCGATATTTATCGCGTCAATCAGATTTTTTATTCTGCCTCTTTCCCGTCCTTTGTGCTGATGCCGACTCCATGAGCTAGTTGGAGGTCAAGTGGGAACGGCTTTCACCCCTCGCGCGAAAACCACTCCCGTGGCACTGCTTTAACAGGGTAAATTCGTACCGTGTTCTTTGAAACCCTGGAGTAATACAAGTCAGGTGAATGCCATCCATGTTATAAGCGGAGATATCGTTACTATAACAAAGTTTTTCTACTTTCGTTTAATCCTAGAGCAAACGCGCGTGATCTCTCAGACCGACTCCATATAAAAAGTTGCTTGTTTGCTTAGTCCAGTGGCGTGCGCTTGTCGCTCTACTTCTAGCTGGCGTTATTTGTGTGCAAAACGAACAGTCGGCGTCCGCTTCTTGAAAAGTGCACTTGTACATTAAATATATGCATTTTCTGTCTCTCAGACCGATGCGCTTATTCACGTGATTCATATTGTAGCATGAGGTCACACGAGTTTTTATCGCTCCATACTTGTTACATACCATGTTATTCATAAAGTATAAATATTTTCATTTCGCCCTGTCACAGAATTAATGGCAACGTACGAAAATGAAGAGGTCCGCCTAAAGCGGATGATGAGACAGTCGAGGGTAAAGAAAATTATGTTGTAGAAAGAGAGGAGGATAGCGAAAAAGAACAAAAAATTTCTGATGATGAAAGAAGCGATGTGATGTCGGATGACGCGATTTTCTGGCAAAAGTAAGACAACATGTATGAAACTCGCATCTTGTCAGAATGTGAGAGTAAAGAAAATAGATAAGTTTACTCCCACAAATCCCGCTCAATTACCGACACGCACTCACTGCAGAATGAATTGGACATTTTTAAATACACTGCCCAACATTTGAACTGGTACACTTATATAACATGCAGTAAAAGTAAACAACCATTTTTAGGCGTTTTCCATGACTTCCTGCATGATCAAGGCGGTGTTTCGGAAAGCAAACAAATGTCTATCGAATAACAATTGTTGTTTATCTGTCATCAGTGCAGTTACTGAGCTCGCGGACGCTTATACTTTACCAAGTTTTAAGAGAATTTTTGCGAATTTCTCGAGTATATACAGGGTGTCCTAAATAGAGTAGGATTGCATGGGTATCTTTCTTATTCTTAAAGCTAGAGATCTGGTTAAATGGGCAATGGGAAATTTTCAAAATTCCGAGCAGTTTTGAAAATATTTAAAAAAAAACTGAAAATCGCGATTTTCAAAAAAGTTACTTAGTTTAATTAGGCAAACATAGAAATCAAGTCAAAATAAAATTCAAGATGGCGGTTTCCGAGATATTAATACCAACTTTCTTATTTCAAATGGCCGCCATATTTGATTTTTACACGCATAAATAGACTTTTTTTTCTCTTTTCAACGATGTACAACAACCTATGTCAAAATAAAAAATAATGGAAATATTAATTGTTGTAAGTTTAAAACAAGTAGGCATAAATAAAAATAAAACAAAATTTGTTATAACGACTAACTGTCATCTTACATTAGTTTATCAGTTGTATTAATCATTCATACATGTGTATTGTCTTAAGTTGTTGTAATATCGATAAATATTAATTACTTGAAATGGCGAATTATTCAATATCTGAACAATACGATATGTTTTGTAAATACATCAAGTGTTACAAAAACCCCCATCTTGCAGCACAAACATACCAAGCAAACTTTCCTGAAAGAAGGCAGCCGGACATTAAGGTATTTAAAAGATTGGATGAAAATATGCAATTGTATGGAAGTTTAAAAAAACCTAAGAGAAATAGAAATATGATCGTTGATGATGAAGAATTAACATTGGCTTGTGTGGCAGCTAATCCGAACATTTCATGTCGGCAGATAGAAAATGAAGTTAACGTATCTAAGTCTAGAGCATCAACAATTTAAAAAAAGCACAAGTTTCACCCTTATAAATTGCACCTATCTCAGACTTTACAACCAAATGATAACATCCGTAGATTAACATTTTGCAGGTGGTTAATCAACAAAATTACGGAAAATGGTGATTTTATAAACACAATTTTATGGACTGACGAATCTTACTTTTCTAATTGTGGATTATTTAATCGTCATAACGAGCACTATTGGGCTCAAGAAAATCCACACATAGTTATTCCAAGGCGAAACCAATTACGGTTCGGCTTTAGTGTTTTTTGTGGCATAATGGGAAATCGTTTACTTGGTCCTATAATTTTTGATGGAACTCTAACTGCACAACGTTATTTGGAAATTCTTCAAACAACCTTAGAAGATTTATTGGATGATTTACCTTTGGCACAAAATATGCAAATATGGTACCAGCAAGATGGCGCTCCAGCACACAATGCCAGAGATGTTATTACTTATCTAAATGGACGTTTTAATAATAAAGTAATAGCGACTAATACACCTGTACAGTGGCCAGCCAGATCTGCAGACTTGACGCCTCTTGACTTTTATTTGTGGGGCACTTTAAAAAACAAAGTTTATGGAAGTAACTTCAATTATAACAATGTGGATGAACTTCGCGAAGCAGTGACAGAGGCAATAAACGGCATTAATCGCAATACATTGCGAACAGTAACTGGCAGTGTTGTAAAACGCTGTCAATTGTGTTTGGCCAATAACGGTCAACATTTTGAGCATTTTTTATAATTTATTGTTACTTTACTACTTGGTTGTATTACCTCTTTTTGTTTTGTTACATTTGCTTTAAAAATAATTTAAAAAATTAAAATTAAAATTTAAACAATTAATATTTCCATTATTTTTTATTTTGACATAGGTTGTTGTACATCGTTGAAAAGAGAAAAAAAAAGTCTATTTATGCGTGTAAAAATCAAATATGGCGGCCATTTGAAATAAGAAAGTTGGTATTAATATCTCGGAAACCGCCATCTTGAATTTTATTTTGACTTGATTTCTTTGTTTGCCTAATTAAACCAAGTAACTTTTATTTAAAACTTTTTTTCGCATCTTTAATAATTATTGAGATATTTGATTTTTTTGAAAATCGCGATTTTCAGTTTTTTTTTAATATTTTCTAAACTGCTCGGAATTTTGAAAATTTCTCAACATAATCTGAATCGGCATAGAAAACTGCACAACATTGCCCATTTAACCAGATCTCTAGCTTTAAGAATAAGAAAGATACCCATGCAATCCTACTCTATTTAGGACACCCTGTATACGTCAGGGTACTTGTATTGCGAAATCTGCATATCAAAAACAAATGCTTCTGGCAATGATGATATGACGCACGCAATTCTGTTTTTCCCTCTTGGGTTGCTTATGCGGAAGCGCCAGACGGCTGCAATAAAAAAAGTACCAAGATTACTGTTCAGGACAGTTAAATCATATTCTTCATTAATGATCTATCAAATCGTCTATAATTATTAATCTCTTTTGTTGCAGGGTCCTCCGTTATTTTTTGTGATGATGCGTCTGAACATAAAAGTGGTGCTGTTCTTCTTCTGCGTAGCGGCCTTGTTCACGTTCTTAAACCTGTGGACCCGTTGCGGGCTAGCGCACAATGACAGCGGCCACCACGCCCACATCTACCAAGACAACACGGACAAGGGCAGCGAGGTCCAGGGCGCCGAAGAAATCGACTGCGTCATCAACGGCGACTACTCCATCGGTTGCAGGAAGGAGGGCGACGAGGTCTACATCCCCTTCTCCTTCATACACAAGTACTTCGAGATCTACGGAAAACTGGCCACGTACGACGGCCTGGAACGTTTCGAGTGGTCGCACAGCGTCGGCAAGATATACCATCCGAAGGGCAAGTACGACCCGCGCGGCGTCTTCATGCACTTCGAAAACTTCAACGTGGAGGCGCGCGACCGCGTGAAGTGCGTCAGCGCCGTGACGGGAGTGCCGATATCGACTCAGTGGGAGAGCCAGGGGTACCACTACCCGACACAAATTGCTCAATTCGGATTGGCGCACTACAGTAAGAATCTCACGGAGCCGGAGCCGCGCAGGAAGGTGATAGAGGACGCCGACAAGGAGCTGGCGAAGTGGTCGGTGCCCGCCGGTTCGAGTATCCTGAGGAACCACGACAATACACTGACCAGCCGGATTCTCAATTTCAGTACTTTAGACGCGTTCAGTAGCGGCGTTAAACTTAAAATGGATCACGTACTAGATTTCGTTATGAGCTTGAATATCATCCTCTTCGCGAATAGCAGCCTCACGGTCGTTCTGCAGAACAGGGAGAAGAAGGAATACTACAATTTGCATTACATAGCTTCGGATATCCTCATTACAGCTCAGGTAAGTTTTATAACGACAACAAAAATTGACGGCGAAGTTGGCGCTGGAAATCTAAAGTCATGTCAGAACTGAGATCACACGCGCATCCGCACTGGTTGTCATGTTGACTTGTCAGATGTTAATATCTGACATGTCACCGTTTAACCGAAACCAGCATTTCACGCGTGTGATCTTGGTGCAGACACGACTCGAGATTTCCAACGCCAACTTCGTTTGTTTGTACGCTCGATACTATTTTTCGTTCACTTTAAGAAAACGTCATAGCCTACTCTTGAATTATTCGCAATTTTGATAAAGCAAAAAAACTACAACAAATCTTCGTATTTTTAAATATTATAACCTGGAACTTTTTTTTTGTTTCAGAATGAAAATATTTACCACGGCATCGGAACGTCCGAGACGTGGTGCAGGATAACGCGAGACCTGATCATCGACTTGCAGAAGGGCCTAAACTACCTCGAAAAAGACAAATCCAAGCACAGACTGCCGCGATCCAAGTTGAAGATCGTCAACTTCATCCTGCGCGGCAGAGGGGCCATCGACAATCTGACGTTGTCGACGTCGGAGCACATCCTCCAGTTCTACGACGCGGCGGAGTGGTTCGTCAGGAACCAGGACGGGAAAACGGGAGGCTGGACCATTCCCGTCAAACGCAAACTCGCCGCTGGCTTCCAGGACCTGGAGCCCGGATGGTACTCCTCGATGGGACAGGGTCAGGCGGTCAGCGTTCTCTCGAGGGCCTACCATCATTCCGGGGGAGATACAAGGTACGTAAGGTGTATCGGTAAAACGATCGTAGATTATGAAGACGTCAGCATTTTCTGTGTTTGCGGGGTGACTCATGGTACGGTCGAGGTGGCAGAGGTGGTAATACAGATAGTCACGCCGTCTCTGCAACTGATCCTACCTGCATTGCTATCTCGGTCGTACCATGAGTCACCCCGCGAACCGTCACTGCTGTGTAGATGAAAAAATGGTGATGTGGCCATCAAGTTACTTTCTCCGACTTGATGGTATCATAGCCATTTATATTTACGTTTTCACGGTTTATTTTCAATTGAAATCATATTTTAAATGTACATCGAGAGGATGACACTGACGTTTAAAACGTCAAAATTATGAAAGATGGAAAAATTATACTTCAAATTCAAAAACTCGGTTTACTCAAAAACTAACGAGATTTAAAAAAAAAACTTATTCTTTGAAAGTTGTTTATTTTGGCATTCTTTACAATTATTATTCACATAAAATACGCAGAATAGAACATTGTAACACCTAAAATGGGACACTTTGTCTCCTTCCAGATACTTAAATGCCGCCGTACAAGCCCTTAAACCCTTCCGAGTTCCCAGCTGGCAGGGCGGCGTTCTGGCGACATTCCTCAACAAGTTCCACTGGTACGAGGAGTACCCTACCAAGCCGGCCAGTTTCGTCCTGAACGGCTTCATATACTCGCTCCTCGGCCTGTACGACCTGCTGACGATAGCGCCGCCTGCGCAGGCGCGGGACGCCGAGCTGCTCTTCGACGAGGGCATGGTCTCCCTCAAAAACATGCTCATGCTCTACGACATGGGCAGCACCACCGCTTACGACCTCCGACACTTCACCCTGGGCATAGCGCCGAACCTCGCCAGGTGGGACTACCACGTGACGCACATCAACCAGCTGCTGCTGCTCAGCACCATCGACAGCGAGCCCGTATTCCAGCAGACGGCCGAACGGTGGATAGGCTACATGAGCGGTAAGCGTGCGGCCCACAATTAATACAACTCGAATTCCGTTTGGTTTGTAGCATTGAGAAAGAAAGGGGGACAACGACTGATTACAATTTACAAGCCAAAATTAAACACAACTCAATATAGCCCATTTTAAAAGTAAATTATATAATCTCTTCCAAATTACACGAAAAGTTTTTAGGGTTTTCACGCGAACGGATGTACTTTGAAAGAAAGAAAGAAAAAAAAACACTTGACAATCAGCGCATCAAATAATAATAATAATAATGTCGTCTTTGTTGCATGTCGGTTTCATGGGTAATTTGAGGTTTTAATTGTGCAACATTGCGGACACAACGCTCCAATGGGATATATTTAGTTGATCCACATTTTCTACGCGAGAACTTAAACATTTCGGAGGACCAAAGGTGTATAAATTTCCAAAATTTTGCTTAAGTAAGATTGATTCTCTTATCCTTACGTCTGAATGTGATTCTTTTTTTTATTTTGTGTGTTTAAATAAGGGTCTTATCAGAATTAAAGAAAAACGCTTGTCTGTAGCCACAAATGAATATTTTCGAAAGCGCGCGTTGTTAAATTTAAAAAAATGACGGTTGCACTTTTTGCTTACAGTTCGAATTAATTGTAAGCAAACGCAGGTGCGATGTTGTCTTTAGAGTGTAAAGAGGGTGGCTGATCCGTGAGATGGGGTTTATCTTGAGACGGTGGATTGCACCCGGTGGCGGTTCATGAACTTTTGTAAAGGATGCTAAACAGAGGCGGCTCGTGGATGCTCGGCGAGGAGGCTACGGAAGAAAAGCAGCAGCAAAATATTTGCCTGAGTAAGTAGTGCAGCACGTAGCGTCCTCTACGAAGATACACGAGCCGCCACTGGTGCTAAGAGAGATATGTTGACGCGTATATTCTATTAGTATGGTAGTATTTGTTACTTGCTAGGTCAGGTGGAGCTGAAAATGGGTTTCTGTAACAGAGAAACACATGTATTAGTAAACGCTTCCAAAGTACTAAGGTGACCTTGTGACCGACTTGGGCAACTAAATACAACATTGCTATTTTCTGGACCGTTTGGGTGAATAGGCGAATAGGGGGCTCCGGGACCCCTGGCTTGAGTATCGATTAACACGTTCGCTGCCGCCGACGCGCTAGCGCGTCCGACTTTACACTTGCGTATGTGCAATCCCAATTGTAGTGGCAGCAAACGTGTTAAACAATTTCACAACTCTTGTACTTACTTGAGCCCCAGTACCCACTAATTGGGGTCAACCAGCGGATAACGTTATACGCCGGCAGGGGTTAAAGACCGATGTTTACGCCACAAAATTACATTTAACACCGGTGCACTGAGGATTGCAAAGCGGGCCATAGGGATTTACATGTAAAATTTTAAATGTGTTAATATAGGCTCCCCTAATGATTTGACAGCATCGGTCTTCTTACATTCTTTTTAAGCTGAATCATTTGGTACCTTGCTCAATGGTTTCTGCAGAGTATTTACAGAGATATTTGCAAAAAACTTTACTATCATTTTGAATTAAAAAGAAAGGTTTGCCATGAAATCATAATGGCGGATATTTCATTTTGCTGTAAAAAGTGACAGTTGCTGTCACATTGCGATTTACAACCGGCCGTGTATTCTACACAAGAAAAAGTATTTATAAGTAAATGCTTTTACTCAGGTACTATTTAAGAAGTGTAAGTGATTTGTTTAGTGTTGGATTCCCGAAGAAGGCAATACCCAGCAAAAGTACTATTCAATGAGTATTAAAAATAATGTAAGTAGATCCATTTTATAAAATAATTAAGGGAGCCAATTGTAACACATTTTAAATTGTACTTTTGCTGGATATTGCCTTCACATACAGTACACGAGTAAAACTTTTTAATCACAAATACTTTTTCTTATGTAGAATACACGGCCGATTTCTAATCGTAATGTGACAGCGACTGACACATTTTAGAACAAAATGGAATATCCGCCATTATGATTTCATGGCAAACCTTTGTTATATAATGGTCTATTAACGCTGTAATTTGTCGGTAATCGGAATAAAAATTTACTTCTCGTGGTGACTGTAGCATGATTGACATAAACAAATTAGAGAACTAACAATATCATTACTGCTTATACGTCCTGAAATAATTTTGTGTAACAAAATGAGGTCATTTTTGACTCTCCGAATTTTTAAAGTATCCATACATAACGTTTGGCACATATCATCGTACGACACATTACAAATTTAAACATAGCCTCTATCTCTTCTAATAAGCGAGATCCCCATGGTGAGCCTCGAATTTGAAACACTCTGTATATCGTATCAACTTGCTTTTGGTTCTCAAAGGCACTTAAAAGGTAACTTTCAAAACATAACAAATTTGTTATAGTTGACCGACCCACTGGTAAATCCATGCTGGCTGTCACTCAAAAGATGTCTAGCAGTCCACAATAATTGTTTTGCTACCAATTTATTTAATATTTTAGGAATACCCATTTTAAATTTTACATGTAAATCCCTATGGCCCGCTTCGCAATTCAACACCCTGTATAACACTAAGATACTTCTTGTAACCTTTTCGAACTTTCACGGGCTGCCACTCGTTGTTCCTTGTTCTCGCATCGATGCTTGCAAGATATGCTTTAGTAATTTAATTAATGACTAAATTATTTACTATTTATTATTAAGGGGGCATTCTTCCTTAGAGACCCGAAAAATGGTTCACCCATTTAGATTTTTTGCGGAAAAACTAGATGTTATAGAGACATGCGGTTTTGATGTGCGAGTAGCACTAAAAATGTTTTTTTTTTATTTTACTGTTTACAAATATGGCCGCTCCGGCGGTTTGTCGGGACTGCTGCACGCCGAATATTGGAGCACATTCATTCATTCATTCATGCTTTATTGCGCCAGTCCTGATATGCGAAAAGCGAACATAAAACGCCGTAACCTCTCTGACAAAATGGACACGAATCTACATGATGTGCACTGTATGGACCAACTTGAATACCACTCCAGGTCCAGCTGTGCGTTCGAATTTCACAGCACCTCCACAGACTTTGCACACCAAATGGTCACTTAAGAAGGTGGATACCGTCAAAAAGTTCAAAATCGTGTAACTTATGGTCACGTACTAATATCCTCGATGTCATCGTTCAATAATTTCTTCTCGCTATACGAATTATCTGCTACCGTAAACTGATTGCCCTCGAAGTGCACGTGAAAATTTCCTTTTCAAATTGGGCATTTTCAGTTCAGTATCAACTAAGCACTGATTATGCAGCATAGGTTATTGCAACGCCATCTTTCTTGGACAGTTAGCGCCATCTACAAGCATTCAATACAAGTTACCATGAGCGTGCAATCCTTTATACACGCAAGGCAAACCGATAGGCTGTAGCGGCTAAAATACTTCCCGGAACGAATTGGCCTTTTATACATTTCCATTATTCAAATAATTTATGCAATAAAAATAATCGATTGGTGAAAATTCTAATAGAGAATGCCCCCTTAAATTTGCGAACATCATTAGTAGTGATGACAACCGCCGAATGCAAGTTGATGAAGCGCGTATATGCTTAGAAATAAATCATTAACATTCACGAATCCCCAAGGCATTTCTTCTTTCAGGAAAAGGGCTGCTCGGAGGGGATCCGAACCAGAGACCCACAGGACATGAGGCGGGAACGCTATCCACTAGGTCGCCGTTGCCCTTTTACAATATTTTCTATCTAGAATAATGTTAAATCCAGACATACTGGAGTTGTGCCCTTGTTCATTCTAAACTTTGAGGCCTTGAGATTGTCGTCAGGAACCCACTGGGTTGATTGATATTTACATCGTCATCTATGCTGTGCCATTCTATGGATTATAGATAGAAGTGCAAAAATTGACTGTAATTATCTCCCATAAAGTTTCTACAGCAATTCACCGTATTTCTTTAAGTAACAAAAATTTGGAACTGGCCATCCGAATCTACGATCGTCCTAGTGCCGCCGGAGTCTCGGGGTGACGTGCGGGTGCGTGGTATTTATTGTTAAGTGAGCACGAGTGCGAAAAAATAATGGATTTATTCAGATCAGCCAAATTAATTTTGAAGTTTTAAATCTTTTAAGAAACAATTGATATCTCGCCAGTAGTACTGGTCAGGAGGTATCTGCATGGAAATGTGCAACTGTAGCAGCTTTTAGAGCTTGACATGAGATGGCAGTATTGAGCCAAATCAAATTTGTTTGAAATGTTCATCATTTTTTAAAACGTACACAAATGTGTTTCTGTCCCTGAAGAGGTTAATAGATATTGACATTATTGTATCCTCGGCGGGCCTCGAAAGGGTCCTTTTCGTTATGGTGGTGGCTCGGCTCGGAAGGTCCCCTTCGTCCAGGCGGAAGTCCTCGGCATGGCCCTCTTCGTCCAGGTGGTGAGGGACCGCTTGGCCTTGGTGGGGTCCTCCTCATCCTGTTGGTTGACCTTGGTGGTAGTCTGAACTAAGATCACACACGTAAAGTATAGGTTGTCATGTCAGATGTTAATAACCCCTAATTATAATATCTGACATGTCACCGTACAACCGCAACCAGCATTTCACGCTAATTTCGTCCTCGATTTTTGTCGTACGGTCCAGTGATGGCGGAGTGACTCATGGTACGGCCGATCTGTATTACTTCTGCTACCTCAATTAAACAAAACTTACCTCCGATTCACTTCCGTAATAGCTGTAGGGCGAGTAGATCTCCGACTCGGTCTCACTGCCGCAGTAAGTCAAAGACATGGAACGCGGGATGTTATTGTACTTGAAGTAATCGCTGCTGACGTCAACGCTGCTCTCGGACCTCTGATTCAGATTCAGTCTGCTTGGTCCTGGTGAGTGGCCTTGGTGAATGACCTTGCCAGAGGTCCTCTTCGTCCTCGGTGAGTGACCTTTGCAGAGGTCCTTGGTGAGTGACCTTTGCAGGGGTCCTCTTCGTCCTTGGTGAGTGACCTTTGCAGAGGTCCGCTTCATCCTGGTGAGTGACCCTGACGGTGGCCCTCCTTTCCTTGGTGAGTGACCTTGGTACAGGCCCTGGTGGTGGCGGGCTCTCTTGGTCCCGGTGGTGAGGGATCGCTCGGTCCTAGTGAGTCAATTTCTGAAATTTCGCGTTCTTAAAGTTGACTAAAAAAAAATGGAAAAACGATTGTTGCGACTTTGAAACTTTCAAAATTTGCTTAGAATACTCTTATCTTCAAGATAGTGTACAAATCTCGAAATACCCCATCTCAAGATTTTGAAATAATTCCATTTGAACTGAACAGAGTCAATTTTTGAAATTTCGCGCTCTTAAAGTTGACTAAAAAAAATGGAAAAACGATGCGTCTTTGAAACTTTTAAAATTTGCTTAGAATACTCTTATCTCTAAGATAGTGTACAAATCTCGAAATACCCCGTCTCAAGATTTTGAAATAATTCCATTTGAACTGAACAGAGTCAATTTCTGAAATTTCGCGTTCTTAAAATTAACTAAAAAAAAATGTAAAAACGATTGTTGCGACTTTGAAACTTTCAAAATTTGCTTAGAATACGCTTATCTTCAAGATAGTGTACAAATCTCGAAATACCCCATCTCAAGATTTTGAAATAATTCCATTTGAACTGAACAGAGTCTATTTCTGAAATTTCGCGTTCTTAAAGTTTACTAAAAAAAATGGAAAAACGATTGTTGCGACTTTGAAACTTTCAAAATTTACTTAGAATACTCTTATCTTCAAGATAGTGTACAAATCTCGAAATACCCCATCTCAAGATTTTGAAATAATTCCATTTGAACTGAACAGAGTCAATTTCTGAAATTTCGCGTTCTTAAAGTTTACTAAAAAAAATGGAAAAACGATTGTTGCGACTTTGAAACTTTCAAAATTTGCTTAGAATATTCTTATCTTCAAGATAGTGTACAAATCTCGAAATACCCCATCTCAAGATTTTGAAATAATTCCATTTGAACTGAACAGAGTCTATTTCTGAAATTTCGCGTTCTTAAAGTTTACTAAAAAAAATGGAAAAACGATTGTTGCGACTTTGAAACTTTCAAAATTTACTTAGAATACTCTTATCTTCAAGATAGTGTACAAATCTCGAAATACCCCATCTCAAGATTTTGAAATAATTCCATTTGAACTGAACAGAGTCAATTTCTGAAATTTCGCGTTCTTAAAGTTTACTAAAAAAAATGGAAAAACGATTGTTGCGACTTTGAAACTTTCAAAATTTGCTTAGAATATTCTTATCTTCAAGATAGTGTACAAATCTCGAAATACCCCATCTCAAGATTTTGAAATAATTCCATTTGAACTGAACAGAGTCAATTTCTGAAATTTCGCGTTCTTAAAGTTTACTAAAAAAAAATAGAAAAACGATTGTTGCGACTTTGAAACTTTCAAAATTTGCTTAGAATACTCTTATCTTCAAGATAGTGTACAAATCTCGAAATACCCCATCTCAAGATTTTGAAATAATTCCATTTGAACTGAACAGAGTCAATTTCTGAAATTTCGCGTTCTTAAAGTTGACTAAAAAAAAATGGAAAAACGTTTGTTGCGACTTTGAAACTTTCAAAATTTGCTTAGAATACTCTTATCTTCAAGATAGTGTACAAATCTCGAAATACCCCATCTCAAGATTTTGAAATAATTCCATTTGAACTGAACAGAGTCAATTTCTGAAATTTCGCGTTCTTAAAGTTTACTAAAAAAAAATGGAAAAACGATTGTTGCGACTTTGAAACTTTCAAAATTTGCTTAGAATACTCTTATCTTCAAGATAGTGTACAAATCTCGAAATACCCCATCTCAAGATTTTGAAATAATTCCATTTGAACTGAACAGAGTCAATTTCTGAAATTTCGCGTTCTTAAAGTTTACTAAAAAAAATAGAAAAACGATTGTTGCGACTTTGAAACTTTCAAAATTTGCTTAGAATACTCTTATCTTCAAGATAGTGTACAAATCTCGAAATACCCCATCTCAAGATTTTGAAATAATTCCATTTGAACTGAACAGAGTCAATTTCTGAAATTTCGCGTTCTTAAAGTTGACTAAAAAAAAATGGAAAAACGTTTGTTGCGACTTTGAAACTTTCAAAATTTGCTTAGAATACTCTTATCTTCAAGATAGTGTACAAATCTCGAAATACCCCATCTCAAGATTTTGAAATAATTCCATTTGAACTGAACAGAGTCAATTTCTGAAATTTCGCGTTCTTAAAGTTTACTAAAAAAAATGGAAAAACGATTGTTGCGACTTTGAAACTTTCAAAATTTGCTTAGAATATTCTTATCTTCAAGATAGTGTACAAATCTCGAAATACCCCATCTCAAGATTTTGAAATAATTCCATTTGAACTGAACAGAGTCAATTTCTGAAATTTCGCGTTCTTAAAGTTTACTAAAAAAAAATGGAAAAACGTTTGTTGCGACTTTGAAACTTTCAAAATTTGCTTAGAATACTCTTATCTTCAAGATAGTGTACAAATCTCGAAATACCCCATCTCAAGATTTTGAAATAATTCCATTTGAACTGAACAGAGTCAATTTCTGAAATTTCGCGTTCTTAAAGTTTACTAAAAAAAATGGAAAAACGATTGTTGCGACTTTGAAACTTTCAAAATTTGCTTAGAATACTCTTATCTTCAAGATAGTGTACAAATCTCGAAATACCCCATCTCAAGATTTTGAAATAATTCCATTTGAACTGAACAGAGTCAATTTCTGAAATTTCGCGTTCTTAAAGTTTACTAAAAAAAAATAGAAAAACGATTGTTGCGACTTTGAAACTTTCAAAATTTGCTTAGAATACTCTTATCTTCAAGATAGTGTACAAATCTCGAAATACCCCATCTCAAGATTTTGAAATAATTCCATTTGAACTGAACAGAGTCAATTTCTGAAATTTCGCGTTCTTAAAGTTTACAAAAAAAAATGGAAAAACGATTGTTGCGACTTTGAAACTTTCAAAATTTGCTTAGAATATTCTTATCTTCAAGATAGTGTACAAATCTCGAAATACCCCATCTCAAGATTTTGAAATAATTCCATTTGAACTGAACAGAGTCAATTTCTGAAATTTCGCGTTCTTAAAGTTTACTAAAAAAAAATAGAAAAACGATTGTTGCGACTTTGAAACTTTCAAAATTTGCTTAGAATACTCTTATCTTCAAGATAGTGTACAAATCTCGAAATACCCCATCTCAAGATTTTGAAATAATTCCATTTGAACTGAACAGAGTCAATTTCTGAAATTTCGCGTTCTTAAAGTTAACTAAAAAAAATGGAAAAACGATTGTTGCGACTTTGAAACTTTCAAAATTTGCTTAGAATATTCTTATCTTCAAGATAGTGTACAAATCTCGAAATACCCCATCTCAAGATTTTGAAATAATTCCATTTGAACTGAACAGAGTCAATTTCTGAAATTTCGCGTTCTTAAAGTTTACTAAAAAAAAATAGAAAAACGATTGTTGCGACTTTGAAACTTTCAAAATTTGCTTAGAATACTCTTATCTTCAAGATAGTGTACAAATCTCGAAATACCCCATCTCAAGATTTTGAAATAATTCCATTTGAACTGAACAGAGTCAATTTCTGAAATTTCGCGTTCTTAAAGTTTACTAAAAAAAATGGAAAAACGATTGTTGCGACTTTGAAACTTTCAAAATTTGCTTAGAATATTCTTATCTTCAAGATAGTGTACAAATCTCGAAATACCCCATCTCAAGATTTTGAAATAATTCCATTTGAACTGAACAGAGTCAATTTCTGAAATTTCGCGTTCTTAAAGTTTACTAAAAAAAAATAGAAAAACGATTGTTGCGACTTTGAAACTTTCAAAATTTGCTTAGAATACTCTTATCTTCAAGATAGTGTACAAATCTCGAAATACCCCATCTCAAGATTTTGAAATAATTCCATTTGAACTGAACAGAGTCAATTTCTGAAATTTCGCGTTCTTAAAGTTTACTAAAAAAAATGGAAAAACGATTGTTGCGACTTTGAAACTTTCAAAATTTGCTTAGAATATTCTTATCTTCAAGATAGTGTACAAATCTCGAAATACCCCATCTCAAGATTTTGAAATAATTCCATTTGAACTGAACAGAGTCAATTTCTGAAATTTCGCGTTCTTAAAGTTTACTAAAAAAAAATAGAAAAACGATTGTTGCGACTTTGAAACTTTCAAAATTTGCTTAGAATACTCTTATCTTCAAGATAGTGTACAAATCTCGAAATACCCCATCTCAAGATTTTGAAATAATTCCATTTGAACTGAACAGAGTCAATTTCTGAAATTTCGCGTTCTTAAAGTTTACTAAAAAAAATGGAAAAACGATTGTTGCGACTTTGAAACTTTCAAAATTTGCTTAGAATATTCTTATCTTCAAGATAGTGTACAAATCTCGAAATACCCCATCTCAAGATTTTGAAATAATTCCATTTGAACTGAACAGAGTCAATTTCTGAAATTTCGCGTTCTTAAAGTTTACTAAAAAAAAATAGAAAAACGATTGTTGCGACTTTGAAACTTTCAAAATTTGCTTAGAATACTCTTATCTTCAAGATAGTGTACAAATCTCGAAATACCCCATCTCAAGATTTTGAAATAATTCCATTTGAACTGAACAGAGTCAATTTCTGAAATTTCGCGTTCTTAAAGTTTACTAAAAAAAATGGAAAAACGATTGTTGCGACTTTGAAACTTTCAAAATTTGCTTAGAATATTCTTATCTTCAAGATAGTGTACAAATCTCGAAATACCCCATCTCAAGATTTTGAAATAATTCCATTTGAACTGAACAGAGTCAATTTCTGAAATTTCGCGTTCTTAAAGTTTACTAAAAAAAAATAGAAAAACGATTGTTGCGACTTTGAAACTTTCAAAATTTGCTTAGAATACTCTTATCTTCAAGATAGTGTACAAATCTCGAAATACCCCATCTCAAGATTTTGAAATAATTCCATTTGAACTGAACAGAGTCAATTTCTGAAATTTCGCGTTCTTAAAGTTTACTAAAAAAAATGGAAAAACGATTGTTGCGACTTTGAAACTTTCAAAATTTGCTTAGAATATTCTTATCTTCAAGATAGTGTACAAATCTCGAAATACCCCATCTCAAGATTTTGAAATAATTCCATTTGAACTGAACAGAGTCAATTTCTGAAATTTCGCGTTCTTAAAGTTTACTAAAAAAAAATAGAAAAACGATTGTTGCGACTTTGAAACTTTCAAAATTTGCTTAGAATACTCTTATCTTCAAGATAGTGTACAAATCTCGAAATACCCCATCTCAAGATTTTGAAATAATTCCATTTGAACTGAACAGAGTCAATTTCTGAAATTTCGCGTTCTTAAAGTTGACTAAAAAAAAATGGAAAAACGTTTGTTGCGACTTTGAAACTTTCAAAATTTACTTAAAATAGATCGGGATTTTAAGATAATTTCATTTGAACCCAACAGTCAATTTCTGAAATTTTGCGTTCTTAAAGTTGACAAAAGAAAAATTGCAAAACAATTGTTAGGACTTTAACACGTTGACCGCTTTGTCTGTCACCGGTGACTGACACCGAAGTATCCCAATGGGGCCACGTCAGTCACCGCTGGTTAACAGTAAGTACCTACTTTAAACTTACTATTTAGCGGTGTCAGTCACGAAAATGAATTAAATAAGCATGTTATTACTCATTTTATAAAATAAAACTTAAAAACAAAGAAAACTTTTTTGACATTTTACAAAAGAAGTTGTTGGCAGCCAATGTGTTAATAAATTTACTTAAAATATATCAATCTTCAAGATAGCGTAAAAATCTCCAAACACCTCGTCTCAAGATTACGAAATAATTCCATTTTAACCGAAAAGGGGTAATTTATGAAATTTTGCGTTCTTAAAGTTGACTAAAAAAGAATTGAAAAACAATTGATAGGGGCAGCCAAGGGTTAAAACAAAAAAAATTAAAGACAAATAGTGTTCTGAATTGAAAAAAAACAAACAAAAATTTTTGGAGAAAAATTTAATGTAATCGATTTTTAAGCGTTTCTAGTCGATTTAAACACTATTTACGAAAAAAGTTATTTTGCGTATCTCAGTTCCTGGAAGTCCCACAAAAAAAAATGTTTTGAAGAAAAATATTTTGCTGCTGTTTTGGTTAAATTTTCATCCGTACCCTCCTCGCCGAACATCCACGAACCGCCGCCGAGTATCAGTATTGGCCTTTGTGACTTGTATGAGCTACCCGCGGGTTTCTAAAAGCGCGAGTGCTCGGAGAAGTATCGAACAAGAAATAGAAGAAATACGGTTACCCAGGAACCGATCCATAAAACATCACTACTTCACTCACACTTGCGCAAGCTCTTGCCAGCTCAATCTTAAATAAACGAAAGTATTGATTTTATATTTAGCATAGAACAAAATCCCGCCCTGATAAGAACTTATTTAAGCACACCGTCTTTACAAAAGCCTTATTTTTAAGTTTTACTCTCGACCAGA
Source organism: Ocypus olens (assembly GCA_910593695.2). Taxonomy (NCBI): domain Eukaryota; kingdom Metazoa; phylum Arthropoda; class Insecta; order Coleoptera; family Staphylinidae; genus Ocypus; species Ocypus olens. The sequence goes on along the minus strand of OU343053.1, from coordinate 2,748,535 downwards.
GACTAAACGATTCAGTCATTTTATTTCGTCCATCGCTTATACTTTTCTACGCATATATATAACTATATATTTGTATTATTGATGTTTAAGTATAAATTATATAAAGAAAAAAAGAATGTCAATTATATGATAGAATAGGGATTTAATTTTCTTAAAGAAAAAAAAACAATCTTTTCTATCTTTACTAGCTAACTTAATCAACTAGAGAATTTAAGTAGATATTAAAGACTAAAATATACAAATATTTATTTTGTAGAATAACGCTGTAATATTCCAGTATTGATCATTTGAAACTGTGAGAGTTTTATCGTTCAAGCCGGGTATTTTTTTGAATGATCAATATCTTATAAAATTTTGGGCGGATTTACGAGGTGCAACCCTTGCCGTTTTAATCGTGTCAATAAATTTATTAGGTAGATTAGGGCTCGTCTTTCTAGTCATCAAATTGTGTAAGTTACTTAAAGCCGGAACGGTTGCACCTCGAAATTTTCGCAAACTTGTATATATTGAAGTAATCAATCATATATACCCGAAAAAAAAAATGGTAGTATAGATTGCGTCGATGCGCAACTTAATCTGTCGAAGAGCTTAATAGTTTGCCTCTATAAACTACGAGTACCTATTTTCTTGTTTGACCTGTTGTTCGGTTATCTCTCTCGATGAGGATGCCTTTATTGATTAATTGTTGTTATTGTTATTTATTGTAATCGTTACTGCATTCCTTGCGTAGTCTTTTTGGGAGGGTTACTTTTATAATATAGGGATGAGAGTGCCAGAATACAATTTTCCCGCACGCCAAGAGGTTGATGTAATTTGTTCCGTTAATTCCGTAACCCTGTAGAACCCTTACTATACTTATTAAAATCTTCGAGCACTTTTCACAGCCTTTTCATAAGTGCTGTGTGCTATAGTTTGATCAATGGATCTTTGCGTGCACGTCATAGATAGCTGGCATTTTCATGAGTTTACTATGATAAGTTAATTAGACACTTGTGGCTACGTATATCGTCCAAGGCGACAAAATTCAGTCTTCGGTTATGACGCACACGCAAAGATCATATAGCACACAGCACCTATGAGAAGGCTTCCAAAAGTGCTCCAGGATTTTAATAATACAAATGTGTAGGTGGTATTATTCTGTACCATACATGCTGGACTTTACGGTTTAAGTGTTTCCGATGATCTTAAGAGAATGTTAACACTTTTCGAGCGGGCGCTGACTTGCCTGTGTAGCGGGTTGGATTTACATCGCAAGCGAAAATATTGCCCGCGCCGCCGTGTATGATGAACTGTATGCAACCCATTCTGTATGCAACCTATCATGCAGAATGGGTTGCATACAGTTCATCATCTGTATGCAACTTATGCAGAATGGGTTGCATACCGTTCATCATCTGTATGCAACCCATTCTGCATGTTTGCGTCTAAAAATGACCCACCAATAGCACACAGTTCGCAAACTGTCTACAAATAGACGCTCCCGCTCAAACTGTGTTAATACTGAGAATAATCGGTGATTGTTTCATAAGTAGCCGATGCGATGGTTTTAGCCATTTAATTCATTTTAAAGCCGTTTTATGCTACACAATTCATTGAACAAGAAATGAGTCATTTTTTGTGCATTTTAAACTGTCTAGTTTCGTACGGTAAATTGTCCCAAAAATTGACTCAGATTGTAAAATTGAATAAATTGTGTAGCGTAAAACGGCAAACTTTTTTTTAAATAAAATACTTATACAACAAATTACATCAACCTTCATGAGCACGCCATCATCTTCCTTTGGTGCTGTTTTTCCTATATTATTACTATCCATTACATCGGTACCAAAAATGTGTTCAAGTAGAAGAGATGCAAAAAAAAAAACGTTTAAATCTTGCCATTAGTTAGTTTTTTTCTTTAAATAAAAAACTGGATTAGTATTTAAAAAAGGGTATGAAGGGAATGCTCTAGCCGAATAATTACTTAAAACCTGTCTTCGCCGACAGCCTGTTCTCGAATGTTTTCTCTCACTATACAGTACTTATTTTTGTTATGGAAGTATAACTTACGATATGTTTTATAGTTAAGTCAAGCCTCTGTGATTATCTTATATAGTGTAGGTAGAGTATGTTGAAGTAGTATGTATTTACTGCCAAAAAGATTGGACGAGAATCACAGAATTTCATTAGACCTACAGGAAATCGGATTACAAATATAGCGCGCTACCGTGCAGGATTTATAAATTATGTGATTGTGACAATAAATGATAGGGAGAATAATATTAGAACAATACAAATATTAATAACCTGAAGTCGTTTTATTTACTTACCTTTTAGAATCCTGTATATTTTGGCAAATAAATGTAATTAATAAAATTATGTATTGCATTTGTAACAACTGATGGTTTCCAATTTCAAGTAAGTATATACTAACGACATATTTATTTTCTAATTGCAAATAAAAACAATAAACTAAAAAATCTATGGATGCATGTAGTAAAGCATTGCTTAGACCTGGTGTCATGAGGGGGCTCTGCGGAAGAACAAAATCTGCCCACTTGGACCTCCGGCTAGATCCCTGGAATCGGCGTCGCTGAAGAATACAGATGAAGGAGGGTGATAGATCGATAATGTTTGTTATTGTCCAAAATAAAAATATGATGTAGCTATCGGTCTTATTTAATAATCTGAAGAACTGAAAAGCTTTTGGTAAAATTTCGTACACCGGAAGTGGGTGTTTACCTTAACTGTTTTTTTGTTTTTTGCCAATATTTTCTTAAATATGAAAAATATCACGAAAATATTTTAACACACTTTGAAGACAACAAAGAAATGAACATCTTTTGCTTGAAAACATTTTTCATAAAATCATTGTTATTCGAGAAAAAAAATTATAATTTTTTTTTCATTTTTGGTTTATAATTATGAAACGATAATAGTTACAGCAAATTTATGTTAATTATAATTGCAGAGAATGCCAAAATGAACAACTTATAAAGAATAAGTTTTTTTCGAAATCTCTTTAGTTTTTGAGTAAACTGAGTTTTTGAATTTGAAGTATAATTTTTCCATCTTTTATAATTTTGACGTTTTAAACGTCAGTTTCATGCGAGTCTACAAATCTACAAAACGTTTGATGTACATTTAAAATGTGATTTAAATAGAAAATAAACCATGAAGGTGTAAATATAAATGATGATACGATCGGAGAAAGTAACATGATGGCCACATAACCATTTTTTTATGGAAAAAATGGCAAAAATCATGTTGAAATTTTCAAATGACCAATAATTTTTTTTTTCGGAAAAATAATTTACGTTACACGATTTTTCTCGTCATTAAGAACCGTCATGAATTTTTTTAAATTTTTCTGAGATCCAACATTTTTTGCATGCATTTTTTTCCTGAAAAAATGGCGAAAATCATAAAATGACCAAAAATTTTTTTTAGGGAAAATAATTATTTTACACGCTTTTTCCTATTACTAAGAACCGTCATGAATTTTTTCAAATTTTTCTGAGTTCCAACATTTCTTGCATGCATTTTTTTCCTGATTAATATGGAAAAATGGCGAAAATCATAAAATGACCAAAAAAATTTTTTTAGGGAAAATAATTATTTTACACGCTTTTTCCTGTTACTAAGAATCGTCTTGAAATTTTTCAAATTTTTCTGAGATCCAACATTTTTTGCATGCATTTTTTTCTTGAGTTAATACTACGGAAAAAATGGCGAAAATCATGAAATGACCAAAAAAAAATTTTTCTTTTAGTAAGTAAATGTTAATTTCCCAACAACAACAAATCCTATTTTATTGTTTATTGTTAAACCATTAATACCTCTGTAAATTACAATTTGAATCATTAAAACCAATTTAACCATTAAAAAATTGCTGCGGCAATATTTATTATTGCAGGATTTTTATAGCACTTTTATTTCAAAAGATTAAAGGATTATATGTTTGTCGGTGATTTAATGCTTAAATTATCAAAATCGTCGCTTAGAATTGCTATTTAGAAGTTTTTAAACATTTTACATTCGGATTTCCGCCCGTCGTCGCCATCTATTAGACGGTGGCTGAACTGCTAAGTGATGTTTTTGAACAGCGCCAAAATGCTCGAACTTTATACTTATTGTCAAAGTGTTAGTATTTAGCAATGGGCTGTGCATGAAACGGTAGACGATTTAATTCTGAATCGAATGGTGTATAAAATAGCTGGGGAAATTTAGCGGTTTTCCTGTAATTTGCGAATGAAAATTAAGCACGACACACTTACCGACATTTACAGTTCACTGTAACATAAAAATTCAATAAAGAAGAATTTGCTATATTCTTCAATCAAATACGGGTTACAATACGTATTCCTGATTAATCATTCAACTATTTATATTGTTAATGCATTACAATAAAAGAAATATACCAGAAATCATAATCTAAGTAGAGGGCTCTACCTGTTATCGTGGGGATAAACTACTTAATAATTTGTAGATGTAATAATTGTTGTAATAATAAAAGAATATTTAAAAACTTAAAAATAATGCTGTCTTATGATTAAATAAATTCACTTGTGGATATTTACGTACTTAAATTGCAGAAACAATATTTTATAATATACACGCCTAAACCCAAGCAACCCGATATACGCATAACTCGAATTGGTTTATTATTAAAAACTTCTAATTTTATACGTAACAGGGACAAAACTATAAGTGTAATCCTAAATAATGCTTCAAAAATAGAGGGAATATTTAAGTATTTAAATTGCGGAAACAATGGTATTATATAAACGCCTACTTGTAGGCAACCCAATATACTATAACTAATATTTTTTATTAAAAACTTCTAATTTTAAATATAATAGGGACACAAGCATGAGTGTAATCGTTTGAAATATCTATTTTCAGTTGTATCTGTCAGTACATTAATACATCATCGAGAAATGTTGGCAATAAAGTAATGTATTCAGTGAAAATGTTAAATTTTACTGACGCTTGAAGAAAAACCAATATTTTAATGTAAAGTAATGCGTTGGAAGTTTTAAGATGATTTAACGTTCAAATTATCAAAATCATGCCTCAGAATTACTATTTCAAAGCTTTTAAACATTTTACATTCGCATTTACAGGCCTCGTCGCCATCTACTCGACGATGGCCGAACTACTAAGTGATGTTTTCGAACAGCGCCAAAAGGCTCGAACTTTATCCTTATAATCAAAGTGTTAATATTCAGCAATGCGCTGTACACGAAACGATAGACTATTTAATTCCGAATCGAATGGTGTATAAAATAGCTAAGGCAATTTAGCGGTTTTCTTGTAATTTGAGAATGAAAATTAAGCACGACACACTTACCGACATTTACAGTTCACTGTAACTTAAAACCTAAATGCACAACAATTTGCTACATTCTTCAATGAAATACGGGTCCCAATACTTATTACTGATTATTCAATTAACTTTCTATATTATTAATGCATTACAATAAGAGAAATATATGAGGAATCCTAACCTTCATAGAGGGTACCCTCTGTTATCGTGGGGATAAACTACGTTTTCATTTATGGATTTAATAATTGTTTTAATAATAAAAGAATATTTAAAAACTTAAGAAGACTGTTATCTTATAATAAAATAAATTTACTTGTAGATATTTTCGTATTTACATTGCAGAAACAATACATTATAATTTATCCGCCTAATCACAGGCAACCCGATAAACGCATAACTACTATAAAAAACTTTAAAACCAATTTTAAAGGTGACAGTGACAAAACCATAAGTGTAATCCTCAGTAAAGCTTCAAAAATAGTGCGAATATTTGGGTATTTAAATTGCAGAAATAATTATATTACATAAACGCCTACTTACAGACAATGCAATACACGCATACATAATATTAATTTATTACTAAAAACTTCCAATTTTAAACGTGACAGGGACAATACTATACGTGTAATCCTCCGTAAAGCTTAAAAAATAATGCGAATATTAAAGTATTTAAATTGTAGAAATAATTATATTATATAAACGCCTGCTTGCAGGCAACCCAATATACGTATAACTAATAATGATTTATTATTTAAAGCTTCAAATTTTAATCGTAACAGGGACAAAACCATAAGTGTAATATTTTTAAAGCATTGCTAAGGATTACACTCATGCTTGTGTCTCTATTATATTTAAAATTAGAAGTTTTTAATAAAAAATAATATTAGTTCTAGCATATTGGGTTGCCTACAAGTAGGCGTTTATATAATACCGTAGTTTCCGCAATTTAAATACTTAAATATTCCCACTATTTTTGAAGCTTTACTCAGGATTACACTTATGGTTTTGTCCCTGTTACGTATAAAATTAGAAGTTTTTAATAATAAATTAATTCGAGTTATGCGTATATCGGGTTGCTTGGGATTAGGCGTGTATATTATAAAATATTGTTTCTGCAATTTAAGTATGTAAATATCCACAAGTTAATTTATTTAATCATAAGACAACATTATTTTTAAGTTTTTAAATATTCTTTTATTATTACAACAATTATTACATCCACAAATTATTAAGTAGTTTATCCCCACGATAACAGGTAGAGCCCTCTACTCAGATTATGATTTCTCGTATATTTCTCTTATTGCAATCCATTAACAATATAAATAGTTGAATGATTAATCAGGAATAAGTATTGTAACCCGTATTTGATTGAAGAATATAGCAAATTCTTCTTTGTTGAATTTTTATGTTACAGTGAACTGTAAATGTCGGTAAGTGTGTCGTGCTTAATTTTCATTCGCAAATTACAGGAAAACCGCTAAATTTTCTCAGCTATTTTATACACCATTCGATTCAGAATTAAATCGTCTACCGTTTTATGCACAGCCCATTGCTAAATATTAGCACTTTGACCATAGGTATAAAGTTCGAGCATTTTGGCGCTGTTCAAAAACATCACTTAGCAGTTCAGCCACCGTCTAATAGATGGCGACGACGGGCGGAAATTCGAATGTAAAATGTTGAAAAGCTTCTAAATAGCAATTCTAAGCGATGATTTTGATAATTTAAGCATTAAATCACCGACAAACATATAATCCTTTAATCTTTTGAAATAAAAATGATATAAAAATTCTGCAATAATAAATATTGTCGCTGCAATTTTTTAATGGTTAAATTGATTTTAATGATTCAAATTGTAATTTACAGAGGTATTAATGGTTTAACAATAAACAATAAAATAGGATTTGTTGTTGTTGGGAAATTTACATATACTTACGGAGTTATTTTAAACCCAAATTACTCCTAATCACCCTCTCAACCATCTCCCCTTTCCACTCTAGCTCTTTCACTCTCCCCTCTCACCCTTTATTCCTGAACCTCATCCATTTCGTTTTCTCCACATTCACACACAGTCCTCTCTTGTGCATACATCTCTCCACCCTTGTCAACATGCCTTTCATTCCCTCCTGATCTCTCGCCATCAACACTATATTATCCGCATAAACTCCTCTAACTCACTAATATATAGATTTAACAGCACCGGGCTCAGAGGACCCCTGTCTCAATCCTTTCCACGTCCTAAACCTGAGAGGGTTTGCCTGAATGCCGATGAGCATCCGGACTTTGAATAATTTTATGTATCACATAAATATGAAACATTAATCTTGAAGCAATAAAGAAAAAATGGTGATGTGGCCATCATGTTACTTTCTCCGACTTGATGGTATCAGTTATATTTACGCTTCCATGGTTTATTTTCAATTTAAATCATATTTTAAGTGTGCATCGAACGTTTCGTAGACTCGGATGAAACTGACGTTTAAAACGTCAAAATTATGAAAAATGTACTTCAAATTCAAAAACACAGTTTACTCAAAAACTAAAGAGATTTCGAAAAAAACTTATTCTTCATAAATTGTTCATTTTGGCATTCTCTACAATTATTATTGACATAAATTTGCTGTAACTGTTAGCGTTTCATAATTGTATACCAAAAATGAAAAAAAATTAATAAATTTTTTTCTCGAATAACAATGATTTTATGAAAAATGTTTTCAAACAAAATAATAGCATTTCTTTATTGTCTTCAATATTTGTTTAAATGTTTTTGTGATATTTTTCATATTTAAGAAAATATTGGCAAAAAAAACAAAAAACAGTTAAGGTAAACACCCACTTCCGGTGTACAAAATTTTACCAAAAGCTTTTCAGTTCTTCGGATTATCAAATAAAACTAATGTTCAAAGTTTCATATCAATTGGTCCATTAGTTTTTGAGATACAGCGCGCACAGAAACACAGACACACACACAAATTTTTTTTTTCCTGAAATTGTTGAAATGGCATCTAGGAACCCCAAAACGGATATTTCCGTAAAAAAAATGTTTGAAAAAAAAATCACGATCACAATACTTTCTCGTACTTCGTAACGGAGAAAGTAAAAATGTGTAATTTTATATTTATTGAGAAATATTGACAGTAGTCAGCTTCGTGTTACAAGACAGGCATAGTGTTAGGGCGAGGAAATTGAGACACGCTATCGTGGAATTCTGTAAGGTAATTTTGTGTGAAAATTTGCGCCTTCCTCAAGGACGTGAGGTAAGTGCCAAGGCTAGAAAACCCCTACAGGCTAACAGAGGATTAATTCATGTTGATTAGCATAAATCATTTTGTCATTATAAAAGAAACAATAATCGTTTTCTTTTCTACTATAAGTCCTAAATCGTTATTACAAAAGAAACGATCATCGTTTTTTCTTTACTATAAGTCCTAAATTCTTAATTTGCGGACGTAAAGTTAATCTTTACGCCACAGAGTGTAAAATAAACATCTCTAATTAGCAGCAAACTAATAATAATTTAAGAAAGAAGCTTTGTAATCAATGGAATATTCTTTCAATAGAATCCAAAAACGCCCCCAGTTTTCAATAAACACAATAAAAACACAATTACACGGACATTTATTAATTATTCTTACAACAAATAAATCTCATAAACCTAACAAAACAAGATTTTTTCTCGGGTTTTTTCTTTTTTTCAAAATAGGACGATTTTTCGTTATCTTGCCCTTTTAACCTACCAGGTTTACGACCCTTGTTTATCATTTTATTCCTCTTTCGTTGTGTTTCTACAACAGTATACTTACTAAAAAAAAAAAATAATTATAAATTGCCTTCATAAACACCGAAACAAAATATACAACCTTAAAGGCTTCGTGACCGACTTCGGCGGATTATAGCATCGGGTGCTGACTCCGCACCTAAAAGGGCTCACCTTCAAAACGGTTTCTTTATCCTTCTTTTTATTGCAGTAAACGTCGCGAATGATTTCAGGAAATCTGTTCTCGTGATCGGACGTTAAAGTCGTTTTAGAAATCCTCCTTGACAATTGCAGACTCTCTGTTGATGCAAAAGCAGGCGTCAATTGGACTTGGGTGTTGGTACCGTCTGTGCTCTTAGGTTGATCCAATCTCCTTTCCGAGTGATTCAATATGCTCAAAAAGCCCTCCTCCATGTGTGGATTAGGAAACAGATTATCGAATTTGGCGGGTACCACCCTGTTTAAATTTATAAAGTCATCTAGCAAATATGGAAAACTGGACCGAGTGTATCTATTGGCCTCTGTAAAACCGGAGCCTTTGAGTAAGTTAATGCATTCCTTGAGGGTTTGTTTAATCTCCTTGATTTCGCTCACCTGCACCTCTAGTTGTTTGTTCAAGTTGTTGATGAGAAACTGATCACCGGATTGTTGGCGCGATAATGCGTAGCTTTCGGGCAGTACAATCGTATTGTTATTGGTGATCTTGTGTTGTTTGGAAGAGTCCTTTTCTTTCCCCTTGTGCGGGAGTTCGGATTTTTTTTCTCGCTTGAATTTCTTGCGGTTTTTCGAATTTTCGTCGCGATATTGGCTCAGTTTTGACGAATTGCCGCTTATTTCGACGATTTCGGGTTTGCTCTTTTTGCAGGCGAGCGCGCTAATGAAACTAAAACAGCTGCTGGTCAACCATCGCACGTTTTTATGGTCCGACTGGACGTTTTCTCTGCTGGACAGTATCGATTGGAAGACTTCGATTTGTTCGCGCAAAGTATCGATTTCGTTCAGTTTCTGTTTGAGTATATTGATTTCCGATTGGTCGGTGTGTCTACGGTGTTTGCGTCTGTTGTAAAAATAAGAGATTATGAAAATTTACTGCTGGGCGTGTTTAGTGAATTTCGAAAATTAAAGACACAATCTGTTTTTATCACTTTAAAGTTTTCGATTGTCATTACAATGGCAAATACAGATAAACGTATGCGCCCTGTATTGCCGACCGTGAAAGTTGGTCTGTCGTTTTCTGTTTTCTTACGAGGAATACCCATAATTATAAAGATACTTAATCATTTCAGCCCTGGATTTTTAAATTTGAAAAAAAAAACATATTTTGTTAATTATTATTGATGTGGAGCTTCTTAAGACCATAAATACCAAATTTGAACTGTTTTGATTAATTCGTATAGGAATTAATTAGTGAGGCTTTGTTGAGGTGACATCTAGTGATAAACAGCAAAAATATGGATTGTCATAGTAAGTAGAGGCATGTAAATGTTGCGGTGGCAATTGCCACCGCCAGGCCGAAGGGGTTAAGCAAAGTTGAATCTATAGAACTACCTTTTGGGTCGTTCGTACTTCTTTTCTTCATACGAACTGGAGGTATCCTCTCGCACCGCGGATTTCCTCTTGGGGAACTTCTCCGCCTCGTAGTCATAGTCGCTGAAGTTTACTTGGAAATTTTGAGAGTGCTTCTTCCTGTGTCTTTGCGGAGCGGTACGGGGCAAATCCTTGGCAGAAACGCGGTGTTTCTGGTGTGACATGAAGTTCGGTCTTTCGCACTTTCATTTTAAACACGAATAATTTGTATTCAGATCATCGAAGGATTGACCGTGTCTTATGACATTCTGGAAATTTTGAAGGATCCGTCTACTAGATTTATATGTACATTACGAATGCCCTTCACGTGTTGACGTATGAATATTTAACGGAAACAATTCCGACTTATTATTTCACAGTCCTGTACATCAGAAAAACGAGAGAAATCGATTGGCGTTAAAAAATTTCAGGTATCTTAAATGGCAAAGAAGTTGACAAGTCGGTTTGAAAATTTTAGAAAATTTGGAAAAAAATCGATTTTTTCAAAATCCAAATCGAACGCGGTTTTCAAATCTGTGCTCCTTGGGTGCTAATTAGTAGGATTCAATTAAAATTGGCGATTTTTAATTTTAGACCAAAAGATGAAAAACTGTATAAGGGTCGATTTTTCAGACTTTTTAACAGCCGTAGCAGCTAAACGAAGAATCCAAATCGAACGCAATTTTCAAATTTGTGCTCCTTGGGTGCTAATTAGTCGGATTCAGTTAAAACTGGCGATTTTTAATTTTGGCCAAAACATGAAAAACTTACTTTTGCTACAAAATTGGCTTTGAAATGATTTCCTGAAGAAACCACTGGTTCGATTCAGGGTTTCTATATGTCACTGGAAAGATCGTTTCAAGACGCTTCAGAAAATGTACTTGCGCAATCACAAATGTCAATTTTAAGCCCGTGACGCGTTCGCAAAGAAAACTCGAAAATTAAAAAAATCGAAAATTTTTACTTTTTTAGTATTTCATCGTAGACCTTTGTGTAATACCTTTTCTTTTTAATCAGAAGAACGAGCTACATCGATTGGCGTTAAAAAAATGTACAAAAAAGTTGGCAAGACACATTATGAAAAATTTTGAAAAGTCGATTTTTTCAAACTTTGACCCGCCATAGCGGCTAAACGAAGAATCCAAATCGAACGCGGTTTTCAAATCTGTGCTCCTTGGGTGCTAATTAGTCTGATTCAATTAAAATTGGCGATTTTTAATTTTGGACCAAAAGATGAAAAACTGTATAAGGGTCCCCATTTCTTACTTTTGCTCAAAAATTAGCTTTGAAATGATTTTCTGAAGAAACCACTGGTTCGATTCTAGGTTTCTATACGTCACTGGAAATATCGCTTCAAGGTGCTTCAGAAAATGTACTTGCGCAATCACAAATGTCAATTTTAAGCCCGTGACGCGTTCGCAAAGAAAACTCGAAAATTAAAAAAATCGAAAATTTTTACTTTTTTAGTATTTCATCGTAGACCTTTGTGTAATACCTTTTCTTTTTCATCCGAAGAACGAGCTACATCGATTGGCGTTAAAAAAATGTACAAAAAAGTTGGCAAGACACATTATGAAAAATTTTGAAAAGTCGATTTTTTCAAACTTTGACCCGCCATAGCGGCTAAACGAAGAATCCAAATCGAACGCGGTTTTCAAATCTGTGCTCCTTGGGTGCTAATTAGTCTGATTCAATTAAAATTGGCGATTTTTAATTTTGGACCAAAAGATGAAAAACTGTATAAGGGTCCCCATTTCTTACTTTTGCTCAAAAATTAGCTTTGAAATGATTTTCTGAAGAAACCACTGGTTCGATTCTAGGTTTCTATACGTCACTGGAAATATCGCTTCAAGGTGCTTCAGAAAATGTACTTGCGCAATCACAAATGTCAATTTTAAGCCCGTAACGCGTTCGCAAAGAAAACTCGAAAATTAAAAAAATCGAAAATTTTTACTTTTTTAGTATTTCATCGTAGACCTTTGTGTAATACCTTTTCTTTTTCATCCGAAGAACGAGCTACATCGATTGGCGTTAAAAAAATGTACAAAAAAGTTGGCAAGACACATTATGAAAAATTTTGAAAAGTCGATTTTTTCAAACTTTGACCCGCCATAGCGGCTAAACGAAGAATCCAAATCGAACGCGGTTTTCAAATCTGTGCTCCTTGGGTGCTAATTAGTCTGATTCAATTAAAATTGGCGATTTTTAATTTTGGACCAAAAGATGAAAAACTGTATAAGGGTCCCCATTTCTTACTTTTGCTCAAAAATTAGCTTTGAAATGATTTTCTGAAGAAACCACTGGTTCGATTCTAGGTTTCTATACGTCACTGGAAATATCGCTTTAAGGTGCTTCAGAAAATGTACTTGCGCAATCACAAGTGTCAATTTTAAGCCCGTGACGCGTTGGCAAAGAAAACTCGAAATGGAAAAAAATCGAAAAAATTAACTTTTTTAATAATCATCGTAAACCTTTATGTAATACCATTTTTTTCATCAGCAGGACGAGCTTAATTGATTGGCGTTAAAAAATTTCATCTAGAAAAATGTGCAAAAAAGTTGGCAAGTCGCCGTGAACATTATGGAAAATTTTGAAAAAAGACGATTTTTCAAACTTTGAACGGCCATAATGGCTAAACGAAGAATCCAAATCGAACGCGGTTTTCAAATTTGTGCTCCTTGGGTGCTAATTAGTCGGATTCAATTAAAATTGGCGGTTTTTAATTTTTGACGTAAATATGAAAAACTGTTAGATTGATTTCCTGAAAAAACCATTGGTTTAATTCGGGGTTTCTATACGTCACTGGAAAGATCGCTTCAAGATGCTTCAGAAAATGTACTTGCGTGACCAAAAATGTCAATTTTAGGCCCGTGGCGCGTTCGCAAAGAACATTCGAAAAAGGAAAAAATTGAAAAAATTTACTTTTCTTTAATAATCATCGTGGACCATTGAAGTGATTATTATTTTCATCGGAAAAGCGAGATAAATCGATTGGTGGTTGTCAATTTTAAGACTGCGACGCTTTCGAAAAGAAAACTCGGAAAAGGAAAAAATCGAAAAAATTAACTTTTTTTAATAATCATCGTGGACCATTAAAGTGTACATTATTTTCATGTATTGGTGTTAAAAAAATCATCTAGCACAAATTGCCAAAAAAGTTGGCAAGTCACTGAGAATTTTAGAAAATGTTGGAAAACTTTTTCAGACTTTGGAAAACCATAGTGGCTAAATGAAGAACCCAAATTGAAATTTCAAAGATTTCTGAAAAAAATTGTGTCTGTGTGTGCATCTGTGCACGCTGTATCTCAAAAACTAATACAGCAATTAACATGAAACTGACCGTATCTTATTTATCACTGTTTTTCGAAAAATGAATTTTTGATTGTTTTTGTTTGTAATTAACGATAATAGTTACGACAAATATATGTTAATAATAATTGTAGATAATGCCAAAATAAGGTTTTTTTCAATATCACTTTAGTTTTTGAGTAAACTGACCAACAAAATTGTTTATTTCCATCCTTCATAATTTTGACGTTCCAAACGTCAGTATAATCCGATCTTGCAAACCGCTCTACGTACAACTAAAATATAATTTAAATTGAAAATAAACCACGTAAGCATAAACATAAATATCTATTGTATTATGCAATCGGAGAAAGGAACATGATGGCCACATCACCATTTTTTTAAACATCGTGAGATTGTACACAAATGGCAAAACTTTCATCGTGATTTTTGCTTCTCTAATTAACGTCGAAAATAGTGACGCCATGGTTAGGTTATGTTTTAAGGGCTCCCAACTATTTTCAACTTTTTGAGATCCTACGGTAGTGATAAATAAATTAATATCAGTAATAAAAACCCATATATTTACAAAACACGAACAAAACACAACCGGATCACTTGCTGGAGATAACAAAGCCGCCAGGCGTAATCTGTAATTTAACACATATAACTAAAATTGTTTAAAATTTACTACACCGACAATCAGAGGTCTTTGAATACTTTTTCATAGTCCTTGTTACTCATCTGTTTGCGCAGGTATTTGGAGTCGTCGATGATAAAACTGTTGAAAAACAAATTGTTAAACGTAAGGATTTCGCTTTTAAATTGAATTACAAACCTGTAAAATATCGATACCAATGGAACAGTGCACAAATGAAACAGGGAATGAGAGTCAAACGTATAAAAGAACGGGGGACAGTCGATTAGTTCCAGCAACGTAGTCGCCGAGGCCATGGACACGAAGACTGCCAGCTTCCAAACATATGGTTGTCTTTTTCTGTTGTATGCACACCAGGCAAACCAACCAATTATAGTAAAACAGCCTAAAAAATTAAATAATAATAATAAAAAAATTTACATTTATTTATATAAATAAAAAGGTTCATGAGAAAGTATGCAAACATGGGTTTCTTCCAAATTTATAAAAATGGTTTCAGTTTATTATTTTCCGTTGTCTCAAAATTCTTAAAAATAATACCTACTTATTTTTTTATTGAGATTATGTAGAGTGCTGCCATTTTGTTTACAAGCAAGGTGCGTTGATTATTTTTTGGTATGTCAAAAATATGTCATCTCTGAGCGCATTTGAAAAATTTGAAGGTAATTCCACGTGCGATAATATTTTTAGAATTTTTTTAATCACGAGGTGCACATTACATTTACTTAAATTCAAGTTCAGAGTGCCGCCATTTTGTTTACAAGCAAGGTGCGTTGATTATTTTTTGGTATGTCAAAAATATGTCATCTCTGAGCGCATTTGAAAAATTTGAAGGTAATTCCACGTGCGATAATATTTTTAGAATTTTTTTAATCACGAGGTGCACATTACATTTACTTAAATTCAAGTTCAGCGTGCCGCCATTTTGTTTACAAGCAAGATGCGTCGATTATTTTTTGGTATGTCAAAAATATGTCATCTCTGAGCGCATTTGAAAAATTTGAAGGTAATTCCACGTGCGATGATATTTTTAGAATTTTTTTAATCACGAGGTGCACATTACAATTACTTAAATTCAAGTTCAGAGTGCCGCCATTTTGTTTACAAGCAAGGTGCGTTGATTATTTTTTGGGATGTCAAAAATATGTCATCTCTGAGCGCATTTGAAAAATTTGAAGGTAATTCCACGTGCGATGATATTTTTAGAATTTTTTTAATCACGAGGTGCACATTACAGTAAATTAAATTCAAGTTCAGAGTGCCGCCATTTTGTTTACAAGCAAGGTGCGTCGATTATTTTTTGGGATGTCAAAAATATGTCATCTCTGAGCGCATTTAAAAAATTTTAAGGTAATTCCACGTGCGATGATATTTTTAGAATTTTTTTAATCACGAGGTGCACATTACAATTACTTAAATTCAAGTTCAGAGTGCCGCCATTTTGTTTACAAGCAAGGTGCGTCAATTATTTTTTGGTATGTCAAAAATATGTCATCTCTGAGCGCATTTGAAAAATTTGAAGGTAATTCCACGTGCGATGATATTTTTAGAATTTTTTTAATCACGAGGTGCACATTACAGTAAATTAAATTCAAGTTCAGAGTGCCGCCATTTTGTTTACAAGCAAGGTGCGTCAACTATTTTTTGATATGTCAAAAATATGTCATCTCTGAGCACATTTGAAAAATTTGGAGGTAATTCCACGTGTGATAATATTTTTAGAAAAAGAGCTCGAAGATGCGCCATTGATTTTTTTTAATAACCGAGATTCCCTATAGGAACATACAATTTGGACCATTTTTATCGAACCAGGCAATTAAAATATATGAGGGTCTAAAATTTAAAAAAAAATTGTTTGACAACTATCCGCGCAAATACAGTAAACTTACTCCCATCATGATACTTTCTCGAGATCTTTTATATTGTATCGTGTGAGCCACAAAATTTTGTTTCAGAGTTGGCTATGAGATACATGAGGTATGTCTCATATTATTATATCATGAGACTATTGAATTAGATTTTAAAAAATGAATTAATCTCAGACATGACTGCTATGTTTCTCTCTCTCAGACAGAGCCAACTCTGAAACAAAATTCTGTGGCTTACACCTTATAATTACACATACAGGGTGGGGCACCGCATACGACGCGGTCATTTTAAGGAAAACCATGCAACTTCGTGTAATTTTTTTCAAATGGATAGATGTGGAATCGTTGTATGCACAATTTAAAATTATTACCATTTATACAGGGTGTCCCATTAAAAAGATACACATCAAAGTTATGTTTTTTCTCACAAAAGGGGTGATGCCATTTAAAATTTTGGGGTTAGGGTGAATGAGGCCCAAGGGGTCACTCACCCCATAACCAAAATATGGTGGTTCTAGTTCCCCCTACCTGTATAACATTTGTACCAAATTGGGCTTTTCTAACTCATTTATTTTCAGAGATATTCGCATTGAAAGTTTTCAAATTGACACCCTGTATATGTACTTGCTTATATTTTCTGATAACATTTCCCTGTAATTAGATGTAGTCTCTGTTGGGAAATAAATCTATTATTATTATACGTTACTAAATACAGGGTGTGCCATTTGAAAAAATGAGTTAAGATTTTCTACCACATTTTTTTATCACCCTGTATATTTTTTTATACTAAATCATGGTCAGCGCTGTATTTCGAACCTTCAACCAAACAATAGAAATGATTTTAATCGTTCAACGTCAATCACTGGGGCAGAAATAAAATTTCACCCAGACCTTGCATTTCAACAAATCTTTAAATATTTCGAAAATGGTAAACGATAGGTATAGGGAATATTGAAGTAACTCACCTTTATTTGTTCCCTAGAATTCAAAAATGACAAAAAATACAGGGTGTTCCATTAAAAAAAAAACATAACTTTGATGTGTATCTTTTTAATGGCACACCCTGTATAACTGGTAATAATTTTAAATAGTGCATACAATGATCCCACATCTATCCATTTGAAAAGAATAACACGAAATTGCATGGTTTTCCATAAAACGACCACATCCTGTATACATTAATCAAACTTGATTATGTAAAAAAAGAAAAATCACATATTTAGATACACCACTTACCAACAATAATATTGACTTGCATATTGTATGAATAGTCGAAGCCTCCGATCCGCAAATATGCTACATGATTAGCAAAAAATGCCAAAAAGAAGACCGAGATGATAATTAAAAATAATCTAGGAATGTCCTTTAAAATCCTAAAATCATATTTAAGTCAAAACATTGTGAACAATCATAAAATGTTAGAAAGTGTCCTCAATTGTGACTATTATTCTGGAAGAGAACGCCACATTATTTGTAT
This sequence comes from Ocypus olens, assembly GCA_910593695.2. Taxonomy (NCBI): domain Eukaryota; kingdom Metazoa; phylum Arthropoda; class Insecta; order Coleoptera; family Staphylinidae; genus Ocypus; species Ocypus olens. Next base: position 2,730,613 of record OU343053.1, on the reverse strand, counting down.
CCAAAGTGCTTATTACTTTACATCAAGTGCTATGCTGATATACCCGTTTTTTTTTATTGTCCAACCAGATCTGGTGATTTTTTTATAATGTTGGATACTCTGGTTGTAATTCTGACTTTTGCCTTCAAAGTAAATTTTAGGTTATATTTTCCACGTGGTTGCCATGTGCTTTATTACCCTATCATAAAGATATTACTTTCGGCGTTCTATTTCCACTTTTCTGTCAAATAATTAATCAATTGTGAATGTCATAACATGACAAACAGTAGGGACACCCAAATAACACTAGCCAACAAAATTGGACTTTTTCCCTGTCCTTGGGACTAGACCGGAATTTTTCGATTGCTTGGGTGTAACAAAGTACCGAAATCGCGATGAAACCCCCGAGACTTTGGTTTTGAGGTTAGAATTCTTTTTTTTACTTTTTTCACTATAACTTTGGAACAACGCAAGATAATTTGAACCTGAAAATACTGCTTGAAAGCTTATAAACAGGGCTACATTTGATATATAAATGACCTTGATAGCGTAATCAAAACACTAATAAAAAAAATCCGTAAAAAACCGCGTATTTTGAAACATTTTTGCGATTTCAATCGATTATAAAAAAAAAACGACGCTAGATAGCTCAGATCAGTTTCGCTGACCTGAAAGCTTATTAACTGGGCTACAATTTCTGTATCGCACACCTCTGTAACTTAATAAGAAGTTTTCGAAATAATGGGTTTTGTTTGAAAAAATCGCGAAATTTGCATTTTTTTCGACATTTTTCCTCTTCAAATATAAAATTCCACAACGCATTTAAAATCTGTCGTATGCATTTGAATGCCTATTAAAAGGGCTACAATTTCTACATGGCACATCTCTGTTACGTGATCAGAAGTTTTGTAAACATTAATTTGTGTTTGAAAAAAATCACGAAAACTGCATTTTTTCGAATTTATTTTTCATTATTCATCAATATTTTTGAATAACATTTAGCATTTAGAAATCAGTCTAAAAAATATTAAAGAATTTGTAGTTTTCGTCATAAACTGTTCATTCTCATGTTTTTATTGTCCCGAAGGGAAGATTCAAATTCGCGCTGTTTTGTAATTATTTCGTATTCCCCGCTCGGAATTTGTCCACACGCAGTGAACGTACCGTCACCGCACTGGCGCCGAGCTGAGCCATCATTAACAGAATGATATTCAATGACTGATAGCATAGAAATTGTAAACAAATTTAGAATCTCAAATAAAATGGCTCGTGGGTTTTGCTACCACGAATTTGAATTCTGCGCGCCATTCGAACGACACGAACGCAGTGCCACCGCACCGGCACAGGTGGCGCCACCGACGAGCGCCGTCTCCTAACCAAGCGCCAAACCTTTCTAACATAAACAGATTGATGTTCTAACATAAACAGATTAAATGTTGGAAAAGGTATTAAAAGTTGGAAATGTTGGAAAATCATCAGTAAAAATTTCATATGTGATATTTACATTTTATTCAACTAATTTATAAATTTATACTTTGAATGTAACAGATTTTGACGATTTTCGAACAAGGTCTCGTGGACTTTCTTGAAGCAATGTCCAAATATAATCTCCTAACATGTTGGCTTTACATTGTCGACCTTGGTAGCGTGTTTCGAAATCCAAGATTCCTTGGTGAAATCTTTCGCCGTGTTCTTCAGAGTACACCCCCATGTTGTCCTTAAAATTGTCAATATGGGAATGGAGCATGTGGACTTTAAGGGACATACGACAACCCAGCTCTTGGAATTTCTGGATCATGTTTGAGACGATAGTTCTGTAGTTGGGGTCCTTATTGTTTCCTAGAAATTGCCCGACTACTTCCTTGAAACTTCCTTTGAAACTTCTTTCAAATAAAATCATTTCAATAGGTAAAAATGAACAACTAAATTCTTATAACTAGATATCGAACTTACCGCGAGTAAATATTCTAATAAGTTTCGTATCATTTAGGACTCAGTAAAATGTTTTATATAAGGCAAGTTGCTCAGAAAAAAATCAAATCCATTACGTTAGAAGTGCACGACTAAGTGGAAACGTATTACACAATTTAATAAGTTTAATAAGACCGTTTTTAATTATTTGTTTTAAATCAAATTCAAATAAAATATTTTGTTGTTTAGGGAAATGTAAGAATATCGCCGGTTTTTACCTAAGCTGATCTTGCATAAGTACTAATTTCTCCAGTGCTAATCCACATGTATGCAGAGAAGCATAAATTTGATTAGCGAAATCGCTTGTGGACAATTTGAACTACATTACAGTGTTTTCTCTTATTTTATAGGTTGGATGAGGGGTGAAAACAGGAGAATGCCATTTGCTGTACCACGGATGTGGAGGGAGCCATCCGACAATGTCACAGACTGTTTCTTCTGTGTCACGGACCCTTCGAAAAGGAGAACGGGCCCAAATGCAGCAGAGATTGTGTACCCGGATATTCCGTCGTCGTCTGCTCCTGTGCCTCATAGCGATGTTCTTCGAGTCCCAACCTACTCCGAACATGCGGAACGTGCAGCCTCGTTCCAACAAGACTCCTTGGGATCAGCGTCGTCGTTTGAACACCCGAGTACACCACCTAAGCATCACTTTCCGAACCACTTTGACCTAAACGACTTGATCAGAGAATTGGATCGTACGAAAGAGAAGGCCGAGATTTTGACGTCCAGGTTGAAGCAGTGGAACTTGGTGGACGTTGATGTAACAGTTTCAAGTCATCGAAAGGCGGCACGAGACATACTCTGCATTTTTTACTGATGGTGAGAATCTCTGCTTCTGTCACGATGTGAATGGTTTGTTTTTGGCACTAGGCATTGAGTGTCAGATCGGCGCTTGTTCATCGACGGTTCATCCAACAGCCTAAAAGCCGTCTTGCTCCACAACGGGTATCAGTATCCATCTATACCGGTCGCCCACACAGCGTGCGACAGTGTAAAAACTTTGCTTTGCGCTATCTGATTTCTGCTGGGACGTAATTGGGGACTTCAAAATGATTGGGATTCTCATGGGTCTTCAAGGGGGGTGGACGAAGTACCCATGTTACATTTGCTTATGGGATAGCAGAGATGTGAACTCCCATTACATCCATGAAGATTGGCCGAACTGAGACGAACACTGCGTAGGGGAACAAACCGTAAAGTTCTAGCCATTGGTTGATTCGGCGAAAATTCTTTTTCCCCCACTGCACTTAAAACTCGCCCTCATAAAGCAATTCGTCACTGCGTTGAACACAGAGTCAATAGCCTTTGAATCATTGAAAGATATCTTCCCAAAAATATCACAGGCGAAAATAAAGCTGGGGTTTTTTGGACCACAAGTAAGAAAACTGATGACATTAGAGGGTTTTACTCAATTACTTAACGGGGAAGAAGAAGCGGCTTGGATGAGTTTCAAGGAAGCAATCGGGCAATTTCTAGGAAACAATAAGGACCCCAAGTACAGAACTATCGTCTCAAACATGATCCAGAAATTCCAAGAGCTGGGTTGTCGTATGTCCCTTAAAGTCCACATGCTCCATTCCCATATTGACAATTTTAAGGACAACATGGGGGTGTACTCTGAAGAACACGGCGAAGGATTTCACCAAGAAATCTTGGATTTCGAAACACTCTACCAAGGTCGACAATGTAAAGCCAACATGTTGGGAGATTATATTTACACATTGCTTCAAGAAAGTCCACGAGACCTTGTTCGAAAATCGTCAAAATCTGTTACATTCAAAGTGTAAATTTATAAATTAGTTGAATAAAATGTAAATATCACATATGAAATTTTTACTGATGATTTTCCAACATTTCCAACTTTTAATACCTTTTCCAACATTTAATCTGTTTATGTTAGAACATCAATCTGTTTATGTTAGAAAGGTTTGGCGCTTGGTTAGGAGACGGCGCTCGTCGGTGGCGCCACCTGTGCCGGTGCGGTGGCACTGCGTTCGTGTCGTTCGAATGACGCGCAGAATTCAAATTCGTGGTAGCAAACCCCACGAGCCATTTTATTTGAGATTCTAAATTTGTTTACAATTTCTATGCTATCCGTCATTGAATATCATTCTGTTAATGATGGCTCAACTCGGCGCCAGTGCGGTGACGGTACAAATTCGTGTGGACAAATTCCGAGCGGGGAATCCGAAATAGTTACAAAACAGCGCGAATTTGAATCTTCCCTTCGGGACAATAAAAACATGAGAATGAACAGTTTATGACGAAAACTACAATTTCTGTAATATTTTTTAGACTGATTTCTAAATGCTAAATGTTATTCAAAAATATTGATGAATAATGAAAAATAAATTCGAAAAAATGCAGTTTTCGTGATTTTTTTCAAACACAAATTAATGTTTACAAAACTTCTGATCACGTAACAGAGGTGTGCCACGTAGAAATTGTAGCCCTTTTAATAGGCATTCAAATGCATACGACAGATTTTAAATGCGTTGTGGAATTTTATATTTGAAGGGGAAAAAGGCCGAAAAAATTGCAAATTTCGCGATTTTTTCAAACAAAACCCATTATTTCGAAAACTTCTTATTAAGTTACAGAGGTGTGCGATACAGAAATTGTAGCCCATTTAATAAGCAAAACTGATCTGACTTATCTAGCGTCGTTTTTTTTATAATCGATTGAAATCGCAAAAATGTTTCAAAATACGCGATTTTTGCGGTTTTTTACGGATTTTTTTTTATCAGTGTTTTGATTACGCAATCTGGGTCAATTATATACCAAATGTAGCCCTGTTTATAAGCTTTCAAGCAGTGTTTTCAGATTCAAATTATCTTGCGTTGTTCCAAAGTTATAGTGAAAAAAGTAAAAAAAGAGGTTTCTTGCGAATCCTAACCTCAAAACCAAAGTCTCGGGGGTTTCATCGCGATTTCGGTACTTTGTTACACCCAAGCAATCGAAAAATTCCGGTCTAGTCTCAAGGACAAAATGGCTGTTGGCTAGTGTAATCAAAGAACCTAAGAAAAATAAATACCAAATCTGGTTGGCCAATAAAAAAAAACCTAGTATACGCGCGTTAACCCTTTCGAGCCCGATTATTTATTTTTTATTAGTTTTTACTCAATTTTTGAGGTTATATTTACATTTTTCAACGAATATTTGTATTAAATATATAATATCCCTATCTTACAATCCAATCCTTTGCTCACGCATTCATATTTTTACTAATAAATAAGTTAAACAAGTAAGAAAGACAGTGAAGATCTTATTTTTTTTATTAACTTATGGAAACAAGGCCGCGTGAGACACAGCTTGTATTGTAGGATAGAGTCCGCCCACCACCCCCGATTCCACTTTTATTTAAACTACAAAATCACGTTCTTTATTATTACTAAACTTTACACCTCTCCAATAAATTGTTAAAGAAATTTCTTGAACCAAACAGTTTTGTAGGTTAAAATAAAGTATATTCGAAGGGTAGTGTGAGTATAACTACAGATTAAATCGAGGCAAGTCCTGTCAGACTTGATCAGTAAAACCGTGGGACACATGTGTCCCGACAGGTTCGAAAGGCTTAAAGCAGATGTATACATGGCGCCACCTAGCGACCAGTAATGCTATGTAGCCAGTGACCGAGTACCAATAGTTTCTACCTTTGTCAGTCATTATCAAATGTTGTATAAACAGACTTCACCTTTATTAATAAGTGTATAACAACACTTACTTGAAGCAGCTACAGTGCGGCCAATGACCTTAGCATTTGCCGCCTAAATAAAGGGTGGGCCATCTCTTGGAATCTTTTTGAACTACCACTTTATTTTTACTTTCATGATATTTGACATCTGATGTATAACAGTTCTTCAGTATACAACACCCGGTTAACGAAATGGCTATACGCTTGATGAACGTTGGGAAATGTTAAAATTTACTTTGAATGTAATTCGTGTATTGCAGAATCAGTGCGAAAATTGCGTACAAAATTCGGTCGCGAATATGCATCAAATGTAAGTGTTCTGAAGAAATTTGTGTACAAAATTCGTGAAACTATGTATGCTGGTGGACCATACTAAAGCTCCACACGCTCGACCGGTTCGTACACCCGAGAATATTGCTGCTGTAGCCTGTAGGGTGCAAGCCAACCCGAGAACATCGACTCGTCATCACTCTCAGCAATTGAACATTACTCGCACTACCATGAGGCTTATTTTGCATAAAGACATCGGTTTATTCGCCTATAAGGTTCAAATAACACAGCAGTTGAAGAGAGTTGACCATCCACTTCGATACAACTTCGCTAATTGGGCCTTAGAGGAGCTGGAAGCCGATGGTGAATTTTGGTGAAAAATTATCGTTTCCAATGAAGCGCATTTTCACCTCGGGGGCTATGTAAACAAGCAAAACTTCAGGATTTGGGCATCGGAAAACCCACACGTGATTGTTGAGCAGCCAATGCATCCCGAACGAGTGACTGTATGGTGTGGATTATGGGCCGGCGGCATCACCGGCCCATTTTTCTTTGAATCTGGCGAAACAGTCAACGGAAACCGCTGATAGCAAACTTTTTTTGGGGGCAAATTGCTGGTTTGGATGTGGGCAACATCTGGTTCCAACAAGATGGGGCGACATGCCACACTAGCAACGAAACTATCGACTTATTGCGGTCAAAGTTCGAAAATCGTGTAATCAGCCGTCGTGGAGATGTGAATTGGCCAGCAAGGAGCTGCGATTTGACGCCCATGGACTTTTATCTCTGGGGTGCCGTTAAAGAACGTTGTTATGCCAACGATCCAGCAACGATTGACGGTCTTAAAGTCAATATCCAAAATGCCATTGCTGAGATAGAGCCGCAGACCTTGGAAAAAGTTCTGAAAAATTGGGTCGAGAGAATGGACTATTGCAAGGCCAGCCGTGGCAGCCATTTGACTGATGTCATATTCTATGTATAACCGGATACTCGTGGCTACAAAATAAATGCAGGATCATGAAATTCCGACTAGCCGTTTGTGTTTTATTACGATTTTAAAAAGATTCCTTGCGATGGCCCACCCTTAACAAACAAAAAAACAACACTTACTTGACCGGCAAAGGTTAAATCTAAAGCCGTGTTAGTTTATAGATTAAACATTGTGTTCATTATTATTACTCAATAAACACGGGTGTAAAAAATTGTTTAATTTCTAATCACCTGAAATCTGTGATAATTCAGACTGTGCAGGGAATTAATAATAAGGAGTGCAATCCGCACGCAAACCGTTACCTGATGATCATGCAATAGCAGTTTATTAGCACAATGGAGAAAGCAAATGTGTAATCCAAGAACTCGGTTTTCGGGAAGTCCCTCGTGTGGAAGACAGTTGACCAGACCCAGCCATTCATGCTGACCTAAATTGCAAGTTTTTACAGCTGTAACGTGAAAACAAAATCAAAACGAAAACTTACAAAAGTGAGCAGATGCCATAACCAGTACAACGGACTGTCCGGTCGCACTTCCTTTTTAAATCTGCAGAAGCCCTTGTAGTAAGCGTACAAATTCATGAGTGAAAAGATCGTGGAGGCCGGTTCTTGAATACCAAGCAGCCGAATGAATGGCCACTGAAACAAAACATCAACTTAAATATACAGATTCAGTTTACAATTGTGCAGTAATTTTGTACGTTGCGCATATCACAAATTGGCTATACTTACTTAACGTTTAAAGATACTGGTTCTTTCAATGCGTACCTGCAGGGTGTTTCAGAGCTCTGGGAACGGTCAATCACGTGCTTATTTTTCAAAATGTCGAAAAATGTTTTATACAAAAGTTGTGTATAATAGCAAGCTGCACGCCCTAAAAATATTTAAATTTATACAGGGTGTCTCATAACAAAGTTACAGACCAAACTTATGTTTTTTTTTAATGGAACACCCTGTATTTTTTGTCATTTTTGAATTATATGGAGCAAATAAAGGTGAGTTACTTCAATACTCCCTATACCTATTGTTTGCCGTTTTCGAAATAGTTCAAGATTTGTTGAAATGCATGGTCTGGGTGAAATTTTATTTTTGCCCCAGTGATTGACGTTTAACGATTAAAATCATTTCTATTATTTGGTTGAAGGTTCGAACTATAGAGCCAACCATGATTTCATACAAAAAATTATACAGGGTGATAAAAAAATTGCGGTAGAAAAACCGAACTTATAAAGTTAAATAACTTCGTTTTTTCAAATGGCACACCCTGTATTTAGTAACGTATTCTTAAGTAGAATCTAATTATCTTTCAGATTGTATAGGGTTCCCTGTTCCTAATCTCAATAGTTTTCTTGTATTCGGCGATTATCATATCAGGAATAATTATTATAATCTGAAAGATAATTGGATTCTACTTGAGAATACGTTACTAAATACAGGGTGTGCCATTTGAAAAAAACGAACTTATTCAACTTTATAAGTTGGGTTTTTTTTTGTATGAAATCATGGTTGGCTCTATAGTTCGAACCTTCAAGCAAATAATTAAAATGATTTTAATCGTTCAACGTCAATCACTGGGGCAAAAATAAAATTTCACCCAGACCATGCATTTCAACAAATCTTCAAATATTTCGAAAACAGCAAACAATAGGTATAGGGAGTATTGAAGTAACTCACCTTTATTTGCTCCATATAAATCAAAAATGATAAAAAATACAGGGTGTTCCATTTAAAAAAACATAAGTTTGGTCTGTAACTTTGTTATGAGACACCCTGTATAAATTTAAATATTTTTAGGGCGTGCAGCTCACTATTATACACAACTTTTGTATAAAACATTTTTCGAAATTTTGAAAAATAAGCACGTGATTGACCGTTCCCAGAGCTCTGAAACACCCTGTATATTCAGAAGTATGGATAGAGTATTAAATATAGGTAATCTTCCAGTTACTGATACTAATGAATGGACTGAAGTAAACACAACAACTTCAGACCAATATTTGCGACATTGCCGGATTTCTTGTCTCGCTATAACTGACGTAAATAAAATAAAAAATAATTAAACTACTGGGGGTTAAACTACCAGTCGGTCTGGGGGGGGGGGAAATTAAACTAACCCTAACCTAAGCATAAGCACCTACCATTTGCAACTATTAACTTGCATATAGTATAAGCACCAACTAGTTTTTCAAGCTAAAGCTACTTTTAGGTAAAATTGTCTTCTTTAATTTAAATCTAAAAAACAAAAAAAACAATTTTTTTTTTCTTTTTAATAATTTTTTTTTTATTTTCAATTTTTAATTTTAAATTTTTTTTTTTAATTTTTATGTTTTCAATTTTTTTATTTTTTTTCAATTTTTTCAATTGGTGACAACCGACGGCTCCGCTTCGCTGCGCCGTCGTCTGAGTGTAACCTATTAAAATTTGACCACAGTAACTGGTGACGAACGACGGCTCCGCTGCGCTGCGCCGTCGTCCGTGCGTAGGTCATTGAAATTAAGGAAAGTTGCAGTAGCCCATCAATATGAAGCAAGGTGGCTGGTGACGGACGATTTTGAATACAAAGTTACAGACTTTCCGGGGAGGTACCGAACAAAACTAAATACAGCACTCGTGAGTAAGGCCGCTTTCGTTCACTTGAATTGTAAATAACAATTTTTTCAAGTCCCGTTAGAGCCAGCGTAACAGAAGTTGACAAGAATCAGCAACGTTGTGTGCAATCATAACCTTGTTTCAGATATGTCAGTAAATGTCATGTCTGACGCACAGCTGATAGGTTCCTAACTAAAACCCGCGACTTTGGCATGTCATGTCAATGTCATTAAATCTGAAAATTGTGTGCAATCATAACTTTGTTCCAGATATGTCAGTAAATATGTCATGTCTGACGCACAGCTGATAGGTTTTATTTTATAAAGTTTTACACATGAACACCAAGAAAAATAATCTCCAACCTACTGCCACAAAACTGTCTCCCTTACAGAGCCAACTAAGTTAAAAATAGCAATGAAACAGAGTTTACGTAGATTCCAATTGCAAAACCCTTGTTTCTTGATTTTATTAAAATTTTGGGCGCAACAGATGGGTTGTTTCAGTCTTTGGCACCCCGTTGCGACTGTGCGGGTGACCAAACTTTATTTAAACATTTTATATATGTTTGCAACCTGATTTTTACAGTTGTTTTAAAATCACCTATCTAAGTTAATTTTTTTCCTTTTCGCTTCCCCGTTTAGGAGACGAAAAGACGGTCCTGCATCTGGCCAACCCACCAAAGAATTGTACAAATACAACGCGCCCCCATATAAAAAAATAAGCCCCTTCAAAAATTGTCGAGATGTTCTTAAGCAATAGATTAGATGACATTTACGTTAATTTAAATTAGAAATAGGGGCTCAAAACGCAATGTCTTACAACCGCTGCCAAATAACACGCTCTAGAACCGCAGGGGACAATTTTTTTTTTTTAATAGAGATGAAAGCTCGTTGTGCCCTTTACCAACTTTAAAAATTTCAGCTTTTCAATTTGAATAGAAAAAACACGTCCCAGAAAGAAACTTGAAAAAAGTTTTGGTCAATCTTTGAAAAATCGTATCTCGTTAAGGAAGCAACAAATCAAAAAATGTTCTACATAAATATTGTAGGGGAACACGTTGCGAATACACCTGAGCTTTAACAGACTCTTTAGAGTCAAAACTAAAGGCATGAAGACTCCCAAAAAATTATCTCCAATCACAGTCACGAACAGGTTGAATATTCATATGTTCAGGCTATTTTCAGAATATTTATTTAATAGAAAAGCACTATTTTATTATCTACTAAACAAATATAAGATTATAAAATACCTTGCCCCGGAATTGTGGAATGTCATAACCTCTCCTTTCAAAAGCATCCACCGTCTTCCACATACACTCATGGCCACATTCATCACTGCACGTCCACTGCAGCAGTCTCAAGTGCAAGGGTTGAGTTTTAGGCTGGATAAACTCAGTATCTGTAACGATCAAAAGTTAAGGCGAGTCTTATAAGTTACTGATCACTATTTACCGTCACACTGATGTATCTCGCACTTCCTCAGGCAGTTTATGTAGAATGTAGAACTGTCACCCTTCGACGCTTGAGCGTAGTTAAAAATTAGGTAAATGCATAAAGTAAAGATTAAAATATTCATAATTTGAATTGGTTATTGATGAGAGGTTATGATCAATGGCAGGGATACCAACAGGATTTTATTTAACACAAATAATTCTTCTCATTAAAGCGTTCGCCCCAGGACCACCGGATGGAGTAAGTATCACAAAGATTAAAAACAGGCGCTAGATGGTACAACCTGCTAATTTAGTTGGAAAATCTGGTCTGTGCTTTGTTCTTATAAACATGGAATGCGAGTACCTCTCATAGAAAAGATATATCTGGTCCCTCTCCACTTCCCATATGATCACTGCTCAATATTTATCCACGAGCTGCAAGCCGATATAAGTCTCGCTCCGGAGCGTAAAATGATGGGTAATTCAAAAACTTTACTCTTCATAAAGCAATCAATCTTTCAATCCAGAAAATACAGTAAAATTATTTTACGGTTATACAACAGGGTGACAAGAAATCGGGCAATGTAGAAATAGTCTTATTTATTGCCCTTCAAACCACAGAACACATACCTTCAAACAATATAGTTTTCGTCAGGTTGGCAGCATTTTTGGTTAAAAATTAACTAACAAATTTTACGGTATCACAATATTGAAGCGATTAAAACACAGCAAACTACACTGCCAAGCCTCATAAAGTCATATATCATAGATACACAATTGCTATCAATTTAATAACATACCTCAAGCACTTCCAGTCTTGCCGAGCCACCGTTGCTTGGAGACACATGAAGTTGGTGTTAACAGTCCATATTTATATAGTAAAAGGATGTATTGGAAAACATATTTTTTTATTCTCATTATTTAAAAAAATATGGCAAATTAAAACCGCAATCAATTTACTTGATTCAAACGCTCCGATTTATTAACCCTTTGCACTCGAGGCATTTTTCGCTCGGGAGAACCAGCTACTCGAGACGAGTTCCTGGTTCGCCCGAGACTAGTTACAGGTACTTTAAAATCATTGGGTTAGGTTAGGTAGGGTTGGGTAAGGTTGGGTTATGTGAAGTTAGAATGCATCACACCTCCCGGGCGTCGTAGCAGCGCCGCTCAAGTGGACGCATCAAACCGCCTGGGCGCCGTAGCGGCGCCGATCGAGTGCAAAGGGTTAAAGGTGGTAACCCGGTAATTGATTAGTTGAGCGTCCGCTCAACTTGGCGCTGGTCAACCATTCGTGTTTTTGAATTAAGTTACCTCTCTATAAATCACTTCAAATCATCTGTCATTTTCCATTTTGTTGTGAAAGCGAAGTGTAACTTCCTAAATAATATTACCTATAATATATAATCCTACATTAATCAAAATGGGGAAAGGATTTAATAATTACATGTGTAAGAAATTCTTTCATCCAGCATCCCGGGACAACTTGAAGCGGGTATGTTTAACATATATTTTTATTACCATATTATATTTAAATTTATTCATTGCTTCTCTATTTAATCATGAATATCTGTACTTTTTACATTACTCTTTAATCATGTACATCTATATTTATCTGTATTCCTTATATTAGGTATGGATGGCAGAACAGAAGGCCGAGGCCTACAAGAAGAAACAGGAAGAGCTCCGGCAGCAATACGAGAAGGAGCAGGACCTGCACGATAACAAGGCCATGCTCAGTAAAGAGAGCAAAGACAAGCTGAGCATAAATTTCATGTACGAACCCCCGCCCGGCGTTAAAAAGGAGCGCGAGCGCGAGGAAAACGAACCCGAGTACAAGTTCGAGTGGCAGAGAAAGTACAACGCTCCCAGGGAGAGCTACTGCAAGGGCGATCAGGAGATCAGGGATCAGCCGTTTGGTATACAGGTGCGAAACGTGCGCTGCATCAAATGCCACAAGTGGGGACACATCAATACAGGTATTTAATATTATCCATTCTTATGTACAGGACGGCAAACGTAAGTTGGCCAGACGCACAGAGAGCAAGCGAAAGCCGGCCGAGTACAGTCCCTGTAATAAGCAAGCACATATTCTTCGCGTGCGCTATTCATTCACAACTCTATCGGGCGCTCTCCTCCACATAATAAATGCACTGTCACTTTTGAAAATGAATGTACCAGGCACGCGAACTATTCACGAAATCTATCGAGAGCGCCCTTCGAAGGTTTTTGCCACTGCGCAACGGCAAGTTACATTTGGCGTCCTGTATAATTATTTGTTTACATAATTTAATCTAAATTAAGTGAGGACATATTAATACAGGTATCTAATGCAATAAATGATTATTCGTTCACATAATTTAATGTAAATTTTAGATAAAGAATGCCCGATGTACAGTCTGTCTATGAGCGCGGCACGGTCACTGGAAGCGGGACCGATATTGGACCAGAATTCGCTCGTCAAACAAATGCTGGATGATGGATTGGCGTTAAAGAAGCAACATATAAACGAAACTTCGGAAAATTTACTTATCGACGAGGATGATCCTAATGCTGAGGTCACATTCCTAAACTCGTTGACTACAAAGCAGAAGAAAGCGTTGTTAAAGTAAGGACATTTCTTAACAGGTTCATAATTTTCAGCTCTGACCACTTGATCAAAATTTTGGTTATAGCTTCACAAACAGTCGAAAATAGTTGGCAGCCCTTAATAGGTAACCTAACTAATAGAAGTTCAGTGGCGTCACTAAGAATGGGAATTTTGACATTGAAGATCCTAAAATTTAAATAAAACAGCTAGATAATGGATATTAATAGTGGTGATCAATTTTGAAAATAACTGCTAATATTTAAAATAGACAAAATGGGCAGATAAAACACAAAAGTATTTTTCAAATAATTAAAAAAATATACACTACACTGCATTGGAAAATTCCAGACAGCCAATGTAATTTTACTTGATTGTAGGGATTTTCAGAAAATGTGCTGCCAACTATTTTCGACTTTCTGATCTCACTGTATATGCAATTCTGTTTTTTTTTTACCAGTTTATGCTAGACCAATTCATTAGTAATACCCCACTTATCTTCATTGTTAAAACCTAGTTTGTTATTGTTGTTAAAAAACAGTGATATACAGGGTGTTTCAGAGCTCTGGGAACGATCAATCACGTGCTTATTTTTCAAAATTTCGAAAAATGTTTTAAACAAAAGTTGTGTATAATAGTGAGCTGCACGCCCTAAAAATATTTAAGTTTATACAGGGTGTCTCATAACAAAGTTACAGACCAAACTTATGTTTTTTTTTAATGGAACACCCTGTATTTTTTGTCATTTTTGTATTATATGGAGCAAATAAAGGTGAGTTACTTAAATACTCCTTGTACCTATTGTTTGCCGTTTTCGAAATATTTGAAGATTTGTTGAAATGCATGGTCTGGGTGAAATTTTATTTTTTCCCCAGTGATTGACGTTGAACGATTAAAATCATTTCTATTATTTGGTTGAAGGTTCGAACTATAGAGCCAACCATGATTTCATACAAAAAATTATACAGGGTGATAAAGAAAATGCGGTAGAAAAACCGAACTTATAAAGTTAAATAACTTCGTTTTTTCAAATGGCACACCCTGTATTTAGTAACGTATTCTTAAGTAGAATCCAATTATCTTTCAGATTGTATAAGGATTTCCTGTTCCTAATCTCAATAGTTTTCTTGTATTCGGCGATTATCATATCAGGAATAATTATTATAATCTGAAAGATAATTGGATTCTACTTGAGAATACGTTACTAAATACAGGGTGTGCCATTTGAAAAAACGAAGTTATTCAACTTTATAAGTTGGGTTTTTCTACCGCATTTTTTTTATCATCCTGTATATTTTTTTGTATGAAATCATGGTTGGTTGTATAGTTCGAACCTTCAAGCAAATAATTGAAATGATTTTAATCGTTCAACGTCAATCACTGGGGCAAAAATAAAATTTCACCGAGACCATGCGTTTCAACAAATCTTCAAATATTTCGAAAACGGCAAACAATAGGTATAGGGAGTATTGAAGTAACTCACCTTTATTTGCTCCATGTTATTAAAAAATGACAAAAAATACAGGGTGTTCCATTTAAAAAAACATAAGTTTGGTCTGTAACTTTGTTATGAGACACCCTGTATAAATTTAAATATTTTTAGGGGGTGCAGCTCACTATTATACACAACTTTAGTATAAAACATTTTTCGAAATTTTGAAAAATAAGCATATGATTGACCGTTCCCAGAGCTCTGAAACACCCTGTATACTCTGTTCATATTTTATTCTCACCGCAGTCGGGGTGTTTTTTGTCCTTACATTGGTATGTTGTATGATTGAAGTATGTTGTTAACCTATAATTTTAATAAAACATTGTCAAACAATATTTTTACATGTGAATGAGGGACATTATAAAATGCAACACTGCAATACACATAACCAAAAAAATGCAATGACAGCCAAATTGTTAGTAACTTTTTTGCTACCAACAAAAATGTCCCACTGAGGCGAGAATAAAATGTTAACAGAGTATACAATTTTTTTTAAATTTATTTATAGGAAACTGGAGAAAATCGAGCGAAAGGAAAGGAAAAAGAAATCAAAGAAGAGGCGTGAATCTTCTTCCGATTCAGAAGATGAGGCAAAGAAGAAGAGCAGAAAACACCGAAGGTATTCATCAGACGAACTCAATGACAAAAGAGAAAAGAAAAGACGATAGATTATTTAGTCATAGGTGTTGATTTATTGTATATTCCTTGAATGTTAAAAGTTGAATTGAAAATAAATATTTTAAGAAAATTGGTGTATATTCCTATGATCAGAAATGAGTGAGAGATGTGGGACGTGTTAAGGAGAGGACAGAAAAGGAAGAGGATAGGAGTGTCGTTGGAGGAATGGGCGAGGAAGTGCAAGGAAGGTGGAGGAGAGTCGGAGCAAGTAGGAGAAGAAAAGAGAGAAGCGACAGAAGAGGAGTTCACGGAGGAGGAGGTGGAGAGAGCCTTTGAGGAGGTAAAAGGAGGAAAGGCGCCTGGAAGAGACGGACTGAGGGCAGAAATGTGTAAGGAGATAGGAGAAGATGGAAAGAAGAGATTTAGGAAACTAGTAAATAAAATGTGGACGGGGAGAGAGAAAATGGAGGGTGGGCAAGATGTGCCCGGTGCACACGGGGGGGGGGGGGGGGGGGCTGAGTAGGTAGAAAATTATAGAGGGGTGACAATCATGAATACTGGGTATAAAATAATGATGATAATGGTTAAAAACAAAATGGAGGCGGAGGTGGAGGAAAAGGGGATGTTGCCAGAGTCGCAAGGGGGATTTAGGAAGAGGAAGGGGGACGATAGACCAGGTCTTCACTCTGGCGAGGATGATAGAAAGGGAGATGAAAGGGAAAGGCGGTACGTTTGCGGTGTTTCTGGATCTAAAAGCGGCATATGATGTAGTACCAAGGAAGGAGATGATAGAGTGTTTGAGGAGGAGAGGTGTGAGTGAGGGGATGATAGGATGGGTGAGAGAGGTGCATGAAGAGACATGGGTGGAGGCGAAAGTGGCGGAGAAGTTTAGGACATGGGTGGGCCTGAGACAGGGGTGCAAGTTAAGCCCATTAATGTTTAACTTATAAAAACAAAAAAGAGGACCTTTATTGGCATAAAAATAAAATACAAAATACATTAACTTCCTTTCCTTCTCCTCTCCTTTTCCCACCCCAACCTCGCCAGTGTCTTCACCCCGGTTCCGTCCTCTCTCATCCATTCGTTCACTCTTTTCCTTTATATGAGCGAATTAGAGGGGGTGTTAGAGAAAGGACAAGAGGGAGGGGTGGTAATTGGGGTGAGAAAGGTATGGATGTTGGCGTATGCGGATGATATGGTGTTGGTGGCGAAGGACTGGATGGGGATGAAAGGGATGGTGAGGAGGGTAGAGAGGTATATGGATAAAAGAGGTATGTGTTTGAATGTAAGAAAAACGAAATGGATGAGATTCAGGAACAGAGGGGAGAGTGAAAGAGTTAGAGTGGAAGGGAGAGGTGATAGAAAGGATGAAGAAGTTTAAATATTTAGGGTTTGTGTTTAAGGAAACTGGTGGATATGAGGAGCATGTAAGATGGGTGCAGGGCAAAGCGAGGAGAGCATGGGGGATAGCGTGGGGTAAATGGGGACGATGGATAGAGAATAATATGAGAGTGATGTGCAAGGTATGGGATGCGTGTGTGGGATCGGTGATGATGTATGGCGTAGAGGTGTGGGGGACGAGGGAGTATGAATGGGTGGAGAGGGAGCAGGGTTGGTTCATGAAACGGATGTTAGGAGTGGAGAGGTCGATACCGAGTTATATACTGCGGCGGGAGACGAACAGGGATAGAGTGGTGTGTGAAACGATGAGGAGGGTGGTGAAGTATGAGGAGAAATTGTGGGGGTTAGAGGAGGAGAGATTGGTGAAGGCAGTATGGTGGGGGTGTGTGAATGGGGAAGAGGGGAAATGGAGAAGGGAGAGAAGGAAGATGTATGAGAGGGTGGGAGAAGGAAAAGCATAATTATATACAGGGTTGGGCATATGTGTCGAAACACCTGATTTCTGGCTAAACGTTTGTTGTTTTCTTATTTCTTTAAAAAGAAATGTGTATAGTTTTATTTACTCTATTCTGTGCCGTATTTTGATTTTCTACAGCTACCCTATTTTTCGAGGTATGATGTCATCGGCAGTTTTTTTAAATGGATGACCCTGTAAATTTTTAGATTTTAAAATAGACACCTTTTCAACAATTACAATGATATAGGGTTTGGTGAGTGTGCGACTTGTGTATTTTTAAATAATAAATAAAATATTAAAAAATTAAATTTGTGAATTTCGTAAAAAAATTGTTCTACCCTTGAAAATTTTGACTTATAAATATTAGAATTTCTCTCAGCGAATGTTGCTTTAAAAATATTACATGCATCTTGTGGAGATCTCTACCAATCTCCAAAACTAACCATCTTTAACAACGTAATTTTTTCACGTTAAGTTAGTTCACCCAAAATTGAACAGCAATGTTAATACTTCACATGGATACTATCTGTTAGTTAAAGAAAACATAAAAATACGAAATTGTTTTATCAGAAAACAGAGCAAAAATAATGTAAAAAGCCAACTAGATGTAGAATGATTTCATTTAATATTTAAAAAAAACCCCAAGTCGCACATCCACCAAACCATACACCATTGCAATTCTTGGAAAAGTATCTATTCGAAAATGTAAAAATATACAGGGTGTTCCATTTAAAAAAATTGCCGATGACGTCATATCTAGAAAAATTGGGTAGCTGTAGAAAATCAAAATACGTCACTGAATAGAATGAATAAAACTATACACATTTCTCTTTTTAAAGAAATAAGAAAACAATAGACGTTTAGCCAGAAATCAGGTGTTCCGACACATATGCCCAACCCTGTATGTATAATGTAAGGTTACATGCCAATAAAGGTGTTTTTTTTTTTTTTTTTCCTATGATCCAGGTTTAATCTTGCATAGAGGAGGATTATTTGAAGGCGGATTACTTTCAGATTAATGTAGGATTACTCTGACCATTGGATGTGTGTTAACCTCATCCGAGAATTAATACTCGATCTATGGGAGTACTAGCAGGGGCTGGATGTCATGATGACTGCGTCAACTGAAAATACTTTACCATCACTATACCAAGTGTCTGGGATAAGGAGCGAACATAGGGATTTAACATGTAAAATTAAATATGTGTAATTATTAGATACCCTATTCATTTTAGAGAAAAATCATAAAGGAATATTTTTTAGAGAATTAAAAATTGTAAATCCATTTAATTTACGTTTGTACTAGAATCCACCTCAGAAATAATAAAAATAAGTTTACCATTTAATAAAAACCCTTGCCATGACTTTGACAAATGTCATGTTATAGTGAGAATAATTTTGCTAATCAAATATCAATTCACGCTTTGTAATTACAATGAACAATAATCTGAGTTATTCCAATGAAGAGAGAGCGTATTCGTTATCAAAACATTTTGCAGTGGTGTCAGCTTACTTAGAGTTCGTGACATTTTCGGTTAAATTTAACAATCTACCAATTCCGTCTATCAACAATTACCAAGTTTGTGAAAAAGTTTGAAAATACAGCAAATATAGTGGCAGTTGATTCAAAGCGTATTTTATTAGTCCAATTTCCACAAATATTATTTTAAAAACATTAACATTACAAGAAACAAAGATGACTTGGAAGAAACAGTTTTGGGTTTGATAAATGCTGAAACAACAACTAGCATACGATGCATTGCTCGTGAGTGCAACGTGTCTAAATTCTCTGTACAGAAAATTCCGAAGAAGCATGGTTATCATTCCTACAAGCATCAATGCCATGAGGAGATACTGCTAGTTGATGATGAAAGTAGGCGTGTATTCTGTGAAATAATGCAGGATCGATCAAATACACACCGAAACTTTTTGCAGATGAATGTTAGTTCACACTTAACAACGAGCCCGTTATTGCTCATAGTAATTACAATGCGTGAATTGATATCTGACTAGCAAAATTATTTTCACTGACATGACATTTGTCAAACTCATGGCAAGGGTTTTTATTAAATGGTACATTGTTCAACTTATTTTTATTATTTCTGAGGTGTATTCTGGTACAAACGTAAATTAAATGGATGATAGATTTACAATTTTTAATTCTCTAAAAAATATTCCTTTACGATTTTTCTCTAAAATGAATAGGTGAGCTAATAATTACACATATTTAATTTTACATGTTAAATCCCTATATTCACCCCTTATCCCAGACACTCGGAGTATTCTAGAATGTCTTTTATATACAGGTTGCGGCATTTATCCTGGACACCTGAAATATTATGAAAACAAAGACTTCGAAAAAAAAATGTTTCAAATTAATTCTGTTTGACATGAAGGGGCTAATGCAGCAGACATATGTCATCAATTATAAGTGGGTTTTCAAGGTCAACTTGTAATTTTTAAATGGAAACCTACGGACTCTGAAGGTGCCATGACACGTGCAGCTAATTTTATAAAACATCAAAATAGCAGCTCTAGATTTTGGCACTTTTCTAAAACAACAATCAAATCATATTTCCTATCCGAGTCTGTGACCAAATCTCCAGACAAAAAAGAATAAATGACAATATTTTTTTATGATTCCTTTTCTTTTTTGTTGATAATTATCAATAATGAAAATTTGCTGGTTTTCTCCGTCGCAATAACAAGTTATTTCCGCACATAGTTTAAACTTACAAGTAAACAAAATCGCTGCGTGAATTGTTTGTTCAACTCGTAATTTTCCGTTTCCAGTGTAAGCAACCGTTTTGTACACTCTGATAACGATAATGCGCACCTCGTTGAAGTGTTGAGCATTTTTTAAATTCTCAACTATTCAATAAACTTCCGTGTCCGACTATAAAAAGAAGTACTGCAGATTCGCTCCTCTAACCGAGTACATAACAAATGTGGACGATATTCGCGTTTCTTCTCCTGTTCCCGGCGATCCGGGTATTGTACAGTAGCTCAACGTTAAGTGAAATTTTGCTGAATCCGTATACATTTTCAGGGTGAATTCGTCGAGGTGAATATCACCCAAGGACGGCTTTTGGGATTGAAAATGAAGACTGAGCCGAAGGGAAATACGTATTATTCATTCAAGGCGATTCGGTACGCGGAGACGCCACGACGTTTTGAGGTTTGTTTAGAATATTATTCACCATCATTCGCATTTTATTGAAAAGTTCCTGAGCCATCGAGATTTACTATTAAAAATGAATATATTTTGTAAGCCTTCAGTACCGAAAGAACCATGGGAAGGTATTTACGATGCCACAGAGGACGGATCGATCTGCATTCAAGCGTCATTTAACGAATCCAATGCCTCTGAAGATTGCCTTTTCATCAACGTATACACGCCATCGGTACGTTTTAAATTGCATACAAAGAATAACTTAATTCAAACCTCTCCACCAGTTGCCATCAGATGAGGACCAATTGCTTCCAGTCATGTTCTGGATATACGGAGGCTTTTTCGTTCGAGGAAATTCTCGATACAGCCGCTACAATCCCGATTACATGATCGACGATGGCGCAATTGTGGTATCGCTCAATTACCGACTGGGAATTTTTGGTAAGGTAAACTAAGGGTCGGTGGGTAATTTAATTTTCTGAAGGTTTTTTGAGCACGGGCGATGATCGAGTGCCGGGAAACAACGGATTAAAAGACGTCATTTTGGGTTTGCAATGGGTGCAAGAGAATATTGTTTTTTTCAACGGTGACCCGACCAGGGTGACACTTTTCGGGGAGAGCGCCGGAGCCGCTCTCGTCTCGCATTTAACGATATCGCCGCTCACGCAGGATAAAGGTAAAATGGTTGTTGGTTCAAGCGGAGATGCAGGTGTTGCGTTTTAGGTTATTTTATCGGAGCGATCTGCCAGAGTGGAAATGCCCTGTCGCCGTGGGGGTTTCAACGAGACCCCGCGAAAAATTATAAACAGGTCCTCGGCAAAACGTTTTGTGGCCTGCTGCGATTCATCGGATTGGATTTGTTCTGTTTGAAACATATTAGCACCAGCGCCATTACTGTTATTGAAACCGCTGTCATTGGAATTGTAAGTTTTATTTTTAAATATGAGATCTTATTTATTTGTTGCATCTATCGTTAAGTGGTTGTTGGCATCATGTTTGTTGTTTCGTACACTTTACTAAGTTCGTAGATAACCTTGGAGCAGGCCCTTCCAGGATGAATTATAGCAGTGCAAATCAGTGAAGCTGACTCGTGGTACGGCCGAGATAGTAAAGGGTCGAATTATGACTTTTTTTTCTGATTGAAAATGGGCCCTATTCTGTTTTTATCACGGTGATAACTTTACGCCGTGAAAATTTATCACATCGTTTTCGATTGAACAGCAAATTGGTATTCCGTTTCTAACGTGATAAAGTAAGTGTGACAACACTGTAAAATCGAAGCAAGTGAACTAATAACGGCATGCTTTCGCCATTTTTCAAATTTACGCGGGAAAATGAGTACCGAGTGCACTTGAAGCGAACTGTAATTAAGTTAATTTTGAAGAATTATTGGCCCGCATTTTTTATTTTCCCGCCGAATTTTTAATTTCTGGACTTTTGACCTGTATTTTCGATTCTTTTGGGTCTTAATTTTTGATCTGTTTATCCAAACATTCTTTATTGTGACATAAATTTTCGATTTAATTGTCAAAATTTTTGATTTTTCGGTCCGCATTTTTGATTTTTCGGGCCAAATTTTTAATTCCATTTCCAAATTTTTGATTTGATTTTAGTTAAAATATTTATAACCTGAATTATTGATTTATATGTGAGATTTCTTTTTATTTTTTCCGGTATTTTCGAGTTTTGTTTGTTGAAATTTTCGATTTTTTTAGTCTACATTAATTAGTTTTCAATGTACTGTCTAAATTTTCTACTTTCTGACCAACATTACAGATATTTATTATTTTTTTTTATCTTTTGACCTAAATTTTTCTTTACTTTGACCTAACTTTTTTATTTTATTGTTAAAATTTTTTTTTGGCTCCCATTTTCGATTGTATGTTTAATCTGCATTTATTATCTTTGGGGCAGAGTTTTCTACGTTTTGTCTTAATTTTCGACTTTTTGACCAACATTGTGGATTTCTTTTTTAATCTTTTGCCCCAAATTTTTCATTATGTTTTTTATTTGTCTGTTAAAATTTATCTTTCCTTGGTCCACCAATTTGGTTTTTAGGTCAGAATTTTAGATTTTTGGTCTCAATTTTTTATCGTACATTTTAGATTTTTGGTATATTTTTGATCCTATATTTTACATATTTTAACTTGGATTATTGATTTTATTTTGTGATTTTTTTTAATTTTTTGCTATTTTCGAATTTCTGGTCAAAAACTTATTTTTGGCGGCTGAAAGTGGCAAATTATTTTGCTTCTACTGAAGTTTTTGATTTTTTTTCTGCGTTTTTTATTTTTAGATCAAGATTCTTGATTCTTTGGCCCATATTTTAGATTAAAATATTTTCAATTTTTTTGTTCGAATTTTTGTTCTTTTTCTTTATTTTGACTAAAATATTCGATTGGTTTGTAGAAATTTTCGATTTTCTTTGTTTGCAATTTTTATCTTTACGTCCGTTTTCGATGTTTTGTCTAAATTTTCACCGTTTTAGGCTATATTGTAGTTTTTTTATATTTTTTGCTGTAAATATTCTTTATTTTGACGAAAAAATTCGATTGGTTCGTAGAAATTTTGGATTTTTTGTCTGCATTTTTTATCTTTACGCCTGAGTTTAATTTAATTTTTCACCTTTTTAGGTCCTATTGTAGGTTTTCACTTTTTTTGCTTATATTTTGCATTTTCCATAATTTTGGTATCAATTTTTGGTCTTTTGGCCGAAATTTTCTTTATTTCCACTTAAATTTTCGATTCATTTTTTAAAAATTTTAATTTTTAGGTCTACCGCTTTGATTTTTGGATACGAATTTTAGATTTTTGGTCTTAATTTTTTATTTTTTGTCCCATATTTTAGATTTTTTATTTTAATTTTTGCTATTATTTTCGAATTTCTCGTTGAAACTTATTTTAAGCTGAAAAGTGATATTTTTGGGGCTGAAAATGGCAAATTATTTTTCTTTTGCTTGCATATTTATTTTTAAACCAGGATTTTTGATTTTTTGGCCGCTATTTTATTTCTTCGGCTGTTTTGTTCCAAATTTTTGATTTTTTGGCCAAAATATTCGATTCGTCTAGGAAGATAAATGGTTCTTTGTTTCTTCA
Organism: Ocypus olens; assembly: GCA_910593695.2. Lineage (NCBI taxonomy): Eukaryota > Metazoa > Arthropoda > Insecta > Coleoptera > Staphylinidae > Ocypus > Ocypus olens. The sequence continues at coordinate 2,706,866 of OU343053.1, read as the reverse complement.
AAAAATGTTTTGCCTGTATTGTCTCAATTTTTGATCATTTGGCCTATTTTTTATTTTGACCTAAATTTTCGATTTAATTGTTAAAATTTTCGACTATTTACTCTGCATTTTTTAATTTTTCGGAATTTTAGTTACAAATTTTTGATTTCCTAAATATTTTAACCGGAATTATTGATGCGAGAAATTTTTCGAGTTTTGTTTGCTGAAATTTTCGATTTTTTAGTCCGCATTTATTATTATTATCATTTTGTTTTGTTCGTTTGTTTGTTTATTAAAATGTTTTTATTTTTATTTTTCGGCCCGAATTTTAGATTTTTTATTTTTTGTCCTATGTTTTAGATTTTTCAACTTGAATTATCGATTTTATTGTGCGATTTTTTGAATTTCTTTTTAATTTCTGGCCAGAAACTTATTTTTGGAGGCTGAAAATGGTAAATTATTTTGCTTTTACCTAAATTTTCGATTTTTTTTTTGTCTGCGTTTTTTATTCTTAGTGCCGGATTCTTGATTCTTTTGCCCATATTTTAGATTTCTGTATTTTGCATTTTCTTAAATTCTTGACCTAAATATTCTTTATTTTGACCAAAATTTTCGATTTTTGTTGTCTGCATTTTTTATCTTTACGCCCGAGTTTTCGATGTTTTATCTAAATTTTCACGTTTTTATGCCATATAGATTTTTACTTTTTTGGCCTATATTTTGTGTTGTCGATTTTATCGGTTTAAATTTGTGGTCTTTTGGCCGAAATTTTCTTGATTATGACTTAAATTTTCAATTTGTTTGTTAAAATTTTTAATTTTTTGGTCCACCACTTAGATTTTTAGGTACGAATTTTAGATTTTTGATCTTAATTTTTTATTTTTTGTCACATATTTTAGATTTTCTTAACTAGAATCTTATTGTGCTGTTTTTTTTTAAAATTTTTTTGCTATTATTTTCGAATTTCTCGTCGGAACTTATTTTAAGCTAAAAAGTGTTGTTTTAAGACCAAGATTTTTGATTTGATCTTTGGCTGTTTTGTTCAATTTTTTTAATTTTTTGGCCAAAATATTGGATTCATTTGTTGAAATTTTGGATTTCTTCTTTTTAATTTTTGGCCTGGGTTTTCGACCTCTTAACCGAAATTTAGACAAAACGTCGAAAACTCGGGCCTGAAGATGAAAAATGCAGACTAAAATATGCAAAATTTCAACAAACAAATCGAATATTTTGGCCAAATTATCAAAAATTTGAAACGAAATAGCGGAAGATCTAAAATATCGGCTAAAAAATCAAAAATTCTGATCTGAAAATAAAAATGCATGTCAAATAGCTTGAAAATGCAGGTGAAAGAAAAATAATTTTCAACGAACAAAAATCAATAATTCTTTATTTTGGTTTACATTTTTTATTAGTTTGTTACAATTTTCAATATTTCCGCAATTTTTTTGATTTTTTTGTCGTACATTTTAGATTTTTTAACCCGAATGATTGAATTTTACGCGGGATTTTTTTATTTGTTTGGTCTAAGTTTTTGATTTTTGTCCTTTCTTTTAGATTTCACAACCTAAATTTTTGAATTAATTGACCTGTATTCTCAAGGGTTTTTGTTTTAATTTCAGGTTATTTTTAATTTAAATATTGGGTTTATTTTTATGAACAAAATTTACTTTGATATTTATCTGGAAAATATAGTCTGCGGGACGTTTAAGGGATTATTTAATATTCAATTAAATTAATTAACAATTGTAAAACCCTTGTTTATGTTACAAGGATTGTAGGATAAGAAAGGGCCCACCCACCGCCCTTTCCACTTTAACCTCACCAAGAAAACACTGTTCGATTAAAGAAATTTCCTCGTCAAATCATTGAAGTTTCAAAAGTTGCAAAACCAACAATAAAGAAGGCTTCTGGGTTGAGTTAAACTGGAAACGTAGGGTGGTGGGTGGGCTCTGTCCCACTCTCCAACCCGTTAAACACATCCAAAGGTTTCTACAAAGAAATTCTTTTGTCGAAGCAATGATAAATCGTTTGATACTTGTCTTATCAACTAATTAACAATTGTAAAATCCGCGATTGTGTTCCAAGAATTGGAGGTTAGAATAACGCCCTGAGTTTCCACTTTAACCTAACCAAGAAAACACTGTTTGATCGAAGAAATTTCTTCGTTAAATTATTGGAGTTTTAAAAGTTGCAAAGTCAACGATAAAGAGAGTCGCTGTATTAAGTTAAAGTGGAAATGTAGGGTGGTGGGTGGTCCCTATCCCACTCTCTAATTCGTGAAACACGCCCCAGAATTTCCATGAAAAAATTCATTTGTCGAGGAAACAAAATACAAAAAATTGTTCGGTACTTCTTTAAACCAATAATTAACAATTGCAAAACCCTCGTTTGTATTCCAAGGATTGGATGATGGGATAGGGCCCACCAGCTGCCCTCAGTTTCCACTTATACCTAACCGAGAAAACTCTGTTTGAATAAAGAAATTTCTTCGTCAAATCACTGGAGTTTCAAAAGTTGCTAGGCCACCAATAAAGAAGATTAAGTTAAAGTGGAAACGAAGGGTGGTGGGTGGTCCCTATCCTACTCTCCGGTGGTGGGTGGGCCCTATCCTACTCTCCAACCCATTAAACACGCCCCAGAGTTTCTACAAAGAAATTATTTTGTCGAAGCAACAATACACAGTTTAATACTTCTCTTATCAATTAATTAACAATTGTAAGACACTCGTTTATGTTCCAAAGATTGGAGGATGGAATAGACTCACTAATTAATTCCTATACTAATTAATCAATCAATAATTAATAATAATTAACAAACAATTTTTTTTTTCAAATTTAAAAATCCAGGGCTGAAAGGGTTAAAGTGGAAACGAAGGGTGGTGGCTGGTCCCTATCCTACTCTCCAGCCCATTAAATACGCCCCAAAGCTTCTACAAACAAATTCTTTTGTTGAAGCAACGATAAACCGTTTGATACTTCCCTTATCAATCAATGACTAGATCTAAAACCCTGGTTTGTGTACCAAGGATTGGAGGGTAGGATAGGGCCCGCCCACTTAAACTTAACCTACAAAACTCGGTTTGATTAAAGAAATTTCTTCGTTTCTTCATAAAATCACTAGAGTTTTAAAAGTTGCAAAGTCAACAATAAAAAGGGTTTCTGGGTTAAATTAAAGTGAAAACGAAGGGTGGTAGGTGGTCCCTTTCTCACGAGTCACCCCGCGAGCCTCTTTGAATTTCGATGAATTCAAGGGTTATCCTGTGTTGTTTCAAAATTAACTTTATTAACTAATTTAAACTTTTCGTAAAATCCATCAAAATCATTATTACTCAACTCGCAACCACAAGCGATGAATTTTGTGTTATTTTTTTAGAACGGAATTGTAGGTTTGAACATCCTTAACGGAATTTCGTTTTCTCCGTGTTACGAAGTCAACAACACCGGAGCGGCGCTGTTGGAGGGTTCTTACGGACTTTTGCAAAACAGTACCGTGGTACCCAGCGTGCCCATCATCATGGGAATAAATTCCGAGGAAGGCATCGCGTTTCAAGAAGGTTCGTTGTACATTCAGTTTCGATTCGATTTGTTGAAATTAAATTTTTCGACAGATATCAATAATTTAAGACCGCTTTTGCTGCAAGCCGATCTATTCAAGAAGATCTTGGTGCCGGACGATATGTACGCCTCGGATAAGGATCAAGAAGAGTACGTGGTGCCGGCGATCAGGGAGTATTACTTCGGTAGAAATCTCACGGTTTTATCCGGTGATAACAGAATAGTCAGGGTAAGTGTTAATATTGTATTGTATGGGGCTACAAAAACTGGTGATTATTATCAATCAATACTTTTTCTACGACCGATATAAAAAGCAGGCGTTTGCGTTTGCGTTTGTCAACGCAAAGTAGACGTTTCCCGAGGAGCGAGCGGCAAAGTTAATTGTCGCTCCCTTGAATAAATTTGATTAATAATAATAAATTTCTGTACTTCTGCTAATTTTATGTTTCTTACACCATTCCTGGAACATTTCGTACTGCTTTTCGTACTTCTTCTTCGACTTCACCGGTAGCAAATCCAAAGCGACGGAGCTCGCGACTTCGGCAATATCGGGCGGAGTACATGTAAAGTCGCTGCCACTATCATCTCCATTTTCACTCATTTCTAATTTAAATATACTTTAAATATAAATTCACAACAACTATCTAAACGTCACTTTGCACAATTTTTATTGACCCGTTACCATGGATACGACATTCCATGGCTGACCACGGTATAACAGACTGAAAATAAGCACACGCCACAGTCATGTATTATTGCTTTTTATATTTAATTATATTTATGTTTCTTTTTCAAAGCGGTCGTAAACAAAAAATTATGTATAGTGCGAGCGCAAAGCTCATTGCTTCTCTCAAGCGGCAATGATTGACTTTACGCTCTTACCATACAAATAGCTATTATGTCTGTGTGTCTGTGCGATTCTGCTAAAATTTCTAATTTACGGTTTTTTTCAATTTAAAACTAAATTTGTATCTTACTGCAGGCACAATTTTAAAAATTCATAACTTCTGTCTCAGTTCAGATTTTTAAAAGAACTAAACTGTTTCGTCGCTATTAAATAATCTTGCATTATCAAGAAAGCATAATCAATAAATATTCTTTTGTAGTTCGTCAGTGACTCCATGTTCAATAAACCATTCCGAGAGTACCACACGTTAGTACAAAATCGCGTTGCGCAGTACTGCTACGAGTTTACGTACGTTGGTAATCCTAGCCTCCAACATCCAGCAGAAGCTGGTAAGTATTTCATAAAACAGACAGAAATGTGTACGGTATTACCGAGCACTCGAGATGTAAAGTTTGCGCTACATTCAAGGTATAGAAAGAGTCGGCCATACTGATGAGTTGGCGTATTTATGGAGAAACTACGATAACGTTACTCTTTCCGAAGAGGACTTGAGGGTCAAAGATAAGATGGTCAAGTTATGGACCAATTTTGCAAAATACGGGTAAAACAGCGTCACATTCTGAGTACATTTGGGCTCAATTTATTCACGATTGCAGAAATCCCACACCCGATGATGATGATGATCCAGCACTTGATGGCATCAAGTGGACTCTAGCTTCTGTTAATGGCACCAATGTGAAATGTCTACGTATCGATGAGCATCTCGCGATGATGGATAATCCGAAGGAACACGGTTACAAAATGTGGTACAATCTGTACGAATCTTACGGACATCCCAGCGACACATATTGATCTTAAATGTGATCCATTTAGTTTACCTTTTATAAAGATTTTTCATTAGAGTATAGAAGAAAAACATTAAAATAAATATTTAATTTTTATCCTAATCTTAATTTTAAATATTGGCTGCAGTATTGGCTATGATTGCAATTACAATTTTAATTTTGGCTTTCAATTATATCTAATTGTGATTATAACGTTAATTTTAATTAAGATCAACTTCTATTCTTTATATATTTTTAATACGTTTGTACCTGTGTTGTATTATTTTATTTTTACAATATTATAAACAAATAATTTATGTATATTTTCAGGCAGTATTAACACATTTTGAGCGGGCAGTCTAATAGACGCAACTATGTTGCGTAGCGGGCGTAATTTGCGAGGTATCTAAACAGGCGCGTTTAAAAATGAAGTAATAGATTCAAAAGTAATGGTTAGGTTTTAATAAATTTTGGTGGAATACTACTTACAACTATACTCAAGCCTATTTTATCAAAAGTTAGGTAATTGAACGAATCTGTACATGTTATTAAAAAAATAAATATATATTGATAAATTTACATTTATAAACCAGTATAAATAAAAATATCTTATTGTTTTTAAACTTACGTTACCACTCACTAATATTTTTCTAAAGAGTGGTATTTAAAAAAAAAACAGTCTCCCTTATGAAGAGCCACTTCGCAAAATTGGTACATATAGCAGGTTAAACTTTTTTTCTTATGCGCAGCACAAACACGGCACTGTCTTTGGGGTTTTACTTTTATACCACCTGTGAAAATTTTAATCAATTTATATTTTTTTGCATCCTTTGACAATCTTCCTGGAGGATCATTACTTGTGGATATAGCTGATGTACTTGGTACATGATCATCTGCATTTTCCGGAGTAGGTTCGCTTATCCATTCTTTTGCTACATCATGTAAAAAAACTTTGTACTTCTTTTTTGAATTTGGATTTAATGTTTTAAAAACTCTAAACACATTAAATAGAGCACAATTGATAAGAAACATCACAGCTCTTTTGGTCCATTTCTTGGTACGACGTACAGTCGAGTAATACGACAAATATTGATCGGCGCAATCAACACCTTTCATAAATTTATTGTAATCAACCACGCATATTGGCTTCCAAATTCTTTCTTTTGTTACCCAATCAATATTATGGCTTTCTACAAAATCGGCTGAATGTATTGTTAAAATCATTCGGACGGGCCTTTTTGATCGCCAACATTGTAATAAAATGTTTTGCCTGCGACGAAACATAGATTCCCCCTTTTTTCAAACAAAGAGGAAGGCCTCTGTGCGAATAGTGCCACAAGTTCGAAATTTATGTTTCAAAAGTATTTCACAAGTGTCAACACTATTATAATAGTTATCCATATATATATATATATATGTGATGCCATATGTTCAAATATGCTGCAGAAGATTTAAAATTGTTTGTTGTAATCACAGTATATGCGAAAATTACAAATGTAACCGGTTTTACCTTCACAAACCATTCTAATAAGTATTCCGTATTTTGTAATTTTTGAAGCATTGTAAACTTTGAAGGATAGACGACCTCTCTATGGCATAATGCTTTCATCTAGGGACAATTCTCTCTGTGGCTTGTAAACTTCTTGAAAATTTAGGTAAAAAATGAGAAATAATAGGACAGATTTTTTTAAGGCGTTCACTATCATCTCTGTCATCATTATTTGAAAAATGCCATGAATACCATATTTGTTGAAATCATTACTTCTCATTACTTGAGCAAAAATTGGAGTTTGAATGGTTTTATCTGTCGACCAATATTCATCCCTCGTGTCTTTGCGAACTCCGCCCATTAGTAGAAGTAATCCGAGCATTTTTTTCAATTCCATCACAGACACATCTTTCCACTTTAAAGATTTTGCACTATTTCTAAATAACTGTATATTTTGTGCGTGATATCGATTGGTTTCTGTAACCATATATTCAAATAAATCGTCCCCAATAAATAGTTGAACCACATCAGCTACACTCTCCGAATTGTTTGGCATCACAAAAACCCCACTTTGTCCTAAGAATGGTTCGATAATTGGCACATTATCATTTTCTGACCAGTCTAGTACTTCGTCATCACTTTCTTCAGAGTCGCTAGATTGAATTGGCAAGATTCTGCTCCTTCTTGGTCGAAACAATTCCTCGTCACTGTCGCTATCAAATTCAGGAAACTCCGCATTACTTGAAATTTGCAACAAATCATCTGCATAGACATCACTATCACTATCGCAGGCCATTGTAAAACGGTTATTCAAATTATATAATTGTAGAAAACTTTGAATTAGATGTTCTCGCATTAAATAATGACTACAAACTGTTCTATTTTGAAGAGCCGGACCATTTATAAAAAGAAAAATGAATCGGAGCGAGAGCGAGAAAAAAATCATAATATTATTTCTTTTTAAACTTGTGTATGTGTCTCACATTGTATCGCATTTCATTTATAAATAGAACATCGAAAGAAAAAGTATGTAATCTGTGCGGAGTTAAAAAAATAAATATTATAACAAATGTTTATTGAAAGGCAAAAAAGTGTGATAAAATACATATCATATTTTATTGCAGGGCGATGAGCCGATATATATGATACATAAACAATAAGTACATGATTCAAACAGCAGTCTCGAAGACTAACAAAGTTGTCCGACAAGAAAAATTCTGAACAATATATACTGAAGGAAAAAAAATGAAACACTTTAAATTCGTGAAATTTCGACCATTTTGAAACCGCTATAACTCGGTATATTTTCAATCGATTTTGATGAATCTTTAAGGGCGAAATACTTTGAAGTGTCTTCTTTAAAGTCATGCACGCTAAATTAAGTGTAACCCCTTCCGCCCCCTCTAGCGCCCCTGTGAAAAAAAAAGTTTTTTTCTGGAAACCATGTCCAACTTTGACAATGTCTACGAAGTTGGAAAAATTTTGTCGACTCAATCCACCATAAAGGCATTAAAATTTGATCAATTACATATGTATGTTATGGGTGTTTGAAAAAAGTGCATTTTGAGGTTTTTCGCACATAACTCGGTGACTTTTCAACCAAATTTGATGATTCTTTCCGGAAAAAATCCCATTTTGTCCCTAATTTATGGAGGTAAACAGATTGGAATGATCCCTTTTCGAACCCTTCAACCCACGAACAAAAAAAACACGTTTTTGGACAAAAAACGGACTGCTTTGGCAACGAGTACCGAGTTGGAAAAAATGTGTTGACTCGATTCACCAAAGGGGCATTGAAATGTGTTCAATTACCTGCGCAGGACTCAAATAACGAAGTTCCTACGACGATTTGACACAAAGTTATGGGTTTCCGACTCCATAGACATCATCAAAGTTGGACATGGTTTCCTGAAAAAACATTTTTTTTTCACAGGGATGCTAGAGAGGGGCAGAAGGGGTTACGCTTAATTTCGCACGCATGACTTTAAAGAAGACACTTCAAAGTTTTTCGCCCTTAAAGATTCATCAAAATCGATTGAAAATACGCCGAGTTATGGCGGTTTGAAATGCTCAAAATTTCACGAATTTCAAGTGTTTCACTATATGAGATCATCTTATTTACTTAAAAATCTCTTAGAATATATCAGCCTTTAACGCCAATATGTGCATTACAAGTATTTTGCCCCGTATTACATTTAAACATTTGAACATACAAACGTACATCTAAACGGATATTAATACCCGCCCCGCTGATAGACGACAGTCCGCGAAACGGGTACTAATACCCGTGCCCGCTCATAACGTGTTAACTATGTATATATGTGTATTGTTTTACTATACTTTTTTTTGACGTTTGTAAACCTTGGTATTAGCAATAATAAATCACTTACTTACTTTGTAGCGACGCCATTTATGTTCTGATAAAGATTGGATAATTCTGCTGAGATATAGTAAATAAATTGGTTACGCCAGCAGCATTCTTATAAAAGTTAATTTTTGATCATCAAAATTCAATTTTTAGCGCACCTATTTTTATTGTGGTGAAGATAAAATAATAAAATAGGAATAATTTGTGTATTAACGATCTGCCAAATTATTTAGTGGCAATTGTCTTCCTGGAAAAAATGAATTTTCTGTAAGCAAAATTCAATTTCTATCGGAATATAATCTTACTCACCCTGTATTTGTCATGTTGACAAACACTGATTTAGACGGAGGCAATGAAGAAATTCCTACCTATTCAAACCATACACAGCCATCCAAGTTTTGACATCATATCGCTTGCAGTATTATCCGTGGGAACTTGTAAATTCAAAACACCGAGTTGGAACAGAATCGTTGCTTGTCAATTCTACTGAGCGGTCCTTGTTTTATAGCGGCAAGTAACGTGAGTACCAAAACTCTTGGAATCCACTCCTGTCACGAATTTGAAGAGGCAGGCCATTTCTTAATTCACACATGTAGAATTAAACAAATTATCAAATGTCATTTTTAAGTAGCTGTCAGTTGTTAATATAAATTCATAACCATGAATTATTTGGAGTGGTCTTGAGGTTATGTCGCATTGTTTTTAGTGTTAAGCTCAACAATTTCATTAGTTATAAATAAAACGCCTTCTCATAAATTTAACACCGATTTATTTTATAGTGTTGTGAATTATAAAATTAACAAAGAAGAACAAACATTACAACAAATGTTGAATGTGTTGTCCATTTTCACGAATACACAAATTAATTCGCCGTTTAATGTTATCGAACACATTTTGTAATACTGTGTTGTCCATCTCTTCACATTTTCTTATTACATTGTTTCGCTGATCTTCTACTGTATGCACTGGACTGCTGAATACTGAATTTTTTTAAATATGAAAAAAGAAAAAAGTCCAGAGGAACGTGGTGGAAATCGGTCTTTGCTTATTAACCTGTCGTCGAAGAATTCATGAAGATAATTTAATGTTTCACGGGCAATGTGCGGTCTACCAGAATCTTGTTGGAGGAAGCCATTTTGGAGTTCATCATCATGAAGTTCGTTAATAAATTGTTGCAAAATAGTGGCTCTATAAATGGCAGTGTTTAAATTACAATCGAAAAATATTGGACTGATAATTCTGCGTCTTGACATTGCTAACCACACACCAGCTTTGATTGGATGCAGTGGGGTCTCTCTAAAAAAATGTGGGTTGTCAACACTCCACATGTGCATGTTTTGGGAATTAATGTGTCCGTTTAGATGAAACCAGGCTTCATCAGTGAAAAATGTTAACGCTTTGTCGTTCATATTTTCATTGAACCACCGACAGTAGGCCAGTCTTTTATTATAATCGAGTGGTAAAAGTTCTTGGTACATTTGCAACTAATATGGTTTCATGTAAAGATCTTGATGAATAATCCTGTGAGTGGTAGTACGACTTAAATTCAACTGTTGAGCTATTCTCCTAATTGAAGTGGTAGGTTCGTCTTGGACTGCATTTCTGATGTTGTTTATAATATTCTCATTATTAATACGAGGCCTTCCACTTCTTGATTTGTTGTTAATGTTAACCAGTACTCCGAAAGCAATCAACTGATCGTAATACCTGCCTTCTAAACTGATTCCTATGAAATACAGCCATAGGAAAACGTTGCCTAAATTCTTCAATGCACGTGTCGATGCTGTATTCCCATTCACCATTTTCCAGGCGTCTACCATTATGAAAATAACTTTTCTGCTCTTTTGTAAACATTTTTAAGTTAAATAAATTAAGTAAGACCGGTAGAAATTTATATTAACTACTGACGGTTACTTAAAAATGACATTTGATAATTTGTTTAATTTTATGCGTGTGAATTAAGAAATGACCTGCCTCTTCAAATTCAAGGCAGGAATGAGTGGATTACAAGAGTTTTGGGACTCGCGTTATTTTAAATGAAAAATGTGTAAAAAAAATTATTCAAAGCCTCACATTTAGTTAAAACTACATAGTATTACCTTGAAAGAAAAAAAGAAAGGGAAACAATTTTAATAATACAGATAGGTGCGGTCACGCCGCCAGATCTCTCTGCAACCGACCCAACCTATCTGTATTGCCACTATTGCTACCATGAGTCACCCCGTGAGCTGTCAGTACCTACGGAGTTTTTCATCTTTAAATTGACAAAATGCAAATTATGGAAAATGGGAAATGATCTTGGTACGAAAATAAATAGACAACGAATAATAATTGACTCACCAAACTTAATGAGTATTTAAAATTTCTGAGATTAATCAGTAACAGTTTGACTCAATTATTTACACTTAACAAAACATATTTTATACACAATATATAGAAAACAAAGAAATACAATAGACAATTTTTGGAATGTGCCTAAGTAATATAAAATTAGCCTAAAAATATTTATTACTATTCAAATCTTAGCCGGTGTTATTGTTTTTATCAGAGTAAAAAGAGACTAGAAAAACATTAAACTAATTTGTACTGCAGTAATGGTCTACCTTTCAATTAATTCACAGTTGAGTGTAAACAAATTTATTATTAGAATCAACTTTCGATAATTAAATGTACTAAATTTTTTTATTAATATAACATTTGATATATTCTGTTCACATTTTATTCTCCTCGCAGTCGTTTATATTGGCATGTTGAATTTTTGATAAAATGTAGTTAACCTATAATTTCAATAAAACGTTGTGAAACAATATATTTTGGCCATAAAAATCATGCCGAAACTACGATTTAGCGTATCTAGGGCCGAAAAAATTATATGCATAATCTAGACAACCTTCCGCGGAATATGAGTAGGCCATGCAAAAATCTGACAGTGACAGTTCAATAGTGCGCGATATAAAATTTCCTGAAATACTGTTTCTACTTAAGGCAGGCGAAAAAATATCGAGTGTAACTCATGCCGAAATGCTTTAGCAACCCTTCACTTTTAGCGGCGGGTTGCTAAAGCCTATTTTCGGCCCTTGATACACTATATACTATTTTACATGTGAATGAGGGATATAAAATGCAACATTGCAATGACAACTAAATTGTTAGTAACTTTTTACTACCAACAAAAACGTCACCCTGACAAAGCCTACTGCGGCAACAATAAAATGTGAACAGTTAGTTTCATTATTATAATTACATTGTTTCATATCAATGTAATGATAACAACGATTAATTGTATTTATAAATGTTATAAAGACGAAAAATAGCCTCTGCAACAATAAATCTGCAATAAGTGAGGTTGTCTCAAGTTAATTGTATTTATCTGTTCACATTTTATTCTCGCCGCAGTCGGGGTGTTTTTGTCCTTATACAGGATGTATTTGAAATAACGAACAGGCTCGTAACCACAAAGAGCTTATATTATTTTTAAACAATATTAGCAATTATTTTGTTTATAACTGTAACAAAAAGCCCGCAATTAATTATTAAAGTTAATGAGTAAAAATACGCAACATGTTTGGGGGCAGTGGTAATGTGACCTAATTATTAAACGGCATCGGCTTTAAATATTGAATTACAACAAGCGCGTAGGAAATATCTGAGTGCTCTTTAAGCGTCAATGAACTTGAGGACTGTTTATCTTTTACAAAAAAAAAAACGTTGCGATAACACTTCAAATTTCGGAGGCAAGAAATGGTATCTCGCGTTTTAAATAAACAAACACACATTCCATGCAGACCTAATTAAACGAGAAAAGCATCGGTTCTCAAAATGTTTAAAAAACCTCGAAAAATTAGGAAAATTCAAAAAAAATTTTTCGAATAAATTTTGACGGAAATGGGTTGACAAATATTTTGTGTATGTGCCCTTAAATGCCTGTTCGTTATTTCTAATACACCCTGTATTGGCATATCTTATTTTTTTATTGGGAATGATTAAAGTATGTTGTTAACCTTCCAGGCGGGGCGCGCCCTATATCTTGACACCTGAGCGGGCGCTGGGTCTCAGACACAAGCAAAAAAAAATCTCCTGCATAAAATTTGACTGAATTTTATTTTTTAATTTCAAATGACTAAAATATCATACAAACTCTTCGCTTTCTAAACGTGAACTGAAGAAGAAATTATTAAGGTACTCGACTAGACAACTCGAAAAAACAGTTTGCTGAAAATTGACGAATGTTTATTCGCGCACCGGGTCCCACAGACTTGGCCCCCGGCCCGGAATGTTAACCTATAATTTCAATAAAACGATACCAAACATTGTAGCAAAATTCCCAAAGTAATTTCACAAGAATTGACAAAAGCCATCATAAAGGCCTATAAAGCTTATGAAATAGATCGCCCGGACTTGAAACTTCCACCGATGCGCTTGTGCGTCCGACTTTATACTTGCCTATGTGCAATCCCAATTGTAGTGGCAGCGAACGTGTTAATAGAGGCGATGAAGGAAATATTTGGTGTATTTCTTCAATAAGATATTCGTATCATGTGATACATTTCAGGTATCTTTACATCTCAAAATAAATGTTGGCAATAGATGTTTGATATTTAACCCATTTGTGCTTATTGTTCCATCAGTGGAACATCTATTTTCAAAGACTTTCACGTGCTTCGGCGTTCCGTGTCGCTTGTTTTTTCAGAATTTATGATCGTTAAGACCACTGTGCACTAAAGGATGACGCACATTTGTCGTTTGAATCTTCTGTGAATAGAAACTACACAGAAAAATATGAAAATTTGAAGAAAAAAAACATCGTCTGGCAAAAATGGGTTAATAGCCCATTCCCTCCCATTTTATACTATCGCAATATTTTTACATGCGAATATAATAAAATGCAACATTTCATTACACATAACCAAAACAATGCAATGACATAACCGAATTGTTAGTAATTTTTTTACCACCAACAAAAATATCACCCTAACTGCGGTGAGAATAAAATGTGAACAGAGTATCCATTAAAGTGATTAAAATTCATTATCCAAAGATGACTCTAAGCAAGAATTGAATTTAGCAATATAACAAATACTAACAATTAAATGCAATGAAATCGACTGGAAATACAAATATATAAAATCGGATACTATCGCTACGCAGTAAGTTACACGGAATGATCGATATTGTCAATGCGTAAATCAAATAACAGTAACGATTATAACAGCCTTACCTATTTGTGACATCATTCACGTTTGGCACTCATCACTTCGATCCTGTCCGAGCCGACGAGCAACTCCGCTTGTTATTTGAATGCGCACTTTATTATTTCACAGTTGTCTTTTTCGGTTTGTTGCTTGCAGCGTATGAAGAGCACGTGTCAGCGTGACGATTGCGCCGGCGAGTTGCTGTTTCTGGACGGCCGGACGTGGCAGCCCGTCGTGCAGAGGGTCTGGTAGCACACCGAGCTCGCGTGTCCGGATCTGCCCGACGTCAAGGGTTCGCCGTCTTCCCACGTGTCGGTCGACGGGTTGTAGACTTCCACGTTCGCTAAGAAGTTTTGACCGTCGTAGCCGCCTGAAGAAATTGTAATTAACACGTTGGCTCATATATGGAGAATATGTCATCTACCATGTGTCCAGATGGAAATGAATAAATAATATGAGGAAATTGAATTTTTATTATTGTTTGGGCTTATAATACCCTAGGCACACGGAGGTAGTTTATGATCATTAGCCTAAATGATCATTAAGAAAATTGGCAATTTGCAAATGTAGGTGACACACGGGATAAAGCACGCCTGCGCATTATACGTACCTAAATACAGGTGTTTATGTTTGATTTTATATAAAAGAATTTCATAATCATTTAAAAGGTTGGATTTAATTGATGGGTTACATTAAACAACGCCCCCCTACACGTGCTGATTTTTATATCAACCAATTGTATTCGCCCAAATGTATGTGATTTCACAACAAAGAGTTATAAGGAAAGAAAAAGTGTAGGAAAACTACGAGGAACTCACAGGTACAATATACAGAAACAGCAAAGAAAAAGTTTCCACGTTCGCATATTTCTAAAAGTGAAGTAATATCAGCTGATCGCGAACTGTCATTCATGACAGCGATATTTTTTAAATGACTGTCGATGTTACACGATTACCGGCGATGACCTGTTTTAAACGTCGTCGCCGATTCTTATGATCATAAGTTTATATGACGTTATTAATGATCATTAGTATTACGTTGATGTGACACACGGCGAAGTTAATGATCATTAAATAGCTCCGTGTGCCTAGGGTATAAGGAACGAAATTGTATTTTTTTTTTTGCAAAAGTGAGTTTACTTTGATAAAAGAGAGGACCGTCGGAGGCAGTTCGTGTATCAAAAGCACTCCAATAAATGGAATTAAGTATGTTCATAAAAAAAACCTCAAGTGTGCCATGATTTTTTATTTTTTAAAATTTAAGTTGGTAACACAAATAGAGGTTATGTTACTTGGGCATGTTCCTACCAATAAATTATTTTTCTGTGATAAACGACGCAGAGAAGACGTTGTTTCATCTTTCAAAATTCCTTGGGCTGTGTTAATGGCAATAGAGTACGTTTGACTGGTCTACCACTTCCTGGTTTACGGAGAATACTACTCGTTTCACGAAATAATACAACAGATCGTGATAAGGTATTTTTAAATTCATCATAAATAATGAGAACGTTAGGAAATTCTTCCTGAAACTCGGCCAAAGGTGCGTCGAATGAATACGCACAATTTCCGTCCACTTTAGTCTCATTTCGGAAATAACTTTCAACTAGAAACGTTTTTGCTGATTGCTCTAAATCAGTGATTCCCAAAGTGGGCGCTGCAGCGATTTAGGAGGGCGCTGACGGCCAGAGGTGGATTTGGGGGGGGGGCGACAATGAATAACTATAAGGCGGTGGTGATATTATAAAAGAAAGAAGAGAAGATTTAGTGGAACATGGGTTCAGTGCGGTAATCAATGTATTAACAAAAAAAAAGAAACGAATTGCAAATAGTCAATTTTGGTGATTCAAGATTACTGCTGACGAAAATAGAGCCGAAGATTACTAAATTGGTAGCTGCACACCAGGTTCATCCTTCTTATTAAGATGATTTCGAATGTTTTAACTATTTTTGTATAACATCC
This sequence comes from Ocypus olens, assembly GCA_910593695.2. Classification (NCBI taxonomy): domain Eukaryota; kingdom Metazoa; phylum Arthropoda; class Insecta; order Coleoptera; family Staphylinidae; genus Ocypus; species Ocypus olens. The sequence continues at coordinate 2,690,651 of OU343053.1, read as the reverse complement.
TATTCGGAGTTCAATAAATAGTTTCATAATTTCAAAGTTCAATGTTTCTAATTTATACCTTTCTTTACTATATTTTACGAAAAGAGTAGAAACATTATTACATATATATTTCCTATTATTTGCTATTAAAATTTAAAAAAATTAAAATTTCCAGGGGGGCGCTAAGCAATATTTTTTTCTGGAAAGGGGGCGGTAGGACAAAAAAGTTTGGAAACCACTGCTCTAAACCATTGTGACCACGGAATAATTGTTACTTTTAGAACGATCTGACGTTTTGTTTGTCAATTCCGAACATGTATGCCAACTTAAATTTTTTTAAATAAAAAAATCATGGCACACTAGTGGTTTTTTTTTGAACATACGATACTTTTTTTAAATTGCATTAAATTAAAGACCACGCGAATGAAGCCGCAGGCAACCGCTAGTAATTTATAAACCATCTAAAAGGACATCTAAAACCACATTCTACCTAAAGTTTAATGAATCAAATTTATTTATTTTTTTACTTAAATAAATTGAACAAATACGAGATACAGCTTGAATATATGAATATTCAATCTATAAAATTAAGTCATACTAAGATTAAAAAACTAAAAAAGACTTAATTTTGTAGATTTGCGAACAGGTTGAATATTCATATATTTAGGCCATGTTTTAATTTAAATGCTTACCCATTGCGTAAATTTTACAATCTAATACTGTCACACTCAGAGCACTTCTAGCGATCTTCATACCCGAAACGAACTCCCACCTGTCATACTCGGTGTCATACCTCTCCACGGTGTTTAGTTGTTTTGAACCGTCATAACCACCTATCACATAAATGTATTGATTTATCGCTGCTACACCTGAAACATTAAAATGGAATTTGTGTCAAATATGTACGCACGGCCGTAATAATTTTTGTTTGAAGACAATAACTTGTGCAACGAGACTATTTAGAAATATGTAGGTGCAACTTAACTACATTATCAAATACATAACCTACGATTATTTACAATTTATTTATTAAAATGTGACAATTTTATACCTTGAGACCAGAAAATCGAAAATAGTTGGCAGCACATTTTCTGAAAATCCCTATAATAACTCAAGTAATATTATATGAACATTAAGTATTGTTCCCCCATCAGAACACCTACAGACCGGTTTCGACCTTTCAGGTCTCATCAGTGTAGTTAGTTGTTGATGGGGGAACAATACAGGGCAGCGTTATAGGACCACTGCTGTTTTTAATTTATTCAAACGATCTCTTAAAAACAGTTGACACAAATGAATGTACCTTAATTAGTTACGCCGACGATACGACTAAACTAGTTCAAGGAAAAAGCTTATCCGATGTAATCCAGATCTCAAATATGAACTATTGCAAATTAAAGTGATGGTTCCAAGAAAACAGTCTATTTCTAAATCTTAAGAAATCGGAAATCATGTTCTTTAAAACAGTTAGGTCAAGTATTGACACTCCGACAGAAATTAATCTAAATAATGACAAAATCTATGTTAAGGATAGCGTCAAACTATTGGGGATTGTGCTAGACACAAATCTAAATTTCAAACAACATATTGAACGTCTTGTAAGCTCACTAAATAAAATAATTTACATGTTACGCTTGCTTAAACAATTCGTAAATGCAGAGGGGTTACTGTTAGTATACCACGCTAAATTAGAATCATTAATGCGTTTCGTTATTATGTTTTACGCAAGTAGTAGCAGTTTTGATAGAGTCTTCAAATGCCAAAAACAGGCTATTATAATTATACAAAATTTAAAATATCGACAGTCTTCTCGCAATGAATTTAAGAAAAATTGTATACTAACCGCAACGGCACTCTACATTTACGAAACTCTCATATTCCATTTTAACAATAGGCTAATATTTGATGAATTCTCGCAAAAATATTCATATAACACAAGACATGTTAAAAACTACGCATTACCAGTGCATAGGCTCAGCGTTTACTCCAAAAGCACACTGTACACTGCTATGAAATTATTTAATCAACTGCCTATGGAATATAAAAATATAACCAATATTAAATTATTTAAAAGCGCCCTATTTACTTATTTATGTAACATTGAACCATATTGTGTAGATGATTTTCTTAATTATTAACTGTTCTATATTTAGATTGTAGTAAATTGTATTCTTGACCTTTTTCGTATTTTGTACAATGATGTATTATTATTATTATTATTACTTAATGTTCACATTAATATTGTTATATTTGCCGCCGCTGGCAATGTCCATATCTTGTCGGTGTTAAAGCCACCCAGATCTGGTTCAGTATAGCATTCAGGCAATAGATTCCGCCACTTTGGCGTTTCTACCCTTAATATTATATGTATTGGCTGGAATTCTTCAATGCAGTGCAAGTGCATTTTGTTTATTTTGATATCTTGTGGTTTTTTGAGGTTACATGTTGTGAAAATAGTTCTGTGTGGTTTCATCTGCCGATTTTGTAAATTTTAAACATTAACAGTTCATTTAAGAACCGTTCATCACTATTTTGTCTCCCATTGGTTGAGTTCTGGGTTTAAATAAAACTTTCTTTTTTGCAAAATAATTGCTGGGTTTATATGACGTTTAATGTTCAAGGATTACTGTTTAAGCAAAGTAGAACTTACGTATTAGTGCTTATGCGTTCATACAAAGTTTGAAGGATTTTAACGTTTAACGTTTATGTTTAACCTTTTCGGCCCTTGGTGGTGGCAATTGCCACCGTGAAATTTACATGTCTCTATTTACTATAACAATCCATATTTTTGCTGTTTATCACTAGATGTCACTTCAACAAAGCCTCACTAATTAATTCCTATACTAATTAAGCAAATGAGTTCAAATTTGGTATTTATGGTCTTAAGATCAATAATAATTAGCAAAAAAACATTTTTTTTCAAATTTAAAAATCCAGGGCTGAAAGGGTTAAGGGTAGGCTACTTTCTACTTTTCCCTTAAAATCGTTAAACACAAATCGATGTGCGCATAATTTTAGCGCTGACAGCTTTTTAAACAACGAATCACAACGAATGTTTGGCGCGCGGTAAATTGTAGGAGGTTATGTTCACGGCTTGTGTTTGTAAACAACCGAAGATTAAAAATGGACAGTTTTGATGACTTTGTGGCATCTATCCATATTGAAGCATTCAATCAGTGTACATAAATTGTGGTAAATTAATCGTTTCCACAAACACAGCTGATAAGTGCAACGATGCCAGATTTACATATTCATTCTAAATCATTTGTTAAAATATGCGATTTAAGTAATTTGACGGAATTGTTAGCGATAAAAATGAAGAATTGAATATTGTAAACAATACTTTTATTGTTTTTTATATTCATTAGAAGAATTAGTTGCAAAACAGTATTTTCCTACAATTTGCGATAAAAGATCTGGCAACATCGAGGCGCAAGCGCATTATCTAAAATTCTTAATTCCTAATTTTCGTGTGAACGGCATCTTTCTCTTAAACGTTAACCTTTAAACCTTAACATGTTCGCTGCCACTACAATTGGGATTGCACATACGCAAGTACAAAGTCGGATGCACTAGCGCGTCGGTGGCAGCGAACGTGTTAAACGGTAAACGTCGTATAAACCCACCAAATAATCTGTTATTTTTACAGATTTAAAATAAATTTTTCTATGGAGAAAGATAATCTTATTGTTACGGCTTATTTCCATACTGACCACCAAAACAAAGATTGCTTGTGAATGCATTCTGCTGAAAACATCTCTAACCTCAAAAAACCACAAGTTGTCAAAATAAACAAAATGCACAAGCATTACACTGGAGAATTCCAGGCAGCCAATATAATCCATGGTGCAAAGATTACATGGTGTGCCTATAACTCCCGTACCACGTCCCTTTTGAATATTTTTGATGCTGCAATTACCAACCATGAAAAATGAAACTATAAAAATCTACACTAACGAATATAAATTGCAAAACACGTTAAAATTCAATTTCGACATAAAAACACGATAAAACATTTAGTTTATACCACAATGATATATTAAAATATCACGAGCATTAAAGTATTTTGTTCACGAAAATGTTATAATGGGCAGCATTAATGGGGTACATTTAATACTCAATTCATTAAACACGCATTTGCTACACGCTAATTCGTGCTTTAATTCACAGAACACGATTTATGATATTTTGTTTCCCCTGTTTAATACCGATTTTAATTTTTTCTCAATTGTAATTGTAATTACAACTTTAATTTCGATTTTAATTTTGATTTTCTCTTTGTTTTTTTTTTATTTTGATTTTGATTTTAATTTTCATGAATAAAGTATAGTGTAAAACTCGCATATAATGGCTATTACTCACTCGAACGATTTGCTCCACTCGCCTACGGCTCGTTCCGCAAACATCGTTCTCGTGATTAATAGCCATCATTATAGGCTCGTTGTACAATATACTATTTTTTATTTAGAGCAATTAGGTTGGTAAGAAAATTAATAAATGTGGTTTTAGATGTTTAATTTGCCGGGCACACTAATCAGTACGAAAAAATATGATTGTAAATAAAGTACGCGCAACAGTAATTTAAATTAGTTATATCGACTTTTTTATTTAGCCAAGCCAGTAATTTTACAAGGTTGCATCACTGAGCATCGGCCAAATGAGAGAGGGGAGGATTTTAGAAAGAGAACGCGGCCGTCCAGGCACACCATGTAATCTTTGCACCATGATATAATCCCTATTTTTGGAAATTGTGCTGCCAACTATTTTCGAATTTTTGATCTTGATCACAGTATGTTAGAGTATTTCTATTATTTTTGAACAAACAAATTATTCTTCTCGAAAATGCTCACCTGCACCGCTCCTCATTGTATGCATCGGCATTACCATCGTCCAATCGTCATTCTCGGGATGGTAACACTCCACGGTTTTGTGCCTGTTTACACCATCAAATCCACCGATTGCATACAACAATCGATTAACGACGGCAACGCCGACTGCTAACCTTTTACAGTGCATCGATTTCACACTGGTCCACCTATCAGATTCAGGATCATAACTGAAAAAGAAAATATTTTTTTCAGGAATGCGAAAAGTATGAATCTTTTGCGTTACACAATCCTGACCATTCATTTATGGAGCGAACACATTAATAAAGCACCAAGTTCCAGGGAAGAATATCGGAAAAAATTAATCAGAGACTGTTTGCGCCGCAAATTCATATTTGATAAAGAATTATATTTTTGCCACATCATAAGTGGATTTGATTAACCCTTTGTCCCACAACCACGAGTACTCCTCATGTTTAAATGTTCGGGCCAAACATAACGACCACGAGCATATCTCGTGGCGCGCCGCTTGGGCCAATCACATCGAGCACGAGCTCAACTCGTGGCGAGCCGCTTGGGCCAATCAAATCGAGCACGAGCTCAACTCCTGGCGCAGCGCTTGTGTTAGTAGTGCTGCACAATGAATGCATTTTCTTGCGAAACATATTTAACGTTTTCAGTTGTGCCATTAAAAAGCATGAATTTGTGCGCATACAATTGGGCGCGCCAGGCGTGCCTCAGTCGGACTGGTTTCTGCTGCTGCATTCGGACGTAAGGAAAGTAGGCCAAAGGGTTAGAACATTTTATTTTCACATGTTGTTTCTATATTTTTATGTCATCATATTTTTCGTGTATTATTTTTTTTTCATTTGTGTGCCTATCTTTAATTTGTAGCTTTGTAATGCATCCTTCTACCCGCAACTCAAAATTCCTTCGTTCCCTTAAAACATCCCCTTTGTTTGATCACGTTCAAACTTTCTAAAATGAGCCTACTGACTATTTCCTATCACCCGACCTTTCCGCACTACCCCCGCATATTTTATCTTTTCCAAAAACAGTTACCAGTCAACATTCGTAATTGTAACAACTCATCCTCTCATTATCAAAATTAAATCTCGCGTGGTAATTGCGAATGCATACATACAACTCAAACCCCAATTGTAATTAATGTAAATAGTTGTGAAGTGTAAATAAAAACTCAACCTGTGTACATAACACCATGTGTTATTAATTCGGTGACACCCGAACCAGATTCGCGGTACGTGTATGAACTTAAATCGCAGCTACTTCAAGCGGCCCACCAGAGACATCTGCATTTTAATTCATAGGCAAATGCAATTCATTTATTTTTGAAACACACTGTGGTTTAAAATCAGTCTCTATATGATGTGACTTATATTACCCATGTGATTCTAAAGCCATCTAGTGAGAAAAGGGAGCATTTCTACCTAATATTATATTTTTTTATATTTAACACGTTGACTGCCAACCACGAGAATACTCGTAGTTGTTTAACGCAGTTCGCAAGGCATTGGCAGTCAACGTGTTAAGATTAATTAGTGTTAATATATGATAATACTAATATGCTTACCATTCTACACTACTATGGTATTTACTGCCTTCGCTGCCACCAACGGCATATAATAAACAATCCATCACAGCCACACCCACTCTATTTCTAGGCACCGACATGGGGCTACAAGGTCTCCATTGGTCTTTGATTGGATTGTATTTGTCCACCCAGTCACTATCGTAGCTATTGCCGGGTGCATTATTCCTTCCTCCAACTGCATAAAATACACCCTGAGAAAAAATGAATACATTGTCTTTAAATTATCTCCATCTATTGTATTGAGAAAACTAAACACAATTGAAATAATTTGCCTTACTCTCAAAAAGGCTCCACCTAAACCGGATCTCGGCACCGTGAGGCTATCCAATTGATTCCACGACTTATCGTCCACATTGTAACCTTCGAGAACATCTAGTGATTGTCTGAAGTAGCCTCCAGCTATATAAATTATTCTAGGGGTATTTGGTGTTCGTTCTTTTACCACAGTTCTTTTATGCAGTGTTAAATCCTGTAAGATTAATAAATATCTTTATACAAATATCATATGATCTTTAATTATTACACCAAAATTCGATATACAGAGTGTACCAACTTTGAATCTCTAAATTATTTGTTTGATATGATTCATACCAAGGCTTTAAACAAATGTGAGAATCCAGTTATGTTTACTCATGGAAGAATAACAGCAACAGACAAGGCATGTATTGAATAGATAAGCGCCATCTGTACTAGTGGCGGAACTAACACCAACGCACGCATACAACTGTTACGTGTAGGTGTTTATTTCGTACTGCACTACAATAAGTTAAATATTGGTAATCAAAAACACTTTTTCTTGTTTTACAATTTAATTAAATATTATACTTCCACAAGTTTTGTGCATTCTCCTTGAGCCCCACAATTAGAAAAATTAACCTATAACATCCAAAATCGGAATTTGAACCCCTAAAATTAAATCCTTCCTAACGCAACTGCCCCAAATTTCATATTTTTTTTAATAAAAAATTTGCAATTCCAACTTTAAACACAAGAGTTAGAAATTTGGGCGCTACAATCAAAAATCTAGAAATCAGGCCCCAAACTTCAAAATTGAAGCCAAAAATCAAGTTGTAAAATTTAAAATGTGATCTAAAAATTGGACCTAATTAGAAATTTGGGCACTAAATTTGGCCCAAACGCAAAACAATCCGAAATTGATTACATTTACACTTATAATCTGAAACTCGGGACGAAAATTTCGAAATTTAGACCCCTAAATATAATAGAGACCCTAAAATTAGACCTTAAACTCGAAAAAATTGACACAAATTTTGTCTCAAATGCAAGAATCCTAAATTGATTGCATTTACGCCTATAAACGAAAATTTGGAAATTTAGACTGTACAATAAAATTGGAACCCTAAAACTAGACCTCAAAACTCGAAAATTTTTGGATGATTACCTTAAATATTTTCGCCAAGTACTCTCGACACGCGGGCGTCTTCTTGAGGACGTCGCAGTTCTTCATTTGATCGTTAAGGAACTTTGGCGTTAGGAACTGGCACCGGACCGCGCTGAGAATTTGCTCCATCTTCACGTGACGATTGTCCTCGTCGTACTTGACCCACTTGAGCACCGAGTCGTACACCTCCTTCTCGTCCTGTACGTTCAGCTCGTCTTTCTTTATCAGATTTATCAGCTGCATCCCGGTGAGTTGTAGGAATTCCTCTTCGTGACAAATCTAGTAATAGAATACAGAAACTGCCTCATTTCATAAACCTGCCGAATATCGTTTCGAATTGAGTGGAGCTATACTACTTTATTCATTCTGATTGAAGCTACCATGAATGTGTATAAGAAGGCTGTGGTTTCGTTTTGTAAAGTTTTACACATGAGCACCAACAAAAATGATCCGACAGTGAAAAAATTATTAAATGTCAGATTTTTAATAACGTTGCCTAATTAATATATTAAATTAATTAAATTGTTGCTTCAATCATTCAAGTGTGCTGATGGCAACGTTGTCCACTGTCATAAAACCTCATTTTTTTTTAAATATAACATATTTTTTCAAGTGACTTTTTACATTGGCCAACAAAACAGAACCAACTTAGTTGAAAATAAAAATGGAAGAGTTTAGATTAACTTACTTGACTAAAATGCCTTTCAATGTATAAATTCGCCTTTTTGTAGAGGTCTGTGCAGCCGTGTTGTTCAGCAAATGTGGCTATACCTATTGCATTCGTCGGATCTAATTGTCTCTCTAAAAAATCACAGCAGGCTTGAATAACATTGGTTATCTGTAATGACGAAAAACATTTTGTTTACACCAAAAAAGTCAGTCTTCTTCAGTGTAGCGAGACGAGACAAAAGTATTAACGATCAAAAATTATTCTCGTTTCCTTTACAACCAAACTCAAAACTAAACAAAAGCTGATGGCATAACCTACTTGAAACATAGTAGCGGACGAAAATTAATAATGATCAATAGTATATTATTAAACGAGTGAGAAAGTTGGCCATTGCCACGAGGGTGAAGTTTGCAACACGAGCCGTAGGCAAGTGTTGCAATTCACCCGAGTGGCAATGGCCAACTTGTTCACGAGTTTAATACTATACTTTTTCGCATCATATTAAATAATTACCTAACGATTTTTCTGTTTGTATTAAATTATAACGAATAATTTTTCTATTTGGAAATTGTGGCAGTTCGCTGACAAAAAACGAATCGTAACCATAGTAACAACTAAACTGTTGGGCAATGAAACTGCTATTATTTGATTGGACGTCACCTGTTGGGCAATGAAACCGCTATCATTTGAGTGGATGTCACCTGTGGAGAAAATGATTCGGCCGAATAATGGACAACTTTCCCAATCAAAAACGATTTAACAACGTTTATATTATTTAATAAGATGCGAAAAAAATTATTATAACTAAACAAAAGCTGATGGCGTAACCTACCTGAAACATAGTAGCGGCAGGAAGAAGTTGACAGACCGTGTTTTCCGTTACCCTAACCTTTCCCGTGTACATGAAGTGTATCAGCCTGGCCATCGCCGTCGGGCAGACACCCTCCAACTTCACCGTCTCCATTTCGGACTCCTTCAGCCCTCCGGTGAACATCGCTTTAAAGTACGGACTCGCAGCCGCCAGGATGACTCTATGAGCGTGAAATATTTCCGTATCTACTTCTAATATCACATCGGTTAGCATATGGTGGCCTCGCATCACATCCATCGCCTAGAAATAAAGGAAAATCATCGATTTAGGGGATAGATCCGAGTTATGATCAACGTTCATTCATCCGATTTATTTTTAGAACTAGGTAATTAAAAAAACAATTCGATACAAAAAACTGGTAACATAACCTATGAAAATATGGATTTAAGTGATAAGTCAAAATTGTAGATAGTTTTGTTGATTATAATTTTTTTTTTAATTTTTATTAATTTTTTATGGGTTGCCTCTAATTTATTTATTTGTTAATTATGTCGGCACGACATATGCGTTTTATTTTTTTGATAATTAAAATCAGTGCCATCTAGGAAATTTTTACAGCAAATTTCGCTCATGTTACACCAGAGTTACAACATATGAAAGGAAAATTTACAATAAACCAGAAGGTTTAATGTGTTATGTGTACCTCTAATTTAGATATTTAAACTAAGTCTGCATAATGGAGTGTTGCCCAAAATATGGAAAGTAATTCGTATTTGTCCTGATGATAGAAGAAAAGTGGAAAATTATCGAAACAGTTAATAGATATGTCGTATGTTCATTAAAAAAAAAGTGTGCTATGATTTTTTTAAAAATGTATGTTGGCACACATGTTAGGAATTGACATACAAAACGTCAGATCTTTCTAAAAGCCACAATTATTCCAAGGTCGCAATGGTTTACAGCAACCAGCAAAAAACGTTTCCAGTTGAAAGTTATTTTCAAAATGGGACTAAAGTGGACGGAAATTGGGTGTATTCATTCGACGCACCTTTGGCAGAGTTTCAGATAGAATTTCCTTACGTTCCCATTATTTATGATGAATTTAAAAATACCTTATCACGAAACACCGTTAACCAGAAGGTGATAGACCATTCAAACGTACTTAGGATGATATTAACACAGCCCAAGGAATTTTGGAAGATGAACCTACGACTTCTCTGTGCCGTTTGTCACAGCAAATTAATGTATCGGTAGGAACATGCCGCAAGTAACATAACCTCAATATGTGTTATCAACTTAAATTTTTTAAAATAAAAAATTATACTACACAGGGTGTCTCAGACATGACTCCCCAGGCCTATAGCTTTCTTATTTTTAAAGATAAATATAGAAAATCATATATATATTTTTAAATGGGAGCACATCCTCTTTAAAATTATAAGAATACAATTTTCAAAAATTTCTGCTCATATTTCGACAGTGATGTTTAAGTTTTTTTTTCAAATGGCACTGGACTTGTTTTTTCCATATTATAATAGTATTTTTTATTCTCTTTACAATTATGTAAACCAATATGGTTATTACATTACATTACAAAATTGAGAAAAATGAGATTGAAGGTTGATTTTTAAATTGATTTGATAGTTATAGGCCTGGGGATTCATGTCAGAGACACCCTGTATACAACATAGTTTTTAAATGAAGATCCACTACTGCAAATTTGTGTAACTAAACTCAGTTAATGTTAATGTCGGACAAGTAAACATGTCGATGTTTACACTGATCTAACTAAAGCCTTTGACAGATTTGATCACAATTTGTTAATAAGCAGATTCTATATTTATGGAATTAATCAAAATGTCACCCGTACAATAATATAGAGCAATCAGTGAGGTTCCCCAAGGATCCAATATAGGGCCCCTCTATTTTTCTCTTATATTTTGATGCTGCAAACATAAATTCCCTAGTGTTAATGTTTGCAGGTAATTTAAAGATCTATAACGAAATAGAATATGTTGCTGATTGCATTACACTGCAAAATAACCTAAGGATAATTAGTCAATAGTGCAATAATAATAAATTATTAGTTAGATACCTTTAAAGATCAACGAGAAACATCAAAGAACTAAAATTCAGGGGCTAGCAGTTAATAAAGAAATTAAATATAACGCTGAGTACAAAGTAACATACGTTAAACCCTAGCAAAGCATTTAATTAATAAAACCGTTAAAAAAAAGTACCAGTCAATCAATATGCTATAATGTATACAAAACCTTGCTAATAATTTTATAATCCATTAAACAAATTCCATTACTCGTTATGTCTGAAGCCAGACATGGAGTTATATTTTTTCTACAATGATAAATAATGTATTAACATATTTCATTGTATTCAACAATTACCACACACCATCATGACTTTTATTTTATTTAATGACTGGATTTTGTATAGTAATTATTATCAGAACTAAAGGCTGGCTGGTTATTAAACAGCTGCTGATAATTCTGCTATGTAAACTAAGTGAACATGCCTCGTCATGGTATTATTGTTAAAAGGTTTATAATATTATAGCCTCAGGATTTTCTTTTATGACGCCTAATAATAAAATAAATACAACGATACTCACAATGTACTAATTATTTTTTCTACGCAATGTTCGAGACAGTATTGTTTAGGTCTTTCGACTTCGAATTTTTAATGAACATTCTTGAGGTCTCCAATACAATTCCAAACATATTTAACAGTTGTTTACTTACATCATTAACAATTTCAAATAAACTTCTTCAAGTTATCTTTGTAGGCAAAAAAAAACTATCTAAATGTTATACAGGGTGTAGTGGAACAAAACGGAACATAGGATTTTTAATGTTAATTTCTTTATACTGGAATATTATCTTCCCTGATCATGTAAGAAGAAACATGTAAATAAATGTTTTGTAGAGTAAAAATTCCTGCATACAGTCAAGCTATTATTTATTTTTTAGCATTCATAAAAACCCTAAAAAATGATAAAATAAAAATGATCATTTTCACGAAAATAATAGTTGCCATGAAATTAAACAAAAACGGTGTGCTGTTGATTTGTTGGCTTCTGTCAAACGTATTGGATGCCAAAATTCCCATTCTTAGTAACACCGCTGAACTTCTGTCTGTTACCTTATGTTTTAAGGGCTGCCACAAATTTTCGACTATTGATAGTTTTTGTAATCGTTTTTGCATTAGCATCGAAATCATCTGTCACAACCGTTTTATATTTGTAGATTCTAGGAATGTTTCGTTATTTTAAATTATGCAGGGTGAATATTGTTACCATTGCATGGATAATTGTTTATTGGCATGCCTTATTTATTTTGTAAAAAAATGCATATTCACACATCGATGATAATGTGTATTTGTTTAACTGTGAACTTGAAAACATGATAAAAAATAAGGCCATTATGAGCGTATTTCATTATCAGTTTAAAAGAGGTCATTATTTTGCACGTTCATGCTACAGTTGCGTAAGATAAAACTAATTGCATGGATTAGCCAACGCAAAATGAGTTACATTAGTAAATTTCGACACGTCTGGCAATTATATTTGTCCGAAATCTCTATATACCTCAAGTTGTCTATTAATATTATGTTAATTAAATTTATTAAATAATCAATTATTATTTGCTACAACCTGTTATACAGATTGGTGGCGGCAAGTAGGAACATAGGGCATGCATGACAGTCATGCGTTTATACTATGCGCCTTGATAATTTTGTTTCAATAAGTAAGCTGTCAGTTTATTTAGTTGTCAAATTTATTTTGGTTACGATGAGTACATGTGAGTTGCTTGAGAAAATACAGGTTATTAAATGGATCTACATCACCAATTCAGTACCCAACAGGGGGGGGGGGTTATTTGAATACGGAGAATTGGAAACGCGACATCCACGCCATCTCACAGCCATCTGGCCCAACTAACGCAATGCAATGCTGCCAAATCTATGTACAAATCTTTGTAAGCAAGCAATAAGCAATATTTTTGTTGGTTAAATTTATTTTAGGTATTTAAGAACATCAAAATATCTGGTAATATTCAAAGTCCACTAGTGTTAATTGTTTGTTTAAGTCTATTTGATAAATTTTAAAGCAAAATAGATTTTTGAATAATTTCACAAATGAGATATGACAACATATATTTCCCATCATATTGCCGGCCTCTTTAGACATACATAACGTCATTAACGCCACGAATTGAATTGTTATTCGGCCAGGTAATTATAATTCAAATTTAAATTAATATTCTTAAATTGAAAAATAATACAAAATTAATTGTTACAGTGGCGGCTGGTGGAACATTTTGATGGTAGAGCCACTTAGCATTCAATTCGAGGCAAAAAAGAAATTTAAATAATTTCGCAGGCAATGTTTTAACATTTAAAATGACGAATCTATGTTTTTAGAATGATTTAAAAATCCTAGCTCCTTGGCTCTACATAACGAGCCGCCCCTGAATTGTTACATCAGGAATAAAAGTGGCACTTTTCTAGAGAACAATTTTTAATTACCATTCTTTCATCCTTCCGACATATTTGGATTAATCTACTTTTTATTTTTTGATATAAATAAAATAAACAATACCTTCATGGCTTCTTTAATGTACTCCACCATCAGGAAACACATATCTCCCAATTCGTTACAGCCGGAGTGGCGCCGATTCATATCACTTTCTTTATTTTCTAAGCAATCCCAACCATTAAAGTAGCAATAGCCAAAGTCGTCCTCTTCGTCCATGCTGCAAACAGAAAATATAAATGTTAGAGCCTTAAATCACATATTGCCGGCCATAACAAGTCCTAGCCAATAACCTTTAATTGGCACATTGCCCAAGCATTGCAAATTTGAAGCTAATATCTAGAGAACGGTTTTGACTTATTTCTTGTATGATTTAATGAGAGTATATGTAAATGTTTACGAATTTTACGCCCTGGATAAATGTATGATCGCAATGACTCGAAAGTGATTGTCTGATCTAATTAATTTTAATGTAGTTGGATATATGTCGATGGAAGGTATGGTAGTTTCCGATGGAAAAAACTTACTGTATGCATGCAACTAATTTAACAGACCTCACATTTAAAACTTGCCTTACATTATGTTACAATTAATATTTTATTTTAACTTAACTTAACTGGTTCATTTTTAATATCTAATTAATAACTATTTGTAATCCTACTTATATTATGTTCAAATTGACGATGTTATGTCGTAGCTGGTGTTTTCAAATAAATGATTATTATTATTATGTAATGATTTATTAGGAAAGAATGTCTGCGTTAGTTGAACATTATGACAAAAACATTTCTTGCTAAAGTTTAATTAAAACCACATGAATGACTACTTGGAACCTTATGAAAGGTACTTGTGGTATTTGTATACAGGGTGTAGTGTAGTTCACAAAAACTACTACCACTTCACAATTTGCACTTTTTCTTGAATAGAATACATTTTTAATGAGAAAACTTGTAAAAAGTTATGAAGTATTCAATAACTTTGACAGAAGCCAACAAATCAACAGCGCACCGTTTTAGTTTAATTTCATGGCAACCATTATTTTCGTGAAAATTATCATTTTTATTTTATCATTTTTTAGAGTTTATATGAATGCTAAAAAATAAATAATAGCATGACTGCATGCAGGAATTTTTACGCTACAAAACATTTATTTACATGTTTGCTCTAAAATGATCAGGGAAGATAATATTCCAGTATAAAGAAATTAACATGGAAAATAATAATAATACACTTTATTCTCACATGGTGTTACACACATATATACAATGAAAAAATTACACAATAAATTACAGAGAATCGTAAGGTGGGATTCAGCTTTGGGTAATAATTCCTATGTTCCGTTTTGTCCCATATGCAGCAAACAGTTAAAAGGACTACAGATGGTACGAATGAAAAGGTTTCAATTATTTTAAATTAAAAAACCTGTTACTGTATTTACAATAATATGTGTAAATGCATCATGGTAAATCCCGGAGTATTATGGGAAATTATAATTAAAGACTATTTCAAATAACCGTTGCAATTAAACAGCCTGTCATAACAGTAATTATTCTAGAAGTGTGCAATGCGATCCCCGATAGTCTTTAATAACATAATTATATACCAATGGTAATGTAATCACAGGAAAATTAGTAAATGCTGTTCAAGATAATTACAATAATTTAATGTGAAAAAAATATTGTAAACATTTTGTTAATTGGTTGAAAATAATCATGTCGTTGAGATGTCAATAGAAACTCCTTTTTGTTATGCTTTATATTAAGTCTATCAATCAATTATTAAATTTCAGCGATCCGTCAGCATTGATTAAAGTTTATATTAGGATTAATACATTGCGAGTGTTTAAAAATTGTTTATCTAAGCGGAACATCAAGGATACACGACAACGCGAAAAGCAAACAACAGTTATTTCTCCGTAGATTATAGAAGCAACAGTAATGCACACTGCAGACAGTCTTTCATTAATTTTTCGCCTGCCTCTACCGAAACCATACGTTTCGGCCATAAAAATCGTGCCGAAACTACGATTTAGCGTATCTAGGGCCGAAAATAGTATATTACGACACAAGTTCGGTAAGTGCTCTCTAACAGGTCGAGAAAATTTTAAAAATACGAGGCCTGCAGGGCCGAGTATTTGTAATTTTCGAGATCTGTTTGAATGCACTTAACGAACCGAGTGTTGTATAGTATTTTTTGCGTTACCGATTTAAAATAGTTATAAAAATAGTAAAAAAATAGTTCAAAACGACTTTTATAATTAAAAATCGCTACTCTTTTATCTAGCCCATAACGGTACTAGGACTGTCATGACTCAGAACAGGCTTGTTATTTTGTAAGTTTCCTAGCAACCGAAATTAGTCCGGGAAAGCCATTCGAACGTGACTAAATACACACACAGTAAGCATAGCAATATAGAACGGTAGCGCAAAAAATAATATGCATAATCTAGACAACCTTCCGCGGAATATGAGTAGGCTATTCAAAAATCTGACAGTGACAGTTCAATGGTGCGCGATATAAAATTTCCTGAAACACTATTTTTACTCAAGGCAGGCGAAAAAATATCGAGTGTAACTCATGCCGAAATGCTTTAGCAACCCTTCACTTTTGAAGCGAGCGAGGGTTGCTAAAAGCGGCGGGTATTGATATACAATATACTATTAGTGCATTCAGATCAACCAATACGACAGGGTGATTTTATATAGGTGATGGTCATGTGCCGCTCTATAGACAGTAGAGTCCATGTGGATATGTGTGAACAATAAGTTGCCTAAGTCAAAGTATGGTACAGTAGAACGTCGATCAACCGAACTACTACGCCCGTACGTGTCTCGCGCATGCCTACCATCTCCCGCGCACTTGTCTCAACCTGTCACTTCCAAGTTGCCACTACTCGATTAACTAAATTTTGCCGATCGAAAGTAAACTCTCTGTTGTTATTAAAGATATATTATAAATAAACATGTTTTTTATTCACTTGTAGATAAATATGTATTTGCGAATTAGCAGTTCGATTATCCGAAAAAACCGGTTTTCTGAACACCCATGTCCCCCAATTAGTTCGGATAATCGACGCTCTACTGTAATTAAATATCTAATTTATATTCAGTTTATGTATATCTTAAATTATATTATAAAGTAAAATGAGGTAGTAAAATGGTAGGTAATTTATTGTCAAAAAAATGCATATTTATTTTTTTCAAAAACGCACTTAGAAATAGGTAAACCGGGGCTAATGAGCTTAATGAAATTTAATTTAATTTGATGTTATTCCTAGTGGTGGTAAAAACAATTCAATTTCGTTGAGTACTGATTTCTGTTGTCTATTTTAACCTTCCCGATAGAATTAGAAGAGTTAATCATAGAATAATACACAGAAATTGGAGTGAAAATCGATCATTCAATATTTCAACTTGAGATCATAAAATTGTTTAGACATACTGTTCATTTCAATCTTGTCGAAAATCAGTGACGGTTCGCGGGGTTTTTTCTGGTACGGCCGAGGAACAAGAGGTGGTAATACAGATAGGTGCGGTCACGCAGCCAGCCGTCTCTGCAACTGACCCTACCTATCTGCCACCCTTGTTACCTCGGCCGTACCAGAAAAAAAACCAGCGAACCGTCACTGTTGAAAATATAGATGAAACACCTTGGTTTATAATGAAGACACATCACCACACTCCTGTCAAATAAAGATATTTTATCACTTGTTAATTGTACCCAAAGTGAAGCGGATCAGCTAGAAGGGAACGAGGGAGCCGGGTGCTGGGAGAAAACCCGACTGGACCCTCGGAGGAGGTGTGTCACCTGTTTTTTCCTGGAACAGAGTGGTAGGCAGGAAGAAACGCCCCAGGATCGGACACATACTGTCCGCGACGGTACCATCCATCAGACCAACCAAGAAGAGACCGACTAGGATCATGGTGAGCACGGCTGGCACGGTCCGGTCCTGTAGACCCTCAAGCAGGGGTACCAGTGTCGATTCAATGAGAGTAGCTAGGAAAAAAAATGGCTGGTAATTTGGTCGTAGAGGTCGCTCATGGGGCTGATCATGTTGCTGTCCTTAACCCTTTGAATCCCAGGGGTCACTGAAAAAATATCTCCATTGCGCTTATCTTTATCGATTGCGAAGAGTTAAATTTAGGTTAGGTTAGGTGACTGCACCATCCATACCGATCGAAAAATCTCAATAGCGCGATCGCTATTGCTAATCTATCTAAGGGCTAATCGAAGGTAAAAATAACGGAGAGCAGCAAGTACGTGGCTGAAATAAAGGAAGTGGACGACGACGCCGCATGTGGCTCTTTGGCTCCTTAAGTGCGGCTCTGGCACAAATATCCATGGAAGGCGCAATAACATTTTCGTTTAAAAAAAACTTGGTAAGAAAAAAATTACATCTTACACAACACAAGTGGTCTGCTTTGAATGACCTGGAGAAGGAAGACATGATCATTTTCAACGCTTGGAATAGTATTCGTAACTCTTACGATCGCGTTTGCTGTTCTTTCCCTTTTCGGTTCTACATATATATGCGAACAATATTTTTCAAGCATGAACATTATCAAGAGTAAAATGAGAAGTCGTCTTATTGATGAGAACTTGGAATCATGCCTAAAATTAAAAACAACAACATACAAACCTGACTTACTCAAACTTTCAAATTTAGTTTTATTTAGTGTAATAAAAGTTTACTAAACAAGCAGATTTGGCTCCCATTTTTTTAAATTGTTGTAATGTTCATAATTGGCTCTTTGACTAATAAGTTTGCCGACCACTGCCCTAGTGGAAGGAACCCGGGAGGCTATACGCAAGCTCCTCGAGTCAAGGACGGTCAAATTCGGGTGGGTACGGTACACGGATATGATCCACCAAGCTACAGCCCTGCTTCAGATGCCGCCACTACGGACATCTGGCCGCCGCACAGTGGGACGGATGACTATTCTAGTGCAACAAATGTTGGAAATTTCTTTCTACGTACAACAGTTAGTGTTGTAGAATAGTACATTCTGTATCGTCCCAAATGGTTCGGTGCTGGGCCCTACTCAGTGGAACGAAATGTACCTCGGTACTCCATCACCGCCGTATGTACTGATCACGAGCTCAAGATCAAGGCGAATAGAGCACTCAAAATGACCCCGAACGGCCTAAACTGGCACCCAATAAAATCGTGGTAATCATCTTCTCGGACAGGCGGGGGGTCGAGGAGGTGACATTCCCGATGTCGAAACACCTGGTGATCCCGTGAAAGGACTCGTCAAGCTCCTTCGGACCACAAATCCAGAAGGCGACAACCAGTGCAGGCGAGACGGATCGTGGGCTCGGTGGGCTCATGCCTAACGTAGGAGGGCCAGAGCAGCTCAAAAGGTGATCGCTAGGGTTGGCACCCACCTCGGTCTTGTTGTACGGGGTAGTAGTGTGAGGTAGGAGCCATGAGGGTACAACGCAATAGGAACAAATTCCTCACAGTCCAGAGAAAAACTGCCCTCGGAGCGGCCAGCCTGTACAGGACGACCTTCACCGACGCAGCGCCGGTCATAGCTGCACGTGCTCGTACGATCTACTGGCCATAGAGCGGATCCAGATGTACCAAGACCCACTGGTCGTAAAAAGAGCGGCGAGGGTACTGCTAATAAAAGCGTGGCAGGAGCGTTGGGTCCCCAGGGTCCAGCTGGGAAAAGTTGGTTGGATGCTCTCCAGGAATGGGTGCTTCGGAGATTACCTCCACAGGATGGCCCGTGATCCGGAGAAGGACTACGTGTACTGTGGACACGCCGGAATATGCCATGTACCAGATTCAGATTAAGGGAGGGTGCCGAGGTCACGGTATGTAGGCCCTTATATGGGTCCATTGTACACCTACACTATGCCATGTACCGGTGTAAGGTAAACGTCCGCAACACACGTGGTCGGAAACAACCCGGCCGCGCCACTGATCCTATAAACCTTCGTAACACTACTCCTCGAGTCGAAGGAGAATTGGATAACCCGTGACACGTTTGCGCATAAAGTTATCAGGGCGAAGGAAAAGGAGGAGAGGCAACATCAGGCAGAGGGAAGAAACGGAACGTTATATCGAGGAGGAAGGGCAGACATCGGGAGAGTATGGCGAAAGCAGGTCTACCGGTATCTGCAACTCGGTTGCCACGGTGGGAAGCAAAACAGCAGCTGAGTCCCTCCCTCGCCGTGGGTGTGAATAGACCCAGTGAAGACACTGAGATCATGAATCCAATGGGATTAGAACATTCACTGCCGACCACGCACTACGAGGTCCGGCTCTTAAATAACGAGACTGCGCGCGCAGAAAGCGTACCAGAACTGTAGAGGGGGAAACGAACACATCGTTGGAAACCTTGAAGTGTCTACTATTCCAGTGCGAAATAACGTTTGTGTGCATTGAGTAGTATTTATGCTATTGCGTTTTGAAGCCAGCCAGTTTTTTTCTCACGTCGGATAAAATGTTATAAATTTCTCATAAAATGGAAAAAAAAGCCAACTGAGTGCTTCAAATTGTTGAAGGAGGCTTACGGTGAGAATACTTTATCTCGTGCGCGTGTTTTCGAATGGCGTAAACGATTTTCTGAAGGCCGAGAGAGCACCGCAGATGACCAACGTCCAGCCCGACCTGTCGCTGTTTCAACTCCAGAAACCGTGGCAAAAATCAATCAAATTGTGCGTGCAGATCGTCGAACGAGCATTAGGATGATTGCTGAGACTGTAAACGCCGATAAAGAAACAGTCAGAAGAATTTTACACCATGAACTGAACATGAAAAAAGTCTGTACCGAAAAACTTGACCCCAGAACAAAAACGTGTCCGTCACCAGATCTGCTCAGATGTTCTTGAAAGGTTAGTGGAAGAGCCTGGATTGTTGGAAAAGGTCATCACATGCGACGAAACTTGGATTTTTCAGTATGATGTTGAAACTAAGCGGCAATCAATGCATTGGAAAACACCAGCATCTCCGAGAATGAAAAAAGCAAGGATGTCGAAATCGAAATTCAAAGCAATGCTCATCGTTTTCTTCGACATTAACGGCGTCGTGGTGACTGAATGGGTTCCAGAGGGTCAACCTGTGAACCAAACTTATTATTTGCAAGTTCTGGCAACACTGCGAGAGCGAGTTCGTAGGAGACGGCCGCAGTTATGGAAAGACAAATCGTTGATCTTGCATCAAGACAACGCACCTGCTCATAACGCGCTGTCTGTAAAGCGTTTTTTAGCCGATAAAAGCATCGCAGTGCTTGAACATGCTCCTCCGTATTCGCCAGATTTAGCGCCCTGCGACTTTTACCTATTTCCCGAGATCAAGTCTGCCCTAAAAGGTACGCGTTTTGGGTCAAGGAGGAGGTGAAGCAAAAAACGACGGAGCTACTCAAAGCGCTCACAAAAGAAGACTTCCAGCACGGTTTCCAACAGTGGAAAAACGAATGCTTCAGTGTGTGCAGAGGGAAGGGGAGTATATTGAAGGGGAACATTCGTTGGATCTGTAATTTTTATAATAAAGACCTTTTTTTGTAACCAGTCTCGTTATTTAAAAGCCGGATCTCGTATTTGCGCGGTATTGGTTTTAACGCTGGGGACGACTAAGCACCAGGTGTGTGTTACATTTTTTGACATTACAAGCGTCTGCTTAACTGGCAATCAGTTTATCTGACACAGGCACTGAGTTAAAAAAAAGCCTATATTTCACGAACTAGTAATTCTTTTGTAAATGCATTTTATTTCATTGAAACGATTTAAGATTCTTACAAAAAAAAAGAATTAAACAATTTGATCTGAAAAATCACATCGCTGACAAATTAGAATACGGTCTTAGACGACAAATAGTTATTTAAGCAACAAGGAACGTAAAGACGGCAGGCGACGAGCCTCGGCTCGTAATCGCCTACCTCAAATGTTAATTGTCAGTACGTTCCGTGTTGCTTATTAAATTTTTTCTGCTACCGGAAATACGTTACTTAAAAAAGATCAGAAAATATTCTAAAATACGACTTGTAACATTTGGGATGCAAATGTTTATAGTCACCTATGCGTCCTATGGCAACTGAGAAAACAATGTCGAATTTTGTTTGTTTGTGTCAATCCAGTGAAACTTTCTGCGGGCATGGTTGCAAACGAAGCTGCGAATATTGCGTGTAAAAACCTGTTACCGTCAAAATCGAAAAAGGTATGTGCCCTGCTACGATTCTTTTAAGCAGTGGTTATGTAAAAAGGATGCCGATGCTGTAGGTATAGACGAAAATGTGTTGCTCGCCTATATGTAGGAGCGTTACATTTCTGTACGTAAGTAAAAAATTAAGTTCCGTCGTCAAGGGCAACAAACACCACGAATGTTATCAGCCATTTACGGTACCTGTAACTATGGATGCAATGCTTATTTACGTTGTCGGTAGCGGAAAAATAAAATTAATATCAACGACCGATCCCCAGGCCATGACCTCATTGGCCTAGGCGAAAAATTGATGGAGATAACCTGACAACGTGCTGAAATGATGTATATTTAAGTTACAGAATTTGATTAAACTAATAACATATATTGATTTTCATTGCAGTTGCATTCTATCCACTAGAATGTCAGAATGAACACCCGCCAGACATAAACATTAGTAATAACCAGGCATAGCAAATGAACTGCCATTATATAAGAAGCAGATAATTTCCATCACCACACAATGCGTCGACTGTAATTAATGCTTACCAACGAACGACACGCAATTATTTATGCGAAAGAACGGTCACGGCGGAGCATCACGATTCCCGCCCGTCCACGCCTGATTCACTGCAACGCTAAACAGAACACAAAATAAGGATTATTTATAATCTGGAACAATAATTATATTGGAATAATGTGTTAATGGGGCACGAAGTATGAGTTAATGGGCGGCCAGAGTGACGGTGCAAATTCTGTAATAGTACGTAACCTTCGTGAAATGTGTACGCGAGCAGAGAGAACATGACTGGCTTGTTCGAGCCGATAATTGGGCAAATTCCGCTCGTTATTGTAATCGTTTTTTTTTTGTTGTATTGTAATATATAGGAGCAAGTTGGAAAGCTGAAGAATGATACAATTAGGGCTGCCGGCTCTCCGCTTTTCATCCGTAGACTCAGGTCTATATCGTTTCTGTCTCTGGGTTTCGGTTATGCAAGTGTCCAAATATTGTAAATGCATTGTTGGACTAATAAAATTCTATTCTATTATATCCTTTAACCCATTAACCGCCAATATTAGAGATATTTAAAAGATGCATTTTTTTGGTTCGTTCGTGTGTTTGGGTTACAAATAAAACGTAATTGTGGTTTTTGAAATTGTAATCAGTTTCTTTGTATTTAATTGCGTTCCGAAAACGAAAACATGGCGGGAGGTCTATAAAAATTTGGCTTTATTGTTCATGGTATCGTATGTTCATTAAAGAAAACCTCAAGTGTGCCATGATTTTTATTTTTAAAAATTTAAGATGGCACACATCTTAGGAATTGACATACAAAACGTCAGATCTTTCTAAAAGTCGCAATTATTCTATGGTCGCAACGGTTTACAGCAACCAGCAAAAAACGTTTCTAGTTGAAAGTTATTTTTTCTTAATTTCCTACGACTTCTCCGAGTCATTTGTCACATCAAATGAATTTATCGGTAGGAACATGCCACAAGTAACATAAGCTCAATATGTGTTACAAACTTAAATTAAAAAAAAATAAAAAATCATGGCACACGAGGTTTTTTTTTAATGAACATACTTTACAACATGAAACATTTGGTATGTACAACGCATAACATTTCGAACGGCGGCCTAAATTCGATGAGATCTCTCGGTAAACTCAAGAGTTACACGTCGTGTAACAATAGCATTAACAGATCATGGCTAACTTGATTAGTTTGGGAGATATCGGGCGTTTTTCAATTTTTGGCTATTAAATAGGCGTTTTTCTCAATAACTGTAAGATATACAAAAAAACAGTTAAATAGTTATTTGTGTGGTTTTCTTCGCGGAATTCAGTGGTGTGCTTATTTTTTTTATTTTTACTTTTAATTTAAGAGCTATGACACAAAGTTGCATTTTTTTTAATGGAACACCCTGTATATGTTTATGCCATTGAATATAACTTTAAATCAGCTTTACATTGATGTAACATTTTAATCAAATTCATGTACATTAACGATAAAAACTCGATTATATTAGAAATTTTGTCATAACTCTTAAATTAAAAGTAGAAAAAATGGTGATGTGGCCATCATGTTACTTTCTCCGATGGTATCATCATTTATATTTGCACTTTCATGGTTTATTTTCTATTGAAATCATATTTTAAATGTACATCGAGCGGTTTGTAGACTCGCATAAAACTGACGTTTAAAACGTCAAAAATATAAAAGATGGAAAAATTATACTTCAAATTCAAAAACTCAGTTTACTCAAATACTAAAGGGATTTCGAAAAAAACTTATTCTTTATAAGTTGTTCATTTTAGCATTCTCTACAATTATTATTAACATAAATTTGCTGTAACTATAATCGTTTTATAATTATAAACCAACAATTAAAAAAATAATAATACATTTTTTTCTCGAATAATAATAATTTTATGAAAAATATTTTCAAGCAAAAGAGGTTCACTTCTTTGTTGTCTTTAAAGTTTGTTTAAATGATTTTGTGATATTTTTCATATTTAAGAAAATATTGGCAAAAAACAAAAAACAGTTAAGGTAAACGCCCACTTCCGGTGTACGAAATTTTACCAAAAGCTTTTCAGTTCTTCATATTATCAAATAAGACGGATGTTCAAAATTTCATATCAATTGCTCTATTAGTTTTTGAGATACAGCGCGCACAGACAGACACACACACACACACACACACACACACACACACACACACACACACACACACACACACACACACACACACACACACACACACACAGACACACACACAGACACACACACAGACACACACACAGACACAAATTTTTTTTTCCAGAAATTGTCGAAATAGCATCTAGGGACCCCAAAACGGATATTTCCGTAAAAAAATTTTTTGAAAAAAAAATCACGATCACAATACTTTCTCGTACTTCGTAACGGAGAAAGTAATAAAAAAATAGCGATGTGTCATGTTACTTTCTCCGATCAAATTCTAATAGTCAGTTTACTCAAAAACTAAAGACATTTCGAAAAAAAACTTGTTTATAAGTTGTTCATTTTGGCATTTTAGGCAATTTTGATTTATCTAAATAACTAAACAAATAAGGTGGTTCGATTTTTCTAGAATTATAAATCCCAATAATATCCCAATAATGCTTTTAAAGTTCGAAGTCTGCATTTAAGTCAATTTTTTTTAAATCAATGCTTTTTCGATATTTGTGCATTGAAAAACGCAATTCTTGGGTTTTTGATGGCGATTATCTAGAAAACTAAAGAATTAGCGTTGTTTGTTTTTTTCAGAATATCAAAGCCCAATTATTCCCCAATGCTGCTATTAAAATTGGAAGTCTGTATTTACGCCAGTTTTTGAAAAATCAACACTTTTTCGATTTTTCAGCTTTAAAAATGGTTTGATTTTGATTATCTAGAAAACTAAGTGATTAACATGCTCTCATTTTTTACGAATATTAAAGCCCGATGATTCCCCAATAATGTTGTTAAAGTTGCAAGTCTGCATTTAAGTCAGTTTTTGAAAAATCAATACTTTTTTCATATTTGAGCATTGAAAATCGAAATTCTTATATTATCTGAAAAACTAAATAATTGATTTTTTTGGTATATTAAAGCCCAATTATTCCCCAATAATGCTGTTAAAGTTGGAAATTTGAATTTAAGTCAATTTTTGAAAAATACATATTTTTCCGATTTTAAACTTGTAAATTTTGGGTTTGATGGCGATTATCTAAAAAGGAAGTAGGTCCTCAACGGGCATGAATATTTCTTTAAATTAAAGTCTCGTCATTGATTACCAATTTCGTGAAAGTTTTGACTTGCATTTGTTTCTGGTTTTTGAATAATCAAAGCCTTTTCGATTTTCAATCGCCAAAACTTACCATTCTTGCATCGATCGTGATTATCTGGATAACGAAATTTTATTTTTCAATAGTATTAAAGCCAAATTATTTCGAAATAATAAGTTGGAAGTCAGCAGTTCTTTTGGTTTTTGAAAAATCAACGCTTTTTCGATTTTTAAACGTTGAAAATGGCCATTTTAGGGTTTAATTTTAATTATCATTAACTGGACCTTTTGGAATATTAAATTCCAATTATTCTCCAATAATGCTGTTAAAGTTGGAAGTTTGACTATAACTCAGTTTTTGAAAAATCAATATTTTTTCGATTTTTGAGAGTTGAAAATGATAAAATTTGAGTTCGAAGGCAATTATCTGAAAAACTGTATCCTTAACGGGCATGGATATTATTTCATATTAAAGCCTAATCATCGATTACCAATTTTATGAAAGTTTGAACTCTGCATTTGTTTCTGGTTTTGAATAATGCTTCTTCGATTTTCAAGCGCTAAAAATTGCCATTCTTGGATTGATCGTGATTATCTGGAAAACGAAATGAATGGCATGCTTTTATTTTTCAATAGTTTTAAAGCCAAATTGCTCCAAAATAATGCTGTAAAAGTAGGAAGTCTGCATTTGTTTTAGTTTCAAAAAAATAACACTTTTTCTATTTTCTAGCGTTGAAAATGACAATTTTCGTGTTTAATGGAGATTTAATGAAAAACTGGGTAAATAAAGTGCATGGATTTTTCTCCTGATGATTTTGGAATGAATCTTTTCCAATTAAAAGTCTGTAAATGTTTTGAGTTTAAAAAAATCAACGCATTTTTAATGAAATGGTTTGAAGAAAATTAAAAATTATACTTCAAATTCTAATAGTCAGTTTACTCAAAAACCAAACGGGTTCTTTATAAGTTATTTATTTTGGCATTCTCTACAATTATTATGAACATAAATTTGCTGTAACTATTGCCGATTCATAATTTTAAATCAAATATGAAAAAAATTCTCGAGTAACAATTATTTGATGTTTTCAAAGAAAAGATTTAATTTCCTTTTCTCTAATATCGGTTTAAATGTTTTTGTGATCTTTTTCATATTTAAAGAATATGGAATTGAATTTTGGGTTTAAGGCGCATCGACATCTATGGTCATTCGCGAATTTAAAGAATATAGGAAAAAACAAAACACAGTTAAGTCATTGGTGTACGAAATTTTACCAAAAGCTTTTCAGTTCTTTAGAGGTTACGTTTCGTCTTTATTTTCATCAGAAGAACAAGCTAGATCGATTGGTGTTAAAAAAATGCATCTAGAAAATATTGCAAAAAAGTTGTCAACTTTATGGAAAATTTTGAAAAAAGTCGACTTTTTTCAGACTTTGAACTGCCATAGCGGTTAAACGAAGAATCCAAATCGAACGCGGATTTCAAATCTGTGCTCCTTGGGTGCAAATTAGTGGGATTCAATTAATTTTTTGACGAAAACTTGAAAAACTACAAAAATTTTGCTCAAAAATTGACTTTGAAATGATTTCCTGAAAAAACCTCTGGTTCGATTCGGGGTTTCTATACGTCACTGGAAAGATCTGTTCAAGACCCTTCAAAAAATGTACTTGGGCAAGAACAAATGTTAGTTTGAAGCACGCGACGCGTCAAATTCGAAAATGGAAAAAATCGTAAAAATAATTTTTTTTTTATAATGACCGTAGACCCTTATGTAATACTGTTTTCTTCATCAGAAGAACGAGCCAATTTGATTGGCGTTAAAAAAATTCATCTAGGAAAAAATGCAAACATGAAAATTTTGAAAAAATATTTTTTTAATTTTTCGGATTTTAAACGGCCGTAGCGGTTAAACGAAGAATCCAAATCGAACGCGGTTTTTAAATTTGTGCTCCTCGGATGCATGTTAGTCAGATTCAATTAAAATTGGCGATTTTTAATTTTTGTGGAAAATGTGAAATTCGATAGAATGGTCCCCCCTTCTTACTTTTGCTCAAAAATTGATTTTGAAATGATTTCCTGAAAAAACCACGCGTTCGATTCGGGGTTTCTATACATCACTGGAAAGATCGCGCAACTACAAATATCAATTTGAAACCTGACACGTCAGCAAAGAAAACTCGAAAATATAAAAAATCGAAATATACTTTTTTAATAATCGTCGTAGACGATTATATCTCACGTTTATGTTTTATAACTTTTAAGTTCTTTATTAAAATTTGAATTGTTTAATGCTACATTGAAAATTTAAACTCGTTACATCACCATACGTAAAATCGTTAAGACATTTGAAGCAATCCATACGCAATGTTTACATGTTTATTAACAAAAAATGGTAATGTGACTCCGACTTGATGGTATTATTTATATTTACGTTTTCATGGTATATTTTCAATTGAAATCATATTTTAAATGTACATCGAGTGTTTAGTAAACTGACGTTTAAAACGTCAAAATTATAAAAGATGGAAAAATTATACTTCATATTCAGCAATTCAGTTTACTCAAAAACTAAAAGGATTTCGAAAAAAACTTATTCTTTATAGGTTGTTCATTTTAGCATTCTCTACAATTATTATTAACTTAAATTTGCTGTAACTATTATCGTTTTATAATTATAAACCAAAAATTAAAAAAAGAATAATACATTTTTTTCTCGAATAAAAATGATTTTATGAAAAATGTTTTCAAGCAAAAGATGTTCATTTCTTCGTTGTCTTCAATGTTTGTTTAAATGTTTTTGTGATATCTTTCATATTTAAGAAAATATTGGCAAAAAACAAAAAACAGTTAAGGTGAACGCCCACTTCCGGTGTACGAAATTTTACCAAAAGCTTTTCAGTTCTTCAGATTATCAAATAAGACGTATGTTCAAAGTTTCATATTAATTGCTCTATTAGTTTTTGAGATACAGCGCGCACAGCAGACACACACATTTTTTTTTTTCCAGAAATTGTTGAAATGGCATCTAGGCATTCCAAAACGGATATTTTCGTAAAAAAAAATTTTGAAAAAAAATCACGATCACAATACTTTCTCGTACTTCGTAACGGAGAAAGTAAAAATAACCATTTACGACGCTTAACACTGGGGGCTCTAAAATAACAGTACTGCGTGATTTCACAGTGACTCTCTTCAATTCACGGTTCACCAATATGAATGGTGTATTCAACGCTTGCTTTTCGTTTTCAAAATTAATTATCCATGGCCTATATTCGGTACCGTGAATGCATGTACGTATAATCATCTATCGATTCGCCACTTGCTACGCTCTGTAACCATGCGAAATAAAATACAGTGGCGAGAGACGGGAAGTGGGATGCATGGATGTAATTGCCGCAGAAATCGAACTCCAGCTTGGGATCCGGAATTAATTATGATTAAATCGCTGCATCTCGCATTATTAATGAGCTATTTGCGTTATATTGCGTGTTTCGAAAGATTATGCAATAAATGATGTACGTACGTACAATAAGTTCTTGTACATTGATTACTGGTTATTACGAATTACTGGCTATCGCCTAGAGTGTGT
This sequence comes from Ocypus olens, assembly GCA_910593695.2. Classification (NCBI taxonomy): domain Eukaryota; kingdom Metazoa; phylum Arthropoda; class Insecta; order Coleoptera; family Staphylinidae; genus Ocypus; species Ocypus olens. The sequence goes on along the minus strand of OU343053.1, from coordinate 2,661,277 downwards.
ATATAAATCTTCGTGATTCAAAATGTTATAATCAGTGACATTTTAATATTGGCCAGTTATTAAAATCAAAATCCTTAAGATAAAATACTAATGTGATATTGCTATAAAATGCAGTGACGGTTCGTGGGTTGTTTTTTCTGGTACGGCCGAGGAACAAGAGGTGGTAATACAGATAGCCGTCTCTGCAACTGACCCTACCTATCTGTATTGCCACCTCTTGTTCCTCGGCCGTACCAGAAAAAACCCCGCGAACCGTCACTGATAAAATGCATTATGTTAAATTAATTAAAGACAAGTACCCTCAATAAATAAATATTCAACCAGTCAAATCTTACAAAATTAAAAACAAATAACTACATTATATTTATCAATGGCCGTAATCGTAAAAGGTATCTGTACATAATACTTGAGATATCGTTTCAGAGACCTGATGCATGACAGGATGATCCACTTACAATAACATTTGTTTTTCAAGCGGAGAAGTGGGTTTCCTGATTGGAGAGTATTGCATTTATTGGTTTATAAATGTTTGATATCGTTCTTGCCTAACCTTGATCTCATGTAACATGAGTCCCCCAAAACTCTTGGAATCCACTCCTGCCATGAATTTGAAGAGGCAGGTCATTTCTTAATTCACACACATAAAATTAAACAAATTATCAAATGTCATTTTTAAGTATACCTCATTTAATAACCAGGCGGACTTAATCAAATTATTGCCGCCAAAATACGTTCTTGTGATTGGCCAAAGGGCCGCCGTTTTTACACAGGCCAAAATTGCTGAAAATAGTAATGGCGGTTGATAAAACAAAATTCCGGAAAAACTAGTGTCAACGTCTTTTTGGATTTTTCTTTTGTTTTATAACTACATATGTCTGGAATATTTTCTGAAAAAGTTCAATAAAATACATTACAGGGTTTTTGAAAAAATCCAGAAAATCTAATCGTATGTTCGTATTTGACAAAACAAAGTTTGATGAAAAAATTCGGGAAAACTAGTGATAACATACGTTTAGAATATTTTCTGGAAATTTTATTAAAATTCATTAAGGGGTTTTTGAGAAAATTGAGAAAATCTAGTCAAACGTATTTTGCAATTTTTGCATTTTTAGATGAAAAAATCCGGAAAAAATTAGTGATGCCGTTTTTTGGGTTTTTATTTTGTTCCATAGTTACATATGTCTGGAATATTGCCTAATTTTTTTTTTAATTCGTTGCAAGATTTATTAAAAAAATGAAAAAAATCCAGTCGAATGTTCGCATTCTGCAAAACAATGATTTTGATAAAAATCCGGAAAAACGTCTTTTTATGAGTTTCCTTTATATTTACAGCTATAAATGTCTGGAATCTTTCCTAAAAAAATTATTTGAATTCGTCGCAGGATTTTTGAGAAAATGAAGAAAATCTAGTGGAATGATCCATACAGCGATTTTGAAAAAAAAAACAAATCTGGAAAAATTAGTGATAACCTCTTTTTAGATTTTTCCTTTGTTTTGTAGCTACATATGTCTGGAATATTTTCTGGAAAATTTACAGGGTTTTTGAGAAAAAGAGGAAAATCCAGTGGAATGTCTACATTTGCACAGTAGAGATTTTGATGAAAAATTCCGAAAAAAAAAAATGTTTGGAATATTTCCTGACAAATTTATTAAAATTCATTGAGCGGTTTTTGAGAAAATTAAGAAAATCTGCTGGAATGTTCGTTTTTTACTTTCTCCGTTACGAAGTACGAGAAAGTATTGTGATCGTGATTTTTTTTCCAAAAATTTTTTTTTCGGAAATATCCGTTTTGGGGTCCCTAGATGCCATTTCAACAATTTCTGGAAAAAAAAAATTGTGTCTGTGTGTGTGTGTGTGTGTGTGTCTGTGTGTGTGTGTGTGTGTGTGTGTGTGTGTGTGTGTGTGTGTGTGTGTGTGTGTGTGTGTGTGTGTGTGTGTGTGTGTGTGTGTGTGTGTGTGTGTGTGTGTGTGTGTGTGTGTGTGTGTGTGTGTGTGTGTGTGTGTGTGTGTGTGTGTGTGTGTGTGTGTGTGTGTGTGTGTGTGTGTGTGTGTGTGTGTGTGTGTGTGTGTGTGTGTGTGTGTGTGTGTGTGTGTGTGTGTGTGTGTGTGTGTGTGTGTGTGTGTGTGTGTGTGTGTGTGTGTGTGTGTGTGTGTGTGTGTGTGTGTGTGTGTGTGTGTGTGTGTGTGTGTGTGTGTGTGTGTGTGTGTGTGTGTGTGTGTGTGTGTGTGTGTGTGTGTGTGTGTGTGTGTGTGTGTGTGTGTGTGTGTGTGTGTGTGTGTGTGTGTGTGTGTGTGTGTGTGTGTGTGTGTGTGTGTGTGTGTGTGTGTGTGTCTGTGTGTGTGTGTGTGTCTGTCTGTGCGCGCTGTATCTCAAAAACTAATAAAGCAATTGATATGAAACTTTGAACATACGTCTTATTTGATAATCTAAAGAACTGAAAAGCTTTTGGTAAAATTTCGTACACCGAAAGTGGGCGTTTACCTCAACTGTTTTTTGTTTTTTGCCAATATTTTCTTAAATATGAAAAATATCACAAAAACATTTAGATAAACTTCGAAGACAACAAAGAGATGAACATCTTTTACTTGAAAACATTTTCCATAAAATCATTTTTATTCGAGAAAAAAAATTATTATTATTTTTTAAATTTTTGGTTTATAATTATAAAACGATAATGGTTACAGCAAATGTATGTTAATAATAATTGTAGAGAATGCTAAAATGAACAACTTACAAAGAATAATTTTTTTTCGAAATCTCTTTAGTTTTTGAATAAATTGAGTTTTTGAAGTATAATTTTTCCATCTTTCATAATTTTGACGTTTCATGGGAGTCGATGTACATTTAAAATATGATTTAAATTGAAAATAAACCATGAAAGTGTAAATATAAATGATGATACCATCGGAGAAAGTAACATGATGGCAACATCACCATTTTTTTAAATGCAGTTGTTTTGATGAAAAATTCCGAAAAAAACTAGTGATAACGTCTTTTTGAGTTTTTCTTTTTTTTATAACTGCATATGTCTAGAATATTTCCTGATAAATTTATTAAAATGCATTAAGCGATTTTTGATTTTTTATTTATAAAACAGTACAGTAAAATTCATACAAGGAAACGACACCTATTCACAGATACGAAGTATTCAGTTATACGAAGAATGTTCGTTCCCGTTCGTCTTCGTACAAGTGAGGTTCCACTGTATAAATCCCAAGGAAAGGTTCTGAAAAACTCCTGATAAAAATTGTCCAGAAAAAAAAATCCAAAAAGTCTAGAAAAAAGTTCTGAGAAAAGGGCCGGAAAAAAGTTTTGAAAAAATGCCTTAAAAAAGCTCTGAAAAAAGGCGTAGAGAAAGAAAAAAAAGTCCCGAGAAAAAGTCCTGAAAAAATTCTGAAAGCAGGACTGAAAAAAGTCCTGCAAAATAGGCCTTTGAAGTCCTCAAAAAAGTCCTAAAAAGACCCAAAGAAAGAATTCCTGGAACGACTTTTTAAAGAAAGAATTCCTGGAACGACCTTTTAAAGAAAGACTTCCAAAAAAAGTCCGGAAAAATTTATTCATGAAAAAAAAGTTCTGAAAATAATGTCTTGATAAACAAGTTCTGAAACAAGTCTTAAAGAATGAAGTCCAAGAAAAGTTCTGAAAAATTAGTCCGTAAAAAAGGCCTTAAAAATGACCGAAAGACTGCTTGATGTATAATTGGTTAACCCAAACAAGGAATGCAATCGTTACCACTATTACTAGTTTCGCTGCAAGTAGTTTAGGTAATTGTCGGCTTCAGGCGCACAAGACCTAACGATTTTTAACATATTTGAACTGCTTACAAGTATTCAACATATTTCAGGTCAATTAAACTTTCTACAGTCTCTAGCGATAATTAACGATAATCAGTGGCGGCTCGTGAAGTTTCGTAGACGAGACCAAGAGAGACGTCAACGCGTCTCCATGGCAACCGCTAGAGATGCACTAGTTATTGTTTCTTGCCAAACTTTCCCGGGCCGCCCCTGATGCCAATACAATTCTTGATTAATTAATAAAAAAAGTTCGATGCAAACTTTAAAGGCACAAATACAAAATCAAAATGTAGAATTCCTGTCCAGTACACGCTCGCTAGAGCGCGAAGAATGAGGGATTGTGTTCATAGCTACAAATGAATGCGCGCAATTGAAATTGTGAATATCACGATGAAGCAACACAATTCCTATAAATTCCATTCGCAATACAAACATCTATTAAAATGGTTATTGATTTATACAAAAAAAAACCGCGCTAAAAAGTACGTAACCGAGAATAATAAAGTAAAACCACATGTTTTTTTTTTTAAGTGTAACGTTGCACTAAACCAACGCCAGCGGTGATAACGCTGAAAACGCCTTATCATCACCGTGACTCGATTACGGCGGAAACTCGAGAGATTTTCTCAAAAATAAACAAACATATGCACATTATACACTCGGCCGGTAATTAGTGACATCTTAAATAATATTCACCTTTGACACTAAAATTTAAGTTGACATGCAAATGAACTCTTGCATTCTTGCATTCTCGCAAAAATCCAACACCAACGAAAACTGGACCGATCGATGGTTTAATTTAAAGACCACGGAAAGGCGATAATTAAAACCACGTTAACCTCTCTGGTAACTAACCTGCATCAACTTTTTGTCCGGTAGTGTACACGAATCCCGTTTTTTTAACGAACACCGTTTGAATTCACACTCCGCGGTTTCACTGAGTAACGTACCGTTTGCACCGAGTATGTTTTAAAGGGCGAAACGACGTTCCGTATGCACACACAAGCTCGCACGCCAAAATACCGAAATGAACAGTGGCCGACTGTCACTGGCGGCGGGGCGGCGTTGCCGCGTCTCGCGCGATCTCCCCCGCGTAACGTAATCGCTGGAAACGTCTGCGGGGCAGACTTTAATGCAATAAATGTCGCCGCATCACCTTTATCATTGCATTTTAATCGTCCTCGATGATATTGAAGAATTTGTTGATGGTAATGTTAACGTCACGGGGACGAAAAATAAGCGCGTGTCAGCATAATTTCTTGTTAATGATTTTTTTGTTGGATGATAATTTATTTTTCTGAAATTAACAAAAAGTTTTGAGGTGAGATTCTAGTTTAAAGTTTAAGGCGGACAATATGTTTAATTAAAATGAAGTAAAAAGTGGAACATGGTTGGCTGGTAACTTAAAGAATTTCAGTGGCGTCACTAAGAAAGGGAATTTTGAGATGGAAAATGATTAAATTTGAATAAAACAAGTACGGAACTACGGAATTAATTTATTATTGAATTATAATAAGTGGTTAAAACGCAAAACATTGTTTTGAGTCAAATATTGAAAACAAGTAAAATGTGGAGGATGTTAACGTTAACAATTCTGTGCAGACAATTTAATATTATTTGAATTATTTTACAGGTAAAAGTGACCTTACACATTATATTTAAAGTTGGATTTTAAAACCGACATAAAATGGATACGTCGCGTAAAATGCCTACTTTTATGTAAATAATCAAAAGAAATTTCAAATATTTAAATTGAAAACAATGTAATTTCGAATTCGAAAATGTTCACGAAAACAATAGTTACAAGAAAGTAAAAAACTATAATGATCTGATTGGTTTATTTATAGAATAAATGTTATTTTTACATTGGAATTTTGCATTTCATGTAAATTGTTTATTAAATTATTAAATTATAATTATCCTCATGCTACTGATACGAGGTGCACAGTCATGGTGATAAAAATGTATCTAAAATTACGTTATCTTTAAGCCGAAATGTTTTTGAAGCGTGAATTTGCAACAGTTTGCAACAGTGGCGGCGCTATTTATAATTATTGGGAACATTAAGCAAAATTTGTGCAACTTTTCAAGGCGAATGGATTACGAACTTTGCAATAAATACAGCGTGAAATTTATTATTAGACATTGAAACAAATGTTGCGCCACACAATAACTGCAACAGGTAGATCAATTAATTATTATCTTTTAATTGTGATCATTTTTAATATTTAACCCAGTGTGATATTTTAGGTATTTAATGTTTGCAATTATTCAGAAATATTGGTAAATTGGTAGTTTTCCGAAAATTACACTGGTGGAAAAAAAATTGAAATTCGAGAAATTTCGACCATTTTCAAATCGCCATAACTCGACGTATTTTCAATCGATTTTGATTAATCTTTGTGGGCGAAAAACTTTGAAGTGTCTTCTTTAAAGTCATGCATGCAAAATTAAGCGTAACCCCTTCCGCCCGCCTCTAGCGCCCCTGTGAAAAAAAAGTTTTTTTCTGGAAACCATATCCAACTTTGACGATGTCTACGGAGTTGGAAAAATTTTATCGATTCGATCCACCATAAGGGATTTAAAAAATATTTGAAAATTTGATCAATTCCCTATGCAGGACTCAAAGAACGAAGTTCCTACGACGATTTGGCACAAAGTTATGGGTGTTTGAAAAAAAAGTGCATTTTGAGGTTTTTCGCGCATTACTCAGCGACTTTTCAACCAAATTTAATGATTCTTTCGCGAAAAAATCCCATTTCGGCTCTACTTTAAGGGGGTAAACTCAGATTGGGATGATCCCTTTTCGAATCCTTCAACCCCTGAACAAAAAATACATTTTTGGGCCAAAAAACGTCCAACTTTGGCAATGTGTACCGAGTTGGAAAAAATGTGTCGACTCGATCTTCCAAAAGGGCATTAAAATGTATTCAATTACTTGTGCAGAACTCAAAAAACGAAGTTCCTACGACGATTTGGCACAAAGTTGTGGGTGTTTGAAAAAAAAGTGCATTTTGAGGTTTTTCGCACATAACTCAGCGACTTTTCAACCAAATTTGATGATTCTTTCGGGAAAAAATCCCATTTCGGCTCTACTTTAAGGGGGTAAACTCAGATTGGGGTGATCTCTTTTCGAACCCTTCAACCCCTGAACAAAAAACACGTTTTTGGGCCAAAAAACGTCCAACTTTGGCAACGTGTACCGAGTTGGAAAAAATGTGTCGACTAGATTTAGGGCATTGAAATGTGTTCAATTACCTGTGCAGGAATCAAATAACGAAGTTCCTACGACGATTTGGCACAAAGTTACGGGTGTTTGAAAAAAGTGCATTTTACATTTATTGTTAACTACAGCGGTTAAGGCATTTTTGAGCCGGAGTTTCAACCGAAAAAAAAACACCATTTTTGATTTTATATGACTACGTATTGATAATCTATATTTAAATTTATTTCAAGTAACAGAAACGAGTTACTTGTAAATTATAAAATTATACAAGCGACAACACTGTAAGCAAGTTTCGATATACCGAAGATTATGTTTGCATCCAAAAACGCATGTTCAAATCGTACTATGAATAATCATTACTTCATCATTAATACACGTACTTATAAATTTAATGACGCAACTTGTTCGCCTCCCGCTGATATAAAACATATATAAAGTAAAAAGTTATAACAATAAATACGAAAATCATAATGAAATCGGCAACAATGTCAAGGCGTGAAATGTCAACAGTGACGTTTCGTGCATGAAACAGTGTGTCAACTGGTTGAGGAAATAAACACAGAGAAATGGGTCTATTTGGAAAAACGCCCGAGAGAACCCCCAAGGATATGGTAAAATAAACTTAATTACTGCCAGACTGACGGAATAAGGGAGTTGTCATTGCAGGTAAACGAGTGGACGCACAAGCTACGAAAAGAAGGATATCAGCTCGACAGACAAATTAGAGGTAATTATGAACGGTGTCCCGTGTAATTTTTGGTAACATTCACTGTACGGTTTACTATGCCTACATACCGTGACTTCATCCCTTAATCTGAATCTGATGGCGTAAATTATAATAATCTTCAAGGTTCGTCTAGACGAGGACACCTGAAAGACGTTCAGAGGTGATAATTGCAATTGCAGTTAGATTAAGTTTATTTGTAAAATTGTGTATTGTTCTAGTGACACCTTGAACTAGTGACACAATTTGTATGAAAATGATTGTAATCAGCACTGACAGCAGCAGAATAGTTACAGCATATAGCATCTCTGGTTATGTACAATAGATTTTGTCAACCTGAGTGTCGTGACCCCTAGGGGGGTTGCAAAACCTTACTCGTGGGGTCGCGGGTTTAAAAAATAAGGCAAGAGTTTATAGGCCCTACACTTCAAATACTATCGCAACTTGTGTAGTAGATGTTGACAGTGAAACCTATTACCCTACACAGCTGTTGCGCAATATTTATACACCGACTGTATCATGTAGAGATGGGCAGACAGTTCAGGAACCGGTTCAATGAACCGATTCTTAGCAAAGAGCTCTCAGGAACCGGTTCGCAAGAAAGGAACCGCTCTTTAATCATGGAATAACAGGAAGCGACAAGGCATGTTGCTAAATTGGAATAGATAAGCGCCATCTATGATTAGCGGCGCGAACTAACACCAACACATGCACACAACCGTTACATATAATGTGTGTATATATGTTATTTCGTACTATACTAAAATAAGTTAAATATTGGCAATCAAAAACACTTGGTTTTACTTGTTTTACAATATTAATTTAACATTATACTTGTACATGTTTCATCGGGTGATGTACACATATATTTTGTACATATTTTGCTATAAGGCTAATACAAGAAATTATTGTTTTATTCGTCCACGATTTCCGCACTGTTTGACATTCTACGTTTCAAGTAACACGGGAAATTGCACGGCATGTAGAAATGATTATTTGTTTCTCTGGTAGCTCTCTCTAATGGATCCAGTGTAAACTACACCAATTCCATAACCGTAATCTTCATACGGTTCACCGGGCGAACTTCATGTGGTTCCTTTGAACCTTTTTTTGGCGGGAAATTTGAAATTTCTAACAATCTGGTATATAACCAGAAAAGACCCGTGAACCGCTCCTGAACTGGTTCGGAACCGTGCCCGATAGTGAACCGTTTTGCCCATCTCTAGTACCATGATCAAAAAGTTGAAAGTAGTTGGCAGCCCTTAAAACATAACCTAACAAACAGAAGTTCAGTGGCGTCAATAAGAATGGAAATTTTGGCATGGAAAGCCCCGAAATTGAAATAAAACAGCTAGATTATGAATCTCAGATGTGTTATTTAAAGTGATGTCAGTTCTAGAAATAACTGCTAATGTTTAAAATAAGCAAAATCGGCAGATAAAAACAAACAAAACTATTTTTAAAACAAGTAACCTTAAAAAATCCCAAGATGTCAAAATTAACAAAATGTACACTGCACTGCATTGGAGAATTCCAGACAGCCAATATAAGTTTACTTGAATTATTATAGGGGTTTTCAGAAAATGTCCTGCCAACTATTTTTGACTTTCTGATCTCATCATACTTATATAGTTGCCTGCTTGGGCACCAGGGTGCAGTACAGGACGGAACATTGTCTTTAACACGTTAAGCGCCGCGTGGTGTAGTGCGCGTGCCATGCGTGTTTTGTTCTTGGGGTGTCGTGGTATACATAGAGTACCACACTGCAAACTATTTTATTTTGTGCTGTGGTATCGTATAGATGTCACCGAAATTTCGTGAATATACATATATATGTCAGACATAAACGTCTCAAAAAAGACAAAAAAAAATTTTTGGGTTTTTGAGACCAGATTTTCTGATGCCATGGTGGCGCTCATCGTGTTAAAATCACTGACATTGTTTTATTACGGCCCTGGGAGGTCGCAGGAATTTTTTAAACTTGTAAAGAGGTCGCATATTCAATTATTTGGCACTTCATGTATTTCCTCAGTTTATTTATTAATAATAAAAAGTTGAACCGTAATTTACTTTGTTCCGGTAAGTAAATGCTTTTCATTCCGGTTTTAAATTTAGGTTCTGCTGATAATTTCTATCTACTTCTGGGTCGACGATCCAAGTAATATTGAACCTTTAACTATACATTTAAAACTAACTATTAACTCCTTCATGTGCAGGTCGCCATATGTGACGACAAGCTTACTGAGCGATACCCCATCCAGTGTGCCATGAAATTTAACAAAACAAAATCTGCCCAGGTTAATACACATATTTACGTTCCGCTTTTGCGTCAACATGTTTCTTCATTTTTCGCGAAAAGTTACTTTCTGGTTTTTTAACTTACCACAAACAATAAGCATACTGTTAACAGATATATACGTTTTCTTATTCCGCTAGATGGCGTAACTGTTATGGCGTAACATATATGTAACGTTCCAGGCCAATCTAAAGCCGCACCACACACATGGAGTGTTTTCCTGATGCCGCGGCGAAAGGGTTAATAATAAAAAAATCCATGGCTGACTTTTTTTGTTTTGGATTTGCGTTTTTCTCAAAGAAAATGTAATGCAAGCCTATGAAATAATTACATCGTTGAATAGCACAGAAAATTCTCCATAAAAAAGTTTTAATAATTTTTTTTGGTGCTGTTTAAAAAAATGGCCGATGACTCCATGACGGCAAGATGGCCGCTTTCTAAAAACAACTGTTAAAAGCAGATTGTAGCAATAGAGATGCGATTTAATACCATATTTGTTTTTTTTTATTTAAGTCAAAAATAAAGTCGCTAGAGCTTGGGGCTTTTTTCGTGAGACACACAGTATATGGAACTCATACTCCACCCTTCAATTCATGATTACTGGTGCCATGAGTTTTTGTTTAGAGAACCAAACATATTTTGTACATCTGCACAAAATATGCTCAGTTGTGTCAGTGGTATAATATCAGGTCGTCAAGTATGAAACTTGTAGAAAAAAATGCAAAGTTCTTTCGTAATTTACAAATACAATGAATTATTTTATTCATCAAAGTATGCGCCCACATTATCTATACACTTTTGCCATTTAAGCGGCAGGTTATTCAGTCCGGTGGTATAAAACCCTGGCGGACAGGAGTCTATGAATTCTTGGAAAGCCAATTTTACAGCATTGTCGGAATTGAATTGTTTTCCAATTAAAAAGTAGTCAAAATTGCGGAAGAAGTGGTAATCAGTGGGTGCTAGGTCTGGTGAGTATCGAGGATGATGAAGAAGTTCCAACTCCAATTCCTGCAGTTTTGCCACCGTCATTTGTGTAGTGTGGGGTCTAGAGTTATCTTGCAATAAGATAGGAGTCAATCTGTTGACCAATCTAGGCTGTTTTTCCTTAAGTTTTTGCATTATTTCGTTCAGTATGTTGCAGTATATGTCTGCCGTGATCGATGAGCCAGATTTCATGAAATCATAATGGATCACACCCTATGCTAGACCACCAAACACTTACCATCAACGTCTTTTGATGAACATTTGCGATTGTTATATAGGATTCATTTTTCATCACAAGTGACAATTCAATTCAAAAATGGATCAGATTTGTGATGAGAAAGCAACATTAAGCAGGCTTCTAAACACTTTTGTTTCTGTTTTTCTGCCAGCTCATGTGGAACCCACATATCCAACTTTTTCACCTCACCGATTTGAACTAAATGTGTTAATATTGTTTGTTTGCTAACAACAAACTTTAACGATAATTCAGAGGCACTCTGAGATGAATCAGATTCAACGGTGACCTTTAGTTCATCATTATTGAGCTTTGATTCTGGGTGACCGCGTGGCTCATTTGTAAAGTCAAAGTTACCTGTAGGAAATTTTGCAAACCAACTTGACACTGTCTGTTGTGTATTTAAACTAGAGACAAATACACGATTAATGTTTCGCGAGGTCTGCGATGCCGTAGTTCCACGCAAGAACTCATATTTTATAATACTGCGAATTGTAGACAGTTCCATTTTCAACATAAATAATTTATTGAACATGTGTTTAATATTTTTTAGAGATTATAATTATAATGTCTAAACAAGCCAGATGTGCAACTTTCTACCAAAGACAACAGAACAGCAAAATATTAAGCCAATGTCAAATAATCAGCTGTTAAAGTTGCCAATATTTTCAACTACAAGTTTCATACTTGACGACCTGATAATTTCGACAATTTCACAATTATGTATAATTTTTCATCGAAATAAATGTTTTTTGTACGCCACTGTTTTTAGTTTTTGATTTTTTTTACATACGGTCTAAAAAGATGGGTTTATTAAAATTTGATATATTTATCACAAAAGTAAAAAAAACAAAAATATTTTATAGAAAATTGTTCCGGCTACTTACATCCACTACCTGCTTTCGGATCGAAATCATGGGCAAGGGCATCCGCGACAATTCGGACGGCTCCCACCATATCAAGGTTACCTTGACAAAATCAACAAACAACAATTGAATATACGGGGGATGGGGATACATTCATGTTTGTTTACAAAAAACAGTTGCACACTTTTTAAAGTAATTTTCAGTAAACCTAATTATGTTATAGCTCAATTAAAGCAGCGGTTAAGTGATTAAATTTATGTTTACATTGTGCTTTCAGCTATTCAAAGAGAAGAGGAAAAGGTGAGACGCACCTTAAAGGAGGCGGCTAAGAAGGGCGACAAAGAGACATGTACGATTCTCGCCAAGGAGATCATCAGGGCGAGAAAAGCCATCACGAAGATCTACACGTCCAAAGCCCACCTGAATTCTGTGCAGCTTCAAATGAAGAATCAGTTAGGTTTGTTTTTAGTTCTATACTAATCCATTAAATGTAATTGCAAGAAATAACAGCTTACATTTTGAATAACATACTCTGTTCACATTTTATTCTCGCCGCAGTAGGGTGACATTTTTGTTGGTGATCAAAAAGTTACTAACAATCTCATTGCATTTTTTTGGTTATGTGTAGTGCAATGTTGCATTTTATAATATCCCTCATTCCAGTGACGGTTCGCGGGGTTTTTTCAGGTACGGCCGAGGAACAAGAGGTGGTAATACAGATAGGTAGGGTCAGATGCAGAGACTGCTGGCTGCGTGACCTCACCTATCTGTATTACAACCTCTTGTTCCTCGGCCGTACCAGAAGAAACCCCGCGAACCGTCACTGCCTCCTTCACATGTAAAGTTTTATTAAAATAATAATATAAGGACAAAAAAACACCCCGACTGCGGCGAGAATAATATATGAACAGAGTATAAAAATATGCTAAATTATTTGCAGCTACTTTGAGAGTGGCCGGGTCACTGGCGAAATCCACTGAAGTGATGCAGGCCATGCAGAGTCTGGTACGTATTCCCGAGGTGGCACAAACCATGCAAGACATGTCCAAGGAAATGATGAAGGCGGGGATTATCGAGGAAATGCTGGACGAAACCTTTGACGAAATGGAGGACCAGGAGGAGCTAGAGGATGCGGCACAAGTCGAAGTTCGTATATTATTTTATCTCGTTTTACATTCATTTTTACTATTTAAAAAAAGTTCAGAAGAAATCTGCAATTAAAATTGGAGGGTGTTTTTTCTTCCCGATGAGATTTAACGAATGATTTTTCAATTCGGTGATTCGATTTTGTATTGGTAACACAGCAGAATGCATTACACAGCCAAGTCTGGTTGAAAATTTAAAATTTTGGTTATAATTTTTCATACATGCTTTTAAGGTTTTAAAGAAACACAAATTTATTTCTTTTAAGTATGAGTGCCATCAAGAATTAAGAGAGGGTAGTGTAAATCATTTCGAAAACATTTACTTTAACGAAACGACAGCGATATGTTGAGCCATTTTGATATCTGCAATTGTTGTTTCAATTCCATGGCATGTCATTATTTTTATAAAATCAAATTATTCTTTCTTAATTATTTCAACTTAGAGAAAATTAAAGTGGCAAGCGTGAACATTAATAAAATCAGAATTTTTTCCTCTACAAAAAAGTTTAATGCATTTTGTCTCTAAAATAAATAGGGGAGCCAATATTTGAACACTTCAAAATTAACATGCGATTTCCTATGTAGCGTCCTCCAAGTCAACACCCGGTATGTACGACGAAGTTACAACCTTTAAAAAAAATTCCATTCCTCCAAATACTGTCCACGATGAATCACATATGCCTCGTAACACAATGAACGTGTTCAGACTAGTTCATATTAAAGAAATTGCAATTTCACCATAAATAAATAAATAAATAATTATAAAATTCTGCTCATTGTGGAAATTTACAAAAATCATTAAATAAAGGTTGAGACCTCTGTTCAATTGCCTGTTGAGGTCATTTGTAAAAGTGTCTCAATAAATGTATTGTCTCTCTCATTAAATAATAGTAATTTTATAATTTCAATAAGTAACCCATTACAATTATTACAACAGGTTGATAAGGTCCTGTGGGAGCTAACCGAAGGAAAACTTGGGGAAGCCCCGTCTCCCCCCATCGGAGACACAACCACCGCTACCCCCGTGGAAGAAGTGGAAGTGGAGAACGAGGAAGAACTAGAGGAGATGCAGAGCCGACTGGCTGCGTTGAAGTCGTAAACTAATTCACTTTGGTGCGGCCGCACCAAGCTTTTAAATTAATGCTAAACCACTATATCGGTAAAATTAAATTATTAACACTTATACCAAATTTCGAACCAACTGATATGGATTAACCGGAGGAGCTTTACAAGATACTATTTTTATAGCGACGTTTTATATTCAGTAGTGCTGGCACTGTAGTCGTTTCGTCTCGTCTCGACAAACTATTTATTGAATTGCGCATACCTGCGTCGTAACTGGGTTACGACATGCAAATGACTTAATTTGTTATTATATTGAGTATTATGTATTTTGTGTACATAGATTTATCATCAGTCGTTTTATATAATATATGTATATAGATTTAAATTATTTTCAAGTTTTGCATAATTTCTTTTTTTTTTTGTAGAATGGCACCATTTTTGTGTGTAGACTATTAAAATCCATTAACCTAATTTTTCTTTGTTATGTTGATGTACCTACAACTCCTTTTCAGATGTTATAAATTTCTCGTTACCTCAGCAATGAAATGTATCGTATGTTTATTAAAAAAAAAACCTCAAGTGTGCCATGATTTTTTATTTTTTTAAAGGACCCCGCACAAATTTTATGGAAATTGAATTTCGGTCAAATAACTTGAAATTTTCAGAAGAGTTTCTTCAAGTCATGCCGAGAAAAAGTCCTAATGGGCACAAAGTTCCAAGATGCTTTGGAGCCAAGATGTAAGCGATGGAAAGTCGAAAAATGCGTTTTTTTAGTCTCGGACACCTATAATTGGAATAGTTATATTTAGTATTATAGTTATAATAGTTATAATATCTAATATTTAGTACTTGAAAAAAGAAACATAGGGGCATTTTTTATGTTTTTTCATGTTTTAATTTTTTTATAAACATTAATTTAAAATATTAAAATGTGCAATAATATAAAAAAAAATAAACGTTTTTAAAACCCTATTTTTTGTAAGATTTTAATGTTATTAGGTATGAAATGATTTAAAAAATAGTTTTTTTAGAAAATACGTTTGCATTTATAGGTGCTGAGACATTAAAAACGTGTTTACATCTCGGCTCCAAAGCATCTTGGAACTTTGTGCCCATTAGGACTTTTTCTCGGCAAGACTTGAAGAAACTTTTCTGAAAATTTCAAGTCATTTGACCGAAATTCAATTTCCATAAGATTTGTGCGGGGTCCTCTAAGTTGGCACACATGTTAGGAATTGACATACAAAACGTCAAATCGTTCTAAAAGTCACAATTATTCCGTGGTAAAATTGGCGATTTCAAATTTTTGAAACCACTGGTTCGATTCCGGGTTTCTACACATCACTGGAAAGATCCTTCAAGACGCCTTGGAAAATGTACTTTCGCAAGAACAAATGTCAATTTGTAGTCCGTGACACGTTAGCAAAGAAAACTCGAAAATGGAAAAAATCGAAAAAATCAACTTTTTTAATAATTATCGTAGACAATTAAAGTATACCTTCTTTTTCATCAGAAATACGAGAGAAATTGATTGCCGTTAAAAAACTTCAGCTTTATTTAATAGTAAAAAAAATAGCGTGTCACCATGAACATGTTAAATTAAAAAAAAAAAATCGATTTTTCAGACTTTGAACGGCTGTAGCGGTTAAACGAAAACTCCAAATTGAACGCGGTTTTCAAATCCGGGCTCCTCGTGTGCAAATTAGTCGGATTCAATTAAAATTGGAGATTTAAAATTTTTGACGAAAATCTGAAAAACTACCCAAGGGTCCCCCCTTCTTACTTTTTCTCAAAAATTGGCTTTGAAATAATTTCCTGAGGAAACCACCGGTTCGATTCCGGGTTTCTACACATCACTGGAAAGATCCCTTCAAGACGCCTCAGAAAATGTACTTTCGCAAAAACAAATGTCAATTTGAAGCCCGTGACGCGTCAGCAAAGAAAACTCGAAAATGGGAAAAATCGAAAAAATCAACTTTTTTAATAATTATCGTAGACCATTCAAGTACACCTTCTTTTTCATCAGAAGAACGGGAGAAATTGATTGCCGTTAAAAAATTTCAGCTTTATTTAATAGTAAAAAAATTAGCGTGTCACCATGAACATGTTAAATTTTTTTCAAAAAATCGATTTTTCAGACTTTGAACGGCCGTAGCGGCTAAACGAAAACTCCAAATTGAACGCGGTTTTCAAATCCGTGCTCCTTGTGTGCAAATTAGTCGGATCCAATTAAAATTGGCGATTTAAAATTTTTGACGAAAACCTGAAAAACTACCCAAGGGTCCCCCCTTCTTACTTTTTCTCAAAAATTGGCTTTGAAATAATTTCCTGAAGAAACCACTGGTTCGATTGCGGGTTTCTACACATCACTGGAAAGATCCCTTCAAGACGCCTCAGAAAATGTACTTTCGCAAAAACAAATGTCAATTTGAAGCCCGTGACGCGTCAGCAAAGAAAACTCGAAAATGGGAAAAATCGAAAAAATCAACTTTTTTAATAATTATCGTAGACCATTGAAGTATACCTTCTTTTTCATCAGAAAAACGAGAAAAATTGATTGGAAAATTAAAAAAAAAAGTTTTTAATATTTTTTTATTTATTTTAGAAAATGCTCAAGTCAAAAAAATGCACGTTTAACTAAGAACAGTTATAACCCATTGAAAAATTATTGGATTTTAAGAAGTTGATTATATTCTTAAAATATAATAATTAAGGAGTCGTATAGAATTATTTCAGAATGTTTAAACAATTTTTAATATTTTTTATTTATTTTAGAAAATACTCAACTTTGAACGCAATTAAAAAATGCACGTTTAACTAAGAACAGTTATAATCCATTAAAAAATTATTGGAATTTAAGAAGTTGATTATATTCTTAAAGTATAATAATTAAGGAGTCGTATAGAATTATTTCAGAATTTTTAAACAATTTTTAATATTTTTTATTTATTTTAGAAAATACTCAACTTTGAACGCAATTAAAAAATGCACGTTTAACTAAGAACAGTTATAACCCATTAAAAAATTATTGGAATTTAAAAAGTTGATTATATTATTAAAGTATAATAATTAAGGAGTCGTATAGAATTATTTCAGAATTTTTAAACAATTTTTAATATTTTTTATTTATTTTAGAAAATACTCAACTTTGAACGCAATTAAAAAATGCACGTTTAACTAAGAACAGTTATAACCCATTAAAAAATTATTGGAATTTAAAAAGTTGATTACATTATTAAAGTATAATAATTAAGGAGTCGTATAGAATTATTTCAGAATTTTTAAACAATTTTTAATATTTTTTATTTATTTTAGAAAATACTCAACTTTGAACGCAATTAAAAAATGCACGTTTAACTAAGAACAGTTATAACCCATTAAAAAATTATTGGATTTTAAGAAGTTGATTATATTCTTAAAGTATAATAATTAAGGAGTTGTATAGAATTATTTCAGAATTTTTCAACAATTTTTAATATTTTTTATTTATTTTAGAAAATACTCAACTTTGAACGCAATTAAAAAATGCACGTTTAACTAAGAACAGTTATAACCCATTAAAAAAATATTGGAATTTAAAAAGTTGATTATATTATTAAAGTATAATAATTAAGGAGTTGTATAGAATTATTTCAGAATTTTTAAACAATTTTTAATATTTTTTATTCATTTTAGAAAATGCTCAATTTTGAACGCAATTAAAAAATGCACGTTTAACTAAGAACAGTTATAACCCATTAAAAAATTATTGGAATTTAAGAAGTTGATTATATTCTTAAAGTATAATAATTAAGGAGTCGTATAGAATTATATCAGAATTTTTAAACAATTTTTAATATTTTTTATTTATTTTAGAAAATACTCAACTTTGAACGCAATTAAAAAATGCACGTTTAACTAAGAACAGTTATAACCCATTAAAAAAATTATTGGAATTTAAGAAGTTGATTATATTCTTAAAGTATAATAATTAAGGAGTTGTATAAAATTATTTCAGAATTTTTCAACAATTTTTAATATTTTTTATTTATTTTAGAAAATACTCAACTTTGAACGCAATTAAAAAATGCACGTTTAACTAAGAACAGTTATAACCCATTAAAAAAATATTGGAATTTAAAAAGTTGATTATATTATTAAAGTATAATAATTAAGGAGTTGTATAGAATTATTTCAGAATTTTTAAACAATTTTTAATATTTTTTATTCATTTTAGAAAATGCTCAATTTTGAACGCAATTAAAAAATGCACGTTTAACTAAGAACAGTTATAACCCATTAAAAAATTATTGGAATTTAAGAAGTTGATTATATTCTTAAAGTATAATAATTAAGGAGTTGTATAGAATTATTTCAGAATTTTTAAACAATTTTTAATATTTTTTATTTATTTTAGAAAATACTCAATTTTGAAAGCAATTAAAAAATGCACGTTTAACTAAGAACAGTTATAACCCATTAAAAAATTATTGGAATTTAAAAAGTTGATTATATTATTAAAGTATAATAATTAAGGAGTTGTATAGAATTATTTCAGAATTTTTAAACAATTTTTAATATTTTTTATTTATTTTAGAAAATACTCAATTTTGAACGCAATTAAAAAATGCACGTTTAACTAAGAACAGTTATAACCCATTAAAAAATTATTGGAATTTAAGAAGTTGATTATATTCTTAAAGTATAATAATTAAGGAGTTGTATAGAATTATTTCAGAATTTTTAAACAATTTTTAATATTTTTTATTTATTTTAGAAAATACTCAATTTTGAACGCAATTAAAAAATGCACGTTTAACTAAGAACAGTTATAACCCATTAAAAAATTATTGGAATTTAAAAAGTTGATTATATTATTAAAGTATAATAATTAAGGAGTTGTATAGAATTATTTCAGAATTTTTAAACAATTTTTAATATTTTTTATTTATTTTAGAAAATACTCAACTTTGAACGCAATTAAAAAATGGACGTTTAACTAACAACAGTTATAACCCATTAAAACATCATTAGGAGTTAAGAAATTGATTATATTCTTAAAATATAATAATTAAGGAGTCGTATAAAATTATTTCAGAATTTTTAAACAATTTTTAATATTTTTTTTTTATTTTAGAAAATACTCAACTTTGAACGCAATTAAAAAATGCACGTTTAACTAAGAACAGTTATAACCCATTAAAAAGTTATTGGATTTTAAGAAGTTGATTATATTCCTCAAGTATAATAATTAAGGAGTTGTATAGAATTATTTCAGAATTTTTAAACAATTTTTAATATTTTTTATTCATTTTAGAAAATGCTCAATTTTGAACGCAATTAAAAAATGCACGTTTAACTAACAACAGTTATAACCCATTAAAACATTATTAGGAGTTAAGAAATTGATTATATTCTTAAAATATAATAATTAAGGAGTCGTATAGAATTATTTCAGAATTTTTAAACAATTTTTAATATTTTTTATTTATTTTAGAAAATGCTCAATTTTGAACGCAATTAAAAAATGCACGTTTAACTAACAACAGTTATAACCCATTAAAACATTATTTGGAGTTAAGAAATTGATTATATTCTTAAAATATAATAATTAAGGAGTCGTATAGAATTATTTCAGAATTTTTAAATAATTTTTAATATTTTTTATTTATTTTAGAAAATACTCAACTTTGAACGCAATTAAAAAATGCACGTTTAACTAAGAACAGTTATAACCCATTAAAAAATTATTGGAATTTAAAAAGTTGATTATATTATTAAAGTATAATAATTAAGGAGTTGTATAGAATTATTTCAGAATTTTTAAACAATTTTTAATATTTTTTATTCATTTTAGAAAATGCTCAATTTTGAACGCAATTAAAAAATGCACGTTTAACTAAGAACAGTTATAACCCATTAAAAAATTATTGGAATTTAAAACGTTGATTATATTATTAAAGTATAATAATTAAGGAGTTGTAAAGAATTATTTCAGAATTTTTAAACAATTTTTAATATTTTTTATTTATTTTAGAAAATACTCAACTTTGAACGCAATTAAAAAATGCACGTTTAACTAAGAACAGTTATAACCCATCAAAAAATGATTGGAATTTAAGAAGTTGATTATATTCTTAAAGTATAATAATTAAGGAGTTGTATAGAATTATTTCAGAATTTTTAAACAATTTTTAATATTTTTTATTTATTTTAGAAAATGCTCAATTTTGAACGCAATTAAAAAATGCACGTTTAACTAAGAACAGTTATAACCCATTAAAAAATTATTGGAATTAAAGAAGTTGATTATATTCTTAAAGTATAATAATTAAGGAGTTGTATAGAATTATTTCAAAATTTTTAAACAATTTTTAATATTTTTTATTTATTTTAGAAAATACTCAACTTTGAACGCAATTAAAAAATGCACGTTTAACTAAGAACAGTTATAACCCATTAAAAAATTATTGGAATTTAAGAAGTTGATTATATTCTTAAAGTATAATAATTAAGGAGTCGTATAGAATTATTTCAGAATTTTTAAACAATTTTTAATATTTTTTATTTATTTTAGAAAATACTCAACTTTGAACGCAATTAAAAAATGCACGTTTAACTAAGAACAGTTATAACCCATTAAAAAATTATTGGAATTTAAGAAGTTGATTATATTCTTAAAGTATAATAATTAAGGAGTTGTATAGAATTATTTCAGAATTTTTAAACAATTTTTAGAAAATACTCAACTTTGAACGCAATTAAAAAATGCACGTTTAACTAAGAACAGTTATAACCCATTAAAAAATTATTGGATTTTAAGAAGTTGATTATATTCTTAAAGTATAATAATTAAGGAGTTGTATAGAATTATTTCAGAATTTTTAAACAATTTTTAATATTTTTTATTTATTTTAGAAAATACTCAACGTTGAACGCAATTAAAAAATGCACGTTTAACTAAGAACAGTTATAACCCATTAAAAAATGATTGGAATTTAAGAAGTTGATTATATTCTTAAAGTATAATAATTAAGGAGTTGTATAGAATTATTTTAGAATTTTTAAACAGTTTTTAATATTTTTTATTTATTTTAGAAAATACTCAATTTTGAACGCAATTAAAAAATGCACGTTTAACTAAGAACAGTTATAACCCATTAAAAAATTATTGGAATTTAAAAAGTTGATTATATTATTAAAGTATAATAATTAAGGAGTTGTATAGAATTATTTCAGAATTTTTAAACAATTTTTAATATTTTTTATTTATTTTAGAAAATACTCAACTTTGAACGCAATTAAAAAATGTACGTTTATCTAAGAACAGTTATAACCCATTCAAAATGGCTCGTGGAACATGTTGATGGTACAGTCACTTATACTATATACCCCACCCCCTCCTTTTTTGAAGAAAGAAAGAACGATTTGTCTTCCTAGACCAAAGTAACTGGCGAAAAATGTTTAAGAATTTATTAAAAAATGTTACTGAGCTTGAAATCACAGGCAGTGCCATGGCTTCTTGGCTCTACATAACGAGCCGCCCCTGATCTTCGATAGTAAAAAAATTAGCGTGTCACCATGAACATGTTTTTCAGACTTTGAACGGCCGTAGCGGCTAAACGAAAACTTAAAAAAATTGAACGCGGTTTTCAAATCAGTGCTCCTCGTGCGCAAATTAGTCGGATCTAATTAAAATTGGCGATTTAATTTTTTTTACTTTTTCTCAAAAATTGGCTTTGGAATAATTTCCTGAGGAAACCACTGGTTCGATTCTGGGTTTCTACACATCACTGGAAAGATCCCTTCAAGACGCCTCGGAAAATGTATTTTCGCAAGAACAAATCTCAATTTGAAGCCCGTGACGCGTCAGCAAAGAAAACTTGAAAATGGAAAAAGCAAAAAAATCAACTTTTTTAATAATTATCGGAGACCATTGAAGTACACCTTCTTTTTCATCAGAAGAACGAGAGAAATTTCACCTATCTTCAATAGTAAAAAAATCAGCGTGTCACCATGAATATGTAAAAATGTTTCAAATAAAATCGATTTTTCAAACTTTGAACGGCCGTAGCAGCTAAACGAAAACTCCAAATTAAACGCGGTTTTCAAATCCGTGCTCCTCGTGTGCAAATTAGTCGGATCCAATTAAAATTGGCGATTTAAAATTTTTGACGAAAACCTGAAAAACTAATTTTAGACAAACTAATGTCTAATGTTTTCCCTGTAATTGGATTTTTTTTCTGTCGGGAAATAAATGTGTTATTATTATTATTATTACTATTAATGCCTCTATAAACCCTATCGTGTCAGGGGAAAACATAGGATCTGACTCTTTTTGTTTGCCTAAAGTTTTTTTTTGTAACCAGAGCAATATTCGAAGATTACATTTACCACCCACATATATTCCGACCGGGATTTTCAATCCACCTTAATATTTCATTGATCGTTACCCGTTTTGCGATTACGAAGAGGTGATATTGGTGTACAAAAACCCAATTCGTGGCGATTTGTGGGCAATAAAAGCGGCGGTAGATAACAAAAAAATGCGTGTGTTCCGACAAATAATTATCAGCTCTTTATTATCGCATCCAGTCGTGTTGTACATTTTAGCCTGGAGAGTCGGCGCGCGGTCGCCCGAAGCTCTTATAATTTATCTTCGAGTTTTTATTGTTGATAATAATAAGACGTGTGGGCGTATTGCACTGCCCCGTGCACCGGGGCTGCGAAAGGTGATCCCTGAATGAACGTGGGGGCTTGTGGGAAATCTGCCGCCAACCCAGAGCGCCGTTTCAGCCGCGATCGATTTTCCAACCTACGCACGCCTTCGCATTTTCAGGCGCCGGCGTCCGACGAGGAATCTCCTCCGCGTCTCGGTTAAGTCAACAGCTGGAAAACGCGCAGACGGACGCACCGTCCATCAGATTTTCCCGGAGATCAGCGTCCAGAAGACTAAAGTGGTGATTCGCGCGGTCGGCCACCCAGAGGAGATGCTTTGAGCGGCACCCTCGCCAATTGCAGGTACGATTTATTTACATCGATCTTACGATCCCTCGAACACCCACCTGTTTGTAAACTTCCACTCGAAACACACAAAAATTACGACCTTTAATTACTGTCGCAAATAAAACCTATATTTAAATCACTCACTCTAATTAAGGTCGGCAAATACTTCGATTCCCATAATGGAGTGGAGAAACCGATCCATTATCCTTCTCCCCCAGGCGCGATCGATCCTGTAAACAATTTCGCCGTGTGTTTTTCTCCTGTCCTCTGTGCTGTGTCTGACCCGCATAATTAGGAAAATCGATTTGTGCTACAAATCGAAACACGTCCGTTACAAGTATTTATTATTCATGCCGGAACCGTGACGTAAATCTCTGAAGTCTGTTTTTTTTGCGCGGGGGATTATGTTTGGGTCCTCCATTGTACGTGAAGTAAATAAAATCCAGACTTTTTTATCCGATTATGGTATTATGCTCCTAAAATGTATGTTATTTATGGAATACTCAATTACCATTGTGTGTGTTGAGTTGGTGAATAAATCACACGAAACGGCGTTAAGTGGGAATTATTTCTTTCGTATCACATAAAGAGCGAGATATAATTTATAGGAGTACTTTACAAAATGTTCGTTGCCATAAACAATCAAACATGAGAATTGCGAGTAAAGATCGTGGATTATTTTAATATTTCGTTTGTAATGATAATGAGGTAAAGTATTTTCGTGGATTTCCGAAACTTTAGTAAAGCTGACAATATTTTAAATTTATAAAGACTTCTATTAATCGAATCATTGTTTAATAACAAAATTAAATCATCGTTCCAATGGACATCTGCAGAAATTAATTCAATCGTTTTCTAAAACTAGTACAAGCACGATTTCAAATAAATTTTGACATTACAATTCTCACTTTGTAGCACTGTTTTCATATGTACCGGGTGGCCCAAATTCGATGTTTTTATAGACTATTATATTAAGAGTTATAAAAATGGTAATGTCGCCATCATGTTACTTTCTCCGATTTGATGGTATCATAATAATAATAATAATAATAATAATTTATTTCCCAACAGAAAAGAAATCCAATTACAGGGAAAAACTATAAAACTAACTAAATCTAAAACATAATACAACGCATAGAGTATGTTACTAATTATGAATTTATAACTAAAAGGCGAAACAAGCGTATTATCACAACAAGCTACAATATGATACATCATATGGTATAATAAGTGGTAATGTTTGTAATTCTCACTAAATAAGATTAGGAGTTAATTTTAAAAACGCTGACAAGGTGTCAATATTTGTTTAAATGTTGCAAAATTTTTCACACCCACTTCCGGTGTTCGAAATTTTACCAAAAGCTTTTCAGTTCTTCGAATTATCAAATAAGACGAATGTTCAAAGTTTCATATCAATTGGTCTATTAGTTTTTGAGATGCAGCGCGCACAGACAGACACAACACACACACACAGACACATTTTTTTTTTCTAGAAATTGTTGAAATGGCATCCAGAAACCTCAAAACGGATATTTCCGCAAAAAAAATTTTGCAAAAAAAAATCACGATCACAATACTTTCTTGTACTTGTAACGGAGAAATTAAAAACAGTTACATAGTTATCTGTGTCATTAAATGCATGTCAATTAAGCAAAAAATGGCGATGTGGCCATCATGTTACTTTCTCCGATTTGATGGTACCTGCCAAATTTAACAATTTCCAAGTGCCAAAAATGACCATTTTTCCAAATGTCAAAAAAAGACGATTTGTAACCATCAAAATTGGCAATTTTCAAAAGCCAAAACCGACAATTTTTAACTTCCAAGAATGCTAAAAAAATTCAGCTATCTTAAATTGCACAAAAATGAGCTTGTCACCATGGAAATTTTCAAAAAAAGTCGATTTTTCAGACTTTGAACGGTCATAGCGGCTAAACGAAAACTCCAAATTGAACGCGGTTTTCAAATCTGTGCTCCTCGTGTGCAAATTAGTCAGTCGGATTTAATTAAAATTGGCGATTTTTAATTTTTGACGAAAACATGAAAAACTACCCAAGGGTCCCCCCTTCTTATTTTTTTCTCAAAAATTGGCTTTGACATAGTTTCCTAAAGAAACCACTGGTTCGATTGCGGGTTTCTATACATCACTGCAAAGAACCCTTCAAGACGTCTCGGAAAATGTACTTTCGCAAGAACAAATGTCAATTTGAAGCGCGTGACGCGTCAGCAAAGAAAACTCGAAAATGGAAAAAAACGAAAAAATCAACTTTTTTAATAAATATTGTAGACCCTTGAAGTATACCTTCTTTTTCATCAAAAGAACGATAGAAATTGATTGGCGTTAAAAAATTTCAGCTATCTTCAATAGTTAAAAATTTAGCGTGTCGCCATGAACATGAATGGTAATGTGGCCATTATGTTACTTTCTCCGACTTGATGGTATCATTTATATTTACGCTTTCGTGGTTTATTTTCAATTTAAATCATATTTTAAAGGTACATCGAGCGTTTTATAGACTCGGATGAATCTGACGTTTAAAACGTCAAAATTACGAAAGATGGAAAAATTATACTGTAAATTTAAAAGCTGAGTTTACTCAAAAACTAAAGAGATTTCGAAAAAAACTTATTCTTTATAAGTTGATCATTTTGGAATTCTATACAATTATTATTAACATAAATTTGCTGTAACTATTGTCGTTTCATAATTATAAACCAAAAATGAAAAATATAAATAATTATTTTTTTCTCGAATAACACTGATTTTATGAAAAATGTTTTCAAACAGAATAAGCTCATTTCTTTAAATGTTTTTGTAAAATTTTTAAGAAAATATTGGCAAAAAACAGAAATTGTTGAATTGGCATCTAGGGACCCCAAAACGGATATTTCCCCAAAGCAAAGATCTGCCTTTTGCTTGCTCGATAACAAAAATCAATAATAAAGTATATCTTTAATACTACCGCTAGAGCTTCGACAAGTTCATTTAAATTTGAATCCATAAGAAAAAATATAGTATTTTTTGTCTTTTACAATTTGTTCCTCATAAATTGATTGATTACAAATTACCTATTTTTATTAAATATTGTCTACTGTGTTGCTTATTCTTTACCAAAGCAGAGTAGGCTAATTTTCTATTTATGTTACAAATTATACATTTTAGGCAAGCTTAGTCACACACACGCACAAATACACATAAGAACAAGGCTAAGGATCTCTTGATCGATGACCAGTTAAGCCTAACTAATACAATTACTACTGCTTCTACTAATAATAAATATTATGATCATCGAGCAAGCATATTTTCGAACTTCTATCATAAAAGAGGACGATTAACATTTCCCAATGCTTGAAATGTGAATTAACGTTTGAATTTGTGGGATGACATCATTTGGATTTAATAACGCGACTAGTGGCAGCTCCATAAAACGGTTTAACGGATTAGTTTATGGTAGGAATTTTATTAAAATATTTACTTAGCCCAAATTACTCTCTTTCAGCTCATGACATGAACCCATTTTTCATAACAATAGTAACGGGCCAAATTTTAAAATCATATATTTGCTCTGCTAATGTATGATTTTAAATGTTTTAGTTCATTTAATAAAATACATCATTTGCTCTTTTTATTGAATTAAATGTAAATCGTACTCCATATTTGTTAAATTTGATTCTCGTTTATCACGTGGTGAAACATTTTTAAGATTAAAGGTTGTTGAAGGTTTACTATTAATTCCGACTACTTTCGATTTTTACATCATTATCTAGGAATGGTACAGAAGAAAAATGTTTTCGCTTATATATTAAAATTGTACATTCAGGTAATTAGGGCGGTCATTATTGGGGAGCTCCAGATGTCATCGTTTTCATTTACGACGTGTTTTCCATATGATATATTATTATCTTCTAAGTTCTTTGTAGATACTTAAGTTTCGTATATAATTTCAAAAGTGCGTATTTATTGATTGGAATTATATTTTGTATTTAGTTTATAATATTCAACAAACTCTGACCAGCTGCTTAAGAAATACCATAAGCGATCTACAAAATCCCAATGTATTCTGTCATAATTAACAAAACATAAGCAAAACTCGGGAAAGTAATTAGGACCGAATACAATTAAAGTTTGCACACATTTGTCATCATGGCGGTTGAAGGGAGCAATTTAAAATGTTGGAGACACATCGCTGGGAATAACTTCCCCGGCAGTTGTTCGATTAAAACTTTGCAGTCGACGAATAATATACCACTTAATGAAAAGTCGCGGCAAATCCTTCAATTAAAAATGTAGGCGGTTCCACGTTTTTACTTTCTCCGTTACGAAGTACGAGAAAGTATTGTGATCGTGATTTTTTTTTCAAAAATTTTTTTTACGGAAATATCCGTTTTGGGGTCCCTAGATGCCATTTCAATAATTTCTGGAAAATTTTTTTTTGTGTCTGTGTGTGTGTGTGTCTGTCTGTCTGTCTGTCTGTGTGTGTGTGTGTCTGTCTGTGTGCGCTGTATCTTAAAAACTAATAGAGCAATTGATATGAAACTTTGAACATACGTCTTATTTAACAATCCGAAGAACTGAAAAGCTTTTGGTAAAATTTCGTACACCGGAAGTGGGTGTTTACCTTAACTGTTTTTTGTTTTTTGCCAATATTTTCTTAAATATGAAAAATATCACAGAAATATTTAAATAAACATTGAAGACAATAAAGAAATGCACATCTTTTGCTTGAAAATATTTTTCATAAAATCATTGCTATTCGAGAAAAATTGTATTATGAATTTTTTGATTTTTGGTTTATAGTTATGAAACGATAATAGTTACAGCAAATTTATATGAATAATAATTGTAGAGAATGCCAAAATGAACAACTTCTAAAGAATAAGTTTTTTTCGAAATCTCGTTAGTTATTGAGTAAACTGCGTTTTTGAATTTGAAGTATAATTTTTCCATATTTTATAATTTTGACGTTTTAAACGTCAGTTTCATGTGAGTCTACAAAACGGTCGATGTACATTTAAAATATAATTTAAATAGAAAATAAACCATGAAGGTGTAAATATGTATGATGATACCATCGGAGAAAGTAACATGATGGCCACATCACCATTTTTTTTTTTAAGTTAGGAAATCGTTACCAGACGGGTAATTGAATTCGCCAGAACACACAAATCATTTATTCACATTTTATCACCTCTCTTAATTCTAAATGCAATATGTAATTCCACACCTTTATTCTTTGAAAGTATTGTGGTGAATATCGACTATTTCTGAGTTCTTGTTAGAAAATTGGAAAAAAAAACGATACTGATTTTATTAAATAGATGTCTTGATGAGGGGATGTTATCTGACGAATAGAAGACCTCTGAAGTAATCCAACTCTACAAAGAAATCGACAGAACAGATTTAACAACTATAGACAGTGGTGTATTGGTAAAATAAGAAGTAAGGGAACGCATGGTGTGAGCAAAAAAAATTCCACAAGCAGCTTGCTGAAAGTTTTTCGGAGATCATCTTATTTTAAGCAAACTATTGTTTTCCTTCTAAGCTTTTTTATTTTTTTTAATTCATACTATACAAAATATTAACAAACACAAACGCTTTTCGTTTCTGAAAAAAGGGGCCGGAACGTCGTTCCTCCACATTCCCCCACCAATACACCACTGGGTAAAGCCCTAAGTTCTGTTTTTGGTCAAAAGACCTAAGGGGCCCCGGCCCCTCTTGGTGATAATTCAGGTTAGGTTGGTGTGTCAAAATAAATAAAAGCATTTCCTAAAACATTTATATATCTATAGGAGAATACGGCTCTCAGTCTTGTCTTGGTAGTGATTGGACTTGTGTTGTTCTTAAAAAGAACATAACCTCAAACGGGTGAGTTTATAAAATATACACTTTACAGAACGATTTGAGGTAAAGCCCTAAGTTGTGATTTGGGTAAAAGGCCTAAGAGGCCCAGGCCCCTCTTTGGTGATCATTTCCGAGTATGTGAGATATGATAAGATAAAGAAGATGGATATTACTCTTCATCCCACTCTTTCATCGCTAAAAATTCTCTCTCGCTCTCATTGGCTCTTATGAGGAATTGCGTGAAAGGTGTGTGTACACCGGATGTGTCAAGGTGATAAGGTGCCGGGGGTAGATAGAGGGGTGGGGGGTGCTCCCCCTATTATGGGGTGGTTTGGGATGAGTCATCGGAGGTTCCGCTTCCTTCATGGCGGCCATTTTGAAGGACCGAAGAGGTCACTCAAGGTCAGCCAAGGTGCCGACATATTCTCGAAGAACAGCATATAAACATTTTTCTTTAGTTTCTCAAAAATGGCTCGCCATCACTTAAAAATAATACAGATTTGCTACCGAAAGGTGTTTCGTTTTTTTGCAGGTTTCTGTTAGTTATTTCAGAAGGAGCAACGTCTTAATTGAGAGTGCTCCAGCGGAAACACGATTCAAGCTTGGCTTTTTCTCTCGATAAACTTTTTTTTTTAAATTCACTTAAAGTTGATTACCAACTAGTACAATCAGTGATGGGATTCAGCCGGTTCGCTGGAACCGTTTATTAAGACAATTTAATTTCGGCGAACCGCTTGTTAAAATACCTTAATTACAGGAAAGATTTTGAAAATTTGACATTTTTATTGTCACCTAGTATAGATAATCGATTCTCTGGATTTTTACTTTCTCCGTTACGAAGTATTGTGTTCGTGATTTTTTTTTCAATTTTTTTTTTTGCGGAAATATCCGTTTTGGGGTCCCTAGATGCTATTGTACCTCAAAAACTAATTGAGCAATTGATATGAAACTTTGAACATAAGTCTTATTTGATAATCCGAAGAACTGAAAAGCTTTTGGTAAAATTTAGTACACCAAACCTTAACTGTTTTTTGTTTTTTCCAATATTTTTGTAAATATGAAAAAATAAATCATTTAAATAAATATTGAAGACAACAAAGAAATGAACATCTTTGGTTTGAAAATAGTTTTCATAAAATCATTGTTATTCGAAAAAAAAATTAATTTTTTTTTTTTCATTTTTGGTTCATAAATATGAAACGATAATAGTTACAGCAAATTTATGTTAATAATAATTGTAGAGAATTCCAAAATGAACAACTTATAAGAAATAAGTTTTTTCCGAAATCTCTTTAGTTTTTGAGTAAACTCAGCTTTTAAATTTGCAGTATAATTTTTCCATATTTCATAATTTTGACGTTTTAAACGTCAGATTCATCCGAGTTTACAAACGTTCGATGTACATTTAAATTGAAAATAAACCGTGAAAGCGTAAATATAAATGATACCATCAAGTCAGAGAAAATGACATGATGGCCACATCACCATTTTTCAGTTTCATAATACATTCTATGCGGGAAATTTTTGTCTCAATTCAAACTACAACAGCTTTGACACAACAAGTTTTGACGTCTCAGATCATGTCCTGCTCACTCCATACGAATTAAAATGTTCGCTTTAGAGCTTTCACCCCAGGGCCACCGGATGGCGCAAGTATCACAAAATTGGAAAACAGGCGGAAAATCGTTACATAAATTGACGCTAGATGGTACAATCTGCTAATTTAGTTAGAGTCTGGTCTGTCTGAATAATATTGAAGGTTCGTGGTTTTTTTTTTGGTACGGCCGAGGTAGCAGAGGGAGCAATACAGATAAGTAGGGTCGGTTGCAGAGACAGCTGGCTGCGTAAGATTGTGAGATTTTGTTTCTTTTAAGTTTTGTTTGTTAAAATCTG
This sequence comes from Ocypus olens, assembly GCA_910593695.2. Classification (NCBI taxonomy): domain Eukaryota; kingdom Metazoa; phylum Arthropoda; class Insecta; order Coleoptera; family Staphylinidae; genus Ocypus; species Ocypus olens. The sequence goes on along the minus strand of OU343053.1, from coordinate 2,630,220 downwards.
GCACATGCATTAAAACAATTTTGTGATAAATGGTGACATGATGCAAAAACTCAAAAAAAAAAATTTCTGTGTTGTCAAATGCATTACAATAAAATATCAATTTGTTAAAAGCTGAAAATTTGATAATTCGAACAATCAAAGCTTTTGAAATGCTGAAGGAAGGGAAAGGAGTTTATTGAAAATGCCCGCTTTATTTGTTCACCGCGTGAAAAGCTTATGGAATGCATAATTGGAAATCTAAATTTGGGGTTAATGAATTCCGCAACTTTTTTAGTAGCAGCGGCGACAAAATTCTAAACTCAAATCGTCATTTATTCATCAAATATCTGGAGCCTAATTATTGCAACTTCGTTGTTGAAATTACAAAAACTAAATTGATTTTGAATTAGCTATACTTCGGCCATTGAGGATGATTTTTTATAGAATTTTGTCTGCGCGTTTTATATTTTTTCTGCGATGATTTTACACAAGTGCTTAAAAAAATAAAATTAAAATTTTCAAAAATTAATATCTCCATTAAAAATTGTTGAATTTACAAAAACCAAATTAATTTTGAATAAGCGATTCTTCGACCACTGAGGATATTGTTTTAATGAATTTTTTCTACGCGTTTTATATTTTTTTCTGCGATGTTTTCATTGAAGTGCCCAAAAAATTAAAACGAAAATCTTCAAAAATCCATATGTCTATTGAAAATTGTTGAAATTACAAAAACCAAATTGATTTTGAATTAGCCATACTTCGGCCATTGAGGATGATTTTTTATAGAATTTTTTCTGCGCGTTTTATATTTTTTCTGCGATGATTTTATATAAGTGCTCAAAAAAATAAAATTAAAACTTTCAAAAATTAATATCTCCATTAAAAATTGTTGAATTTACAAAAACCAAATTAATTTTGAATAAGCGATTCTTCGACCACTGAAGATATTGTTTTAATGAATTTTTTCTACGCGTTTTGTATTTTTTTCTGGATGTTTTCATTCAAGTGCTCAAAAAATTAAAACGAAAATCTTCAAAAATCCATATGTCTATTGAAAATTGTTGAAATTACAAAAACCAAATTGATTTTGAATTAGCCATACTTCGGCCATTGAGGATGATTTTTTATATGATTTTGTCTGCTTGTTTTATATTTTTTCTGCGATGATTTTATACAAGTGCTCAAAAAAATAAAATTAAAATTTTCAAAAATTAATATCTCCATTAAAAATTGTTAAATTTACAAAAACCAAATTAATTGTGAATAAGCGATTCTTCGACCACTGAGGATATTGTTTTCAGTAAATTTTTCCTACGCGTTTTATATTTTTTTCTGCGATGTTTTCATTCAAGTGTTCAAAAAATTAAAACGAAAATCTTCAAAAATTCATATCTCCATTAAAACTTATTGAATTTACAAAAACCAAATTGATTTTGAATAAGCCATACTTCGGCCATTGAGGATGATTTTTTATGGAATTTGTCTGCCGTTTTATATTTTTTCTGCGATGTTTTTATTCAGGTGCTCAAAAAAATGAAACAAAAATTTTCAAAAATTCATATCTCCATGAAAAATTATTGAATTTACAAAACTCAAATTGATTTTGAATAAGCTATACATCGGCCATTGAGGATGATTTTTTATGGAATTTTGTCTGCGCGTTTTGTATTTTTTTTTGCTATGTTTTCATTCAAGTGCTTAAAAAAATAAAAATAAAATTTTCAAAAATTAATATCTCCATTAAAAATTGTTGAATTTACAAAAACCAAATTAAATTTGAATAAGCGATACTTCGACCACTGAGGATATTGTTTTAATGAATTTTTTCTACGCGTTTTATATTTTTTTCTGGATGTTTTCATTCAAGTGCTCAAAAAATTAAAACGAAAATCTTCAAAAATCCATATGTCTATTGAAAATTGTTGAAATTACAAAAACCAAATTGATTTTGAATTAGCCATACTTCGGCCATTGAGGATGATTTTTTATAGAATTTTGTCTGCGCGTTTTATATTTTTTTCTGCGATGATTTTATACAAGTGCTCAAAAAATAAAATTAAAATTTTCAAAAATTAATATCTCCATTAAAAATTGTTGAATTTACAAAAACCAAATTAATTTTGAATAAGCGATTCTTCGACCATTGAGGATATTGTTTTAAGGAATTTTTTCTACGCGTTTTATATTTTTTTCTGCGATGTTTTCATTCAAGTGCTCAAAAAATAAAATTAAAATTTTCAAAAATTCATATCTCCATTAAAAATTGTTGAATTTACAAAAACCAAATTAATTTTGAATAAGCGATTCTTCGACCACCGAGGATATTGTTTTAAGGAATATTTTCTACGCGTTTTATATTTTTTTCTGCGATGTTTTCATTCAAGTGCTCAAAAAATTAAAACGAAAATCTTCAAAAATCCATATCTCTATTGAAAATTCTTGAAATTACAAAAACCAAATTGATTTTGAATAAATCATACTTCGGCCATTGAGGATGATTTTTTATAGAATTTTGTCTGCGCGTTTTATATTTTTTCTGCGATGATTTTATACAAGTGCTCAAAAAAATAAAATTAAAATTTTCAAAAATTAATATCTCCATTAAAAATTGTTGAATTTACAAAAACCAAATTAATTTTGAATAAGCGATTCTTCGACCACTGAGGATATTGTTTTAAGGAATTTTTTCTACGCGTTTTATATTTTTTTCTGCGATGTTTTCATTCAAGTGCTCAAAAAATTAAAACGAAAATCTTCAAAAATCCATATCTCTATTGAAAATTGTTGAATTTACAAAAACAAATTGATTTTGAATTAGCCATACATATAAGTAATTATCGTCCATGGAAAGAAGCAGAAGACCAACTTTTACAATTTTCTGAAGATAAATGTGATATTCACAAAAGTATTCAAAAAATATTTTCAACACCATTGCGGTCAGTTCAGCAGAAGCTGAAGGAGGCTTTAGCGTTATGAGTAATATATGCACAGAAAAACAAAACAGACTTATCGTTTCAAATAAAAATAATATTATGGTTAATAATTTGAATGGTTTGCCTTTAATAGAATGGGAACCAGAAAAATGGTTAAGAAGTAACCGCAGTTCGGACGATCCTCGTGTAAAAACAAAAACGGAAGTAGAAGTGACTGAAAACCAGAAGGCGATTTGGCAATATTTAAAATAATTATATCTCTTAATGTACAATTTAAATAAATAGGTATGTTATTTTGAATTTTGTGAAGAGTTTGTTTTTTTAAACAAATATCCCTGTGAACCAGTTGCGTGAAGTTGACGGGTGAAGTTACGAATTTCGATTGTGCCTCGTTTGTGCTTCATTGTCTCTTAGGAATTTTTGTCTGTGCTTCTTTGGTGCGAAAGTTACAAGCGAAAAACTATAAAAAAAAAGAAAATTCCTGAAGCACAAGCGGCCCACAGAAACCAATCGAAATTCCAAACTTCACACCCGCTAACTTCACGCATCTCTGTTGAGCAAATTAAATCCCATCACTGGGTACAATATGTGAAGTTTGTTATTATAAAACTAACCTCACTTTTGGATCATTTACGTCTCATGTCACAGTACTACCAATTTCCTAAAAAAAGTCTCAATCAATTACAGAGTTACCAATATTTGTAACAATTTTCTCCGCGTATCAGCACACTCAGTAAAATAATACGTCATCAGTCAGTTCAATTAAACTTGTTGCGTCCAAGGATAAACCCCGTGGAAACTATCGGGTCCGCCTGAAATGTAAACACACGGCGACAGCAGAGAGACGGAAGTAACTCTTAATTAAAATCCGATCATTTAATTAAATCGATTCGCAGCCCTGTTTACTCGCACGTACACACAGCATCGGCGGCGGGTATAGGGTCGGTTCAATTAACCCTGTCCAGCTCGATCCTACGGGAATGACGGACAAACAACAAAGCGCGGAAACACAGAAACCATTTCAATTATTGTGTGAATTTAATGTTATTTTTATTTCTCTTTCTAGGCCATGCTCTGGCCTCGCGCTACGCTGCGCTGCGCCCTTCTGCTTTTAGCGGCCGCCGTCGGCCCGCCAGGAGTTCTCACGGAAGGATTTGTCGGTAAGTTTCGCCACAAAGAAAATCTGTATGTTTGCTAAGTATTTTTGGTATTGTAGATTGCGAGTTAGTAAGCTAGTTAGTTTTAAGGCTGTATTATATCGTGTGAGCCGCAGAATTTTGTTTCCGAGTTGGCCATGCCTGAGAGAGTGAGAGAGAAACATAGCAGTCATGTCTGAGATGAATTCATTTAAAAAAAAATTAATTCAATTGAAGTAATCTAGTCTCGTGACGTAATAATATGCGACATATCTCATCCCAGGGAAGTAGTTGTTTCAATAAGTTATTTGTTTATAGTCTTAGTAAGACTTAATTTTGCTTTGCAGAGTTACGAACAGGTTGAATATTCATATATTCAGGCTATTTTTCGTTTTATTGAACTTATATCTCATTTATCTCACAGCCAACTCTGAAACAAAATTTTATGACTCACACGATAGTAAGCTCGTTTCCTAGCTACTAGCGCAGTAATTTATCCAATGGCTGATGGAGCTGTCTATCACTATATTTGCTGCAAGTTATAGCGTACATTCTATTTACTAGCCACCAGTAAACTAATTCAATAATGGAGTTAAAATATTGCAACTTTACAAGCTTAGATACGAGGGCATAATCATTATTTTTTCCATGACAAAATATTATTCTTAAGTATAAAGAACTCAAGCTAACAATGCTTTAAACGTTTACATTACTAAAGTCAAAATAGTCTCTTGCCACCTTGTTAAATTTTAATGTCAATAAATTGTTTTTCAAAGCCACCTTCGATTTTTATTTAGTAAAATGGCTATTGAAATGGTTGATAAAACGAGTTTTCTGCAAATAACTTTTAATGCGTTAGGAATTGGGACAGGGTTGTTATCAGGAAAAATGTTTGTTTTTTAATCCCGCATGGAATGACATAACAATATACACGGGCTCCAATTTAAAATAAGAAAAATAAAGCGCTTTAAAGTTTGAAATGTTTGACACTAAATTTTGGACGCCCTGTATAATTCACATCGATCAAACTTGGTTAACGGGACCATCAGACCTTATTTAATAAGTACCCTGTATGATTTTATTAACAAGGCACTATTTTTATTTTTTATTCATTTTTTAAAACAATAGTGCAAAACTGATTTTTTTTAGTTTTAATTTTTTTTTGCTGATATCCCTGAATCGATTCCAATAAAATTATAGGAGTATGTAGGCAACCATAAAAGGTACCCAAATAAGCAATAAAATACATAGCATGTAATTTAAAAAAATATATCATCATGACGTCACGCTTTTTTGGGACACCCTGTATAATCAAAAATATTTTCCTGAAATGCATCATAGGATACAAATGTATTCTACAAAATATCGAAATCCTAACTTAATTAGTAACAGCTATAGAAGACGGGAGGTGAGATACAGGACGTCGACGTCAAAAAAAAATCAGATTTTTGTCATGTAATTACTTTTCTTTCCCAAAGTTTGTGAAGCCACTAACGAATATTCCAAAACCTTGGATTATATATATTTCAAATAAATTACTCCCCAACTATATAATTCCGTGTCAATTATGACCACAACGAAAGTGATAAATTACGTGAGGATGACATCCCCCTGCGAACACTTTTTGTTTGTTATTTTGCTTCGGACAGAAAATCAATTAAATTGATGTATCTCCATCGAAACAAGGGAACAAAGGGGACAACACATTGATGGGACGCTGTGAAAAATCACCTGTGCATTCATTAATGGATTAAATGGCGACGTTCCAAGTATCTTCATCCATACACGAGGATCATAAGTCATAAGTGTTTAGTAATTCTGGACAACGAAGGTGATATCCACTTAGATACATCGATCTGAAGTTGAAAATTGTATCCGCCCGAGCATTAAGAAATCTGGAGATTTTTTCAGAATTAGATCGGCTGTAGCGGCCAAACGAAAACTCCAAATTGAACGCGGTTTGCAAATCTGAGCTCCTCGTACGTCAATTAGTCGGATTCAATTAAAATTAGAAATGTTTAATTTTTAACGAAAACCTGAAAATCTACCCAATGGTACCCCCTTCTTACTTTTTCTCAAAAATTGGCTTTGAAATGATTTTCTGAAGAAACCACTGGTTCGATTCCGGGTTTCTACACATCACTGGAAGGATCCCTTCAAGACGCCTCGGAAAATGCACTTTCGTAAGAACAAATGTCAACTTGAAGCCCGTGACGCGTTAGCGAAGAAAACTCGAAAATAGAAAAAAACGAAAAAATCAACTCAACTTTAAGAATTTTTCTAACCGCAAGTTGCAAATTTTGTTTAATCGAATTTTAAGTTATCAATGTCGCCATTTTGTTTCCGGCTAAAAAATTTCAATTGTTTTTCTAACATGTCAAAAATTCATCATTTCCAAGCATATTTAGAAATTTTGAAGATAATTCTACAAGTAATACAGCTTTTAGAATTTTTCTAATCGCAAGATGCAAATTTTGTTTAATCGAATTTTAAGTTATCAATGTCGCCATTTTGTTTCCGGCTTAAAAATTTCAATTGTTTTTCTAACAAGTCAAAAATACATCATTTCCAAGCAGTTTTAGAAATTTTGAAGATAATTCCACAAGTAATACAGCTTTAAGAATTTTTCTAATCGCAAGGTGCAAATTTTGTTTAATCGAATTTTAAGTTATCAATGTCGCCATTTTGTTTCCGGTTTGAAAATATCAATTTTTTTGCTAACATGTCAAAAATACATCATTTCCAAGCAGTTTTAGAAATTTTGAAGATAATTCCACAAGTAATACAGCTTTAAGAATTTTTCTAATCGCAAGATGCAAATTTTGTTTAATCGAATTTTAAGTTATGAATGCCGCCATTTTGTTTCCGGCTTAAAAATTTCAATTGTTTTTCTAACATGTCGAAAATGCATCATTTCCAAGCAGTTTTAGAAATTTTGAAGATAATTCCACAAGTAATACAGCTTTAAGAATTTTTCTAACCGCAAGATGCAAATTTTGTTTAGTCGAATTTTAAGTTATGAATGTCGCCATTTTGTTTCCGGCTTGAAAATATCAATTGTTTTGCTAACATGTCAAAAATGCATCATTTCCAAGCAGTTTTAGAAATTTTGAAGATAATTCCACAAGTAATACAGCTTTAAGAATTTTTCTAATCGCAAGATGCAAATTTTGGTTAATCGAATTTTAAGTTATGAATGCCGCCATTTTGTTTTCGTCTTGAAAATATCAATTGTTTTGCTAACATGTCAAAAATGCATAATTTCCAAGCAGTTTTAGAAATTTTGAAGATAATTCCACAAGTAATAAAGCTTTAGGAATTTTTCTAACCGCAAGATGCAAATTTTGTTTAATCGAATTTTAAGTTATGAATGCCGCCATTTTGTTTTCGTCTCGAAAATATCAATTGTTTTGCTAACATGTCAAAAATGCATTATTTCCAAGCAGTTTTAGATATTTTGCAGATAATTCCACAAGTAATACAGCTTTAAGAATTTTTATAATCGCAAGATGGAAATTTTGTTTAATCGAATTTTAAGTTATCAATGTCGCCATTTTGTTTCCGGCTTAAAAATTTCAATTGTTTTTCTAACAAGTCAAAAATGCATAATTTCCAAGCAGTTTTAGAAATTTTGAAGATAATTACACAAGTAATACAGCTTTTAGAATTTTTCTAATCGCAAGATGCAAATTTTGTTTAATCGAATTTTAAGTTATGAATGCCGCCATTTTATTTTCGTCTTGAAAATATCAATTGTTTTTCTAACATGTCAAAAATGCATCATTTCCAAGCAGTTTCAGAAATTTTGAAGATAATTCCACAAGTAATACAACTTTAAGAATTTTTCTAACCGCAAGATGCAAATTTTGTTTAATCGAATTTTAAGTTATCAATGTCGCCATTTTGTTTCCGGCTTAAAAATTTCAATTGTTTTTCTAACATGTCAAAAATGCATCATTTCCAAGCAGTTTCAGAAATTTTGAAGATAATTCCACAAGTAATACAGCTTTTAGAATTTTTCTAATCGCAAGATGCAAATTTTGTTTAATCGAATTTTAAGTTATGAATGTCGCCATTTTGTTTCCGGCTTAAAAATTTCAATTGTTTTTCTAACATGTCAAAAATGCATCATTTCCAAACAGTTTTAGAAATTTTGAAGATAATTCCACAAGTAATACAGTAATAATCGCAACATGCAAATTTTGTTTATTCGAATTTTAAGTTATCAATGTCGCCATTTTGTTTTCGGCTTGAAAAATTCAATTGTTTTTCTAACATGTCAAAAATTCATCATTTCCAAGCATATTTAGAAATTTTGAAGATAATTCCACAAGTAATACAGCTTTTAGAATTTTTCTAATCGCAAGATGCAAATTTTGTTTAATCGAATTTTAAGTTATCAATGTCGCCATTTTGTTTCCGGTTTAAAAATTTCAATTGTTTTTCTAACATGTCAAAAATGCATCATTTCCAAGCAGTTTTAGAAATTTTGAAGATAATTCCACAAGTAATACAGCTTTTAGAATTTTTCTAATCGCGAGATGCAAATTTTGTTTAATCGAATTTGAAGTTATGAATGTCGCCATTTTGTTTCCGGCTTGAAAATATCAATTGTTTTGCTAACATGTCAAAAATGCATCATTTCCAAGCAGTTTTAGAAATTTTGAAGATAATTCCACAAGTAATACAGCTTTTAGAATTTTTCTAATCGCAACATGCAAATTTTGTTTATTCGAATTTTAAGTTAATTTAAGTTAAAATGTCGCCATTTTGTTTCCGGCTTGAAAAATTCAATTGTTTTTCTAACATGTCAAAAATTCATCATTTCCAAGCATATTTACAAATTTTGAAGATAATTCCACAAGTAATACAGCTTTTAGAATTTTTCTAATCGCAAGATGCAAATTTTGTTTAATCGAATTTTAAGTTATGAATGTCGCCATTTTGTTTCCGGCTTAAAAATTTCAATTGTTTTTCTAACATGTCAAAAATGCATCATTTCCAAACAGTTTTAGAAATTTTGAAGATAATTCCACAAGTAATACAGTAATAATCGCAACATGCAAATTTTGTTTATTCGAATTTTAAGTTGTCAATGTCGTCATTTTGTTTTCGGCTTGAAAAATTCAATTGTTTTTCTAACATGTCAAAAATTCATCATTTCCAAGCATATTTAGAAATTTTGAAGATAATTCCACAAGTAATACAGCTTTTAGAATTTTTCTAATCGCGAGATGCAAATTTTGTTTAATCGAATTTGAAGTTATGAATGTCGCCATTTTGTTTCCGGCTTGAAAATATCAATTGTTTTGCTAACATGTCAAAAATTCATCATTTCCAAGCATATTTAGAAATTTTGAAGATAATTCCACAAGTAATACAGCTTTAAGAATTTTTCTAATCGCAAGGTACAAATTTTGTTTAATCGAATTTTAAGTTATCAATGTCGCCATTTTGTTTCCGGCTTAATTCAATTGTTTTTCTAACATGTCAAAAATGCATCATTTCAAAAAAATCGAAAAAATCAACTCTTTTAATAATCATCGTAGACCGTTATGTAATACCTTTTTTTTCATCAGAAGAACGCGTTGAATCGATTGGCAAAAAACGTCATCTAGAAAAAAATACAAAAAAATTGGCATGTCACCATGAACAATTTTCAAAAAAGTCGAATTTTCAGACTTTGATTGGCCGTAGCGGCTAAACGAAAACTCCGAATTGAACGCGGTTTTCAAATCTGTGCTCCTTGTGTGTAAATTAGTCGGATTCCATTAAAGTTGGCGATTTTTTATTTTTGACGAAAACCTGAAAAACCACCCAAGCGTACCCCCTTCTTACTTTTGCTCAAAAATTGGCTTTGAAATAATTTCCTGAAGAAACCACTGGTTCGATTCGGGGTTTTTACACATCACTGGAAAGATCCCTTCAAGGCCCTTCAGGAAATGTACTTGCGCAACCACAAATGTCAATTTGAAGTCAGTGGCGCGTTCGCAAAGAAAACTCGAAAATGAAAAAAAAAACTTGTTTCATGATTTTCAATAACACCGTATATTTCGGTGTCAGGGTGAGTACCGTTGATTGTCTAATAAAAAATCTAATAATCATTGTTCACACTTAACTTCAAACAACATGATTGTCAATTAAAACTTTTTTTTTCATAACTCGTTACCAAACATCGACTTTAATTTTACTTTGTGAACATATTTTATCTTCCTCGAATTAATTACGCTAACAATTCTAAAAATGTTACCGGCTCTCACTCCCCCCATCGAGGGATTTCTTGTGGGTAAGCGCTTTTGCTCGAGAATTATTAACGGCAAGCCAGCGCATGCCATGAATACCAAAATACGTTCAGTTATGCATAATGCAATTCATCTCGTTACTCCGGAAATATTAAGGGCAGTTTTCAACCTAATTCTCGCAGTAATACTAGACTAGTAATCTACAGACTTTGACGTCTGTATAAATATAGATATAAATCCGTAAGTGGGTCACTGTAGTGGCGCAAAATGGCATTCCGATTTATCAAATTAATTCTTTTGTATTATTCATTGAAATATTAATCCTGATTTGTCTACTGGACTAAATGTGGGACGGTGATTTGAAAGTCTCTCCTAAAATTGTATCAAGACCAGCGCCAACTATGTTTTTTCTTCGAATAATTTTCGCATTTAGTGATTGTTTGTTGATATTTGACAGAAGAATGAGAAATAAAAATACAGTAGGGGGCTGATAGATATTAGACAATTGCCCTTTGAAACCCTATAAACCCCATAAATTTGCTGTCTCTATTATCGTTTTATAATTATAAACCAAAAATTAAAAAAATAAAAATAAATTTTTTTCTCGAATTTATAAAAAATATTTTCAAGCAAAAGATGTTCATTTCTTTGTTGTCTTCAAAGTTTGTTTGAATGTTTTTGTGATATTTTTCATATTTAAGAAAATATTGGTAAAAAACAAAAAACAGTTAAGGTAAACGCCCACTTCCGATGTACGAAATTTTACCAAAAGCTTTTCAGTTCTTCAGATTATCAAATAAGACGGATGTTCACAGTTTCATATCAATTGGTCTATTAGTTTTTGAGATACAGCGCACACAGACAGACACACATACAGACACACACACAGACACACACAGGCACAGACACAATTTTTTTTTTTCCAGAAATTGTTGAAATGGAATATACGCACCCCAAAACGGATATTTCCGTAAAAAAAATTTGTCATAGAAAAAATAATTCTCGAGTACAAAGAGCTTAAGTTAACAATGCTTTAAACTTTTACATTACTAAAGTCAAAACAGTCTGTTGCCACCTTGTCCAACTACGGATAGAGTAAATGCTGTATGTTGCTACATAATAAGAGCCATAAGTGGCTACTTAGCGCCGAAGAACACGCACTTTACGCACAACGCAATATTTATTACCGGAAAAAATGAAGGGGAAGGAAAGTAACAATTAAAATTTAGCTCGTTATCGCAATAATCAAATTGCAAACAAACTCAAGTGTATGGCGTGCATGCTTCACACACAAAGAAATAACAAATAACACAACGTGCAAGCACGTGAGTGAGCGATGTGCGAACCTGATATCACCTTTAGCTCAAACTCAAACAACAATAGCGACGGAAATGACTCAATCCACATTTGAAAATCAATAATTTCGTAAAATTCGTAAAGACAGTAATAAGAAATGGGCTCTAATTCTATTAAATCTAGCCTTAAAAATATGAACTGCCAATACGCAAATATTAAAACAATTAATCAAATGATTCAACTCTACTTAAAATAACTCCTTCACATGCCCTGCCCTTTCCATTCGAATTAAAAATCTCGCGGGTAAGCTTTGCCACTCCTTCGCTGGAGGGCGCAAGCAACCCAAAAATCAGAGCATTAGAATTAGCATCTCCATAAGTCAGAGAATAAGAATTTGAAATCATTTTTTTATTATCTTCAACCGTTTACGAGATATGCACCTATATGCCAAAAAACAAATGAAACCAAATACTATTTTCTAGTTGCAGTATCATCTAGATAAGCCGGAGAATCGTATTTTGAAATAATTTTTTGATTATCTTTAACCGTTCACGAGATATGCGCCTATATGTCAAAAAACAAACGAAATCAATTACTTTTTTTTTGTTGAATCAGCATCTCGATAAGCTGGAAAATAAGAATTTCAAATCATTTTTTGATTATTTCAAACCGTTCACGAAATATGCACCTATATGCCAAAAAACAAATGAAACCAAATACTGTTTTCTAGTTAAATTATCATCTAGATAAGCCGAAGAATCATAATTTCAAATAATTTTTTGATTATCTTTAACCGTTCACGAGATATGCACCTATATGTCAAAAAACAAATGAAATCAATTACTCTTTTCTTGTTAAATCAGCATCTCGATAAGCTGGAGAATAAGAATTTAAAATCATTTTTTGATTATCTTCAACCATTCACGATATATGCACCTATATGTCAAAAAACAAATGAAATAAAATACTGTTTCCTCGTTGAATTATCATCTAGATAAGCCGGAGAATAATAATTTGAAATATTTTTTTATTATCTTCAACCGTTCACAAGATATGCACCTATATGTCAAAAAACAAATAAAATCAAATACTTGTTTCTTGTTGATTCAGCATCTTTATAAGCGGAAAAATAAGAATTTAAAATCATTTTTTTATTATCTTCAACCGTTCACGAGTTATGCACCTATATGTCAAAAAACAAATGAAACCAAATACTGTCTTCTAGTTGAGTTATCATCTGGTTAAGCCAGAGAATAATAATTTAAAATCATTTTTTTATTATCTTCAACCGTTTACGAGATATGCACCTATATGTCAAAAAACAAATGAAATCAATTACTTTTTTCTTGTTGAATCAGCATCTCGATAAGTTGGAGAATAGGAATTTCAAATTATTTTTTGATAATTTTAAACCGTTCACGAAATATGCACCTATATGTCAAAAAACAAATGACACCAAATACTGTTTTCTAGTTGAATTAGCATCTAGATAAACTGGAGAATAATAATTTGAAATCATTTTTTGATTATCTTCAACCGTTCACGAGATATGCACCTATAATTTAATTTAATTTAATTTAATTTATTTGACGGATTCACCTTTTTACAACTTTATTATATATGTATTATGTAAATAATAGAGATTGCTGTATGAAATTAAATAAATAAAAAATATAATAAAAACATAACAGAAAACAATGTACGACTTAATAATTAACTTAAAACTAATATAAAACAAACAAAAAAAACTTGACCTGACGTGAATTTAAATGATGTCGACGGACTTATTCGTTGAGTAGAGAATCCATTGTTACTCTTACATTGCAATAAAACATACTAAATATTAAATAAATACGGTAATATAAACGAAAGTTGAAGAAATTTCAATAAAAACAAATAAATGACCTATATGTCAAAAAACAAATGAAACCAAATACTTTTTTCTTATTGAGTCACCATCATGATAAGCTGGAGAATAAGAATTTAAAATAATTTTTTGCTTATATTAAACCATTTACGAAATATGCACCTATATGTCAAAAAACAAATGAAACCAAATACTGTTTTCCAGTTGAATTAGCATCTCGATAAACCAGAGAATAAGAATTTTAAATAATTTTTTTATTATCTTCAACAGTTCACGAGATATGCACCTATATGCCAAAAAAACAAATGAAATCAAGTACTGTTTTCTTGTTGAATTAGCATCTAGATAAGCCGGAGAATAATATTTTTAAATCATTTTTTGCTTATCTTCAACCGTTCATGATATATACACCTATATGACAAAAACAAATGAAATCAAATACTTTTTTCTTGTCGAGTCAGCATCATTACAAGCCGGAGAATAATAATTTGAAATCATTTTTTGATTATCTTTAACGATTCACAAGATATTCACCTATATATCAATAAACAAATGAAACCAAATACTGTTTTTTACTTGAATAATCATCTAGACAAGCCGGAGAATAATAATTTGAAATCATTTTCTGATTATCTTTAACCGTTCACGAGATATGCACTTATATGTCAAAAAACAAATGAAATCAAATACTTTTTTCTCGTCGAGTCAGCATCTTTATAAGCTGGAGAATAAGAATTTCAAAACATTTTTTGATTATTTTAAACCGTTCACGAAATATGCACCTATATGTCAAAAAACAAATAAAACCAAATACTGTTTTCTAGTTGAATTAGCATCTAGATAAGCCGGAGAATAATAATTTGAAATCATTTTTTGATTATTTTCAATCGTTCACGAGATATGCACCTATATGTCAAAAAACAAATGAAATCAATTACTTTTTTCTTGTTGAGTCAGCATCATTATAAGCTGGAGAATAATAATTTAAAATCATTTTTTGATTATCTTCAACCGTTCACGAGATATGTACCTATATGCCAAAAACAAATGAAATCAAATACTGTTTTCTAGTTAAATTAGCATCTCGATAAACCAGAGAATAAGAATTTCAAATAATTTTTCTAAATATCTTTAACCGTTCACGAGATATTTACCTATATGTCAAAAAACAAATGAAACCAAATACTGTTTTCTAGTTGAATTAGCATCTAGATAAGCCGGAGAATAATAATTTGAAATCATTTTTTGATTATTTTCAATCGTTCACGAGATATGCACCTATATGTCAAAAAACAAATGAAATCAATTACTTTTTTCTTATTGAATCAGCATCTCGATAAGCTGGAGAATAAGAATTTCAAATCATTTTTGATTATTTTAAACCGTTCACGAAATATGCACCCCGTCACTTGCGAAAAATCCATGCCTCGCGATGCAAATTTCGATTTTCGCAAAGTTTGCATCAGCCGTAAATAAATAAAAATTCTTATTATTATCACTAATTCAAGTGCTTTAATAACCAAAAGTTAAAACAAAGTCACGCGCCTTTGACATTTAATGGTATAACAAAATCGAAGGCAGTTCACTGCTAACTTGTTTCCAGCGCAGATAATTGATATACTTTTGCATTTACATGTGAAACAAATTATAGATCGTTTTCTCACTATTATCAGTTACATTTCCAGTAATTACGAGTAATTAGCCATGAATTAGCCATTTAATGCTAAACTAGAAATCGTTCATTAATGAAAAATCGTTCATTAATGAAAAATAATTTATTAATGAAAAATCGTTTATTAATGAAAAATCGTTTATTAATGAAAAATCGTTTATTAATGAAAAATCGTTTATTAATGAAAAATCGTTCATTAATAGGGGTCATTAATGAACTATTTTTGATACATTTGTGTACATTAATGTTAGCTGTTAACCAACGAGCAATGGAGAATATGATTATTTGAAACATATCTTTAACGTTAACCAATCGGACCTATGTTGATATAACTATATATAAAGTTTGGCAGATTCCTCCCGGGACACCCTGTATAAAACGGTAAGGAATGTATTTGATCAACACCCCCGCAATAAAACTATTTATAGAAATGCCAAGCCTATTGCGGCAACCTTTATTGGATCGGATATAATTTAAGCATTCGTCGCACTTCCTCGAAGAAGCATGTCTTCGAAATTAGTTGGCGACGCGCAATTACGTCGTCTTCGGAAAATGGAGATAAACGCCGGCTTTTCACGGAGGAACGCAACCCCAATACCGTGTATACGATTATTGGAGTCCAAAAGTGACACCGGCGGAATACAAAAATTTATTCCCTCCCCGTTAATTAAAGCCTAATCAAAGTGAATGTTCTTAATTTCGCCCGCCCTCGGCCATTAATTATTTCTACGTGAAAGGAAAGATATTTCGGCTTCTTGTAAATAAATCATTAATTACTTTTCGTCCCCTATTCATCAATCATCACACTCTCGTATATTTCACGAGAATAAATTCTTGATATTAATACTTAATCTCGATCTGATTTCCCCGAAGCGAATGAGAAATTGGTAGTTAATGTCAATCCCGGTGACATCGCGAGGAATGCGTGATGAAATTTTTATATGATTCCACTAGTGTATTTCTATATCCTCTTTTAATACCGACATGCTATACTTGAATTGTAATTGGAAATGCGTCGTGACTACTCGATTCGAAATGTGATTCCCTTAAGAATATGTTATAAATCGTGTTCTAGTTTCTTTATTAACAAGTTGAATATTCATGTCGTGTGAGCCACAAGATTTTGATTCAGAGTTGGCCGTGAGATAAATTACGAATGTCATATTAAAAATTGGGACATTTAGCCTTAACTATTGGAAGTAATATCTACGAAGAAATGGGTTAGTTAGGAGAAAATTAAAAATTTTAAGATGTGTTATATGCCCACCATGTTCATTAATAACACAAATTGTCTCGACTTGTCAGTTTGTTTTTAAAATGACAATTCATGTCATGGCAGACTATATTAGTTCAGTTGAATTAACAAAACATCTCAGAGATGACCGCTATGCCTTTCTCTCTCAGACATGGCCACCTCAGTAGCTCACACCTTATATTCAGGCTATTTTTCGTCTTTATTACATTTGTGTAATAATCAGTGACGGTTCGCGGGATTTTTTCTGGTACGGCCGAGGAACAAGAGGAATGTTTAAATTTTAAACTCGAATCAATATCTGGACGTAATTCTCTTATACGTTTCCCCGTGGGAGCGTTCGTTTCTATATTACGTCACACTCTGAGGAGGGGTGTCGAGCACGGCCGCTTGCCTGAGGGGTGATGGGGTTTCGTGGCTGCGCGACGTCGCAAAATTTAATGGATTTTAAAACCATCCAGGTTGATATAACCGTGATCCCGCTCCTAAAGTTGTTGAAGGATCCAGTAAAGTTTAATTGAGAGTGATCTGTATTGTATTCGCAGTTTAATATAAGAACGCAATGACATTATTAGCCAGACATGGCGTTGTATGGAGAATCATAAGGAAATTTAAGAACCTTGACAAGCAAATAACTTCAGTTTTTTCAACAGCGACGATATCAAACAAAGGTGGTATCAGTTTTCATTTCTTGTGTGGGTATGTGTGTCTGTCTGTGCGCGCTGTATCTCAAAAACTAATAGACCAATTGATATGAAACTTTCAACATCCGTCTTATTTGATAATCTGAAGAACTGAAAAGCTTTTGGTAAAATTTTAATTGCGGTTGTGTTAAATGTAAATTGCCACCGAATAATTTACCAATTTATCAACATGGGACCTACGTTATTACGGCCGTGATAGTTTTGATATTTATGTAGGAAGTGATGATAACCTGCTAATATCTGCGCTCATCTAGTAATATTGTCAGAATTATTGGTTGTAAACAGCAACGAGGGGTTTTATTCCCTTTTTTTAATCTATTTACGTAAAATGTTGATTAGATATACACCGTTATCAATACAGTTGTATCCTCGTGTAGTAATTGCAGTAATCAATGTTCAACAACTTTTATCTTTGTAGTTTAGGTTGTACCCAAACTGTGGAAGGCTAGGACTAACTGATAAAAAATGGTGATGCGGCCACATGTTACTTTCTCCGACTTGATGGTATCATTTATATTTACGCTTTCGTGGTTTATTTTCAATTGAAATCATATCTTAAATGTACATCGAGCAGGAAATTTTCACAGACGTCAAACAAAAGTTTCTTTAAAGTTTAATAATGTGATTTACTCGTCGCATCGTAGGGAAAGTATAGTACATAACGCGAGCTTTAAAGCAATTACGCACCCTTGAAAGTAACTATGTAATATACAGGGTGTTTTAAATTCGAGGCTCACCATGGGGATCTCGCTTATTAGAAGAGATAGAGGGTATGTTTAAATTTGGCACTTTTGCAGAATTTTATGCTGATTATAAGTTAGGATTTTCCACCCCATTTTTTATCACCCTGTATAATTTCTTATATGAAATCATGGTTGGCGCTGTAGGTCGAACCTTCAACCTAACAATAAAAACATTTGTAATAGTTTAACGTCAATCACTGGAGCAAATATAAAATTTCACCTGTGCCATGCATTTTAACAAATCTTTCAATATTTAGAAAATGGTAAACAATAGGTATAGGGAGTATTGAAGTAACTCACCTTTATTAACTCCCTAGAATTCAAAAATGATAAAAAATATAAGGTGTTCCATTAAAAAAAAAACACAACTTTGATACTTTTAGGGCTTTTGAAACACCCTGTATAATTTGAAATTATTTTTAAAAGGTAACCATAATAGACCTGAAAAGTGAAACTTCTTGAAAGCCATGTATTTTGGCCACAATTTTTCGAATAACCCTGTATATTTGATTTCATATTTTTGCACTTTTGAGCCGAAACTATGCATTTTGGTGAAAAATTACAAGAAATCAAAGTTGTAGAGCAAAAAATTTCCGATTGATATTGGCCATTTAGATTTCCCGGTATTGAGCGCATTTTCCGCTAAAGTTCGCAAATTGTAACCTGCTAATTTCTTAGATTTCCAACTTCTGGACCAAAGTTGTAGAGCGGAAAATTTTCGATCATTATAGGATGCATTATCCAATAATGCATAGATTGCCCGCTAGAGCGCGTAAAATGACAGTATATGCATTTTTGCGGTTTTTTACTTTCTCCGTTACGAAGTACGAGAAAGTATTGTGATCGTGATTTTTTTTTCAAACATTTTTTTTACGGAAATATCCGTTTTGGGGTCCCTAAATGCCATTTCAACAATTTCTGGATTTTTTTTGCGTCTGTGTGTGTGTGTGTGTCTATGCGCGCTGTATCTCAAAAACTAATAGAGTAATTGATATGAAACTTTGAACATACATCTTATTTGATAATCCGAAGAACTGAAAAGCTTTTGGTAAAATTTCGTACACCGGAAGTGGGTGTTTACCTTAACTGTTTTTTTGTTTTTTGCCAATATTTTCTTAAATATGAAAAATATCACAAAAACATTTAAAGAAATATTGAAGACAACGAAAACATTAGCTTATTTTGTTTGAAAACATTTTTCATAAAATCATTGGTATTCGAGAAAAAAATTTATTATTATTTTTTTATTTTTGGTTTATAATTATGAAACGATAATAGTTACAGCAAATTTATAAACAACTTATAAAGAATAAATTTTTGTCGAAATCTCTTTAGTTTTTGAGTAAATTGAGTTTTTAAATTTGAAGTATAATTTTTCCATCTTTTATAATTTTGACGTTTTAAACGTCAGTTTCATCCGAGTCTACAAAACGCTCGATGTACATTTAAAATATGATTTAAATAGAAAATAAACTATGAAAGCGTAAATATAAACGATACCATAAGTCGGAGAAAGTAACACGATGGCCACATCACCATTTTTTTTTCAAATTTTTTATTAAAAATTATAAATATGAAATTCATTTTAAGTAACAAATTCTGTAACAACATGGATCTTAAAAAAATACATTTGCATGAGTATGCGCTCACATGCACTTGGAAGGATGTATTCTATTTTATGAATAAAAAATTTTGTAATTCTCAAAACTTACGTGAAAAATGTCTACAATTATCGACTCCTTATTTTTCAAATAAAATAAATGAAACAAATATAATACAGATAAACTATTAATAATGAAAGTGGATGTTAAAAAAAAATTAATATTTCGGTAAACACGTTTGTTTGATTTTCAAAATATAATTTATTTAAACCACTACATATGTTTCGCCACACTGTGGCTTCTTCAGGTGAAGAAAATATACAAATAAAAAACACAGTACTTCTTAAATATTAAGTGATTGTAGTTGGCGGGGGAGAGAACATTTTTAAGAGGGGGGAGTTTGATAAATCTGTCTGTTCGTTGAGTAGATGATAAAAAATTAATATATTCACAATTTACTTCTTATATTTTTCAAAAATGTAAAGCCGCCACAATTCATGCCGCAACAAAAGGATTTATGCTCAGTGCACAATACTAACAATACACAAACAATTTGCAACAGACAGATGTCATCACAGAAACAAAAACTATGCTTGTTTGTTTCAACAAAAGCGTATGAAAGTAAACTTGATCATTTTCATTACTTACCATATTAAATTTATTTATTTATTTATTCAAATCACGTTGCCACCATATACAAATAGTCAAAAATAATGTAAAATTGATCCAAAGTAGTGGATGTGAGCGTCCGTTATACAATTATCAACTAATAAAATAATTAAAATAAGACTACAATTAAGAGTTATAAACTAATACAATATAAAGAACAAAGTACAATAAATAAGAACATATTAAAATTTAGAACTACCTAATTTAATAAAGGGTCGGACATACATTGTTTACGTGCTCATTTAGTGTGCTACATATTCTGAGAACTTATAGAATCACTTCTGAAATTGTTCATTTTCATTACTTTCAATAAACTTTGAACAACAAAAACTTTTTTTATTCAAGCAATCAGTCAGTGAACTGTTACAACCGAAAAAATACGTAAAATACTAAAAATGTCAAAAAAAAAAATCAAATTACAAAGTGACCCTAATTTTATGCTCGGCAGTGTAAATTGAATAAAAATAGTATATTATGCAACAAGTGTTATAAACGGCACTTTAGTCACGAGTTAATTAGGCACGAGCGGAATAACGAGTGTCTAGAGAAGTTCATAACTCGAATTGCAAACTATACTTTTTCTACGACTAAATTGGTAAAATTTTGAAATTATTTAATTATTTTAAATGAACATGGCAATAGTACATTATTATTAAATTAGTCTACTTTGGTACATGTACATTAAAAGTTACGATAAAGACATTATGGCAATTGCTAAAGGAAATCATGGATTCTCCTAAATTTCTTTGATGTCTTGATGTTTTTGCTTTCTCCGTTAAGAAGTTCGAGAAAGTATAGTGATCGTGATTTTTTTTTCAAAAATATTTTTTACGGAAATATCCGTTTTGGGGTCCCTAGATGCCATTTCAACAATTTCTGGAATTTTTGTTGAATTTGGTTCTCGTTTATCACGTGGTGAAACATTTTTAATATTACTGGTTGTTGAAATTAGGCACTTGGTAGGTTTCACAAATTTTATACTTTTTATTCCGACTAGTTTCGATTGTTACATTCCTAGATAATGATGTAACAATCGAAACTAGTCGGAATAAAAAGTATAAAATTTGTGAAACCTACCAAGTGCCTAATTTCAACAACCAGTAAAATTTCTGGAATTTTTTTTTGTGTCTGTGTGTGTGTGTCTGGCTGTGCGCGCTGTATCTCAAAAACTAATAGAGTAATTGATATGAAACTTTGAACATAAGTCTTATTTGATAATCCGAAGAACTTTTGGTAAAATTTCGTACACCGGAAGTGGGTGTTTTTTACAATATTTTCTTAAATATGTAAAATATCACAAAAACATTTAACAAATATTGAAGACAACAAAGAAATGAGCTAATTTTGTGTAAAAACATTTTTCATAAAATCATTGTTATTCGAGAAAAAAATGGATTATTATTTTTTTAATTTTTGGTTTATATTTATGAAACGATAATAGTTACAGCAAATTTATGTGAATAATAATTGTAGAGAATGCCAAAATGAACAACTTATAAAGAATAAGTTTTTCTTGATATCTCTTTAGTTTTTGAGTAAACTGAGTTTTTGAATTTTTCCATCTTATAATTTTGACGTTTTAAACGTCAGTTTCATGTGAGTCTACAAAACGCTCGATGTACATTTCAAATATGATTTAAATAGAAAATAAACCACGAAAGCGTAAATATAAATGATACCATCAAGTCGGAGAAAGTGACATGATGGCCACATCACCATTTTTTATTATTTATTTCATTTAAGTTGAAAGTATTCTTTGTTTCATTTATTTATTTTTTATTTCGACAGATTGTTGGTAAGTGACAACTAACTTGATTTTGAGTTACAATTGATTTTGGCGATTTAAAAATCTGGAGCTAACTTCAGTCCATGACTAAAATGCACAAAATCACAGTTTGTCAAGGTGTATTTAAAGAGTCACTTAGCGTCATGGAAACATATGTGATAAATGACATTTTAGAGGTGGGAGTAGAAAAATGTATTTAATAAACGGTTTATTCGAAAGATAAAGTGCTGACCCGTCAACAGCTGTAGTATTTACCCCTCCACTCGTGAATTTTTAAAGGACGTCCTAAATTCCTTTAAAAAATATAAAAAGAACGCCCCACAATTAAAAAAAAATATAAAACAAATATATTGTCTTGCGACCCCGCGCGGAAAACTGTGCATGCTATATAAAATTCAAAAGCTCCATGTTATTACAGAATTAGTTACTTTGTAGCTTTGATTTAAAATTAATATCTCAGCTAATTTTATAATTTCTATTAAAAAAAACGCTGAAATACATATACGGTCACGATTTTGCGCGCTCTGAAAGGCAATGCACGCATTATTGGAAAAGTCGAAACACCCATATCGATCGGAAATTTTTCGCTCTACAACTTTGGTCTCTTATATTTTTTCCAGAAAATGCGTAGTTTTGGCTGAAAATCCAAAAAGTTAGCAGAAGGTCACAATTTGCGATATTCTTCAACGCTCTTTCGTGAAAAATGCACTCACTGTCGGAAAATCCAAATGGCCAATATCAATCGCAAATTATTTGCTCTACAACTTTGGTCTCATAAGTTTTCACCAAAATGCATAGTTTCGGCTCTAAGTGCAAAAAAATGAAATCAAATATATCGGGTGTGTATAAATTGGCGGATAATCTACACGTGACGATATTCTTTCAAAAATTCTAAGCAGCTTATCTTAATTCTAAAATGTTGTACCGTGATTCCTGGGCCTTCACGAGGTCCTCAGAGTTTGAACATCCAGTCGTTAAATATGCGTTATTATTCGAATCAATTGTATTTACCCAATAGGAAGTGTTACCGACTTAACTCAATATTCAAAACAATTAATCCAGATAACGTGTTCAACATAATACCTGGGTAAATCAGCCCTACATAGGAGTTATAAAGTTATCTAAACGTAATCCTAGTATGGGATGATTCGAATCCACTATTGAAAATGGAAATTAAATCAGCAGGTTAGTTCTGGCGTTATTGATTTTTAAAAGCTGCCAGCACCCACGTCTGTTCAAGTTTTCTGACGTCATCTCGAGACCGTGTGAACTCACGATCAAAAGGGCAAAACTGAGATTGGAATCGTTACGTAGTTCATTAATTAAATTAATGATGCTGCGCTCTATTTTTGGCTGTATATTCGCATTACATGATTTAATCTTTATTTATAACTACAAAAAAAAACAGTTTTTTTTATATCCTACACTATGGGATTTTAACGGGCAGAAAAAATAGCCCGGAAAATAAGTACGTACGGGTCACACCAGATGGCGTATTAGTATGTGTCATTTCAGCTGGCATATTTTGAATAAACGTGGTAGAACAAGTTCACAAGGGTATCAGAAGATGGCGCATTTGTAAATCTGAAATATTTTCAATTCAAATTTGACAATTTACTGAAAATGAACATGAACATGTATACCGGATGTAACACAAAACAGTCTCACTCATACAGTTTTTTTTTATTATTTAAGATATCACACCAAAAGCAAATTTGAGTCCAAAAACTTTAGGTGCACTTTTCATTTTATCGGAAGTGGCATCAGACGAAAGTGGTTAATTTCGACTTTTGAATTATAATTTCATACTCATTATAAACAATACTATACTTGACATTCGTAAAACTTGACTTTTATTATTATTTTATTCAAGTGCGATATAAATTAGTTGAGAATAATTTGTATATATTTAGATTTTTATTTTTGTAAGCACTTTGAATGAAACTAATAAATACAAATACAAATACATGAATACAAATATATATCTATTCCATTTACATTTTCTACTGAATTAAGGAATTATCCGCATCAAGCGTAAGAATATCGCAAGAAGCCTGAGATCTCAGATTAACCAAGTACGTATGCTTTGTTCGAATTAATGAAGCATTTCAGCAAAACAAATCTTACAGGGATCAACTTAACCGTTAATTAACGGCCGCGGTTAACTCCCCGGCGTTGTAATATTACCAACCTTTCTAGGTGTCAGTTTTCAGGTTTCACATTAAGACGGTCTGGAAAGGATTACCGTAATTAACAAGGGGAACTGTCTTTTCTGGTGACGTTGAATCAAAATTAGTTTAAATCCACACACGGCAAGGTTAATACAATCTCAAATGAGCCGGAAATATTTGCCTTGACGCGTAAACTTCACTCAATGCAATTTTCATTATACAGAAGCCTCATGCAACTGCAAATATCATCCCGGAAAATCCGGTGTAATTTGCCCACAATTCCTTTGTAATCTTGGTAAAGAGGTACTTATGTAAATTGTAAATGTCACAGGAAATATGTTTTCTTGTTATACCAAATATACAACGCAATAAAATGATGTTTCTTCTGTTTAAGGGTGCCTCTTCAGCGACAGGCTCTGCTTAGATGAAGTGGAATTCTGTTTTGACGGTAAGATTTTTTTTAAATTAAAACAGAACTCTTTAAAATCGTTTATATTGAATTATTTAGACAAGATAGAAAAAATTTCCAGCTCTAGAATTCGAAATAGTCGCACGAGAACAGTCTTGTAATTTTAAAATTTCAAATTTTCTCAAACGCTCTAAAAAAAAATATACAAACAATTGCAACAACCTTAAAATTTCACAGATTTGTTCAAAATTGTTTCGTTTTGGTGATTTAGAAAAAATTTTAAAATATCCTTACTCTAGATTTCGAAATAATTGCACGAGAACAGAGTCTTGTAATTTTAAAATTTTAAATTTTCTCAAACGCTCTAAAAAAAAATATACAAACAATTGCAACAACCTTAAAATTTCACAGATTTGTTCAAAATTGTTTCCTTTTGGTAATTTAGAGAAAATTTGAAAATATCCTTACTCTAGATTTCGAAATAATTGCACGAGAACAGAGTCTTGTAATTTTAAAATTTTAAATTTTCTCAAACGCTCTAAAAAAAAATATAAAAACAGTTGCAACAACCTTGAAATTTCACAGATTTGTTCAAAATTGTTTCGTTTTGGTGATTTAGAAAAAATTTTAAAATATCCTTACTCTAGATTTCGAAATAATTGCACGAGAACAGAGTCTTGTAATTTTAAAATTTTAAATTTTCTCAAACGCTCTAAAAAAAAATATACAAACAATTGCAACAACCTTAAAATTTCACAGATTTGTTCAAAATTGTTTCCTTTTGGTAATTTAGAGAAAATTTGAAAATATCCTTACTCTAGATTTCGAAATAATTGCACGAGAACAGAGTGTTGTAATTTTAAAATTTCAAATTTTCTCAAACGCTCTAAAAAAATATAAAAACAGTTGCAACAACCTTGAAACTTTACAGATTTCTTCAAAATTGTTTCCTTTTGGTGATTTAGAGAAAAGTTGAAAATATCCTTACTCTAAATTTCGAAATAATTGCACGAGAACAGTGTTGTAATTTTGAAATTTCAAATTTTCTTAAACGCTCTAAAATATATAAAAACTATTGCAACAACCTTGAAACTTCACAGATTTCTTCAAAATTGTTTTCTTTTAGTGATTTAGAGAAAATTTTAAAATAACCTTACTCTAGATTTCGAAATAATTGCACGAGAACAGAGTTTTGTAATTTTAAAATTTCAAATGTTTGTCAAACGCTCTAAAAAAATATAAAAACAGTTGCAACAACCTTAAAACTTCATAGATTTGTTCAAAATTGTTTTCTTTTGGTGATTTAGGGAAAATTTAAAAATGTCCTTAATCTAGATTTCGAAATAATTGCACGAGAGCAGAGTGTTGTAATTTTAAAATTTCAAATTTTCTCAAACGCTCTAAAAAAATATAAAAACAGTTGCAACAACTTTGAAACTTCACAGATTTCTTCAAAATTGTTTCCTTTTGGTGATTTAGAGAAAATTTTAAAATATCCTCACTCTAGATTTCGAAATAATTGCACGAGAACAGAGTCTTGTAATTTTAAAATTTTTAATTTTCCCAAACGCTTTAAAAAAATATAAAAACAGTTGCAACAACTTTGAAACTTCACAGATTTCTTCAAAATTGTTTCCTTTTGGTGATTTAGAGAAAATTTGAAAATATCCTTACTCCAGATTTCGAAATAATTGCACGAGAACAGAGTCTTGCAATTTTAAAATTTCAAATTTTCTCAACCTTCTAAAAAAATATAAAAACAATTGCAACAACCATGAAACTTTACAGATTTCTTCAAAATTGTTTCCTTTTGGTGATTTAGAGAAAATTTGAAAATATCCTTACTCCAGATTTCGAAATAATTGCACGAGAACAGAGTCTTGCAATTTTAAAATTTCAAATTTTCTCAACCTTCTAAAAAATATATATAAAAACAATTGCAACAACCATGAAACTTTACAGATTTATTCAAAATTGTTTCCTTTTGGTGATTTAGAGAAAATTTGAAAATATCCTTACTCCAGATTTCGAAATAATTGCGCGAGAACAGAGTCTTGTAATTTTGAAATTGCAAATTTTCTCAAACGCTTAAAAAATATAAAAACAGTGGCAACAACCTTGAAACTTCATAGATTTGTTCAAAATTGTTTCCTTTTGGTGATTTAGAAAAAAATAGAAAATATCCTTACTCTAGATTTCGAAATAATTGCACGAGAACAGAGTCTGGTAATTTTGAAATTGCAAATTTTCTCAAACGCTTTAAAAAAATATAAAAAGAATTGCAACAACTTTGAAACTTCACAGATTTCTTCAAAATTGTTTCCTTTTGGTGATTTGGAGAAAATTTTAAAATATCCTTACTCTAGATTTCGAAATAATTGCACGAGAACAGAGTTTTGTAATTTTAAAATTTCAAATGTTTGTCAAACGCTCTAAAAAAATATAAAAAGAGTTGCAACAACCTTAAAACTTCATAGATTTGTTCAAAATTGTTTTCTTTTGGTGATTTAGGGAAAATTTAAAAATGTCCTTAATCTAGATTTCGAAATAATTGCACGAGAGCAGAGTGTTGTAATTTTAAAATTTGAAATTTTCTCAAACGCTCTAAAAATATAAAAACAATTGCAACAACTTTGAAATTTCACAGGATTATTCAAAATTGTTTCCTTTTGGTGATTTAGAGAAAATTTGAAAATATCCTTACTCTAAATTTCGAAATAATTGCACGAGAACAGAGTGTTGTAATTTTAAAATTTCAAATTTTCTCAAACGCTCTAAAAAAATATAAAAACAGTTGCAACAACCTTGAAACTTTACAGATTTCTTCAAAATTGTTTCCTTTTGGTGATTTAGAGAAAAGTTGAAAATATCCTTACTCTAAATTTCGAAATAATTGCACGAGAACAGTGTTGTAATTTTGAAATTTCAAATTTTCTTAAACGCTCTAAAATATATAAAAACTATTGCAACAACCTTGAAACTTCACAGATTTCTTCAAAATTGTTTTCTTTTAGTGATTTAGAGAAAATTTTAAAATAACCTTACTCTAGATTTCGAAATAATTGCACGAGAACAGAGTTTTGTAATTTTAAAATTTCAAATGTTTGTCAAACGCTCTAAAAAAATATAAAAACGGTTGCAACAACCTTGAAATTTCACAGATTTGTTCAAAATTGTTTCGTTTTGGTAATTTAGAGAAAATTTTAAAATATCCTTACTCTAGATTTCGAAATAATTGCACGAGAACAGAGTCTTGTAATTTTAAAATTTTAAATTTTCTCAAACTCTCTAAAAAGATATAAAAACAGTTGCAACAACCTTGAAATTTCACAGATTTGTTCAAAATTGTTTCGTTTTGGTGATTTAGAGAAAATTTTAAAATATCCTTACTCTAGATTTCGAAATAATTGCACGAGAACAGAGTCTTGTAATTTTAAAATTTTAAATTTTCTCAAACGCTCTAAAAAAATATACAAACAATTGCAACAACCTTAAAATTTCACAGATTTGTTCAAAATTGTTTCCTTTTGGTGATTTAGAGAAAATTTGAAAATATCCTTACTCTAGATTTCGAAATAATTGCACGAGAACAGAGTGTTGTAATTTTAAAATTTCAAATTTTCTCAAACGCTCTAAAAAAATATAAAAACGGTTGCAACAACCTTGAAATTTCACAGATTTGTTCAAAATTGTTTCGTTTTGGTAATTTAGAGAAAATTTTAAAATATCCTTACTCTAGATTTCGAAATAATTGCACGAGAACAGAGTGTTGTAATTTTAAAATTTCAAATTTTCTCAAACGCGCTAAAAAAATATAAAAACAATTGCAACAACTTTGAAACTTCACAAATTTGTTCAAAATTGTTTCCTTTTGGTGATTTAGGGAAAATTTTAAAATATCCTTACTCTAGATTTCGAAATAATTGCACGAGAACATAGTCTTATAATTTTGAAATTGCAAATTTTCTCAAACGCTCTAAAAAAATATAAAAACAGTTGCAATAACTTTGAAACTACACAGATTTCTTCAAAATTGTTTCCTTTTGGTGATTTAGAAAAAAATTGTAAATATCCTTACTCTAGATTTCGAAATAATTGCACGAGAACAGAGTCTTATAATTTTGAAATTGCAAATTTTCTCAAACGCTCTAAAAAAATATAAAAACAACTGCAACAACCTTGAAATTTCACAGATTTGTTCAAAATTGTTTCCTTTTGGTGATTTAAAGAAAATTTGAAAATATCCTTACTCTAGATTTCGAAATAATTGCACGAGAACAGAGTGTTGTAATTTTAAAATTTCGATTTTCTCAAACGCTCTAAAAAAATATATAGAAACAATTGCAACTACCCTGAAATAGTCTATGGTTATTCAAAACTGTTTCTACTTCACAATTTAGTGAAAATTTAAACATATTTCTTGTCGAGATTTTGATGAATTATTTTCAGTTCTAATTTTCTCGTGGAAACGTTTTATAGCTACGTCGAATAAATAACTTAAGTTATTCAAAACAATTAAAGTGCAGTAAAAATTAAGTAATATGTAATGCGAATGTAAATCCTGCAAAAGTTTTGCCGCTTACAGTTCTTATGAATTTCGCGTTTACAATGGTTGCCCGGCTTCCACCTTCACTAAGCGCTTTATTATCGCGACGTCAAGTCCAAATTATTCTTTTCATGTTTCCTGAAATCTGCTTTACAATGCGACGGAGGTATTAGGGATGAAAAGGGCGGAATTTTAACGATAACGCCCTCCTTCCCGATATTCTCACCCAGAAAACTCCCAACGATCAACTTGCGAACTTTATCTTGATATATTTTCGAATTTTTAATCGCAGCAGGTCCTTCAATATTTGTTATTTTTATTGTAATGCGATTTTTGTTTTCGTCCACGAATTCGGTCATTTGTAGGAAAGGCAGTTTGTTGCAGCGTTTTTAGTTGAATTTTAAATATTAGTGAAACAGTTGAATCAATTCCTGGCTGATCTAAAAATCCTGGTAGCATTTGGTATTTAGGGATCTTATTAGGTAATTAGGATTAATTAATTACATTTTTAAGATAAGAAGTAAAGTGATTGCATACTACACATAAATTCATATAATTGTTGGATAGATAATCCCTAACTAATACAAATATTCCGCTTCCGTAATTGAAGTCAAATATGTACATATTTGATTGATATGAACTGTCCTGTGATTAATATTAATATTTGATTGTACCAGCAGCGTTCGGAAACTTGGAAACTCATAAATTCGCTTTGAATGCTTTTAATTAATTTTTGCGTGCTGGAAATTAATTGCGCAGAAAGTATAAATTTGTCGGGTTTTAATTATTTACGTGCATGTCCTCAATTTGTGGTACGTGCAATTCCGCGAATAATTCGCTTCAATTCGAATTAAACTCAAATTCAACAAACGTTTCGTTTAAAATTTTTAACTTGACAACAAAGATTTGTGACAATGATCAAGAATTGACTTTTGGGAAAAATGATTGTAGATTCCATATTTAATAGGGGAATTGAATGAAACTAAGAAATATTAATTCTAAAACGTTTGTTGTTATAAATTGTCAATTAAAACTTTTCCAACTTCACTACAGGCAATATGGCGCTGCTTAAAACTGAAATTTTATGATCAAAAACTGACTTATACGATTTTAGATTCAACATCTGATAAGAAAATTAAACGAAACTAAGATAGACTGATCCTAGAAAGTTTGCCTTTACAAATTGTCTATTAAATTTTTTCCAACTTCCCCACAGCCAATGTTTAAAACTTAAATTTGATGATCAAAAACTGACTTTTTGCAGAAACACGATTTTAGATTCCGCATCTGATAAGAAAATTGAATGAAACTAAGAAAGATTAATCCTAGAAAGTTTGCCTTTATAAATTGTCTATTAAAACTTTTCCAACTTATCCGCAGCCAATGTTTAAAACTGAAATTTGATGATCAAAAATTGACTTTTTGCAGAAACACGATTTTAGATTCCGCATCTGATAAGAAAATTGAATGAAACTAAGAAAGATTAATCCTAGAAAGTTTGCCTTTATAAATTGTCTATTAAAACTTTTCCAACTTCCCTACAGCCAATGTTTAAAACTGAAATTTGATGATAAAAAATTGACTTTTTGCAGAAACACGATTTTAGATTCTACATCTGATAAGAAAATTAAACAAAACTAAGAAAGATTAATCCTAGAAAGTTTGCCTTTATAAATTGTCTATTAAAACTTTTCCAACTTCCCTACAGCCAATGTTTAAAACTGAAATTTGATGATAAAAAATTGACTTTTTGCAGAAACACGATTTTAGATTCCACATCTGATAAGAAAATTAAACAAAACTAAGAAAGATTAATCCTAGAAAGTTTGCCTTTATAAATTGTCTATTAAAACTTTTCCAACTTCCCTACAGCCAATGTTTAAAACTGAAATTTGATGATAAAAAATTGACTTTTTGCAGAAACACGATTTTAGATTCCACATCTGATAAGAAAATTAAACAAAACTAAGAAAGATTAATCCTAGAAAGTTTGCCTTTATAAATTGTCTATTAAAACTTTTCCAACTTCCCTACAGCCAATGTTTAAAACTGAAATTTGATGATAAAAAATTGACTTTTTGCAGAAACACGATTTTAGATTCCACATCTGATAAGAAAATTAAACAAAACTAAGAAAGATTAATCCTAGAAAGTTTGCCTTTATAAATTGTCTATTAAAACTTTTCCAACTTCCCTACAGCCAATGTTTAAAACTGAAATTTAATGATCAAAAATTAACTTTTTGCAGAAACACGATTTTAGATTTAACATCTGATAAGAAAATTGAATGAAACTAAGAAAGATTAATCCTAGAAAGTTTGCCTTTATAAATTGTAGATTAAAACTTTTCCAACTTCCCTACAGCCAATGTTTAAAACTGAAATTTGATGATCAAAAATTGACTTTTTGCAGAAACACGATTTTAGATTCCGCATCTGATAAGAAAATTGAATGAAACTAAGAAAGATTAATCCTAGAAAGTTTGCCTTTATAAATTGTCTATTAAAACTTTTCCAACTTCCCTACAGCCAATGTTTAAAACTGAAATTTAATGATCAAAAATTAACTTTTTGCAGAAACACGATTTTAGATTTAACATCTGATAAGAAAATTGAATGAAACTAAGAAAGATTAATCCTAGAAAGTTTGCCTTTATAAATTGTAGATTAAAACTTTTCCAACTTCCCTACAGCCAATGTTTAAAACTGAAATTTGATGATCAAAAATTGACTTTTTGCAGAAACACGATTTTAGATTCCGCATCTGATAAGAAAATTGAATGAAACTAAGAAAGATTAATCCTAGAAAGTTTGCCTTTATAAATTGTCTATTAAAACTTTTCCAACTTCCCTACAGCCAATGTTTAAAACTGAAATTTGATGATAAAAAATTGACTTTTTGCAGAAACACGATTTTAGATTCCACATCTGATAAGAAAATTAAACAAAACTAAGAAAGATTAATCCTAGAAAGTTTGCCTTTATAAATTGTCTATTAAAACTTTTCCAACTTCCCTACAGCCAATGTTTAAAACTGAAATTTGATGATAAAAAATTGACTTTTTGCAGAAACACGATTTTAGATTTAACATCTGATAAGAAAATTGAATGAAACTAAAAAAGATTAATCCTAGAAAGTTTGCTTTTATAAATTGTCTATTAAAACTTTTCCAACTTCCCTACAGCTAATGTTTAAAATTGAAATTTGATGATCAAAAATTGACTTTTTGTAGAAACACGATTTTAGATTCCACATCTGATAAGAAAATTAAACGAAACTAAGAAAGATTAATCCTAGAAAGTTTGCCTTTATAAATTGTCTATTACAACTTTTCCAACTTCTCTACAGCCAATGTTTAAAACTGAAATTTGATGATCAAAAATTGACTTTTTGCAGAAACACGATTTAAGATTCCACATTTGATAAGAAAATTAAATAAAACTACGAAAGATTAATCCTAGAAAGTTTGTCTTTATAAATTGTCTATTAAAACTTTTCCAACTTTCCCACAGCCAATGTTTAAAACTGAAATTTGATGATCAAAAATTGACATTTTGCAGAAACGCGATTTTAGATTCCACATCTGATAGGAAAGTTGAATGAAACTAAGAAAGATTAATCCTAGAAAGTTTGCCTTTATAAATTGTCAATTAAAACTTTTCCAACTTCCCTACAGCCAATGTTTAAAACTGAAATTTGATGATCAAAAATTGATATTTTGCAGAAACACGGTTTTAGATTCCACATCTGATAGGAAAGTTGAATGAAACTAAGAAAGATTAATCCTAGAAAGTTTGCCTTTACAAATTGTCAATTAAAACTTTTCCAACTTCCCCACAGCCAATGTTTAAAATTGAAATTTGATGATCAAGAAATAACTTTTTGCAAAAACACGATTTTAGATTCCACATCAGATAAGAAAGTTGAATGAAACTAAGCAAGATTAATCTTAGAAAGTTTGCCTTTATAAATTATCTATTGAAACTTTTCCAACTTGCATACAGCCAATGTTTAAAACTGAAATTTGATGATCAAAAATTGACTTTTTGCGGAAACACGATTTTAGATTCAACATCTGATAAGAAAATTGAATGAAACTACAAAAGATTAATTCTAGAAAGTTTGTCTTTATAAATTGTCAATTAAAACTTTTCCAACTTCACTACAGCCAATATGGCGCTGTTCAAAACTGAAAAAAAAGTATCTAGGTTTGATCACGCACACTTAAGAATAAATGAATAAAATTCGACATGGCAGTTTCCAAGATATTAATAGGGACTGTCTTATTTCTTATGGCTGCCATATTTGATTTTTATACGACAAAAAAGTTTTTTTTTACCGTTTTCCAACTATGCCAGAATAATAATTATGAGAAATATATATTTTTTTTTAAATTTAAAACTATTTACAAATTTTGATGTGATTATAAAATATATCTTATTGTTTTGGTATATAATTTCACACATTTATATAACGTAGAAATGATTAATAGAATGTTTCATTAATTATTGCAGATTACGCCTTCGGACGTTGCTTGCAGACAACGGGGAACGCCGACGAGGACGACGTTTATCGGTGAGTGAATAATTTTATTAATTAATACATAATCCCATTATTCGTACATTAAGCTTAATAATTACCACAATTTTCGAACATTTAGCTTTATTAATAAAGCATGCTTCATGTATATTCACATAAACTAATTAATAATTCTTTACATCATAAAGTACTTAGTTGCTATTTTTACTATCATCATAATGCTACACCTGTCCAAAATGTATATTGTATGATTATTATGAAAAAAAGTAGTTTTACACGTCTTAAATAATAAAATAAATAAATTTCGGGTATACATTATTTGTTAATGTGAAGAGTTATGCTGTGAATCTATTTTATTATGAGGTATGGAAAGTGAAGTAAGCATGTGCCAACTCGGCCTGAAATGTTAAATTATTATTATTACTCTTTCAAGTTAGTCCGAAAAGCGATCTTCGGCTTTTGAAAAATGAAGCGTTTGTGGCGTGATCGCAAAAAGTTATGTAATAATATTTAACACAGAGTTATATAAAGGATGAACTACGATCTAATCTAAAAATGTTATAACGATTGAAATGTAATAAGATATTTGACAAGTCACTGTACAATCAGTTGAATTCACTGAAAACATTAGATCCTTCGTTCGAATACCCCCGCAGTTTTGATAATATATATTTTGTTTCAGATATGAACTAGAAAAAGATACGCTACACGATTTGAGCCATGAACTGAAGCGACTGTTTGCACTCGGATATCGATGGAGTCACTCGTACACTCAATGCCGCTTGCAGGGAATGCTCTTCGCCACCAAAAACGAGTAAGTAATCCAGTTTTTATATTCCATTTCAAATATGACGCCGACATTAAAACATACTGCGTCACTAAATATTTTATTAGAAAATACAGAATTACAACTTCTGATTTGGGGTGTAGTGGGTAAAAGCGCGAACATCTGCCTGCTGCATCACGAGTTGAGAGGTTTCGATTCCCCGCCCGGGCGAAATATTTTTTTGACCGCAAAATATTCGTCTTACATCATTCATTCATTCATTTAATTTCGAAATCATTTAAATATAATTAACATATTTAAATATAATTACCTAAAATTTCGTTAGTTGCTGAACGGTAAATCGACTATGCCAATAATTAAAAAAAATATTCCTAAGAATTTAACGTACTCCTCCCGACACGAATATAACGTTGTTCTAGTTTTATTATCAATAAGAAAGGTTTAGTTTTTTTTTATTATTATAGCCATTTTATATTGCATATGGCAATTTTATATTTATATTATGCTTCATAAAAACCAATTGCCTTTAATACTCCATTTTGTAGTTTCACTTTCAGGATAGATAAACATAGATTTTCCCCTCCTCAAGTCAAGCGTCCGATAATTAACTTTAAGCTCGAGTCAAGTGGTTGGTTTAGAGATCCAACCAGACCTCTCTGATCTCGTAAACTATTTCTAGATTATCCTGCCACGATTTAACCGGTAAAGTAGAATACTTGAATGCCTTGTTAATCGATTGGTGCTTCAAACTTTAAATGGAGCGCACCTCTTGCGATTGAATTAAAACACTTTAAATTAAATTGTTTCGTGCGTTTCAACAGCGTGAAATTATTCAAGTTGGGGATTTGAAAATACTGTATGAACGTTTTGATTGTTTCATTCAAGTGGATTTTGCGTGAATTATTGATTTTCGTCGATCACAAATGCGAATAGTTATTAAATGGATGAAATTCGATAATAGTGTAAACAGGACGTTTACCGGTGAAACGGGAAAAAGGCATTTTTATGTTTACTCCGGCTACGTTTATTAAATAAATATTGATTGAGTTTACTGAGGTTTTCCTGTAGACTTATTATTTATTCACTAACGTCACATAAATTGAAAAATGGTTATTTGATGAATAACATTTATTCTCAAGTTAAAAATATTTATGTTCCACCAACACATTTCCGACTCTGGTTAACTATTCAACGAATAAGTAAAACTGGCTTTAATGTACCGATCATCTGCAATTTCGGGCAATTTTTTATTTTGTGTTAATTTAACGAGAATATTTAGTAATATTTTTTTAAATTACACTAAATTTGGCATATTTTTAAATATCACAAAGTTTTCTACATTTTGACATTGGAATCATCAAAATTCGACAACGCGTTCGAGAGCTGTGTCGTTTAAAAAATCAAAATCGAAAGTTAAAAAAGTGGAATTTTTTATTTTCTGCTTAACGAAGACATTTAGTAATATTTTTTTAAATTACACATATCAGAAAACGCGTTTAGCTCTTTTGTAATATAAAAAAATCAAAGTTGCGATTTAAAATTTTCGAACATTGAAAATGTGAAATTTTGACGCTTTGCGTTGATGTAACGAAAGCATTCATTAACAAGTTTTTAAATCGCACTACATTTTCCACATTTTAACATTACAATAATTGAAATCGGACAACGCGTTCGACAGTTGTGCAATTTAGAAAAACAAAATCGCGATTTTAAAATCTTCGAAAGTTAAAAAAGTGCATTTTTTTATTTTGTGTTAATTTAACGAGAAGGTTAAGTAATCTTTTTTTTTAATTACACTAAATTTGCCATATTTTGACGTTTGAATTATCAAAATCAAAAAACGCGTTTGGCTATACTGGAATTAAAAAAAATCAAAATCGCGATTTAAAATTTTCGAACATTGAAAACGTGAAATTTTGACATTTTGCGTTGATTTAAAGAAAATATTTACTAACCAGTTTTTAAATATCACGAAGTTTTCTACATTTTGACATTCGAATCATCAAAATTCGACAACGCGTTCGAGAGATGTGTCGTTTAAAAAATCAAAATCGAAAGTTAAAAATGTGGAATTTTTTATTTTATGCTTAACGAGGAAATTTAGTAATATTTTATTAAATTACACATATCAAAAAACGCGTTTGGCTCTTTTGTAATATAAAAAAGTCAAAGTTGCGATTTAAAATTTTCGAACATTGAAAATGTGAAATTTTGACGTTTTGCGTTGAAGTAACGAAAACATTTATTAATCAGTTTTAACATCGCACTAAAGTTTCCACATTTTAACATTACAATAATTGAAATCAGACAACGCGTTCGACAGTTGTGCAATTTAGAAAGACAAAATCGCGATTTTAAAATCTTCGAAAGTTAAATTTTTTTATTTTGTATTAATTAACCTAGAAGATTTAGTAATCTTTTATAAATGACACCAAATTTGCCATATTTTGACGTTTGAATTATCAAAATCAAAGAACGAGTTTGGCTATACTGGAATTTAAAAAAAATCAAAATCGCAATTTAAAATTTGAAAACGTGAAATTTTGACGATTTGCGTTGATATAACGGAAATATTTATTAACGACTTTTTAAATTGCATTACATTTGACACATTTTGACATTTGAATAATACAATCGGACGTGTTCGGCAGTTGCGCAATTTAAAAAATAAAAATCGCGATGTAAAATCGTCGAAAAAATTAATTAACAAGAAATTTTTTTATTTGTTTTAAAATTACACTTAATTTTTCATATTTTGACATTTCAATCATCAAAATCGCTGTTCTGGAATAACAAAAAATCAAAGTCGCAATTTAAAATATTCGAAAACTTCAAAACCGTGAAATTTAGACGTTTTGCATTGACTTTACAAAAAAAAATTAGCCAACTTTTAAATTGTATATTTGTCGTTGGAATCATACAAATCGGACAACACGTTCGGGCATTTAAGAAAAATCGAAATCGTGATTTTAAAATATTAAAACTTTAAAAAGGGCAATTTTTACATTTTGTGGTAATTTTAAGATAACATTTTATAGGTATATTGTTTTAAAATTATACTAAATTCTCCATATTTTAACGTTTGAATAAAAAAAAATCAGACGTGTTTGTCTGCTCTTTTGAAAAAATCAAAATCGCAATTTAAAATTTTCGAACTTTGAAAACGTGAAATTTAGACGTTTTCGTTGATTTTACGAAAATATTTTTAACCAATTTTTAAATTGCACTAAATTGTGGCAAATTCTGACGTTGTAGTCACCAAAATCGGACAACGCATTCGGCTGTTATGCAATTTCAAAAATCAAAACCGCAATTTGAAACATTTGAACTTTGAAAAAGTGCAATTTCTGCATTTTGTGTTAATTTAACGAGAAGATTTAATCCGTTTTAAAATTACACTAAATTTTTCATATTTTGACATTTTGAGATCACGTTTCGCTGTTCTGGAATTTAGAAAAAATTCAAATTCGCAATTTAAAATATTCGAAATTCGAAACCGTGAAATTTTGACGTTTTGCATTGATTTTACAAAAATATTAACTTTTAAACTGTACTAAATTTGCTACATTGTGGTTTAATCAAAATCGGACAACGCGTCAGGCATTTAAAAAAAAATCGCGATTTTAAAATATTCAAACTTTTAAAAAAAGCAATTTTTGCATTATTTGTTAATTTTACGAGAATATTTTATAATTCGTTTTAGAATTACACTAAATTTGCCATATTTTGACATTTGAACCTTCAAAATCAGACGTGTTTGGCTGTTTTGTAATTAAAAAAAAGTCGCAATGTAAAATCTGTGAATTTCGAAACCTTGAATTTTTGACGTTTTGCATTGATTTTACAAAAATATTTCTTGGCCAACTTTTAAATTGTACTTTTGCCACATTTTGTGGTTGGATCAAAATCGGACAACGGGTTCAGCATTTAACAAATCAAAATCGAGATTATAAAATCTTCGAAAGTTGAAAAAGTTCAATTTTCATTTTGTGTTAATTTAGCGAGAAGATTTAGTAATCTTTTTTAAATGACACTAATTTTTCCATATTTTAACGTTTGAATTATCAATATCAAAGAACGCGGTTGGCTATACTGGAATTTAAAAAAAATCAAAATCGCGATTTAAAATTTTCGAACATTGAAAACGTGAAATTTTGATGATTTGCGTTGATTTAACAAGAAAATTTTGTAACCAGTTTTTAAATTGCACTAAATTTTCCACATTTTGAAATTATAATCATCGAAATCGGACAACGCATTCGGCAGTTGCGCAATTTCAAAAATTAAAATCGCGATTTTAAAAAAGTGCAATTTTTGCATTTTGTGTTAATTTAACGAGAACATTTAGTAATCGTTTTTAAAACTGCACTAAATTTGCCATATTTTGACGTTTGAATCATCAAAATCGGAAAACGCGTTTGGCTGTCTGTAATTTAAATAAAATTGAAATTTGAAATTTTTAATTATTAAAAATTTTGACGTTTTGCGTTGATGTAACGTAAACTTTTATTACCCAGTTTTCAAATTGCGCTAAATTTTCTTCATTTTGATATTAGAATAATCAAAATCGGACAACGCGTTTGGCAGTTGTGCAATTTTTAGAATCAAAATCACGATTTTAAAATCGTCGAACCAAAAAAGTGCAATTTTTGCATTTATTGTTAATTTAACGAGAAAAGTTTGTAATCCGTTTTAAAATTACACTAAATTTTGCATATTTTGACGTTTGAATCATCAAAATCGGAGATCACGATTGGCTGTTTTGGAATTAAAGAAAAAAAAATCGAAAACGTGAAATTTTGACGTTTAGCATTGGTTTTATAAAAATATTTCTTAGTCAACTTTTAAATTGTACAAAATTTGGTCCATTTTGTCGTGGGAATTATCAAAATCGGACAACGCGTTTGACTTAAAAAAATCAAATGTATTCAATTTTTATTTGAGTTATGAATTTTTGAAAATTAATATTTGTAAATGTTGAAGACATAAACAAGAAAATCTAAAAAAAACTAAATACTGATGTAATAGAATTCCTCAAACATTTTAATATCTTTACAAAACATTTACCTTTAAAACTAACTTTAATTTTTGAAAATTTCTCCGTTTATTATGAATTTTTTAAAATGAATGTTTTAAGTTGTCGAACAAGTGAACAAAAGAAATCTAATGAAAATAAATACTTATAAGAGGGAATTTCTCAAAAATTTTAATATCTTGACAAAAGATTTATCTTTAAAACTAGCATAAATTTTTGAAAATCTGCCAATTTCTCCGTTTGTTATGAATTTTTTAAAATTAATGTTTTAAGTTTTCGAACAATTGAACAAAAGAAATCTAAAGAAAATAAACACTTACATGAGGAACTTGCTCTAAAATATAATCACAAGATCTATCTTTAACATAAACTTTGATTTTTAAAAATGTGTTAATTTCGGCGTGAGTTATAAATTTTTAAAAATGAAGTTGTCGAATATTTAAACCAAGAAAAAATAGACAAAAAAAATTAATACTGATATAATTGAATTCCTCAAAAACTCTAATGGAACTACAAATATTTACCTTTAAAATTTACTTTGATTTTTGTAAATGAGTCGATTTTTGCGTGGGTTATGAATTTTTGAAAATTAATATTTTAAGTTGTCAAACATTTAAACAAAACAAAAAATCGACAACAAAATTGAGTTCCTCAAATATTTTAATACATTCACAAAACGACTATCCGTAGAACTAACATTGTTTTTTGAAAATGTGTTCATTTCTGGGTGAAATGGTTTTTTGAAAATTAACGTTTTATGTCGTCGAACTCTTGATAAAAAAAAATCTTTAAGAAAATATTGATATAATAGAGTTTTGATATGATAGAATTTCTTAAAAAATTTAGTGTATTTAAAAACTTCTGCCGTTAGAATTAATTTCGATTTTTTAAAATATGATTATTTTTGCGCGAGTTATGAATTTCTGAAATTTAATATTTAAAGTTGTTGAAGACTTGAACAAAAAAATCTATTTTTTAAATATACTTACAGAATATGTACTTTTAAAATTATCTTTAATTTTTGAAAATGTGTTATTTTTTCATAAGCTGAATTTAAATATCTTTACAAAACAATTACCTTTAAAACTAACTTAAATTTTTGAAAATCTACCAATTTCTCCGTTTGTTATGAATTTTTGAAAATTAACGATTTATATTGTTGAACACTTAAACACAACAAAATCGGTTTTAAAATTACACTAAATTTTCCATATTTTGACATTTGAATCATCAAAATCAGAGATCACGTTTGGCTGTTCTGGAATAAAAAAAAATAATCGAAAACGTGAAATTTTGACGTTTAGCATTTTTGCCCCTTTTATTCCATTTCTAAATTAAAAAATCGCTCATACATATTTAGAAAATTGTATGGTGGTTGGTAACACTGATAATTGACATTTCAATTTGAAATTAGATTGCGATTTCCATACATCACATAACCTCAAAACTATCTCGCCGAAAATTTAGCACAGGTTGTCAGCTCTGAATTTGAACGGTGCCAACCTTGAAAAAATAAATTATTAAAGCATTCGGCGAGCCATTAACGAACCCATATGAGTACGTTAAAGACACCATTTTCAGACGCAAAATAGAAAAACGTATTTCTTAGTCAACTTTTAAATTGTACTAAATTTTGTTGGTGTAATCGAACAACCCAACCGGCTTTTAGAAAAATAAAATGTATTCAATTTTTATTTATGAATTTTTGAAAATTAACACTTAAACAAAACAAAAATTGAAAACAAAATTGAGTTCCTCAAATATTTTAATATATTCACAGAACGACTACCTTTAAAACTAACTTTGATTTTTGAAAATGTGTTCATTTTTGGTTATGAATTTTTGAAAATTAACGTTTTAAGTTGTGGAACTCTTGATTAAAAAAAATACTGATATAATAGAATTTTGATATGATTTGATTAGTATATTTACAAAACTTCTGCATTCAGAATTAACATCGATTTTTGAAATGAATTTTTGAAAATAAATATTTAAAGTTGAAGAAACAGAAAAATCTATTTTTTTAAATATACTTACAAAACATCCACTTTTAAAATTAACTTTAATTTTTGAAAATGTGTTATTTTTTCCGTTAGATATGAATTTTTGAAAATTCATATCTAAAAATACTGATATAACAGAATTTTGATATGATAGAATTTCTCAAAAATTCTAATATATTTACAAAACTTCTGCATTCAGAATTGACATCGATTTTTGAAATGAATTTTTGAAAATAAATATTTAAAGTTGAAACACAAAAAAAATTATTTTTTTAAACATACTTACAAAACATCCACTTTTAAAATCAACTTTAATTTTTGAAAATGTGTTATTTTTTCCGCTAGATATGAATTTTTGAAAATTAATTAATGAAGTTTTTTCCAACAATTCCGCATAATTCTGTTAAAGGCGACATTTATTGTCTAAACTTAACACAATTCGCCTGATTGCGTGGAATACTTCACCAACACCATTACGCACCTTAATTTTTATGATGATATAATTTAAATACGAATTAATCGGATTTAGAAATCTGCTATCTACTAAAGACTTCTACACTTTACTAAAGATCATTGTTGCTTAAAGACTTAGAGACAGTGAAAAACCTATTTAAAAAATTACTTTCCTGGCGACAAAATTGAATTGCAGAATAGATCATTCATGTGGTACCAAATTTCAATAATAGCAAATCTGCTTATCGTATCTCTCCATTATAAACGTAATTAATCGTATGTTAGCGTTCGGATTAATCAATTATCATATTTAAAATAATATAAACCACATTAAAGATAAATATTTATTTTCCAGCCTTCCCTTCGACGTGAACGCTTGTTCAAACTTGGTGGATCAGGACCTGGAGGGCGCACTGAAGGCTCTGGAGAGCGAAGTCCAAATAGACCCGAAGGAAGTAGCGATCGTGAAGTTTACGCCGAGCGTGGAAAACCCCCAGGCCGATTACGCCGACGAAGTTTATTACCCTCCGGTGGAGGACGAGCGAGAAATCGCCAGAAAAATAATCCTGCCCTCGAACGCGATCGATCGTAAGTATCAAATTGAATCCGAATAATCCAGCAATTTCAAAGTCTTATTTTATTACAGTCGATATGGAAGACCCCCTCGCTGCCTACACCATGGTGAAGAGAACGTGGGTGCCTCCAATGCGCCGACGATCCTTACCAATGGCATATCAGCACGCCGACTATCCCGAATACCCCGTATCAAATCTTGAAGAGGTCGAGGTGAGAGAACCAGAAGTTTTTGAAAAGATGACCGAGCCGGAAGCGGAAATCACGGAGGAGGACGTGACCGAGCTCACCGATTACCTGAGAACGGTGCCTCTGAGTCCGGAGAGTTACGAGGAGATCCTGACCCTTTTCTTGAATAAAATGCGGTCGGATAGGACGCGCCAGCTGGAGGAAATGGAGAGGCAGAGGATGATCATCCAACCGGAGGAGAGTTACTTCGAAGAGGAGCCGGAAAGGTTCACACTCACCTACAATACGCCCGATAACTTCAGGGCGGGCTGGGAGTCGCGCGATTCTTTGGACATTCCCGAGTCCAGGGTGTACTTCGATGAGGACCAGGAGCAGCCGGAGGAATACGGAAGCGGGACTCGCACCGAGTCGGAGGAGATTTTTCGGGAGCTGAAGGCGTTGCAGGAGAAGAAGCCACCGCAGCGGGAGGAAATATTCAGGGAGCTGAAGCAGATCCACGAGAAGGCGGATAGGGCGGATTATGGGGGCGACGGCAAGGCGGGGATTTACACGGAAGGAGGCATGGTTTATACGCCGGTTGCTGCGAACTTAAGTAAATCTATCAATTTTTCTTTCACGTTGTTCGCCGGTTCTAATTTAGACTGTAAACTAATTTAAAGTTTCAACAGTACGGAATTACAAAATACACAGTTGCTTCATGAAGTCGAGTTTAAAAAACATAATTGGGTTTTATAAGCAAATAATATTCGGAATACTAGTTTTTGTACTTGCTAAACTTAGATTAGTTGGTTAAACACCATGCCAGAATAATTTTGTGCATTTATTATATTCCTTTAATATTAATTAAAATTTTTGAAAATGTTTCAATTTTTTCGTCAGTTATGAATTTTTGAAAATTAACGTTTTAATTTGTCGAACACTTCAATAAAAAAAATCGAAAAAAAATAAATACTCTTATGATAAAATTGTTTAAAATATTTAATATATTCACAAGACATCTACCTTTAATGGTAATTAAAAATTTTGGAAATGTTTTAATTTTTTTGTTAGTTATGAATTTTTGAAAATGAACGTTTTAATTTGTCGAACACTTCAATAAAAAAAATCGAAAAAAAAATAAATACTCGTATAATAAAATTGTTTAAAATATTTAATATATTCACAAGACATCTACCTTTAATGGTAATTAAAATATTTGAAAATGTTTAATTTTTTTCGTCAGTTATGAATTTTTAAAAATTAACGTTTTAATTTGTCGAACACTTCGATAAAAAAATAGAAAAAAAATAAATACTCTCATGATAAAATTGTTTAAAATATTTAATATATTCAAAAGATATCTACTTTTAATTTTAATTAAAATTTTTGAAAATGTTACAATTTTTTCGGCAGTTATGAATTTTTGAAAATTAACTTTTTAATTTGTCAAACACTTCGATAAAAAAAATCGAAAAAAAATCAATTCTCTCATGATGAAATTGTTTAAAATATTTAATATATTCACAAGATATCTACCTTTAATATTAATTGAAATTTTTGAAAATGTTTCCATTTTTTCGTTAGTTATGAATTTTTGAAAATTAACTTTTTAATTTGTCAAACACTTCGATAAAAAAAATCGAAAAAAAATAAATACTCTCATGATAAAATTGTTTAAAATATTTATTACATTCACAAGACATCTACCTTTAATGTTGATTAAAATTTTTGAAAATGTTTAATTTTTTTCGTTTGTTATGAATTTTTAAAAATTAACGTTTTAATTTGTCGAACACTTCAATAAAAAAAATCGAAAAAAAAATAAATACTCGTATAATAAAATTGTTTAAAATATTTAATATATTCACAAGACATCTACCTTTAATATTGATTAAAATTTTTGAAAATG
This sequence comes from Ocypus olens, assembly GCA_910593695.2. Taxonomy (NCBI): domain Eukaryota; kingdom Metazoa; phylum Arthropoda; class Insecta; order Coleoptera; family Staphylinidae; genus Ocypus; species Ocypus olens. The sequence goes on along the minus strand of OU343053.1, from coordinate 2,585,744 downwards.
TTTCCATTTTTTCGTAAGTTATGAATTTTTAAAAATTAACGTTTTTATTTGTCGAACACTTAAATAAAAACAAATCGGAAAAAAATAAATACTCTCATGATAAAATTGTTTAAAATATTTAATGTATTCACAAGACATCTACCTTTAACATTAATTAAAATTTTTGAAAATGTTTCAATTTTTTCGTCAGTTATGAATTTTTGAAAATTAACGTTTCAATTTGTCGAACACTTCAATAAAAAAATAGAAAAAAAATAAATACTGTCATGATAAAATTGTTTAAAATATTTAATATATTCACAAGACATCCACCTTTAATATTGATTAAAAATTTTGAAAATGTTTTAATTTTTTCGTCAGTTATGAATTTTTGAAAATTAACGTTTTAATTTGTCGAACACTTCAATAAAAAAAAATCGAAAAAAAAATAAATACTCTTATGATAAAATTGTTTAAAATATTTAATATATTCACAAGACATCTACCTTTAATGTTAATTAAAATTTTTGAAAATGTTTCCATTTTTTTCGTTAGTTATGAATTTTTGAAAATTAACGTTTTAATTTGTCGAACACTTCAATACAAAAAAAAAAAATTAATACTGTCATGATAAAATTGTTTAAAATATTTAATATATTCACAAGACATCCACCTTTAATATTGATTAAAATTTTTGAAAATGTTTCCATTTTTTCGTCAGTTATGAATTTTTGAAAATTAACGTATTAATTTGTAGACCACTTCAATAAAAAAATCGAAAAAAAAATACTCTCATGATAAAATTGTTTAAAATATTTAATATATTCAAAAGGTATCTGCTTTTAATTTTTATTAAAATTTTTGAAAATGTTTCCATTTTTTCGTTAGTTATGAATTTTTGAAAATTAACGTTTTAATTTGTCAAACACTTCGATAAAAAAAAATCGAAAAAAAATAAATACTCTCATGATAAAATTGTTTAAAATATTTATTACATTCACAAGACATCTACCTTTAATGTTGATTAAAATTTTTGAAAATGTTTCATTTTTTTCGTTTGTTATGAATTTTTAAAAATTAACGTTTTAATTTGTCGATCACTTCAATAAAAAAAATAAATACTCTCATGATAAAATTGTTTAAAATATTTAATATATTCACAAGACATCTAACTTTAGTATTAATTAAAATTTTTGAAAATGTTTCCATTTTTTCGTCAGTTATGAATTTTTGAAAATTAACGTATTAATTTGTGGAACACTTCAATAAAAAAATCGAAAAAAAATAAATACTCTCATGATAAAATTGTTTAAAATATTTAATATATTCACAAGACATCTACCTTTAATGTTAATTAAAATTTGTGAAAATGCGTCAATTTTTTCGTAAGTTATGAATTTTTGAAAATTAACGTTTTAATTTGTCAAACACTTCAATAACAAAAAATCGAAAGAAAAAATACTCTCATGATAAAATTGTTTAAAATATTTAATATATTTCAAAGATATCAACCTGTAACATTAATTAAAATTTTTAAAAATGTATTTTCAAAGTGTTCTTTGGGAATAATTTTTGAACGCTTTTTGTCGTCAGTTTTTCAATATTTTCTACAATTCTAAAAAATCCCTCCCATCAAATTATTTATTTCAGAAATATTTTCTTTGTCGTTAATTTATTTGATTCAAATTTAATATTCTCTTAAAATCCACTGCTTTGAATTTTTTTTTCAAAATTTTGCGAAGCACATGGCACAAATGTTGTTCTGGAATTAACTGTTCAAATTTTCCTTTGATTCTTGCATCACGTATATTGTGTACATCAAGTTTGAATTTTGGCAAGAATGAATTCATTAAGTAATGAAATAAACCTTCACCTATAATGGTAATAATAATATAATAATAATAATAATAACTTGGTGGAGTTGATTTTGATATCGCTAATTTATTGATAATCCGTTGTTGAGCCTCATGTCCCAAGGTCATGGCACTGCCTAATATTTAAGGCATGAAACAAGACAAAACAAAATGGAAACCAGCGGCTATTGACCTTAGCAGTCGTTGCCGCAAAAGAAAAATCATTTATGAGGTTTTTTATGATTATACTGTTTTATTGCTGCCCTTGTGGGTACAATTTGCTCATCCACTTCAGATACCAAAAAATGTGGACTTTGGCGTTTACAAATTTATTAAGAACAAGACTTTTGGAAAAGTAAACAATCTGAAGTTTTCCTCTCATCGATGAATTGCTTTGTATGTGATGAGTTTCCTTTGTATGTTTGTAGGTGTATCTATATCCATCAGTCCGGTATTAAAGCAACCAATTTTGGAACTTAAATTTATAAACATAATTTATTGAATATTCACTGTTTATAATATAAAAACAAAATGTTATGTCGGTGTTAATGAATTCCTTTGTTACAATGGCATTTGATGAGCATAATTGCTGCGTAGACGGAAAACAACCGAATAATTTATTCGTGATTTTCCATTTGTGTAGATCATGGATGCACAGACCGCGGCCCGCGGGCCGCATGCGGCCCGCCGGTCGAATACCGGTGGCCCGCCGACAGCAAAAATAATACTCTCGTACATTCTAAAAATATTGAATTCTATTCCAGAATAAAACCAAAAAAAATATGTTCGAAAAGTAATTTGAATCTCGCGCGCGCGCTATTACGGTGCGCCGTACGTGCGTCGTCGGTAACAGCGGTCGGTAATGTTCGTGCTGATCTCGGTTAAATTCGTTTGCTTGAAGAAGCGCGGCGGCCGGCGGCGCGATGACGATCGCTCGCGTAGATAGTACACGACTCGAAGCTTCCAGAGTCGGTTTCGAGATTTCTCCAGACAGTTTTCGACTCTATACGCGCGGTATAAAAGCCACGTTTAATCGCCGCTAGGTGTATTAGTGTTCTGTGAGTTTAATAGAGGTTTTGGAAGGCAATAGTTGTACTCCACTAGCCGGTGTCATATATTTTGATCCACATTCAACGTAGATTTCCTGTTGCAGTGTTAACCGTCAAGTGCCGTGTATAATTGTGTTGTGAAATCGTAAGTAAAACTCTATTATTAATAAGTGTTTCCCTACCTATTTAATCAATTATTTTTGATAATTTAAAAAGGATGGGTAATTTAAGTAGGTACTGTAATTGTTTTTAGGTGCTGTGTTAATCCTAGCCAGGATTAGAACGCAACATGGACAAGCCAGGACCTAGTAAAAAACGTAAGGTTAAAGATGAAAATCGGCAATTTCAAGAAATTTGGACTGAGAAATACTTTTTTGTATGGTCGCATAACAAAGTCGTTTGTTTAATTTGCAAGAATTCTGTTGCAATTGCAAAGGAATATAATGTAAAAAGGCACTATGAAACGCAGCATCCTTCTTTTACCAAGTTTACAGGCGAATTAAGAAAGCAAAAAATGTTGTCTTTAAAACGGGAGCTTACGGGTCAGCAAGCTATGTTTAGAAAACCCATTGAAGATTCAGAAACAGCTACAGAAGTTAGTTATGAAATTTCTCGAATGATAGCAAAGCGAAGTCGCCCCTTCAATGATGGGGATTTTGTAAAAGAATGCATAGAAATTGCCGCTAAGAAAATGTGTCCAGAAGCAGCAAAAAAGTTTGAGAAAATTCAACTGAATCGTATGACCATCCAAAGACGAATTATGTCTTTGTCAGGTAATATTGCGGAACAATTAACTGAAAAAACTAAGATCATTGAATTTTTTTCATTAGCACTCGACGAATCCACTGATATTAGTTCCACAGCTCAACTTCTAATATTCATACGAGGTGTTACTCAAGATTTTGAAGTCGTAGAAGAGTTATTAGGAATGTGTTCATTGAAAGGTCAAACCAAAGGAGTTGATATACTCAATGTACTTTTGGATGAGCGTTCAAAAACTGATTTGGACTTATCAAAATTATCGGGAGTTGCGACTGACGGTGCTCCTTCGATGATTGGTGTCAATTCCGGGCTAGTTACTTTGCTGAAAAAGCATCTGCAAGAAAAAAACATAAAGGCTGAAGATCTCATGCAGTTTCACTGCATTATACACCAAGAAGCCCTCTGTGCTAAACAAATTGAATTTCAAAATGTCATGAAAGTGGTAGTTTCGACTGTAAATTTCATAAAATCACGAGGACTCAATCACAGGCAATTCAAACAATTCCTTGATGACATCGAAAGCGAATATGGAGATTTACTGTATTATACAGAAGTAAGGTGGCTAAGTCGTGGATTGACACTGGAACGATTTCTAAATTTAATAGAAGAAATTGGAATATTTCTGGCGGAAAAGCAAAGGGATGTCCCGGAACTTAAAAATCCTGATTGGTTGTGTGATTTGGCTTTTTTAGTTGACATTACAAATCATTTGAATGTCTTGAACACACGGCTTCAAGGCAAAAATCAACTGATATCCCAGCTCTACGCTCATGTATCATCCTTTCAATGCAAGCTGACACTTTTCAGATCGCAATTGAATTCTGGAAATTACAATCATTTTCCGAATTATAAGAAAATGGCTGAAAAATTCAACAAAACTGCGATTAATTTCAGTTATGTAGAAAAGCTAGATATTTTGATTCAATCTTTTCAAGACAGATTTTCGGAGTTTAAAAAAGTGAAACCTCTGTTGGACATATTCAGCAATCCTTTCACGATTTCAGTTGAAAATGCGCCAGAGTCAATGCAGTTAGAAATTATCGACATTCAAAACGACGAAGATTTACGCAACAAATTCAACGAAGGAGACTTGCTGAACTTTTACCGCTGCATTGATAAAAATATGTACAAAGAGTTGCGCATAAACGCTCTGAAATGTGCCAGCTTATTTGGTTCTACCTATATATGTGAACAAACTTTTTCAATACTTAATAATAATAAAACCAAAAATAGAAACCGCCTTGCAAATGAAAGTTTGGAAGCAGTTTTACGTGTTGCTACAAGTAAATTTGAGCCAAATATAAAAAAGATTGTAAGCACTATGCAGTGCCACGCTTCAAATTAATAAATTCCTTTTTAATTTTAATACATTATTATCAATTATTTATTGTCTTTAATTACCTACACTTCTGGCGGCCCGCCATCAGTTCATGATTTGCCCGAGTGGCCCCTAGTCTTAATAAGTCTGTGCATCTCTGGTGTAGATCCTATAAATCGATTTGGATTTAATAATTCTGAACAGTTCTAAAATGATACTTCAAACAATAACATTATGTATTGTAATATCCAGTAGTACTTTTAGTGCTACAATTGGTGAGGAATTAAATTAATATAAGATGTTTATGTCTGTCATACTATTGTCCAGAAATTCTAAGTTTTTATTACTATTTTTTTAGATAATGACCGTTCTGATGATCGTAATTTATTGAGGAAGAACCTGAACGACATTTTGGAAGAATACGATCTGGGGTTTAAGCGACCCGAACGTTTGGACGTGAAGAAACCGGGACCTCCGTTCGACGATAAAATGGTAAAAGATAAACTGGACCAGAGATTTAAGGAAGTTTTACTACCTTCGATGATGAAGAAGGAACCCAGAGGTGCCCATCCGAATCCTTCGCATGAAGTTTACGATGTCGACACGGATTACGTTTACGTGGCTATTAGAAACAAGTAAGTACTTTAAAGTAATGAAATGTAGTACCGCTGTTAACAATTGTAAATAAATAAAAAGGTATAAATTGTCCTGCATGAAACATTACCAGTTACATGACATGATATTTGGAATAAGTAATTGTGGAGGCTTTCACTTTATTTTTGACGAAAACCTGAAAAACTACCCAAGGGTCCCCCCTTCTTACTTTTTCTCAAAAATTGGCTCTGAAATAATTTCCTGAAGAAACCACTGGTTCGATTCCGGGTTTCTACACATCACTGGAAAGATCACTTCAAGACGCCTCAGAAAATGTACTTTAGCAAGAATAAATGTCAATTTGAAGCCCGTGACGCGTCAGCAAAGAAAACTCGAAAATAGAAAAAATCGAAAAAATCAACTTTTTTAATAATTATCGTAGACCATTGAAGTACACCTTTTTCTCATCAGAAGAACGAAAGAAATTGATTGCGTTAAGCATTTGTATACATTATTCATTTAATTCATACAATACACTAACATTTCAAAACATTTTATCCCCTTGTTAAAAGACAACATTTATAAATGCCTTATGCTTTTCTTATTCTTAGCATTTAATTTTTTTATCAAACAAATTAAGTGACGAACACTGTAGTTCCTCCGAACAAGTTTCCCATTTTCTTAGCAAACTTCTAAACTGGGGAGAACTTTTATGAGAATTTCACGTCTTGGGACACACACAGTTGGAAAGTGACGGGGGGAATGATTTCAGCCCACAAACTTTTGCCAAAGCCATAAATCAAAACTGATTGATGCGATTTGTTCTTCTTAATATAATTCTTACAATAATTAATTAGAAATTAAACACTCATACTTTTACGGGACGTTACGAATATTCAACTTGTTATTAAATCTTCATTCTGTTTAATATTTTACAAAGCATATCATCATGTATGAGCCACAAAATTTTGCCATAACCTTAACGGCCGAAGGAACGGTCTTCGCCTTTTTTAGTGCAGATTCCGCCTTGGTAACCTAGTCTAATCGAAGGTGCAGAGTCACCATAATATTTATCAAGCTTCTCTATAGTCTCCTGAGGCGTTTTGCCTTTCATAAAGTAATGTTTAATCACCACATGAAATTCTTTTTCGTCCATTTCTTGAAAATCACTCGACTTCCTTGATTCACACGAATCCCAAACACAAAGAAATTGTTCTAATCGAAGGTGCACAGTCACCATAATGTTTATCAAGCTTCTCTTTAGTCTCCTGAAGCGTTTTGCCTTTCATAAAGTAATGTTTAATCACCACACGAAATTCTTTTTCGTCCATTTCTTGAAAATCACTAGACTTCCTTGATTCACACGAATGCCAAACACAAAGAAATAGACCAATATGGCTGAAACTTGGTGTGCGTTCATTCAAGAGACGCTAACTAATGACCTCGATACGCGCCGGTGCTGCCATCTCTCGGACTTTGCACGGACTTTTCAAACCACCCTCGTATCTAGCGTAAGAGAAGTATCTATTAGACTGACTATAACAATATTCAATTTGTAAGTAAATATTCAGATGTGTAAGGGCAGAAAGACCGATAGGTCGATAGCCCTAACAGTGGCGGCTCGTGGAACTTGTTGATGGTAGAGCCACTTATACAATATACCCCCCTCAAACCCCCGCCTTTTTTGAAGAAAGAAAGAAAGAACGGTTTATCTTCCTAGACCAAAGCAACTGGCGTTTTAAGAATGTTTTAAGAATTAATTAAAAATCCTTGCTGAGATTGAAACTACAGGTAGTGCCATGGCCCCTTGGCTCTATATAATCCCCTGTTTTCGACAGCAAAATATACTACTTTTGACAGCTGAAAAACACAATTTTTGACAATTCAAAAATGTGGAAAAAAACAATTTTTATTAGTTGAAAAATACTGTTTTTAACGGCTGAAACATTCCATTGTTGACACACGCAAAATACTATTTTTGACAAAAAAATACTATTTTTGACAGCTGAAAATACTAATTTTCAACAGCTGAGGAATACCATTTTTGTCAGCTGAAACATGTCATTCCTGACACACGAAACATACTACATTTGACAGCTGAAAAATACAACTTTTGACAATTTAAAAATGTCGAAAAAAACTATTTTTATTAGCTGAAAAATACTGCGTTTGGCAGCTGAAACATTCCATTGTTAACACACAAAAAATAATATTTTTGACAAAAAAAAATTTTAAAGCTGAAAAATACTAATTTTCAACAGCCGAGACATACCATTTTTGTCAGCTGAAACATACCATTCCTGACACACAAAAAATACTATTTCTGACGAAAAATACTATTTTTGACAGTAAAAATACTTATTTTGACAGTAAAAATACTTATTTTGACAGGATAATATACTACTTTTATCAGCGAAATATACTACTTTTGATAGCTGAAAAATACAATTTTTGACAATTCAAAAATGTCGAAAAAAACTATTTTTATTAGCTGAAAAATACCGCTTTTGGCAGCTGAAACATTCCATTGTTAACACACAAAAAATAATATTTTTGACAATAAAAAATTTTGAAAGCTGAAAAATACTAATTTTCAACAGCCGCGACATACCATTTTTGTCAGCTGAAACATACCATTCCTGACACACAAAAAATACTATTTCTAACGAAAAATACTATTTTTGACAGTAAAAATACTTATTTTGACAGTAAAAATACTTATTTTGACAGTAAAAATACTTATTTTGACAGGATAATATACTACTTTTAACAGCGAAATATACCAATTTTGACGGCTGAAAAATACAATTTTTGACAATTCAAAAATGTCGAAAAAAACTATTTTTATTAGCTGAAAAATACTGCTTTTGGCAGCTGAAACATTCCATTGTTAACACACAAAAAATAATATTTTTGACAAAAAAAAATTTTGAAAGCTGAAAAATACTAATTTTCAACAACCGTGACATACCATTTTTGTCAGCTGAAACATACCATTCCTGACACACAAAAAATACTATTTCTAACGAAAAATACTATTTCTGACAGTAAAAATACTTATTTTGACAGTAAAAATACTTATTTTGACAGTAAAAATACTTATTTTGACAGGATAATATACTACTTTTAACAGCGAAATATACTAATTTTGACGGCTGAAAAATACAATTTTTGACAATTCAAAAATGTCGAAAAAAACTATTTTTATTAGCTGAAAAATACCGCTTTTGGCAGCTGAAACATTCCATTGTTAACACACAAAAAATAATATTTTTGACAAAAAAAAATTTTGAAAGCTGAAAAATACTAATTTTCAACAGCCGCGACATACCATTTTTGTCAGCTGAAACATACCATTCCTGACACACAAAAAATACTATTTCTAACGAAAAATACTATTTCTGACAGTAAAAATACTTATTTTGACAGTAAAAATACTTATTTTGACAGTAAAAATACTTATTTTGACAGGATAATATACTACTTTTAACAGCGAAATATACTAATTTTGACGGCTGAAAAATACAATTTTTGACAATTCAAAAATGTCGAAAAAAACAATTTTTATTAGCTGAAAAATACTGCTTTTGGCAGCTGAAACATTCCATTGTTAACACACAAAAAATAATATTTTTGACAAAAAAAATTTTGAAAGCTGAGAAATACTAATTTTCAACAGCCGAGACATACCATTTTTGTCAGCTGAAACATACCATTCCTGACACACAAAAAATACTATTTCTAACGAAAAATACTATTTTTGACAGTAAAAATACTCATTTTGACAGTAAAAATACTTATTTTGACAGTAAAAATACTTATTTTGACAGGATAATATACTACTTTTAACAGCGAAATATACTATTTTTGACAGCTGAAAAATACAATTTTTGACAATTCAAAAATGTCGAAAAAAACTATTTTTATTAGCTGAAAAATACTGTTTTTGGTAGCTGAAACATAGCATATTTGGAAGCTGAAGAATACCATTTTTCACAACTGTAAAATACAACTTGAGACAGCTGAAAAATACTATTATATTATTGACAGCCGAAAAATGCCATTCCCGACAGCTGAAACATTCCGTCATTGGCAGCTTAAAGATACAATTTTTGACAACAAAATTTTCAGGTTGAAAAATGCCATTTTTTACGTTTTTAAATGTTGCTTTTGATAGCTTAAAATATACCATTTATATAGGTGGGAAATACCATTTTTGGCAGCTGAAAAATATCATTTTTGACAGCTGAAAAATTACATTTTTGACAGCTGAATAATACAATTCTTAATAGCTGAAAAATACCATGCTTGATAACAGCAACACACTATTATTGACAACTGTATCATACCATTATTGTCAGTTAAAAAATACAATTTTTGACAACACAAAAAATACAAGTTTTCACAGCTGAAAAATGCTATTTTTGACAGTTAATTTTTTTTAGAAAAGTGCTGCTTTTGATAGCTGAAAAATAACATTGTTAACTACTGCAACAAATCATTATTGACAACTAACATACCATTATTGCCTGCTAAAAAAATACAATTTTGACAACAAAAAGTCAATTTTTTACAGCTGAAAAATGCAATTTTCGACAATAAAAAAAATAAATAGAATAAGGAGATTGCCACAAAATACCGTTTTTGATAGCTGAAAGATAATATTTTGATACATGAGAAATACCTTTTTTGACGTTAAAAAAAAATTCAACAACTGAAAAATATTATTTTTGACATTTAAATGGAACACTTCTTAACGGCTTAAAAATACCATTTTTAATTACTGAAACCAGTCTTCACAACTGCAACAAACCATTATTGACAACTATAACAAACCATTATTGTCAGCTAAAAAATTAAATTTCTGACAACACAAAATATACAAGTTTTGACAGCTGAAAAATTCCATTTTTGACAGTTAAAAAAAAAGTCGAAAAATGCTGCTTTTGATAGCAGAAAAATAACATTTTTATAGGTTGGAAATCGCATTTTTGACAGCTGAAAAATACTATTGTTGACAACTGCAACAAAACATGCTAAAAATACGATTTTTGACTACAAAAACTCAATTTTTGACTACAAAAAGTCAATTTTTGACAGCTGAAAAATGCCATTTTTGACAATAAAAAAAAATAAATAGAATAAGGAGATTGTCACAAAATGCCGTTTTTGATAGCTGAAAGATAATATTTTAATACGTGAGAAATACCTTTTTTGACATTAAAAAAAATTCAACAACTGAAAAATATTATTTTTGACATTTAAATGGAACACTTCTTAACGGCTTAAAAATACCATTTTTAATTACTGAAACCAGTCTTCACAACTGCAACAAACCATTATTGACAACTACAACAAACCATTATTGTCAGCTAAAAAATTAAATTTCTGACAACACAAAAAATACAAGTTTTGACAGCTGAAAAATTCCATTTTTGACAGTTAAAAAAAAAGTCGAAAATACTGCTTTTGATAGCAGAAAAATAACATTTTTATAGGTTGGAAATCGCATTTTTGACAGCTGAAAAAGCTAAAAATACAATTTTTGACTATAAAAAGTCAATTTTTGACTACAAAAAGTCAATTTTTGACAGCTGAATAATGCCATTTTTGACAATTTAAAAAATGTCGCAAAATGCTGTTTTTGATAGCTGGAAAATAACATTTTAATAGGTAAGAAATACCTTTTTTGACATTAAAGAAAACATTTTTGACAACTGAAAAATATCATTATTGACATTTGAATAATACACTTCTTAACAGCTGAAAAATACCATTCTTGACAGTTGCAACAAAACATTATTGACAACTGTGATAAACCATTATTGTCACATAAAAAATACAATTTTAGACAACAAAAGAAAGAAAGAACAATGTATCTTCCTAGACCAAAGTAACTGGCAAAAAGGGTTTTAAGGATTATTATTAATTAATAATTCTTGCTGAGCTTGAAACTACAGGTAGTGCCGTGGCTCATTGGCTCAATATAACGAGCCGCCCCTGAGCCCCAATAAAACATCGTTTACTACTACTATTCAGATTTGTTGCTTAATATTTTACAAAGAATACCACGTGTAGATTTTTCGTTAATTTATGTACATCTGTGTATGGTTTTATTTTGTATTGTAATTACTTTGGATTAAAATTAATATTTTTTTTGTGATTTATTTATTTCAGGATAAAAACTTGGAAGCAAGGGGACGAAATCATCAAAAATATATCGAGCTTGCTGAGTTTGGAGCAAGGTGTATTAAGTCACGGCAGGTAGGTCGCATGGTCTTAATGTTGTTTACCGGCCTCATCAGCCTTCCTTTTTCGTTTTTCAGGGTCGACAGGAACGAGGTGACGTTTCGCGTTAATCCCAATAAAGTGGGACTGAACGCTTCCGATCTCGCCACGAAAATCTGTAAGTCTGATCGCCAGTTCCCATCCCATTTTTTTTTTTTTTGCTAAAATTTATTCTGCTTCCAGGGGATATCAGAGACGAGCTCAAAGATGCGACCGGGGTTGATATCGTCGCAACAGGGGTGGGAGACAAGGTGAGAATGATATATAAATAAATTAGCTTCTTTACAGTCGTTAGGATGATGTATTTTATTTTACTTGTGTCTTGACCAAATCTGGAACATTTTTAGATATAAACAATTCCCCACACAAAGAATCAATAGGAGGAAATTGGATTTTAGATTAGAATAAGTGTTGCTGAAAACTATTAGTTCCGTAAAGAGAATCGACGATTTTGTATGATTTAAAAGTAGTCCTCTTAGGAAATAATTTTGACCAAGGCTGTAGGATCTAACTTAAGATTAAAAATAAAGGGTGGGCCATCGCAAGGAATCTTTTTAAAATCTTAATAAAACACAAACGGCTAGATGGAATTTCATTATCTTGCATTTATTTTGTAGCTAAGAGTATCCAGTTATACATGGAATATGACATCAGTCAAATGGCTGCCACGGCTGGCCCTACAATAGTCCATTCTCTCAACCCAATTTTTCAGAACTTTTTCCAACGTCTGCGGCTCTATCTCAGCAATGGCATTTGGATATTTACTTTAAGATCGTCAATCGTTGCTGGATCGTTGGCATAACAACGTTCTTTAACGGCACCCCAGAGATAAAAGTCCATGGGCGTCAAATCGCAGCTCCTTGCTGGCCAATTCACATCTCCACGACGGCTGATTACACGATTTTCGAACTTTAACCGCAATAAGTAGATAGTTTCGTTGCCCCATCTTGTTGGAACCAGATGTTGCCCACATCTAAACCAGCAATTTGCTTCCAAAAAAAGTTTGCTATCAGCGGTTTCCGTTGACCGTTTCGCCAGATTCAAAGAAAAATGGGCCGATGATGCCGCCGGCATATAATCCACACCATACAGTCACTCGTTCGGGATGCATTGGCTGCTCAACGATCACGTGTAGGTTTTCTGATGCCCAAATCCTGCAGTTTTGCTTGTTTACATAGCCCCCGAGGTGAAAATGCGCTTTATCGGAAAAGATAATTTTTCGCCAAAATTCACCATCGGCTTCCAGCTGCTCTAAGGCCCAATTAGCGAAGTTGTATCGAAGTGGATGGTCAACTCTCTTCAACTGCTGTGTTATTTGGACCTTATAGGCGAATAAACCGATGCCTTTATGCAAAATACGCCTCATGGTAGTGCGACTAATGTTCAATTGCTGAAAGCGATGACGAGTCGATGTTCTCGGGTTGGCTTGCACACTACGGGCTACAGCAGCAATATTCTCGGGTGTACGAACCGGAGGAGCGTGTGGAGCTTTAGTACGGTCCACCAGCATACCAGTTTCACGAACTTTGTGCAGAAATTCCTTCAGAACACTTGCATTTGGTGCATATTCGTGACCGACGCAATTTTCGCACTGGTTCTGCAATACACGAATTACATTTAAAGTAAATTTTTAACATTTCCCAACGTTCATCAAGCGTATAGCGTGCCATTTCGTTAACCGGGGGTTGTATACTGAAGAGCTGTCATACATCAGATGTCAAATATCATGAAAGTAAAAATAAAGTGGTAGTTTAAAAAGATTCCAAGAGATGGCCCACCCTTTACAATAGCAATAGCTTTTTTATGTCCATGTGGCCGGATCTAGTCGTAATAATAGCTTCAAATAATTGGTACATCGGTGGATTACACTGTCAAACACACATTTTGGAACATGTGACCTTTGAAGAGTTTTTAGGTAATTTTGGTACGCTAAATCCAAAAGGTATTATTATTACAAATGAAATCTCGTCAAGATGATCGTCGAAGATTTATTATGCAGTAGACTAATCGAGGTAGCTACACGTGGGAGTGGAAGGAAACTTAATTGCGAACACAAACCTTTCACATCCGATCGAATTTTTGGGGGATTATTCGATTGTGTGCAAGCGAATTGGATAAAATGAATAATTTCTTAAGAGTTGGTCTACCGGATCTAGTTTTTCTTAGATCCGGTAAGTCTGCCCTACTTTTTAGATTCCTTAATAAAATCATTTCACTATTAAACTGTTCATTTCAGGTCTTTATTATTATTTACTACAACTGTTTGCTATAAATGAAACTTTTACAGTATGAATTTCACAAAATAAACATAATCGTATTCCTTTTTTACCCTTAAGGTGAAGGGATTTTCCTTGTCTTCTCCTATGTTTCTTCTATAAACTCTCTATTAATTGGATTCCATGCATGTTATTGGCTCTCCATCCATGTGTTTCCTCTTTTATGGTATGAATTTTACAAAATAGACATAATCGTATTCCGCTTTACCCTTACGGTGTACCGATTTTCCTTGTCTTCTCCTATGTTTCTTCTATAAACTCCCTTCAATCCTTTCTATTCATTGCTATTCTTTTGCCCTCCATCCTTGTTTTTTTTGTTTGTTTTTGGCGCTCCATTCATGTGATTCTTTTTTTGTATTGTTTTATTTTTTATGTTTCTTTTGGTCTTCCTCTTCTGCTTCTTTCCGTTACTCGTACTCCCCACATTTTTTTACCAGTGTATCCCCTTCTTTACATACATCCCCGCCATCCTAGTTGTCTCTGTTCTATATATACTGGTTTGAAAGAAAAAAGCAACACCAAGAAAAACAGCCAGAATTTATTGAATTTTTCTACAATTGATGGCTCTCGGTATAAAAAGTAACTCATTAAAATTTCAATAAAAAACTCCTTCGTCAAACCTCTTTTTAGGATGATTTTATATACCAAAAATAGCAATGTCAAATGGTATTTTTATAAACATGGAACAATTTGGATTAGTTTTCTCGTGATAATAGTGCGAAGAACATCATTTAAAATGCCCAGAGTTCGTAACAGTCGAAATTTTGTACAACTAAGTAATTTCAAGCGAGGTCGTATTATTGGCATGAGAGAGGGTGGTCTTTCGTTTGAAGAAATTGCCAATAGAATTGAACGTGACGCAACCACAGTAATGAGGTGCTGGCGAAGATGGTCTGAGGATGGTTTTCATGGACGTCGGAGAGGATCTAGACCATAGCGAAGAACGACAGACCGCGAAGAACGCAGGTTGAGAGTTTTGGCGATAAGAGAAAGATTATCCACTACGCGGGCCATTGGAAACACTTGGAGGGATACATTAAATGTTAGAATCTCAATGGCATCGATATATCATCGAATACGGAGTTTTGGAATGCGTAGTTATCGTCATTTTTGTTGCCTTCCCCTGACTCCATGTCATAGAGCTTCTAGGTTGGAATGGTGTAGAGAACGGGTGAATTGGAGACAAGAACGGCAACAAATTGTGTTCACTGACGAATCCAGATTTTGTTTGTGGGCCAACGATGGACGTAGACGTGTCAGACGTTTCCGCGGGGAACTTCGCGCTTCCTCGGCATACTGCTCTCACGCAGGGGGTGATGATTTGGGTTGCCATCACGAATGGTGGTAGGTCCCTCTAGTTTTTATTCCTGGCACCCTAAATACTTGGCGCTACGTACAGACTATTCTAGAGCCTGTTGCACTGCCGTACTTACAAGGGTTGCAAAACCCTATCTTTCAGCAAGATCATGCTCGCTCACATACAGCAAGGACAACAATAGAAGAAGCTAACGTTGTAGTGCTTCCATGGCCTTTTCGTTCACCAGACCTTTCGCCCATCGAACATGTTTGGGATATGATAGGCGACAGACTAGGAAATTTACCCCGTGCCCACACTTTGGACGAACTTCGTTAGCGGATTCAGGAAGCTTGGGATGAGCTACCCCAAGAAGATATTGATCACCTCATTCAAAGAATGCCGAACCGCGTGAATGAGTGCATTAGAAACAACGGAGGACCGACTCATTATTAAAAAAAATGCTTGTGTAAGTAAGTTTTTCAACTGAAATTTTGATCGTTTACTTGAGACATTCAGACACAACTTTTGTGAAATTTTCATTAAAATCTGACCATAACTTCTTGGTGTTGCATTTTTCATTCAAACCAGTATAGTTCTCGATTGATTAAATGCCCAATTCCGTACTTATCGTGGTGATCTTATAAATAAAAGCAGGGCTATTTAGACCATCCACTATATTAGTTATTGAAGAGCTAACAGCACAAATTTACAACAAGTCTTTTGAAGTACAGGGTGGGCAAAATTCGACGTTCCTCTGGGGGATCTTGATAACCATAATATTCCTCGTTGCAAAAAAAAGAACCACCCTGAAGGAGTTGATATAGAATTTCTTGGCAATAGTTGATGTATGTTGATATACAGTTGATTAAATTTTGAAGGCCAAGTGTCACTTCTGAAAGAAATTGTTTGTAATTATCTCTGTCATATCATTCAAATAAAACGAATAACTTTGTAGGTATCACTTTATTAACAAGGAGTAACTATAGTTTCGACAATTTCAGCTTGTCATTTTCCAAGTTAATAAAGTGATACCAACAAAGTTATTCGTTTTATTTGATTATTCAAAATGTATCACGAAGTGAAAGCCTCCACAATGACTTATTTATACTTTCATATCATTCGAGGGTTTATTTAAGTTTACCTTATTTATCGCATTAGTTTTATTGTTTGACCTTATTGTTAGTACCTAAAAAATGCCGCGAGTGCGAAGACGTGGAATTTTTTTATCAAATTGCACCATTTGAAAGAGGACGAATTATCGGAATACATGAGGCTGGTTTAGGATTTCGTGAAATTGGTGGACCACACGTTAGTGTAAGTCGAATTTGGAGAGATTGGCAGGAAGAAAGCCTAGAAGCTCGCTGTAGGCAGTGGACGTCCCAGAGTGATACAAGAACGTGAAGATCGACTCGAGATCCCGCAGAACCAACACGATCGATTGCAATAAATTAATTAAGAGCAATTGATCATCGAATCTCTATGAGCACCATTTATAGGCTAATATGCTCTTCTGGTTTGCGGTCTTATCGTCCTTTTTTTCGTCTCCCTGTTGGCCTTATGCTGAATTGTTCAGCATTTTAACGAAAACACCGCAGAAGAAAATAAAAAACATTCAGGAAAAATTCCATAAAATTTATTTCTTAATTTCCAAAGTTTCGCTTATTTAAAATCAATTTGGTTTTTGTAAATTTAAATTTTTGAACACTTTAACAAAAACATCGCAGAAGAAAATATAAAACATGCAGGCAAAATTCTATCAAAACTTATCCTCAATGGCGGAAGTACTGCCTATTCAAAATTAATTTGGTTTTTGTAAATTCAACAATTTTCAATAGAGATATAGATTTTTAAAAATTTTCATTTAAATTTTTTGAGCACTTTAACAAAAATATAAAACATGCAGGCAAAATTCTACCAAACATGATACTCAATGGCCGAAGTACTGTTTATTCAGAATCAATTTGGTTTTTGTAAATTCTACAATTTTAAATGGAGATATGGATTTTGAAGATTTTTGTTTTATTTTTTTGAGCACCTGAACAAGGAGGAGCATTTGGAGAATTTCGCAGTTTAGTGAATTGTTATTATTTTTATTTTTCAGTTCATGAAGTTTGGAATTTCAAAATTGGTTTCGATGTTTAGATATTCGCACGGAATCTTAAATTAAAATGAATTTTAAGTCTTTTTGGGTTTACCATTTGTAGCAATTGTTTTCATATATTTGTTTTTTCGTTGATGAAAATCGTAATTTGAAGATGAGTAAGAGTAATAGTAAATGGGAGTATACAGTATTGAATATAAAATACTACCTCTGTTCCATAATAAGTGAGCCATTATCGATTTTTATTTTTTTCCATAATATGTGAGCCATTGCCGTTTTATACTTTTTTCATAATTATTGAGCCATTACCGATGTTTATTTTTTTACAAAATAAGTGAGCCGTTTTCGTTTCTACGTACCATATATTCTGTGTGTCTGGGATAAGGGGCGAACATAGGAATTTAACATGTAAAATTAAATATGTGTAATTATTAGCTCCCCTATTCATTTTACAGAAAAATCGAACGGGAATATTTTTTAGAGAATTAAAAATTGTAAATGTATCATCTATTTAATTTAAGTTTTTACCAGAATACACCTCAGAAATAATAAAAATAAAGTTGAACAATGTACCATTTAATAAAAACCCTTGCCGTGAGTTTAAACTGAATAATAGCCATTCGTTTTTGGTTGATTAAATTTGGCCTTCTCATCGTTTGAAACTTCCGGCGTTAGAAGACTTTCGCTTAAAAAATCGAATGTTATTTGTAGTTTTTGAAAAATTAAACTGTCAAATACGTCCATGGCACATGTGATTAAGAATTTGGTGTATATTAAGAATATCAAAATAGAAATTAAAAAAATTACCAAGGGTCAATAAGTTTTAAAGAAAACTCAAATGGCTCACTTATTATGGAACAGAGGTAGTAATATTTAGACATGCTATTCTCTATTGTCTTCTTACAATCACGTTTTAAATAACAAATGGAGTTTAAGCAGCAATCACTGTTTAGGTAACAGTTATAATTTTAAGGAGCAATCCCAGTTTAAGTCACAGTTTAAATAGTAGTGATTTTAAGTAGCAGTGATTTTAAGTAGCAGTGATTTTAATTAGCAGTGATTTTAAGTAGCAGTAAAATTCGCCTATTAGTAACAGTAACGACCTGTGATTTGTCAATACTAGTGAACAATCACAGGTGAAAAATGTCACTTTTTAGAACAAAATGAAATATCCACCATTATGATTTCATGGCAAACCATTGTTTTTAATTCAAAATAATAGTAAAGTTTTTTTGCAAATATCTCGGTAAATACTCAGAAACTATTGAGTAAGGTACCAAATCATTCAGCTTAAAAAGTTTTAAAAATAATGTAAGAAGACCGCTGTCAAATAACTAGGAGAGCCAATATTAACACATTTTAAATTTTACATGTGAATCCCTATGGCCCGCTTTGCAATTCAATGTTTAAATATAAAAATAAAAGCAAAAGCAATACATCTTTGTTGGCTGCATTCAGTTCGTCAGCAAGAAAAAAAATATATTATTGCAAGCTATTTAATAACTACGTTTGATGTGTTGTTAATTGTTTTCTTGCCACACAATTTTACAAGAAACTTTGCACCCGTATCCCCAATAACATTTAAAATTTAAACAATTATATATTTCAACAATGTGATACGATTTGTGCAGTAAAACTAATCATGTGAATTTTTTATTTTTTCAGACAAAAAAGCCAGCTGTAATAATCTCACGCACAAGCGCGCGAAACGAGTTCTACATCATCATATTCACCGTGTGTGGTATCCTGGTGGCTCTAATCGTCGCGTCGATTTTATTAATAATTATTAGGAAGCACGTCAGCAGCAAAGAGAAGCTCAGCGGACTAACGCGCCCGGAAAGCGAGGCCAGCAAGGATTACCAGGACCTTTGCAGGGCGCGAATGGCCACTAAAGGAACACCGGCTGCAGAAACGGTGCACGGAAGGATCACCTCCTTGTCGCGCGAATCCGAACAGAGTCCTTCCTCGAGATCGAGCACATCCTCGTGGAGCGAGGAGCCCGCATTGCACAACATGGATATATCAACCGGGCACATGGTGCTAAGTTATATGGAGGATCACCTGAAGAATAAGGACAGGCTGGAGCAGGAGTGGGTCGCGCTCTGTGCGTACGTCGCGGAACCTTGCGAGACCACCATAGCGCTGAAGAAGGAGAATGTTGAGAAGAATAGGTATCCGGATGTGCTGCCGTACGACCACGCCAGGGTGGTTTTGAATGAGCTGACCAATGCTACGGCGTCGGATTACATTAATGCTTCTAGTATCACGGATCATGACCCGAGGAATCCTGCTTATATAGCGGCGCAGGGGCCGCTGCCGCCAACAGCGCCTGATTTCTGGCAGCTGATATGGGAGCAGGGGGCCGTGGTTATCGTCATGTTAACGCGGTTGACTGAAGGGGGCGCCGCGATGTGCTATAGGTATTGGCCTGAGGAGGGATCCGAGCTGTACCATATATACGAGGTCCATCTCGTGAGCGAACACATTTGGTGCGATGATTATCTCGTGAGATCTTTTTATCTGAAGAACGTCCGCACTGGCGAGACGAGGACCGTCACGCAATTCCATTTCTTATCCTGGCCCGAAGCCGGTGTTCCGGCTTCCACAAAATCTTTACTCGAATTTAGGAGGAAGGTCAATAAGTCCTATCGCGGAAGATCGTGCCCGATCGTTGTTCACTGCAGCGACGGTGCCGGGCGAACGGGCACCTATTGCTTGATAGACATGGTGCTCAGCAGGATGGCGAAAGGAGCGAAAGAGATCGACATCGCCGCCACGCTCGAACACTTGAGGGATCAAAGGGCCAGGATGGTGGCAACGAAGCAGCAATTCGAGTTCGTCCTCACGGCAGTCGCCGAGGAAGTCCACGCGATACTCAAAGCACTACCGCCGCAACCCAACCAGGAAAAGGATAAATAAGATTTCGGCCGTTCGTAAGTCTCCATTGGAACCGATTTTCCTCACAACCAGCCCTGTCTGGGAAATCGGCGCGACCTCAACAACACCCTTCTTATCATTTCGACCTGACTTACTTTTAACGAACAACAATATCTCACGCATCATATCCAGAGTATTACCTAATTTAGATCGCTTCGAACCGAAAGCGTGCTTCATATCATCCGCACGGTTTTATTCAGATAATATATATCAGTGTTACATAGTATCTAAAAAAAAAAGAAAATAGCAAAAAACGATGGTCAACTATATATGTAAATGTAAAAGAATATATATATATATTTTGTGTATGAATGTATAACTTATATATTTTTCGAGTTTTCAGTTTGAGATCTGTTTTTATATCATCATCGTTGAGATTTAAAATCGTTTTATCCTTGTTATTAGAGGTTTAGTTGAATCCGCGGGAGCCTATAATAGAATCACTCTTGAATTACGCTTATACCCATCATTTTCGTACTTACCTTTTTGGAAACCAGCCTCCCAAAAATGTAAGTACCCAATAAAACTAAAAAAAAAAATGAAAAAAACAAAAAAAAAACAACAAGAAACGTATTTCCGTCTTAAGATGACTCGAGGAAACCGGATGGATCTGAACAAATGAAGAGGACTGAACTTGTATTTTCTTCATTATTTCTCGCACAGTTTAAACACATGAAATCGGAGGTATTATCTTTTCAGCCAAAAAAAAAAAAAATGGGATTTACAAAGTGTTTAGATTAAAGAGAGATATATTATATACAAGAAAAGAGATGAAATATGTATATGCTATAGAAGTATAAACTCTATTTTGTCAAATTATTATTAATGTAAGATGTTAAATGCTATTAAAAAAGGGAAAATCTATATAATAATCAATGTACTGATCTATCTGAGAAATATTAGAATAGTTTAATGTAACTGCGTAGATGTACAGCATTTATTCTGTTCTTACTTGAGCCCCGCCCCATAATCCTTCACGTTTTAGTTTATTTTGATCACTTGCATCATTGGCAATATTTTTGAGCTGCGAAAATTCAATAATTTAGTGCAAATAATAAACAATATTGGTGATCTTTGATCTGTGCAATGATATTCAACAATGGCAGCAAGCGATTTTGAGTTGAAATTTGGTATAACTTAAAATATTGTACCGTGAGATCAAAAAGTTGGAAATCCCGGTACATGCAATGAGAATGAAACTGCCGCAATATACGACACATGTTCCTAATAATGAGGTTGATTATCAAAATAAGATATCATAAACAAATTTTGGTTTAGATGTATTGCGTTTGCAGGAAAAAAAAATGGTGATGTGGCCATCATGTTACTTTCTCCGACTTTATATTTACGTTTTCCTGGGTTTATTTTCAATTGAAATCATATTTTAAATGTACATCGAGCGTTGCGTAAACTCGGATGAAACTGACGTTTGAAATGTCAAAATCATGAAAGATGGAAAAATTATACTTCAAATTCAAAAACTCAGTTTACTCAAAAACTAAAGGGATTTCGAAAAAAACTTATTCTTTAGAAGTTGTTCATTTTGGCATTCTCTACAATTATTATTAACATAAATTTGCTGTTACTATTACCGATTCATAATTATAAACCAAAAATTTAAAAAAATTAAAAAAAATTTTTTTCGAATAGCAATGATTTTATGAAAAATATTTTCAAGCAAAAAATGTTCATTTCCTTTTTGTCCTCGATATTTGTGATATTTTTTATATTTAAGAAAATATTGGCAAAAAACAAAAAACAGTTAAGGTAAACACCCACTTCCGGTGTACGAAATTTTACCAAAAGCTTTTCAGTTCTTCAGATTATCAAATAAGATGGATGTTCAAAGTTTCATATCAATTGCTCTATTAGTTTTTGAGATACAGCGCACACAGACAGACAGACACACACACACAGACACAATTTTTTTTCCAGAAATTGTTGAAATGGCATCTAGGGACCTTAAAACGGATTTCCGTAAAAAAAAATTTTGAAAAAAAATCACGATCACAATACTTTCTCGTACTTCGTAACGGAGAAAGTAAAAAACTACACGATGGCCTACTGTTTCAATATTTTTTTTTTAAATAGTTAAATGTAATAATCAATATGCTTTGCCTCCTTAGAGAACTTAAATATTTGATAACAAATAGCATATTTAGAAAAATGGTCATAATGATGGTTACGATCGTTACACCGTACAGTGGTCCCAAATGCCGAAAATATGGCCAAAATATAAAGACGTTATCGGAATTAAATAAACATTATTATATCACATTTTCTGACGTTGCTGATTAAGAATTCGAAATTAAAAATTTGAAAAACAAAATGGCGGATCCAATAGGGCAGATAAAAATTGTCATGTTTTCATAAAAATTCAGACATGGGGCTTTTCAAGGTCGTTGGTTAAAAATAACTAATTACAAATTTGAGTAACAAAATTATAAAAGTCGTCAATTTTTCATGAAATTTCGGATATGGCGGTTTTAGAAGTCGCTGAGTGAGAATCTCAAATTAAAAATTCACAAAACAAAATGGCGGATCCAATATAATACAGTAATTATTTAAAGGTAAACTGATGGAGGATCAGATGTTCTTAATATATAATTCAATATAAAACATATAAATAAGATGCGGCCTTAATTAGCAAATATTGTGAAATTACTTCAGACCCGTTATTTTCGAGGTAAATAAAAAATAATTAATAATTTATTAAAATCAAATAAATGGTAAAATAATATATCAAAAATGTGGTGTTCGTATAATACACTACATAAATGAAACATTTAATAGATTGATCACATCCTTAGATAACATAGATTTCTCTTTCAAGGCAGGTTTCTTAAACCAGTAATACAAGGGTCTGAGTTTTTAAACAATATACCTAGATCGAGGTTAATTATCAAAAAATAGTTTTTTGAGTACCTTGTTACCTAGTAATTTAACGAGACAATAACATTTGTTGTCTGGTTATTAACCGAGAACGTCAGTAACAAATAAGCTGCTTGTTGGATTTGGAGTTTTCCAATAATTTATTAACAGCAGAATCATCACCTTTGACAATGCAGATATTCTTCTATGTTTTGACAGTTTAGTGCGGTCTGAAAAATCTTTCCTGAGTCGCCCAGCTGCTAATGATAATTGCTTAGCCTGTGGAACTTCTTGCGTATTACGTTGCGTGCTGCCACTGTTTCAAGAGGTCGCATTTTTCTAGGACATCCTGCCAATTTAAATATTTCTCTGTAAACCTCCTCTTCAACTGAGGAGATGTTTCCACAAAATGGCTACCCCAGGAGTAACCAGCACCAAAAGTTGAAGCCAAATAACGACCTACACTGGACAAGATGTGGAACGACGCAGCAGCCAAGATCTATGGCTCAGAAACCATAAACGAAACGAATGTGAAATTATTTTTGAAACTTCAGCTGGGAGGCAGGGTTATGCACCCAATTTCCTCTGAGCCCAAAGAACTCCACAAGAAAGATAACTTGATTTATTGAAGACTTCAACAAGGGTCAGGAAATAATCTCTTACTTTCTTTCCGATCTTCAAAATTGACCGTTATTTTTGAGAAAATCCAAATTTTTCGATGATATATATCCACGTAACAAGAAATTTTACTTGTTTGAATCAAATGTATAGTAGAGGCGCACCTAGCGGTAAAAATATGAACTAACTTTTGAAGTAATGTAATTTTAAAATTGAATGTTTAAGATTGATCGACGGTCTGAAATCAAAGAGTTGCGATCAGCGACTTCTTAAAAACACGACAAAAAATCACTCACAATTGTGAAAATTATATATATATAGGGTGTTTCAGACCATCCGTACACCCCAAATATCTCGAGAAATACAAATCGGATTAAGATAAAAAAATATATGTCCAAAACTGTTTTTGAGCCCTATCATGTGGTGTAAAAAGTGAACCCCACCCCCTTCTATTTTTTATTGCAGATTTGGATTCTAGCCAAAAAAATATTAGGTTTTTATCCGAATTTTTTTTTTCGATGAGCGACAAATGGCGCTTTATTCGGCAAAAACATTTATTGAATTACATTTATTTCTCGCATCAAATGACAGATTATGACATTTTTTTTTCGTAGTCATCTAAAGCGTTGATTGAGGTCATTCGTAATTTTATGTGATAAATTAGTAAAAAAAAAATTCTTTGAAAAAAACAATCGTAGAAACGAATGCAAATGAATTTGATTATCCAATTCCATTCCATTCTTTTCTATTATTGTGATGTATAAATGTGTGTAACAACAAACTGGATTTTTTTTAATATAAAAAAAAATTTTTTTTGCTTTAAAAAAAAAATGTTTCGAATAAAAACTTAATATATTTTAGAGTAGAATCCAAATCTGCAATAAAGACTAGGGGTACCCATTTAAGATTTCAAAGCTACCCCCACCCCGCCCCAGGAGCGAGTCGTGCTGGTTTATATTTCCCACCACATGATAGAGCTTAAAAAAAAATTTAGACGTATTTTTTGTATGTCGATGCAATTTGTATTTCGCGAGATATTTGGGGTGTACGGGTGGTCTGAAACATCCGGTATATACATATATCAATACGTGTGAAAATTTTCATTGAAAAATGGTTTTGTGCGTTCAAAAGACTCTAGAGCGAAAACTACCACTAGTGTGGGAAAATTTTATTCAAGCATATTAAAGCACATACTTTTGGCAGTCTTTGCTCAAAATTTGGAGTCTTAATCGGTGGCAACTTCCGAGAAATGAAATTTTGAAAAAAAATAAAAAATTTGCGTTTCCTGCGCATGCGCGGCAATACATAAAAAATATGACCCCTCCATTCGATTCCTTGGGAAATTGCTCATCGATTATGATGGATCTAAAATGCAATTAAAATAACTGAAATTTAAAAAAATTGAACCAAAAAAAATTTCCGTAAAATTCAGTTGGCTCTACGAGGCGAACTATGTAACCCAGAGGTCTGAAATTTCGCATTAAGTCATATTTTGGGTACCCAAACAAGTGTACAAAATTTGAGCTAAATCAAAAACGGTGGCGTGAAATGGATTGCCCTGATACGATTTTGCAAATTTTCAAGATTTACATTTTCGATGTCGGGAAAGGAGTCCAACATCATAACTAACATGTGGCAAGCCTTATCTGCCTTACTCCCAGTTTTAGGCAGCCAAATCTCAAACAAATATTTCCTCGTAAATAATAATAATAATAATAATAATAATGGGCTTTATTATCCAACAGACATCAAGATGTCCAATAATAGGATAACATGACAAAATACAGCTAAAAATAAATAATACATTAATGTAAGTATATAAAATAAACAATAAAAATAGAAATAAAATAAAATAAAACTAAAATAAAAAGAGTGAGAGATGTGAACACATCATATACAAAACACATAATAGTATAGGTTACAAGAATTGCACTACAGAAATGTATCATCGAACGCACTGTTCTGTAAAAGAACATTTGCAAAAAATATTTAAGGAAATAGTAATTGGAGATAAAACAAAATTTTATAAATGTTGGTTTACATCTATAATTTACGCTATAGGGCGTTTTTTTATAGTGGAAATAGCTAAGATTCAACTTTTGAACATTACCGACCAAATTTCAAAATTAGTGTCCACTTTCCAATATTACTGTCTATAATTCGGAATTAATTTCCACTCTTTTTTTTTTAAAGGAAGGATGGTTGACAGGAATTCGGGTTAAGGAAGCGCGGATGATTTGGGAATTGACATAGCCAACTAGGGCATTCTGCCACAACCGATAATTTATATAATAATAATTTATAATGATGAAAGAGACAAACACTAAACATCCATGGACCCACACGGCCATTTTTCGTTCCGAAAAAGTGACCGCGCGGATGGGATTTGAACCCACGACCACGAGACCCGTAAGCAAGAGCTCTACTCACTGGGCCACCGCGGCCCCCTTCCACTATTTTGTGGATCATAAAAACTGAATTTCAAAATTTATAATTTTAAGGCTTTTAATTTGGAATAGTATTATTCAAATTTGAATGCAGAGTTCAATTTTAGGATTTTATGGCCCAATGTTCGTATTTTAGGGTTTAAATTTAAGGTTTTTTATTAAAAAGACAAATGCTAGATCTAAGAATTTCATTTGAAATGTTTGAATTTGTTCTAAAATTATTTTGTTTTATTTTTTTTTTATTAAATTTATTTTTTGATTTGTTATAAGTGTTGAATATCAGAAAACCGCATTTTCTATTTCACTTTTCCGATTTTGGAAAATACATCAAACGAAAGATATTATTTTAAGAATCTATAACGCGAAAATGTATTACTAACATCTCATCATAACGTAATGCATAATTTTTTCTTTTTATGAAAATAAGCTTTTTCCCATTCATCGCACATAATTTATTTAAAAGCAATTGCTTTTTTTAAAGGTGGATACAAAATAGCAACGTTTTCAACTTGAACTGGGAAAATAAAAATTTCATTTAACGATTTGAAAATTTGCAAAAAAATAATTGGTTAAATTATAAAATAGCTCAAAAAATAAAAAGACTGTGGATTTTCTATTTTGCGTAAAAACAATTGCTATTTTCTGGGCATAAATAGAACAACAATGCTCCGAACTTGAACTGATAGAAAAAAAAAACTGCATCAAATGATTTGCAAAATTAAATAAAAAATCAATAAAATATTCATAAAAAAAAAATTATTACTGATTTTGCATAAAGACAATTGCTATTTTCTGTATAAAAATAAAACGACAACGCTTCAAACATGAAATGGAAAATCGGAAATGCGTTCAACAATATAAAAATTTGTAAAAAATAGTCATATCTACTGTTAAAATTAATCGAAATTGTTAAAAATGTGTATTTTTTCCGTGAGGTATGTATTTTTTGAATTAAAGTTTTTATATGTAATTATGTATGAAATTTTTATAAATGTCAATTTAGAACCGTCATTTTCGTTACCGAAATTTCATTCTCCAATTCAGCTACCTCTAAGATTCTCATATACAAAATTTAATTGAAATGCTATAATTTATCCGCCATTTTGGTTTTAAAGAATTTAAGTTTTAGAATTAACAACCGCAAGAACAACCTTATACTGAATTTAGTTGGAACTTCATCATTTTTCACATACGTGGTCCACTATTCAGGATCCGTCATTTTATTTTTGAAAACTTTGACTTAACTTTAAATCAGTGACCTCAGAAATCACCATGTACTGAATTTCGTTGGAATCCCATTATTTTTCACATAAGCCGTTCACCATTTTGGATCAGCCATTTTGTTTCCGAAAAATTTGACTGTAGTTTTGGAATCAGAGATCTCGAAAACCAACGTATTTTTAATTTTGTTGAAATCCCATAATTTTTCACATAAGTGGCTCGCCATTTTAGATCCGCTAGTTTGTTTTTGAAAAATTTGACTACAGTTTTGCAATGAGCGATCGCAAAAATGACTATATATTGAATTTTGTTGAAACCCCAAAATTTTACAAATTAGTAATCCTTAAGTTTGGATCAGTCATTTTGTTTCTGAAAAATTTTGCAACAGCTTTGGAATCAGAGATCTCAAAAACTATAGTATACTAAATTTTGTTGAAACTCCATCATTTTTCAAATAAATGGTTCGCCATTTTGGATCCGCCATTTTGTTTTTGAAAAATTTAACTTAAGTTTATAAATCAGCGACCTCAAAAACCACCACATACTGAATTTCGTCGGAACCCCATAATTTTTCACATTGGTAGTCCACCATTTAGGAACAGCCATTTTGTTTCTGAAAAATTTGACTGTAGTTTTGGAATCAGAAATCTCAAAAACCACCGTACTTGGTTGAAATCCCATCATTTTTCACATAAGTGGCTCGCCATTTTGGATCCGCCATTTTGTTTTTGAAAAATTTGACTACAGTTTTGCAATGAGCGATCGCAAAAATGTTCATATATTGAATTTCGTTGGAACCCCAGCATTTTACACATTAGAAATCCATAATTTTGGATCGGCCATTTTGTTTCTAAAAAATTTTACTGCAGTTTTGGAATCGGAGATTTTAAAAACCATCATATTATAAATTTTGTTGAAACTTCATAATTTTTCAAATAAATGATTCGCCATTGTGGATATGCCATTTGGTTTTTGAAAAATTTTAGTTCAGTTTTGCAATAAGCGATCTCAGAGACCAATTAAATTTCATTGGAATCCCATTATTTTAAATTTAAGTGGTTCACCATTCTATATCCGCCATTTTGTTTTTGAAAAAAGTTGACTTCAGTGTTGAAATCAGCGACCTCAAAAACCCCACAATTCAAAGTTTCATCGAAATTGAACGTCACCTTTATATTGGGCCCAGCTTTTTTGGACTTTGGACGTAAAGTCCGCGGGAAAAAAAGAAATATAGGTTAGGAATTTAAAAATAGCCAACAATTGAAAAAAATTGAACTAATCAAGTTAACCAGAATGTGTTAACGCCATTGTTATTATGTCAGAAAAAGGGTCATAATATGAATATCGGAATATTTCTGAATCAAAAAATAGAATTACAGGTTGGGAATTTAAATATAGCCAACAATTGAAAAAAAAAATTGAACTAAACAAGTTAACCAGAATGTGTTAACGCCATTGTTATTATGTCAGAAAAAGGGTCATAAAATGGATATCGGAATATTTCTGAATAAAAAAATTGAATTACAGGTTAGGAATTTAAATATAGCCAACAATTGAAAAAAAATTGAACTAATCAAGTTAACCAGAATCTGTTAACGCCATTGTTATTATGTCAGAAAAAGGGTCATAATATGGATATCGGAATATTTCTGAATCAAAAAATAGAATTACAGGTTAGGAATTTAAATATAGCCAACAATTGAAAAAAATTGAACTAATCAAGTTAACCAGAATCTGTTAACGCCATTGTTATTATGTCAGAAAAAGGGATATCGGAATATTTCTGAATCAAAAAATAGAATTACAGGTTAGGAATTGAAATATAGCCAACAATTGAAAAAAAATAAACTAAACAAGTTAACCAGAATGTGTTAACGCCATTGTTATTATGTCAGAAAAAGGGTCATTATATGGATATCGGAATATTTCTGAATCAAAAAATAGAATTACAGGTTAGGAATTTAAATATAGCCAACAATTGAAAAAAAATGAACTAATCAAGTTAACCAGAATCTGTTAACGCCATTGTTATTATGTCAGAAAAAGGGATATCGGAATATTTCTGAATCAAAAAATAGAATTACAGGTTAGGAATTTAAATATAGCCAACAATTGAAAAAAATTGAACTAATCAAGTTAACCAGAATGTGTTAACGCCATTGTTATTATGTCAGAAAAAGGGTCATAATATGGATATCGGAATATTTCTGAATCAAAAAATAGAATTACAGGTTGGGAATTTAAATATAGCCAACAATTGAAAAAAAAATTGAACTAAACAAGTTAACCAGAATCTGTTAACGCCATTGTTATTATGTCAGAAAAAGGGTCATAATATGGATATCGGAATATTTCTGAATCAAAAAATAGAATTACAGGTTAGGAATTTAAATATAGCCAACAATTGAAAAAAATTGAACTAATCAAGTTAACCAGAATGTGTTAACGCAATTGTTATTATGTCAGAAAAAGGGTCATAATATGGATATCGGAATATTTCTGAATCAAAAAATAGAATTACAGGTTAGGAATTTAAATATAGCCAACAATTGAAAAAAAATTGAACTAATCAAGTTAACCAGAAACTGTTAACGCCATTGCTATTATGTCAGAAAAAGGGATATCGGAATATTTCTGAATCAAAAAATAGAATTACAGGTTAGGAATTTAAATATAGCCAACAATTGAAAAAAAATTGAACTAATCAAGTTAACCAGAATCTGTTAACGCCATTGTTATTATGTCAGAAAAAGGGATATCGGAATATTTCTGAATCAAAAAATAGAATTACAGGTTAGGAATTTAAATATAGCCAACAATTGAAAAAAATTGAACTAATCAAGTTAACCAGAATCTGTTAACGCCATTGTTATTATGTCAGAAAAAGGGATATCGGAATATTTCTGAATCAAAAAA
The DNA here is from genome assembly GCA_910593695.2 of Ocypus olens. NCBI lineage: Eukaryota > Metazoa > Arthropoda > Insecta > Coleoptera > Staphylinidae > Ocypus > Ocypus olens. Next base: position 2,555,217 of record OU343053.1, on the reverse strand, counting down.
TAGAATTACAGGTTAGGAATTTAAATATAGCCAACAATTGAAAAAAAATTGAACTAATCAAGTTAACCAGAATCTGTTAACGCCATTGTTATTATGTCAGAAAAAGGGATATCGGAATATTTCTGAATCAAAAAATAGAATTACAGGTTAGGAATTTAAATATAGCCAACAATTGAAAAAAAATTGAACTAATCAAGTTAACCAGAATCTGTTAACGCCATTGTTATTATGTCAGAAAAAGGGTCATAATATGGATATCGGAATATTTCTGAATCAAAAAATAGAATTACAGGTTGGGAATTTAAATATAGCCAACAATTGAAAAAAAAAATTGAACTAAACAAGTTAACCAGAATCTGTTAACGCCATTGTTATTATGTCAGAAAAAGGGTCATAATATGGATATCGGAATATTTCTGAATCAAAAAATAGAATTACAGGTTAGGAATTTAAATATAGCCAACAATTGAAAAAAAATTGAACTAATCAAGTTAACCAGAATCTGTTAACGCCATTGTTATTATGTCAGAAAAAGGGTCATAATATGGATATCAGATTATTTCTGAATCTTGAGGTTACTTAGGTATAGCCCGTTCGCTGGAATCTGGCGGCTGTGGTCGTGAAAGAGGGTCGGAGCTCGGTAAGTAGAGGACGTAATATTTTTTATCTCAATACTATCTTTGTTGAGAAGTACTGGTGTAAAATAGGAGCGAAGGACAGTAATAAATGTATGGAATGCAATTAGACGAACCACCACTACCTTTTCTTCGAGGGTGCGCCAGTCGTCAGGGCGGACCGACCGTTTTACGACCTCAGCCGCCAGATTACAGCGAACAGACTATAGCATATGAAAACTTCGAATTTAGGCCACCCGGTACATGTTTGTTTCAGTTATTTGAAAATTGACTAACGCCTAGTAACGGTCACAACTGTCATCTTCATTCTGCAAATTATAATAGTAAAGTAGTAATGGTCGCAACTACCATCTTCGTTTCAAAAATTTTAATTGTAAAGCTTTAACTTTAACGTATTCTCAAGTAAAATCCAATTATTTTTCAGATTATAATAATTATTCCTGGTATGATAATCGCCGAATACAAGAAAACTATTGAGATTGGGAACAGGGAACCCTTCTACAATCTGAAAGATAATTGGATTCTACTTAAGAATACGTTACTAAATACAGGGTGTGCCGTTTGAAAAAACGAAGTTATTCAACTTTATAAGTTCGGTTTTTCTACCGCATTTTTTTTATCACCCTGTATAATTTTTTGTATGAAATCATGGTTGGCTCTATAGTTCGAACCTTCAAGCAAATAATTGAAATGATTTTATTCGTTCCACGTCAATCACTGGGGCAGAAATAAAATTTCACCCAGACCATGCATTTCAACAAATCTTCAAATATTTCGAAAACGGCAAACAATAGGTATAGGGAGTATTGAACAAACTCACCTTTATTTGCTCCATATAATTCAAAAATGACAAAAAATACAGGGTGTTCCATTAAAAAAAAACATAAGTTTGACCTGTAACTTTGTTATGAGGCGCCTTATATAAATTTAAATATTTTTAGGGCGTGCAGCTCACTATTGTATAAAACATTTTTCGAAATTTTGACAAATAAGCACGTGATTGACCGTTTCCAGAGCTCTGAAACACCCTGTATTTCACAAAAATAAATGTACAGAATATTTGAGAAGGGGAAATAATAGAGAAATTTAAGTAATTACTAATTTATATACCACCCAGAAATATAAATTTAAATTTAAGTCGGATAACTTCCTGCAAAAAGCTCAAGCATCGCATTACCGAACATTCCATCTCGTCGGCAAGTTTACAAAGATAGACACGGAAAGTAATGAAAAGAGATTTCCATGGAAAACTTTCCTTTCAGGCCTGATTCTGCTCAATACTCCCTCTCCCGACGAACGATGATGAATACCCCTGGGGACGCTGTCCATCTCCGCACTGCTTTCTTCTCAAGCAGAAAACCGCAAAATTCACGAACGTACATATATTGGCAATCACGACAAACACAGTTCTTTCCGCAATCTCCTTAAGTTTATCCACCAATAATTCACGTATTGATTATATCATTTGTTCAGTGCAGTATTTTAAACTCAAAATTATCAATCAATCATATCATTTTTACTTTCTCCGTTACGAGAGAGTATTGTGATCGTGAATTGTAATTTTTCCATCTTTCATAATTTTGACGTTTTAAACGTCAGATTCATCCGCTCGATGTACATTTAAAATATAATTTAAATTGAAAATAAACTATGAAAGCGTAAATATCAATGTTACCATCAAGTCGGAGAAAGTAACATGATGGCCACATCACCATTTTTTCAGTGTAGCATTTTAAACTCAAAATTATCAATGAAGTAAACTGAATTTACGAATATTCAACCTGTTCGCGACTGCAAAATTAAGTCTTACTAGAACTATAAACAAATAACTTATTTAATGCATTTGCAACAAGTAAGGTTCTCTCAAGTTTAAGTAAACTGAAACACTACCCGATGCATCGTAATTATTTGAAGTGTTCATTTCGTGCGAAAACAAAATTGTAACGAGGATCGTTGATCGGTTCAGGAGATTTGTAAGACGAAGCTCAATCCAGACAAAAGCAAAAGCCGAGAACGTAGTCTTCAATAATCGTGTTCGAGATGTACTCCCGAACGCGAATACGTAGGATCTTATCCGGGAACGACGTCGAGGATCACACAACAATCGCATCCGATAACATAACGACTACGTAACCATGGCGACGGCGAAGAGCAATCTGCGGATGCGTGGACCAACTCTAAACTCTCGGGTGTTCGGGTCTTCCTGTGTTTCTGTGTTCCCGATAGAGAGTAGGTGTGCACACACGGACAGACGGACCCCACGGCCGCTCTTTTTCATACCAGAAAACGGAAGTGTTTCGTTAAAAAGTTTATCGCCGTCGAGTGCGTACATTGGATTACTTTTTCTTAGCTGAATAGGTATGTCGTTTTTAAAGTATGCTTGTTCTCCACTTTTGTGTTTTCCCTAATATCGGTATAGCAAGGGATGATAAGGGATAGGAGGTTGGTGCTCCTTTAATTAATGCCTCCAGCTTCGCGAGTGCTTTCCAGAAAATTGACACTTGGTTTAATTAGTCCCTCTTTGCGCCCGTTCTCAGCTTTAAATCCACTGCGTATTTTTTTTTTTAGTCGAATAATTAAACCTTCAGGAAATAAAAATATTCACATTTCTTCGGGTGCATAAATTATACTGAAGTAGAATATTGATAATAAAAATTTATTCATATAATTCCGCCTAATTAAGCATTGACATGTAGTAATTGTAACAAATATTCCTGAAAATAAAAAAAATACAATAATTTATGTAGAAAATTTATTTTGCACATTAAACTATAAGAATTCTTTCTATTCTTATTGTTCAATGTGCAATAAATTCAGTACATAAATTATACCTAATCCATATTTAAACATTTTTTTTTAAATTAGGTTATAACCATGGGCGTCCGCCCCATAATTTTTGGCAGTTGCAAATTTCTTTATTTACCGTTGACTCGTGCCGTTTGTGGTGGCAGAAATGCAGAATTTTTGACAATTCGAAATTGTCATTTTTGAAGGTTAAAAATTTATATCTTTACTACTGAAAAATGCCGTTTCGGACAGTAGAATTGCACAATTTTTGACAATTTATAATTGTTACTTTTGGTCGTTGAAAATTTCCCTTTTTTAATATTGAAAAATGCCGATAGTGATAATATGAATGCTCAAATTTTGGCATTTGGAAATTTTCTATTTATTGTTGAAACTTGCCGGTTTCAGTAATGAGCAATTTTTTTTTTTTTTTAAAGGAAAATGATTGACAGGAGTTCAGGTTAGGGAATCGAGGATGATGGGGACTTGGCTTAGCCAGCGAGGGCATTCAGCCACAACCAATTTATATTAATAATATTCATATTTAAATGAAATGGGGACAAACACTAGACACCCATTTTTCGTGTTGAAAAAGTGACCGTCCAGACGGGACTCGAACCCGCACCAACGGGGTCCAGAGGCCGAACCTCTACCCACTAGACCACCGCGGCCCCTTGAGCAATTTTTGACAGTACTGAATAGTTATTTTTGGCAATTGCAAATTTTCTTTTTACTGCTAATGTGCCATGGCTGGATTTTTGACAGTTCGAAATTGTCAGCAGTTAAAATTCTCTTTATTTAATATCAAAAAATGCCGTTTTTGATAGTAAAAAACCACAATTTCTAGCTGCTGCAAATTTCTTTATTTACCATTGAATCGTACCGTTTGTGGTGGCAAAAATGTAGAATTTTTAACAATACAAAAATAGCAATTTTCTTTTTTAATATTAAAAAATGCTGCTTTTGATTGTAAAAATCCACAATTTTTGGCAGCTGCTAATTTCTTTATTTACTGCTAAACCGTGTCGTTTATGGTGGCAGAAATGCAGAATTTTTGATAATTCGAAATTGTTATTTTCTTTTCTTTTATATCAAAAAATGCCGTTTCTGATAGTAAAAATCCAAAATTTATGACAACCGCAAATTTCTTTATGTGCCGTTTGCTGTGGCAAAAATGTAGCATTTTTTAAAATTCGAAATTGTCATTTTTGACGGTTATTTATTCGAAATTTCTGGATGAAAGTTTTGAATTTTTGAAGCATAATAATAATTTTATGTTCGTACAGTTTCAGTAATTAATAATTACTGTAAAAATATTCTGGGATCATGTATTACCACTAATTGTATGTTGTGAACCGGTAATTAAAAGTGATATCGAAACTCTTAAATTCTCAAAGTCGTATGTAATTTATTACCAATTAAAAGTACATGTTTTTGACTTTTTTAAATTGATTTGTGAAGACATTAAAAATATTTTCTGTGAAAATTGGAGATATTATAGGTACAGAAAACCTTTTGCCACAATAAGCTGAAGTATTGCGCTTCGGCAATCTTCTGGTGTAATTAGCTTAATTTATTATTTATTAAATTTATACGTTTTTATTTTCAAATTAAACGCCAGCGAGGATACAAGAAAAATTAAACTTTTGGATGAATGCCCAAAAGGAGCGTTTTTTTAAGCAAAAATGAAGACAGGCTGATTGGTTTACGCTGCGAGTCTCTTCAGCCACAGCCAATTTTGCTATTAGTGTTTCATCAATAAGAAAATAGACCTAAACAATACAATTTTGTTAATAAAATCTACCGATTAACCTCACAGCGCCTGCGTCAAAGCCAGGTTTGTACAGTAAAACCAAAATCTCGCATCACCTGGGAGTAAAGTTTGCGCAGAGTGAGAAAGTATTCGGAGAGAACGCGGGAGAAGGCGATAACAAATCTCTGCATGGCCTCACCACCGAATTGAAGATGAATCATCATTTCCCGACGATTATGTGTCTATATTTACATTATGTTCAATCACTCCTTCTCTTGAAATTTAAGATGATCACTGCGCAACAGCACGAGATTTTGGTGCGGCTCTAGCATAGTTATTTGTTTATTAAGAACGCAGAGTTACCAATTGTCGCTTGAGCGTAGCACTTGATTGACGGTTTCTGTTCGGCCGTCATGATCTACGAAAAAGTATGATCCGATGATCATATCAGCACAAATACCGCACCAAACAGTAACTTTTTGGTCGCAGAGAATAATTTTAGGGTTTTCGGTGGCGTAGAAACGACAATTTTGTTTGTTTACGGTTCCGTTAAACGTGTAATGCGCTTCGTCGCTTGTGGTAATTTTCTGCCAAAAATGCTCAAAAAGTCATCTTCAGCCATTTCAATGACTTTTTGAGCCTATTCCAATCGACGTGGCTTATCAGTAGGCAACAGTTTTTGTGTCAATTGAATTTTATGCGAAAAAAAAACGACGTAAAGACAGGTGTGAAGTTAGCAATAGATCCAGCAATAGATTTTAAAAATTCATATCTCGGAGAAAAGAAAAGCGATTCAAAAAATAAGTTAACCATACCATTAGGGAAAGGGCTAAATTAATAACACCAATAGAATCAACTCTTAATTTTAACTCTTTATATTTGTTCACCCTTTTCAAAAAAGTTTTTTTTTTTAAATTTGCAATCTGCCATAAATAAATAAAAATGATTATTCTCATTACTGATATAAGTACTTTAATGATACAAAAAAAACGTTAAGGGCACTCCTTCAACCCAGAAAAAAATAATTTCTCCATAAGTCGCAGAGATTCACATTTCGCGATATTAATCTCCATTTTTGACAAAGTTTACAATCAGCCATAACTGAATAAAAATTCTTATTCTTATCACTAATAAAGATACTTTTATAATCAAAAGTCAAAAAAACGTTACGGGCATTCCTTCAAGCTAAAAAAAAAATAATTTCTCCGTCGTAGAAATCCACATTGTTTTCTTTTTTTGAAGGAGTGTCCGTAACTCTTGATTATTAAAGTACTTGTATTAGTGATAAGAATAAGAATTTTTATTTATGTATAGCAGATTGCAAACTTAAAAAAAAAAAATTAAAAGGGGTGAAAAAATATAAAGGGTTAAAATTAAGGGTTGATTCTTTTTCTGTTATTAATTTAGACCTTCCCTAATGGTATGGTTAATTTTTTTCAAATTGCTTTTCTTTTCACCGAGATATGAATTTTTAAAATATATTGCTGGATCTATTGCTAACTTCACACCTGTGACGTAAAGTGGATCGTTTTATGCCCAACTGCTCAGAACGACGTTTTTGAGATGTTGTTGGAGACCTGCCAACACCGGCCTGAATGAGTGTTCCTTGCGTCGGATACGAATGTGATTTATTAATTATTTTGATTTAAAGTAATAAAATTTTAACGATAAATATATTTAAAAAATTACTACATTTATTATCCCCCAAGTCAATGCTTTGTTCAATACATCTATTTGATGGAAATACGGTGCTATTCTTTTCTTTTCAAGTTAAAGAAGCAATATTTCGTCCGGCTTGAATTCTTCCTCTTCCTGTAGCAACTGTCTTTCTCTTTGCAACAGATGTAGGTTTAGATTTAGATGATTCTACAACCTTATTAAATTTGAGCGTCTCGCAAAAGGATCTACATAGCTTAAATATGTGTTCGTAACCTCTTTTTAAGTCGAAAAGTTCTAATAAACAAATGTCCTTTAATAAATCATTACAAAGTTGTACTGTTTCATGTGAAAAATAACACCAACCGAATAAAAACTTTGTTGCTTAATGACATAAAATAACGATTCACAAAATAAAATGCAATTTTTATAACCAGCAGATTCTTTATATATTTAACATTCGTGCTCTTTGTAAAGTCGTGGTGACAGATCTCATAATAGTGTCGAGCAATTAGAATAGAATATTTGATATTACCATCATTACAAATGGATATACAAGTCTGAATAAATATTGATATACAAAATTTGTTAAAAATTATTTTCTTTTTTTACCAACAATGCTTTGATATTCGATTTGAATTGTTTAGAATTTAGGTTTTGAATGCGTTTAGATAAATGAGTAAAAAGTTTTCTTCCCATGTAACTTGGTGGTTTTACATATTTTGTTAGGTTATGTTGTTCTGTAACAAAAGTAGTTGTAGCGTGATTTTCCGCATATTTGTGCACACAATTCCTAGTTATTATTTTTTTTACTCATCCATGAGAGTGGTGTTTTCTTTTATTTTACTAATTATTTAAAAAAGGTTACGGTGAATCGATTGCTGCAACTAGCTTTGCTTATGGGAGCTGGCGAACTTCACAGAAAGTTGGAATTAAAATATGGCCGCGTCCGAAAAACGGCGGCATGGAGAAATAATAATATTTTAGTCATCAAAGAAAGTGGAGGTTCTTTTAATTTTTCTAATTGTTTAATTAGATCACGGTGAATCGATTTATGCTATTAACTTTTTTTATGGGAGATGGCGAGCTTTAGAAAAAATCAAAATATCTGTGCGTCCGAAAGTCGACCGCGACGTGGAGAAATGAAATGAATATTTATTTTAACATCAAGGGCTGTGGATTTTTTAAAAATTATTCTAGCTGTTAATATACGGTATAGTGATTCGATTAAAGGGTTATGCCAACTTAGGATATGTCGAAATATCGATTTTTTTATTGCATTTTTTTAATGTATATCATCTTAAGAATATTTCCTCAAAATTATACAAAAATCGGAGCACACGTTCAAGTTATAAGCATTTAGGAGAGCGCTACCTGATAACGTTCCTTCCGCAGATAACGTCGTTCGAGATTGATAGGTAGGTAAACGTTCAAGTCCAACTTTGACGATGTCTACGGAGTTGGAAAATTTTTGTCGACTCGATCCACCATAAAGACATTAATGATCAATTCCCTATGCAAGACTCGAAGAACGAAGTTCCTACGACAATTTGGCACCAAGTAAGTTATGGGTGTTCGAAAAAAACGTGCATTTTGAGATTTTTTTTTGAGACTTTTCAACCAAATTTGATGGTTTTTTCGGGAAAAAATCCCATTTTGGCTCTACTTTAAGGGAGTAAACTCAGATTGCAATAATCCCTTCTCGAACCCTTCAAGAACAAGAAAAATACGTTTTTGGGCAAAAAAATTTCACGAATTTCAAAAGTTTCATTTTTTTTCCCTTCAGTATATTTGGATTTAGAAAGTGCGTCTGATTTTATTTTGTTGATTTACAATAATTTAGCGGATTGTAATTAGCCACAAACTAAAAAATATCGAAAGTTAAACCAGAAAAATGTTTAAATGATTATTCTAAACATCCAGACTTGATCGTTAAAAAGTAGTTGCGTTATTATCTTGACGACTTATTGCTAGTTAAAGCTATGTTATACTCGTAATTACTATTTCAATTATTGAAGACTTCATTTTAGAAAACACATCGCATCAAAAAACTGGGAACTAAAGTATTAAATACAGGCAACCCTTATACACGTATTACATGACTATAAACATCCAAATTAAATTTGTAAAACCTAAACATTTTCAGCACAAACTTTGTGACACAGTTTTCGCTCATTCATTACCCGTTACGTATCGATTCGGTGGAAAGTTCCACAATGCGAGCGAAGGGAAACGGTATTAAATGGGCATTTCGCTTCTGTAACTCATGAGTTATAATTAACTCGAGGATGGGGACAAAATGCCGCCCGATAAAACAAAGGCGACGGCGTTCAGTTTCCATTTTACAGGGCCGCTCACTAAATCATTTAATCCAATGAAGCGGTATTGAAAATTGTTACAAACTTGCTTATTGTTAATTAAACTCGTTAATCCAGTTTTAAACAACCGTTTGTTACCGAGCCGTGACAATGAAAGCGTTTATCTAAGAGGTTAGTGTTAAAGTGCGGGAAATACAAATACAGTTTTTTTTATCACTAACGTGGATTTTATGTTGAGGCTGTGGATAATTTTTCATAAGTATATCGCTGTTCTTGACTTCGGCGGAGAATTATTTTTAATAATAGTAATAATAATAATTTTCTTTATTTATATGATTTAAACTACCATGATATATACACATATATAATTATATCCATATCATACAGCTACAAAAATTAAATGCGTCAAAAAAAGAAGGTAAATGTTCTTAGCAAAAAGCGTGTAACTTGTTACTGAATATTTGTGTATTCTAATAAGTTGTACGGTTCCATTTCACATAAGTACATATACAGTTGTTTTTTTAAAGGATTTAGGATTACTCTGACGTTTGATATCTCAAGGCAAATAATTCCATAATTTCATAGCACTGTATGATGTATTTTTTTCACTAATTGCTAGCTAATCTGTGGATGGGCAATGCGTAGTTTTCATAGTTTCTAGTATTATAACTGTAAGCATTTTTAAATTCTATGAAGTTACCTTTATTATTATAATTAAATATAAGCGTTTCATATATATACAGTGCAGTGAATGTTAATATGTTCATACTTTAAAATACACCCCGACATGATTCCCTATAAATTAAATTTGCGATTAGTCGGATTGCTTGTTTTTGGCATAAAAATACTTTATCACAATTTACACTGTTTCCATAAAATATAATACCAAACCTCATTTTACTCTCAAAGAGGGAGTAGTATATTAACTGAAGTATATTTTGACTTACAATTTTTTTCATGGATCTGATAATATAGCAAGTTGTATGTAGTTTAGATTCAATATATGCTGTTTCCAATTTAATTCACTGTCCACGATCATACCTAGTAATTTGGAGCTCTCTGTTAATCTTTTGAAATCGCGTTAGTTTTTGAGTAAACCGAGTTTTTGAATTTGAAGTATAATAATTTTGACGTTTTAAACGTCAGTTTCATCCGAGTTTACACAACGCTCGATGTACATTTAAAATACGATTATATAAATAGCTATGATACCATCAAGTCGGAGAAAGTAACATGATGGCCACATCACCAATTTTTTTTTTAGTTATTGCTGTTTTCAATCTTGTCCACGATTAATTCGTTCCATGGCTAGCTTAATTAAAATTCCTCTTATTATCCATTCATCCATTTATTTTGGTAATCAATTAAGGATTTATAAGCGCAATTTAATTTACCAGTGCAGGTGTACGCGAGTGGGGGAAATTCAATCGAACGCCGGTGCTTCAACGCGTTCGGATTACAATAAATTTGAAAATGGAACACGGCTGCAAACTGGCCCATGAATTTATATTGGACGCATTAAACTTTTATAAGAATTTATTCCTCCATCCTCCATTGACTATTCACTGCTATACAATCGAATATATAGCAATAATTTATTTACCCAGAACTGGATCTTGTTTCACTTGTATGTAGTTGTAGTGCTCTAAACATATATCACTTTATATCGAAGATATACGATAAGATATTATAATAAAACACTTTTTACCTGTTTTGTATGATGTTGACATTTATTCTTGCAAATTAAGTTTCGGTAAGTAGGCTTACGATCCTATAATATTTTATAAATTGAAATGTATCTATGACATCCAATTCTGGGTAAATTTTCTAACCCATTTTATAAAAAAAGATAGTAAAGACTGAATATACCACCTCAACCTCCTGTCCGATAATTTTAACAAAAATTCCCAAAAATGAGTTGCTTCGCCTAGCTGCGTTGTTGGTTAGTATTTTTGTCAAAAACATAAGGATTTATCATTACACAAGGTGCATTTGGTAAAATCATTTCTGTTTTAGAATTATAATAAAAATAAGTTGATCGACTTCCAAAACGCGACATTTTTTTACTGTCTCTCAAGTGGGCATTTGAATTAATTCAGCTGTTAAGCTGTTAAGCTCCCGTCATCAGGTTGTGATAAGGTCCCTTCGTTAGGTAAACAGTATAAGCAAACTTTAACGCAACGTGGCATCAAATTAACAAATATTATTAGATAACAAGATACGATATGAGTAACATGGGAATTATTACTTATAATCTCACAAGAGCATCAATTATTTCCGGAAATTTTTTGAAGTGCATTTCAAGAACGTATTCATCAGGCCCCTTAAAATAACTTTTCTATTAGTCATTAATAGCAAAATCGTACCATTTTCATTATAACATGTTAAATCTTCTTAAAATAATTAGTGTATCAATATTCAAAGGGGATTTATGTTATGGAAGCAGCATTTCCATCTCTCGGGATTAGAGTTTGTGCACAAACGGAATCTTCTATTCAGTTCGACAGTGTATTATATGTAGGGATTTAATCGGGATATCGTGTAATGAATTTCTCCTCTTCGGGTCCATCCAAAATAGTCGAATCAGATAAAGTAAACTCGTTCGTATGTTGGCTTATCGAATACGTCTCGTCTACTCAAACTACTCACTCTATTTGATCTAACTTTAATATCCAATTAAATGCACTCGAATGAACAAATACACATGTCGAGCGTGCCTTAGGTTTTTGTGTTTGTAACAAAGGGCTATTTAAATTTACAATTAGTATTGATTAAAATATACAGGGACTTTTTTTAACCTCAGAACATATGATTGTTAATGTCTATGTTCTATGTTATAATAATCACATCAACGCATTCCAATATATTGACAATGTAGGCAAATACGTTATTTCTTGTTTTCAGTTTTTGTCCTTTCAGTTCTTTGGATTGTCAAATAAGACTTATGTTCAAAGTTTCATTTCCATGCCTGTATTAGTTTTTGAGAGATAGCGAGCACACAGAGATATTTTTTTTAACTATCAAAATCGTAAAACGGATATTATTTTTTTTTACTTTCTCCGTCACGAAGTACGAGAAAGTATTGTGATCGTGATTTTTTTTCAAATTTTTTTTTTACGGAAATTTCCGTTTCGGGGTCCCTAGATGCCATTTCAACAATTTCTGGAAAAAAAATTGTGTCTGTGTGTGTGTGTGTGTGTGTGGCTGTGTGTGTGTGTGTGGCTGTGTGTGTGTGTGTGGCTGTGTGTGTGTGTATGTGTGTCTGTGTGTGTGTGAGTCTGTGTGTGTGTGTGTGTGTGTGTCTGTCTGTGCGCGCTGTATCTCAAAAACCAATTGAGCAATTGATATGAAACTTTGAACATCCATCTTATTTGATAATCTGAAGAACTGAAAAGCTTTTGGTAAAATTTCGTACACCGGAAGTGGGCGTTTACCTTAACGGTTTTTTGTTTTTTGCCAATATTTTCTTAAGTATGAAAAATATCACAAAATCATTTAAACAAACTTTGAAGACAATAAAGAAATGAACATCTTTTGCTTGAAAACATTTTTCATAAAATCATTTTTATTCGAGAAAAAAAATTATTATTTTTTTAAAATTTTTAATTTATAATTATAAAACGATAATAGTTACAGCAAATTTATGTTAATAATAATTGTAGAGAATGCTAAAATGAACAACTTATAAAGAATAAGTTTCTTTTGAAATCCTTTTTGTTTTTGAGAAAACTGAGTTTTTGAATTTGAAGAATAATCCTTTCATAATTTTAACGTTTTAAACGTCAGTTACATCCGAGTTTACACAACGCTCGAAGTACATTTAAAATATGATTTAAATTGAAAATAAACCACGAAAGCGTATATATAAATGATACCATTAAGTCGGAGAAAGTATCATGATGGCCACATAACCATTTTCATGTTCATGAAAACAATACTTTCCCATATATTGTAACGAAGAAAGTAGAACTATGTCAATCAGGTGATTTTATTACTAATCATTATTTAACCAAATAATGAACGTTCCAGCGCTTGAATATTAAAAAGGCGTTGATTTTTTTCAAGATCCTAAGTTAATGAGGACTGTTATGTTTTACAAAATCTTTTAGAGAGGATTTGCTTTCAAATTTCAGACAAATTCAACCACTTTAATTACGTAGTTTGAAAATAAATAACATCAAACCTAAAATTGGTCGTTTTTAACACCTACATTTCAAAAACGCATTATGTTTTCAAGATCTTAAACGAATAAAGGACTTCTGTGTTTTACAAAATCTTCCCGAAATTATTGCGCTTTCAATCAATCAATCAATCAATCAATTTATTTATTATGTTGGTTGCTACATTTAATGCAGATACATTCGTCATAAGATTAAATTAAAATGGAAATAAAAATATAAATATTACGAAAATAAAATATTACAAAAATGAGACATAATACATAATACAAGGTACAAGTTAAAATTTACATGTGATACAAGTCCGTTTATTTATATAGGTTTGCTTTGCAATAGATCAATAAATTCTTTTACATTGTAAATAGAGGTCGATGCCAACAGTAGTTTTAATTTGCTTTTAAAGTGCTTTAAATCGTTTTGTTTTATGTTTTCCAGGAGTTTGTTATACAGGACACTACCTGCGTGGATAGGGGATTTTCGGTGTTGTTCAGTATTGAAGTTTGGTATGTGAATCTTTGAAGCATGTCGAGTATCATGGTTATGTATAGCTGTTCGGGTTTTAAGTGTGATTTTAATAGTGTGAATGTATGATAGCAATTTATATATGTAGATTGATGGGGTGGTCATAATATTTTTATTTTTAAATGTCGCACGACATGAATCACGATATTTTATGTTAAAAATCAATCTTAGAATTCTTTTTTGTACGATGAATACCTTCGTAGCTGTAATAGACTGTCCCCACAGGACAATGCCGTAGCACAGGAGTGAGTGTACCAGTCCATAGTATACCGACATAATACCATCTTCGTCTAGTAGGTGTTTCAATCGACAAAGTACGAAATATGCTTTATTCAATTTGGATACAAGGGTATTTATGTGTATAGTCCAAGATAGGTTCTTATCAATTTGTATGCCCAGAAATGTTGTGTGTTGGCTAATTTCTATAATGTTATTATTTACGTTAATTGTGTATTTAGATGGTTTGGTGTGTGTATTGTAAAATTCGACGCAAACTGTTTTTGTGTAATTTATAATTAAATTGTTTTGGTTGCACCATAATACAAATTGATTTATTACTCTACTAAGCTTATTATTACATATTTCACTATTTGGTCCACTCACTATCATTGATGTGTCATCAGCAAACATACATATATGGGAGTCGATAACATGTGTGGGTAGGTCGTTTACAAAGAGTATAAAAAGTAGCGGGCCTATCACACTCCCTTGTGGTACCCCCAATGTTACATCATATGTGTTCGAAAGAGTGTTGTCTAATTTAATAATTAATTTTCTGTGTTCGAGATATGACTTAACCCAATCATTGACGGATCCTCTAATTCCTAATGCGTGCAATTTATTTAAGATAAAATTTAGATCTAAGCAATCAAACGCTTTGGATAGGTCAAAAAATGCTCCTATTACTTTATAGTTTTTGTCCATTGCATCATATATTTGTTGTACAAAGTCTATGGTGGCTGTTTCCGTAGATTTATTACAGCGAAAGCCATGCTGCGAGTGATTGAATTTATTGTATTTGTTTAGAAATTTTGTTATTTTTTTGCAGACAACCTTCTCGATTATTTTTGAAATAGCGCTAAGTAATGCAATTGGCCGGTAATTTTCACAATTTTGCGGGTTTCCGTTTTTCAAAATTGGTATGATAGAGGATAATTTTAATGCGTTGGGAAACTGCCCTAGTGACACAGATTGATTAATAATATCTCTAAGTGCGGGTGCTAGCTCTTTCAAATTTCAAACAAATGTAAGCACTATCAAATCAAATCAAATCATATTTATTTACGTTGCTACTGTTTTAAATGTACGTGTAACATTGTTAGTAGTTGTATACGTCAGCTTACATTAAAATACAAATAATTGAAGACAATCCCTATTCTAAAATATAAATAATCGAGAACATTCCCTACTCTAAAATATAATTGTTATAAGTTAAAAAATCCTACGCACTAAACAGGTTATACATTACACCATTTAAAATGATAAGTCAGTCACTAGTTTAAAATATAAATTAATTATTACATTTTAAAAATCCAATGGATTAATCCAATTACACATTAAAAGAGAATAAATATATAAAATTGCATTAAAATCAATTAGCTAAAAATTCATTACAGGAATAATAGCAGCCATCTATTATAAATTGCTTGAGTTTTTGTTTAAAGGTCTTGAGCATTGTACAGGTTTTGATTTCATTCGGTAACTTGTTGTATACTATGATGCATGAATAGTGTGCATTTTTTTCATAGTATGCCGTATTGTGTGCTGGTATTCTAATTTTATTAGTATTTTGTATATTGTGAGTATGGCTAATATTATTCTTTTCAAAATTGTTAAAATTTTGAAAAACAAATATTCCACATTTGTACACAAATATACCATGCAGGGTGAGTATTTTATGTTTTTTAAAAATATCGCGGCATGACTCTTTATCTGTTAGGTCAAACATTAAACGTATGATCCGTTTTTGTGCTACAAAGACTCTTGATGTATTTGCTCTACCCCATATTAGTATATTGTATGACAAGTATGGATAGGCTAATGCATAGTATACGCTTAACAATGTTTTTAAGGTCAGATTGTTTTTCAGTTTCAGCAGAGCGCAATAAGCGCTGTTTAGTTTGGATGTTATATGATTGACTTGTTCTGTGTATGTTAAACGATCATCTACAAGGTGTCTAAAAAAGACACCACCAAAATGATATGGTGTATTCCTAGGACAAAAAAAGAGCAAATTAACTAAATTTATCTATATGAAAAATTACATACTTTCCAAGATAAAGCAAGTCAAAGTTTAAGATTTTTGAAATATTTTAATCTATATCTCGAAAATGGCAGATGAGAATGATTTGTTTATTTTTTTCTGACAACTACATTAGGTGTACTACATTGTTTAAAAATTTTAAGAAATTTCTTCAAGCACAAAGGTGCTCCAGAGGACATGCTGTTTACATTATTACATAGAACTTTTTTGTTCTTCATATTTTTTACGATTTAATATTTTTTTCAATGCAACTCATCACTTTTAAAGAATTTATAACTCTTAAAGTTTTTTTGTTTACGCCTTATTTTTAACAAAAAAAAATAAAAAAGAACTTATTGTTCATTGTTTAATTGCGCTCGTTCTGCAAGAAAAGTCTTAAAAATAACTATAATCCAAAAACTGCTTTTATTTTAACATATTAAATTATTTAACAAATTACAAAAATTATTTAAAATGACCCTCATAAAAAAATCACAGTACACATTGTATGCGCGTGCGCGCGTCGCGTCGATGCGCTTCAGCCACCGGCGATACTTCGGTCACCACCACTCAACGTGTTAACCAGTTTTACTTAAATTGAAAGTTTTAATTGTACTGACACGTTTTCAACGAATTGACACCCGCCTACTTAGATTATTTCATTTTTTAACACGAAATTTTCTAAAAACAATAAGTTATTTTTTATTTTTTTTGCTAAAAATAAGGCGTAAACAAAAAAACTTTAAGAGTAATAAATTCCTTAAAAATGACGAGTTGCATTGAAAAAAATATTGAATCGTAAAGAATGTGAATAACAAAAAAGTTCTATGTAATAATGTAAACAGCATGTCCTCTGGAGCACCTTTGTGCTTGAAGAAATTTCTTGAAATTTTTAAACAATGTAGTACACCTAATGTAGTTGTCAGAAAAAAATAAACAAATCATTCTCATCTGCCATTTTCGAGATATAGATTAAAACATTTTAAAAATCTAAAACTTTGACTTGCTGTATCTTGGAAAGTATGTAATTTTTCATATAGATAAATTTAGTTAATTTGCTTGTTTTTTGTCTCAGGAATACACCATATCATTTTGGTGGTGTCTTTTTTAGACACCTTGTATATGAATTCCTAGAAAAAGGGTGCTTTTGTTGTACTTTGAATAAATTCGGTATTAAGTTTTCTATTATAAAATATTATTTTTACAGTTTTGCTCTCATTTAGCAACAAGTTGTTTTTGTAACACCAACTTGCTATCTCATCATTAACTTTTTCGATTTTATCAATTTTAATTACATAGTTTGAAACTAAAAACCATCAAACCAAAAATTTGCCGTTTTTAACGACCAAATTTCAAAAAGCGTTGTTTCCAAGATCTTAAGCTAGTAAGGAATTAAGTTTCACAAAATCCCGCCCCCCTCTAGCGCCTCTGTAAAAAACGTTTTTTTTTTCTGGAAACCATGTCCAACTTTGACAATGTTGAAAAGAACAGAGTTGGAAAAATTTTGTCGACTCAATCCACCATAAAGGCTTTCAAATTTGATCAATTCCCTATGCACAACTCAAAGAATGAAGTTCCTACGACGATTTGGCACCAAGTTATTGGTGTTTGAAAAAAGTGCATTTTGAGGTTTTTCACACATAACTCACTGACTTTTCAACCAAATTTGGAATGACCCCTTTTCGAACCTTTCAACCCCCGAACAAAAAAAAACCACGTTTTTGGGCAAAAAACGTCCAACTTTGGTAACGTATACCGAGTTGGAAAAATGTGTCGACTCGATCCTCCAAAAGGGTGTTAAAACGTGTTCAATTACCAGAGCAGAACTCAAATAACGAAGTTCCTACGACGAGCTGGCACAAAGTTATGTGTGTTTCAAAAAAGCGAATTTTGTGTTTTTTTGACGAAAGTGTTTTCGTTTTCACGAATGAAATTTTCTTTGCATGTTCTTTGAGTATTAACGAAAATTCATTGTTTGCGCGAAATCATGAATATCGATTTTTTTTTAAATCTGAAAGTACAGACTTTAAATTTTACAAAATTTGATTACATTATTAATGTAATTTTTTTAAATAACCACCTTAAAACCTAATAAAAGTCATTTTCAGCGCTCAAAAATTAAAAAAAGCTTTAATTAAAAAAAAAAAAAATTGAACAAGTAAAGACTTTTTTTTCTTTGATTTAGGCATGGGCCATTCAGTCAAGACAGGGTTATTTTTTATGTTTACAGTTTGAGATGAATAAATGAACAAATGAACAAATAAATAATATCAGACGTATACAACAACTATGGACCCCAGCGAATACTTCTCAAGTAAAGACTTCCATGTTTAGAAAAGTCATTTAGAGATGATTCGGCTATTACAGAAAAATCTTTAAAAAGTACTTTAACCTTAACAATACATTTTTCTAAATAATTACTATCAAATTCAAGAACAGCCAAGAATGTATTAAAATGTTCGTTAAAATATGTATTTAGTGTTAGCCTTACTGTTTAACCATTTGATGACTAGTGGTTTTGTCAGAATACCACTCATATTGTAAAGGATATGAATCTTTCTGGCGGCCATTTCGGGATACCACCATGTTAAATGTGTTGCCTAACGGTGACCATATCCTTCAGGACGATGTATGAACAATATTTTATGTGGGCCGCTAAAGGGAATGGTTTCACTTGTTTTTTAGGAAATGTTAAATTTTAATGTCAATTATTTGTTTTTCAAAGCCAGCTTCGATTTTTATTTAGTAAAATGGCTATTGAAATGGTTGATAAAACGAGTTTTCCGCAAATAACTTTTAATGCGTTATGAATTGTCACAGGATTGTTATTAGGAAAAATATTTGTTTTTTTTTAATTCCGCATGGAATGACATAAAAATATACAGGGCCTCCAATTTAAAATAAGAAAAATTGCTTTAAAGTTTGAAATGTTTGACAATACATTTTGGACACCCTGTATAATTCATATCAATCAAACTTGGTTAACGGAACTATCAGACCTTATTTAATAAATACCTTGTATGATTTTATTAACAAGGCACAATTTTTATTTTTTATTCAATTTTTAAAACAATCGTGCAAAACTGATTTTTTTTAGTTTTAATTTTTTTTGCTGATATCCCTGAATCGATTCCAATAAAATTATAGGAGTATGCAGGCAACCATAAAAGGTACCCAAATAAGCAATAAAATAAATACATAGCATGTAATTTAAAAATATATATCATTATGACGTCACGCTGTATAATCAAAAATATTTTCCTGAAATGTATCATAGGATGCAAATATATTCTACAAAATATCGAAATCCTAACTCAATTGGTAACTGAGCTATAGAAGACGGGAGGTGAGATGCAGGACCCTGTATAAACATTACCAATTAAATAAAGGGTATAGCCGAATAAGATGGTCAAAAGTGCCCCCAAAGCAAATCAATAATCGAGATGACTGGATGAAAGATAATTAAAAATGCCGTTGATTGCTCGAAATTTTAGCCTCCTGAAGCAATTCGTTGTCGAGATATGACTGAAAACGTGAATTTTACGTTTTATTTTCTTTCTCATTTTCTATGGCTCGAATCAAGCTGAAACCACGTCTACCCAAAACAAACAAAAAACACTTCTCGCAGTATTTTTTTTCAATTTTTCTGTCGCCAAATTTAAATAGAAAAAAGAAGTAAAAGTTTTCAAAATTCATTTTTGCAGTGAAGGCATTCGAGGACTGTCTCAGTTTCTTTTTTGTAAATGTGTTTTACCAAATTCTATAACATACATGTTTTTCAGAATTTTAAACGGTGTGGAAAATAGTTAAAATAATTAAAAACCACTTTTACCACCTTTACCATCTTTTTTTTTAATTAGAGAGATACACTTCACTGCAAAAATGAATTTTGAAAACTTTAACTCCATTTTTACTTTCTCCGTTACGAAGTACGAGAAAGTATTGTGATCGTGATTTTTTTTCAAAATTTTTTTTTTACGGAAATATCCGTTTTGGGTTCCCTAGATGCCATTTCAACAATTTCTGGAAAAAAAAATTGTGTCTGTGTGTGTGTGTGTGTCTGGCTATGTGCGCTGTATCTCAAAAACTAATAAAGCAATTGATATGAAACTTTCAACATACGTCTTATTTGGTAATCTGAAGAACTGAAAAGCTTTTGATAAAATTTCGTACACCGGAAGTGGGTGTTTACCTTAACTGTTTTTTGTTTTTTTGCCAATATTTTCTTAAATATGAAAAATATCACAAAAACATTTAAACAAACATTGAAGACAACAAAAAAATGAACATCTTTTGCTTTAAAATATTTTTCATAAAATTATTGCTATTCGAGAAAAAAATTTATTAATTTATTTCAATTTTTGGTTTATAATTATGAACCGATAATAGTTACAGCAAATTTGTGTGAATAATAATTGTAGAGAATATTCTAAAGAATAAGTTTTTTCAAAATCTCGTTAGTTTTTGAGTAAACCGTGTTTTTGAATTTGAAATATAATTTTTCCATGTTTCATAATTTTGACGTTTTAAACGTCAGTTTCATCCGAGTTTACGCAATGCATGATTTCAATAAACCATGAAAACGGAAATATAAAAGGCTATGATACCATCAAGTCGGAGAAAGTAACATGATGGCCACATCACCATTTTTTAGAATTTTTTTTCTCATAACCATTTTTGGACCTTTGTAAGGTTTTTTTCAGATATTTTTGGCATTTTTTTTAAGACTACTTTCTAAACTTTTTATTTCAGGAATTTTGTTAAGGACTTATTTTAGGCGTTTTTGCAGGACTCTGGGATTTTTTCAGGACAATTTCTTCAGATCCTTTTAAGGACCATTTTAAGGACTTTTTCCAATGATTTCTTTTCAGATTTTTGTTTGTTTATTTTTTAAAGATGTTATTTTCGGGGCAATTTTTCAGGGACTGTTTCTACAGGACAATTTTTTTATGATATTTCATCAGGGCTCTTTTTCTGAACCATCTTCAGGATTTATTTTAGGACTTTTTAGGACTCTTTTTCGGGACTTTTATTTCTGGCTATTTTTCGGGAGTTTTTTTTTACGGCTTTTATCAGGACTCTTTTTCAAAACTTTATTTCCAGGACTGTTCCTCCAGGTCTTTCTTAAGAACCTCTTGTTTGGGACTTCGTTTTGGGATTCTTCTCAGAATTTTCTTCATTGCATTTTTTCAGTATTATTTTTTCGGGAATTTTTTTTTTCAAACCTTCTTTACAGAACTTTTTTCAGTACTCTAATTCAAGACATTTCTTATGGGATTAATTTTCAGGACTTCTTGTTCCGGATTTTTTTTTCAAGACTCTTTTTGGGGTTTCTTTAGAACTTTTTCAGGTGTTTTTTAATAATCTTTTTACAGAGTTTTTTTCAGAAATGTTTTTTTAGGATTCTTTTACGATGTTATCTCCATAACTCTGTTTCAAAACTGTTATTACAGGACATTTTTTCTGGATATTTTATCAGGATTCATTTTTTGAACTTTTTCAAGACATTCTTCAGGACTTTGGCATGACTTATTTTAGGACTATCCTTTGGGAGTTTTTTGGGACTCTTTTTGGACGTCTTTCAGGATTTATTAAACGACATATATTTCTGGTGTTTTATACGAAGGCTTAATTTTTCAGGATTTTTTTTTGCAGTACTTTTTTCGGGACTTTTTCACGACTCTTTTTCACAACTTTTTAACAGGAACCTTTTTTTAAGACTTTATTTCCAATACTGTTTTTCTAGGACATTTTTTTGTAAGAACTCTTTTTTAGGACTTTATTTCTGGTCTTTTTAAAGGACCTGTTTTTTTAAGACATTTTTTGTCAGGACTCTTTTTTCAGGACTTTTAATCAAGACTTTTTTCAAGACTTTCTTGTTCAGGACTTTTATTGGATTTTTGAGTACTTTTTATATTAGATCTATTTTTAGATATCTTTTACAGGACTTTCTTGTTCAGGGCTTTTATTCGGTTTTTTTAGGACTTTTAAATCAGGACTATTTTAAGAAAACTTTTTCAGGATTTTCTTAGAAATCCTTTTCGAGACTTTCTTGTTCAGGACTTTTAAGAGATTTTTTTTAGGGGACCATTTTTAGAAATCTTTTTCAGGACTTTTTTTTAGTTTTTCAGTAAACTTACGGTAAAAATTATTAGAAGTTGTAACATAATTTGTCATTTTTAACTTTCATATTTTGACGTTTCAAACGTCATCACTATTCGATCATGTGAAACGCTCGATTTAAAATATGATTTAAATTGAAAATAATGAATGAATCTATAAATATAAATAACTATTATACCATCAAATCAGAGAAAGTAACATGATGGCCATATCACCATTTTTCTATTTGAATTTGGCGACAAAAAAATTGAAAAAAATACTGCGAGATGTAATTTTTTGTTTGTTTTTGGTAGACGTGGTTTCAGCTTGATTCGTGCCATAGAAAAGGAGAAAAAATAAAATAAAACGTAAAATTCACGTTTTCGGTCATATCTCGACAACAAATTGCTTCAGGAGGCTGAAATTTCGAGCAATCAACGTCATCGTGATTATTGATTTGCTTTGGGGGCACTTTTGACCATCTTATTCGGCTATACTCTTTAAAAAGGGATTTCAATTTCAACATTACCAATTGTTGTTACTGTAGTAATATAATTAAAAAATGTATGCAGCATCAAGAAACAAGCTGCTCTTTCACGAACCCCGAACTGGGAAAAGTGGTAAAAAGTTTTGCGGTTAATCTTGTTCCCATTTGTAAAATTATCCCGTTGACATATTTTTCATTACAAAACCGCACGTACTCGTATATCCTCGCAAATTGCGATCCCGGACAGAAACGCTAATAAAAATGCAAATCCCGGCTCCGCGAGATAGGAATTGGTTGTGGCTTTTGCGCGCACGCTCCCTAACATGGGAAACTGGGAGACGAGAACGAATCCTCTTGCGGCTAAATCACGACCGAAATCAAACATCTCCATTTAACGTTCAAATTACTTCGGTGTTATGGAAAATTGCACCGCGGCAGCAAATTATAAAATCGGGGAGAGAAAATAAAAGGAAGAACGTGAATGGTATTGGTGATGGTGATGGCGTTGGCGATGGCGATGCTCCCCGCTAATTGCTGTTTCCTGTAGCAGCTCAGATTAAAACGGAATCAATTGATGTGCCGTCGGATATTACGACGATCCTTCCTTACCTATTTCCGCTTTAATACGAAATATTGATTGAAATGCTGGTTTAATTCCAGACACGTTCATGTTATATTTTAGATGTAAAGTATGTTCATTAAAAAAAAACCTCAAGTGTGCCATGATTTTTTATTTAAAAAAAATTTAAGTTGGTAACACATATTGAGGTTATGTTACTTGCGGCATGTTCCTACTGATAAATTTATTTGCTGTGGTAAACGACGTAGAGAAGTCGTAGGTTGACCTTCAAAAATTCCTTGGGCTGTGCTAATAGCATCTTGAGTGCGTACCACTTCCTGGTTTACGGAGACATAACAGATCATGATAAGGTATTTTTAAATTCATCATAAATAGTGGGCACGTTTGGAAATTCTTCCTGAAACTCTGCTAAAGGTGCGTCGAATGAATACACCCAATTTCCGTCCACTTTAGTCCCATTTCGGAAATAACTTTCAACCAGAAACGTTTTTGCTGGTTGCTGTAAACCATTGTGAGCACGGAATATCTGTGACTTCTAGGAATATCTGACGTTTATATGTTAATTCTTAACAAGTGTGCCAACTTAAATGTTTAAAACGAAAAAGTCATGGCACACTTGAGTTTTTTTTAATGAACATACGATAATACTCAATATTTGTAAATATTTTTATTGTGCTAAATTAACTAGGAAAGAATAGTTGGTGTTTTGATGTTATTTACGAATCCCTCATATTTCCAATTATTTATGATAAAAATAAAAAAATATAAAAACATCGACTATTTGGTATATTATCTAACCATAAAGGTTTACAAAATGTAATGCCTTTCTACCTTTCAATATATTTCTTATATTTGATGATCAGGACATATTGTATGAGAAATTTACAAGTAACCGGAACGAGGAAATAATAATTTCGGATTATCGATATTCGCCTCGGCTCGATTCGAATGCATAAATCGCATCTGATCTAATATAATGCCACGTAATCGCGGAGAGCGATTGAATATTTGAGCAGTTTCCGTACGTTCGCATCATTAAGCTCGAAAATCGCTCTCGCAGTAAATCGCGTCGTGTTATATTGCATCCGGTCGGTTCCAGTTTTTTTCCTTATTTAATGTCCCATCTGCCATTACGATTTTCTTCTCGAGGAGACGTCGTATAAATAAACATGCAGTAAGTAAAGACAAAGGGAAAGTCAACGCGAAATCCCGACAGACCGCTCAGAGCACACAAACGCAGCGGAGTTTTCATCCGTGAAATCCCTTACAACTCATAAACCACGCAACAACAAAAAAAAATCCCTAAATATATATAAATAGAATCTGGAAACTTAACTGAATGGTTCCATTTTTCATATTTAAACTTATTATAGAATATATTACAATTTTAAGGATAATTTACTAAACTGTTTGCCAGGGGATTATACCGGTTGTCTCAAAGTAATTTTTTTGCCTCAAATATTTATGATAGAAAAATGGTGATGTGGCCATCATGTTACTTTCTCCGACTTGATGGTATCATAGCCATTTATATTTACGCTTTCATGGTTTATTTTCAATTGAAATCATATTTTAAATGTACATCGAGCGTTGTGTAAACTCGGACGAAATTGACGTTTAAAACGTCAAAATTATGAAAGATGGAAAAATTATACTTCAAATTCAAAAACTCAGTTTACTCAAAAACTAAAAGGATTTCGAAAAAAACTTATTCTTTATAAGTTGTTCATTTTAACATTCTCTACCATTATTATTAACATACATTTTCTGTAACTATTATCGTTTTATAATTATAAACCAAAAATTAAAAAAAAATAATAATTTTTTTTCTCGAATAAAAATGATTTTATGAAAAATGTTTTCAAGCAAAAGATCTTCATTTCTTTGTTCTCTTCAAAGTTTGTTTAAATGTTTTTGTGATATTTTTTATATTTAAGAAAATATTGGCAAAAAACAAAAAACAGTTAAGGTAAACACCCACTTCCGGTGTACGAAATTTCACCAAAAGCTTTTCAGTTCTTCGGATTATCAAATAAGACACGTATGTTCAAAGTTTCATATCAATTGCTCTATTAGTTTTTGAGATACAGCGCGCACAGACACACACACACATACAAAAAAAAATCCAGAAATTGCTGAAATGACATCTAGAGACTCCAAAACGGATATTTCCGTTACAAAAATTAAAAAAAAAAAATCAATCACAATACTTTCTAGTACTTCATAACGGAGAAAGTAAAAACCTGAACAAAAGAGTCCTGAAAAAAGTCCTGATAAAAAGTCCAGATATATAGTCCTGAAGAGGCTTAAAAATAGAGTGCTGACAAAAAGTTGTCCTGAAATAAGGTCCTTAAAAAGTGTCTTGAAAGAAAGCCCGAAAAAAAGTCCTGATTAAAAATTCCCGAGAAGTCTTGAAAAAAAATATCGAAAAAAGTCCTGAAAAAAATCTTGAAAAAGTCCTGAATATAAAGTACTGAGGAAAGTCTTGAAAAAAACCTTGAAAATAAAATCTTGAAAAAGAGATCTAAAGAAAGTCCACAATCAAATAGCAGGTGGCGCTAAATTTGGTACTAACACTTT
Source organism: Ocypus olens (assembly GCA_910593695.2). Lineage (NCBI taxonomy): Eukaryota > Metazoa > Arthropoda > Insecta > Coleoptera > Staphylinidae > Ocypus > Ocypus olens. The sequence goes on along the minus strand of OU343053.1, from coordinate 2,529,377 downwards.
TCTCCAATTCTTGAGTTGGCAATCTTAATTAATCGTTTATCTATGATCCTGAAGCTTTTTGTCAGTTTTGAAAAAAAAAATAAAAAATTAAATTCCAAAAAGTCCTCAAAATGTCCTGAAAATAGTTCTGAAAGGCCTAAGAAAAATCTCTTGAAAAAAATCTTCGGGGAAGTCCTGAAAAAGACCGGAAAAAAGTCCCGAAAAGAAGTTCTAAAGAAGGGCCTGAAAAAATCCCGAAAAACGTCGTCTGAAAAAGTCCCTTTAAAAGATTTGAAAACGTTCTAAAAAAATGGTGATGTAGCCATCATGTTACTTTCTCCGACTTGATGGTATTTATATTTACGCTTCCATAGTTTATTTTCAATTTAAATCATATTTTAAGTGTGCATCGAACGTTTCGTAGACTCGGATAAAACTGACGTTTAAAACGTCAAAATCTTGAAAGATCTAAATATGTACTTCAAATTCAAAAACTCAGTTTACTCAAAAACTAAAGAGATTTCGAAGAAAACTTATTCTTCATAAATTGTTCATTTTGGCATTCTCTACAATTATTATTAACATAGATTTGCTGTAACTATTAGCGTTTCATAATTGTATACCAAAAATGAATACATTTTTTTCTCGAATAGCAATGATTTTATGAAAAATGTTTTCAAACAAAACAATCGCATTTCTTTAATGACTTCAATATTTGTTTAATGTTTTGTGATATTTTTCATATTTAAGAAAATATTGGCAAAAAACAAAAAACAGTTAAGGTAAACACCAACTTCCGGTGTACGAAATTTTACCAAAAGCTTTTCAGTTCTTCGGATTATCAGATAAAACTTATGTTCAAAGTTTCATATCAATTGGTGTATTAGTTTTTGAGATACACACACACACACACATACAGACACATACACACACACAGACACAATTTTTTTTTTCCAGAAATTGTTGAAATGGCATCTAGGGACCCCAAAACGGATATTTCCGTAAAAAAAAATTTTGAAAAAAAAATCACGATCACAATACTTTCTCGTACTTCGTAACGGAGAAAGTAAAAAGAGTCTTGAAAAAAATTGTGGATGAAGTTCTGGAAACGAAAAAAATATACTGCAAAAAGTCCTGAAAACAGTTCTGGACAAAAGTCTCAAAAACAGTCTTGTAAAAAGAATAACTATAGTTATTACTAGTTACTACTCCAAGTTAATAAAGTGATACCAATAAAGTTATTCGTTTTATTTGAATTATTATTAATAATAATAATAATAATAGATTTATTAACGGAAAATCTCCTTTTACAAAATTTCTTAAAACAAAAATAAAAACATATTGTAAATGTAGCGAGAAATTTTTTACAGAAATAAGGTAATTTACATAGAAAAAATAAATCGCTCTAAAAATCACATAAATACCAATGACGAACAGAACATGTTAAAATAAATATAAACAAACTAAAATAAAACGGGTAAAAATTGCACAGCTAAAATAATATACAAATAAATAATATTATTGATAAAATTTTAAAAAGAAAATTTTAAAAAGAAAACGAAAAAGAAAGTCTTAAAAAAAATTATTGCAAAAGCTCTTGAAAATAAGTTCTGAAAACAATGTCCCGATAAGAATGTCCTGAAAGAAAGACCTTGAGAAAATCTTGAAGAATAAAGCCCTAAGAAAAGGGTAAAAAAAAATCCCTATAAAGAACCTGAAAAAGTCCAGAATATAAGTACTGAGAAAAAGCCTTGAAAATAAAATCCTGAAGAAACAGACCGTAAGAAAGTGATAAAAAAGCAGTTTTGAAAAAAAAATTTAAATAAATCCCAAAACGTACTCAAAATATTCTGAAAAGAGTTTTGAAATGCCTAAAAAAAATCTTGAAAAAAACCTTCTGAGAAATCCTGAAAAAGACCTGAAAAAATCCCGAAAAGAAGTTCTAAAGAAGGGCCTGAAAAAATTCCGAAAAACGTCGCGAAAACAGTCCTAAAAATGTCCTAAAAAAATATATATATGAAATATTTGAAAAAAGACGACCCGAAAAAAATGTACTGTAAAAAGGCCTTTAAACAGTTCAGGACAAAAGTCTCGAAAACAGTCCTGAAAAAATTCCTGCAAAAGAATCCAAAAAATAAAGTCTTTAAAGAAAAGCCCTAAAGAAAGAAGTCTTGTAAAAAGGAGCCGAAATTGCTAGTTTTAATATGTTTTTTGTTGTCTATGATTAGCGCTTATATTTATTTATGATTATAATTATCGCTGTCTTTTATTTATTTATTTGCTTTGATGTACATTGTTCTATTTTTTTTTATTGTATTAATATTATCTTGACGTATGTAAGACATTTATGTCAAAACATTAATAAACTACTACTACTACTACTACTACTAAAAAAATTTCTGAAAAAAATCTTGAAAAAAAAGTTCTGAAAACCATGTCCCGATAAAAATGTCATGAAAGAAAGACGTCGATAAAAATCCTGAAAAATGAATTCCAGAAAAAAGGGTCCCGAAAAAAATTCCTATAATGGACCTGAAAAAAAATTCGGAAAAATGCCCTGACAAATGGTCCCGAAAAAAATTGTCTTGAAAAACAAAATTCCCAAACAAAAAATTCGGGTTAAAGTTCTCAAAAAATACTAAAAAATGGCCTTAGAATAGAAAAGTCCTGAAAAAAGGATCGCGAAAAAAATCCTATAAAGGACCTGACAAAAAAGTTCTGAAAAAAATTGTTTTGAAAAACAAAATTCTCAAAAAGAATCCTGGATGAAGTTCTCAAAAGCGCCCCAAAAAATATTGAAAGAAGACATTAAAATAGAGAAGACTGAAAAAATTCCTGTTAAAAGTCTTGAAAATGAAGTCCAGAATTTCATCTAGAAAAAATTGCAAAAAGTTGGCAAGTCACCAGGAGCAGTGGCGGCTCGTGGAGCCACTTATACAATATACCCCCCGCCCCTTTTTTTCTGAGGAAAGAAACAACGATTTATCTTCCTAGACCAAAGTAACTGGCAAAAAAGTGTTTTATAAAAAATTCTTGCTGAGCTTGAAATTAGAGGTGGTGCCATGGCTTCTTGGCTCTATATAACGAGCCGCCCCTGCTACATACTCCTATAATTTTATTGGAATCGATTCAGGAATATTAGCAAAAAAAAAATTAAAACTAAAAAAAATCAGTTTTGCACTATTGTTTTAAAAAATGAATAAAAAATAAAAACAGTACCTTGTTAATAAAATCATACAAGGTAATTATTAAATAAGGTCTGATAGTCCCGTTAACCAAGTTTGATCGATATGAATTATAGAGGGTGTCCAAAATTTAGTGTCAAAGATTTCAAACTTTAAAGCACTTTATTTTTCTTATTTTAAATTGGAGCCCCTGTATATTTTTATGTCATTTCATGCAGAATTAAAAAACAAACATTTTTCGTAATGACAACCCTGTCCCAATTCCTAACGCATTAAAAGTTATTTGCAGAAAACTCGTTTTATCAACCATTTCAATAGCCATTTTACTAAATAAAAATCGAATGTGGCTTTGAAAAATAATTTATTGACATTAAAATTTAACAAAGTGACAAGAGACTATTTTGACTTTAGTAATGTAAACGTTTAAAGCATTGTTAGCTTAAGTTCTTTATTCTTTGTCATGGAAAAAATAATTCTTGAGTATAAAGAGCTTAAGCTAAATGCAAAAAAAAAACTTTTTTTAATGAACCACCCAGTATATTTGGATAGAAATTAGTTTACTAGGTTTATAAATAATAGTATTATTTATTTATGCTAATTTTCATAAAATTTACATATTCATATATTCAGGCTGGATATTTCGTATTGAGTTAGTTATTTTAATTATGCGAGTAAAATGATAACTGACACTTAAGTTTGATATTGAGATGAGCGACGTCACAAGTGGTAATAGTTTAAATTATTCAGTGCCGCTCCGGCGGCACATCCTACGAAACTTTCTGCCGCGCTTTTGCGAACTTAATTAGGGTTTACCTGAAACTTTATTACGAAGGATCCGAAAACTTATGTGTAGGCCTCGACTTGGAAATCTCGGTAGGTCTTGGGGGGTAAATATTAATTTTGCCCGGTTCTCGCAAAGATTGAGAGATTACAAATGAATTTCTTAGTGTGCCTTGGAACAACGGAACAACTTTGAGTCAAACTAAGTTTCAAGATATGTTACTCATAAGTTTCAATTAAAAGGCATCTAGTATGCCCTCGTGGCATTCTTTTTTATAAACAAATTAAATATGAATCCGACAAGTATGATATAATAAAAAAAAATGGTGATGTAGCCATCATGCAACTTTCTCCGACTTAATGGTATTATTATTTAGTTTCATACTTTCATGGTTTATTTTCAAATTAAATCATATTTTAAATGTACATCGAGCGTTTTATAGGATCGGATTTTACTGACTTTTAAAACGTGAAAATTATGAAAGATGAAAATTTTATGAATTTTCGTTATTATATAAATCAACGAGTTCTGCAGAAGAATATGATACTTGAATTAACCTTTTGCACTCGTATTTATATTTGAGAACACAATAATAAAACGTATTGTGGCGACTGCAAGTCGACATACGAGTGCAAAGGGTTAAACTTGTCTAGATTGATAAATGAAATGCAACTTTAGACAGTTAAAAATTTCTTTTTTTACTTGAAATCCTCATTATTTAAAGATGCTAAATTTCGTTTTTGAAAATGGTCATTGTTAACAGTTGCAACTAGTCATCGTTGCCAATTGAAAATTGTAATTTTTGCAGTTTAAAATGATCATCGTTGACAGTTAAAAATGGTCATTTTTGGCAGTTGAAAATTATACTTTTAGGCTGTAGAAAATTTGTCATTTTTGCAATTAAAAATTATCGTTGGCAGTTAGAAATAATAATTTTTGGCAGTTGAAAATTATAGTTTTCATCTGTTTAAAAATTTTATCTTTGATTAGTGAAAATTGTAGTTTTTAATAGTTGAAAATTGTCGTTTTTGACAGTTAAAAACTGTATTTTTTAACAGTTGAAATTACTCAGTTTTGGCAGTTGAAAATTGTCATCGTTGGCATTTATAAATAGTCATTTTTGACAGTTTAAAATTACAGTTTTTGGCAGTTAAAAATTGTCACTTTTTGCCGTAGAAAATATTTTTTGACTGTTGAAAATGATCATTTTTGGCACATGAAAATTTTAGTTTCTGGTTGTTAAAAATGTTCGTTTTTGATAAGTGAAAATTGTAGTTTTTGGCAGTTGAAAATTGTCGTTTTTGACAGTTAAAAATTTTATTTTTCAAAACTTGGAAATACTCATTTTTGACAGTTGAAAATGGTCATCTTTGACATTTAAAAACCGTCAGTTTTGAGAGTTTAAATTGCGGTTTTAGCAGTTTAAAATTATCATTTTTGACATTTACAAATAATAGTTTTGGCAGTTAAAAATTCTCGTTTTTTTGACAGTTGAACATTGTAGTTTTGAACAGTTGATATAACTCATTTTTGGCAGTTGAAAATAGTCATCTTTGGCATTTATTTACTTTAAGTTTTTGGCTGCTGAAAATTGTCATTTTTGACGGTTATAAGTTATAGTTTTGGCAGTTGAAAATTGTCGTTTTTGACCGTTGAAAATACTCATGTTTGGCAGTTAAAAATAATCACCGTTGGCACTTAAAAATTGTGATTTTTGACAGATCAAAATTACAGTTTTTGGCAGTTAAAAATTGTCATTCATTGTAGTTGAAAATTAAAGTTTTTTGCTGCGGAAAATGATCGTTTTTGACAGTCGTAAATAAGAGTTTTTGGCTGTTGAAAATTGAAGTTTTTAATTGCTGAAAATTGCCATTTTTTACAGTTATTACTTATAGTTTTAGCAGTTGAAAATTGTCGTTTTTGACATTTGAAAATTGTCGTTTTTAACATTTGAAAATTTTCGTTTTTGGCATTTGAAAACTGTCGTTTTTGACAGTTGAAATATGTCATCGTTGGCATTTATAGTCATTTGTGACAGTTTGAAATTACAGTTTTTGGCAGTTAAAAATTGTCACTTTTTGGCGTAGAAAATAGTTTTTGGCTGCTGAAAATGATCATTTTTGGCAGTTGAAAATTTTAGTTTTTGGTTGTTAAAAATTTTCGTTTTTGATAAGTGAAAATTGTAGTTTTTGGCAGTTGAAAGTTGTCATTTTTGACTGTTAAAAATTATATTTTTCAAAACTTGGAAATTCTCATTTTTAACAGTTGAAAATGGTCATCTTTGACATTTAAAAACCGTCAATTTTGAGAGTTTAAATTGCAGTTTTAGCAGTTGAAAATTATCATTTTTGAAATTTACAAATAATAGTTTTGGCAGTTAAAAATTCTCATTTTTTGACAGTTGAAAATTGTAGTTTTGAACTGTTGATATAACTCATTTTTGGCAGTTGAAAATAGTCATCGTTGGCATTTATTTACTTTAAGTTTTTGGCTGCTGAAAATTGTCATTTTTGACAGTTATAAGTTATAGTTTTGGCAGTTGAAAATTGTCGTTTTTGACCGTTGAAAATACTAGTTTTTGTAAGTTGAAAATGATCACCGTTGGCACTTGATAATTGTGATTTTTGACATCAAAATTACAGTTTTTGGCAGTTAAAAATTGTCATTCATTGCAGTTGAGAATTAAAGTTTTTAGCTGCGGAAAATGATCGTTTTTGACAGTCGTAAATTATAGTTTTTGGCGGTTGAAAATTGAAGTTTTTGGTTGCTGAAAATTGTCATTTGTGACAGTTATTACTTATAGTTTTGGTAGTTGAAATTTGTCGTTTTTGACATTTCAAAATTGTCGTTTGTGACATTTAAAAATTGTCGTTTTTGACAGTTGGAAATTGTAGTTTTTTAAAGTTGAAATTACTCAGTTTTGGCAGTTAAAAATTGTTATCGTTGGCATTTATAAATAGTCATTTTTGACAGTTTAAAATTACAGTTTTTGGCAGAAGTGAAAATTGTAGTTTTTGACAGTTAAAAATTATATTTTTCAAAACTTGGAAATACTCATTTTTGACAGTTGAAAATGGTCATCATTGGCATTTAAAAAACATCAGTTTTGAGAGTTCAAATTACAGTTTTTGGCAGTTGAAAATTGTCTTTTTTTGAGATTGAAAATTAAAATTTTTGGTAGTTGAAAATGATCATTTTTGACAGTTGTAAAGTATAGTTTTTGGCAGTTGAAAATTAAAGTTTTTTGCTGCTGAAAATTATCATTTTTGACAGTTATAGTTTGCAGTTTTGGCAGCTAAAAATTGTCGTTTTGACAATTGAAAATTGTAGTTATTAACAGTTAAAAATACTAATTTTTTGGAGTTTTAAATAGTCGTCGTTGACATTAATAAATTGTCATTTACAGTTGTAAATTATAGTTTTTTACAGTTTAGAATTGAAGTTTTTGGGTTGCTAAAGTTGTCATTTTTTAAAGTTTTTGGCACTTGAAAATTGTATTTTTTTGACAGTTGAAGTTATTAGTAGTTGAAAATACTCGTTTTTGGTATTTGAAAATAGTCATCGTCGGCATGTATAAAGTGTCATTTTTGACAGTTTAAAATTACAGTGTTTGGCTGCTGAAAATGATCATTTTTGACAGTTGTAAATTATAGTTTTTAGCAGTTGAAAATTGAAGTTTTTGGCTGCTGAAAATTGTCATTTTTTGACGGCTATAAATTATAATTTTGGCAGTTGAAAATTGTTGTTTTTGACAGTGAAAATTGTTGTTTTTGACAGTTGAAAATGGTAGTTTCTAACAGTTGAATATATTCATTTCTTGCTGTTGAAAATGGTCATCGTTCACGTTTAAAAATGGTCATTTTTAACAGTTTAAAATTACAGTTTTTGTCAGATGAAAATTTTTATTTTTTGCAGTTGAAAATTAAAGTTTTTGGCTGCTGAAAATTTTCATGTTTTACAGTCGTAAATGAGTTTTTGCAGGTTAAAAATTGAAGTTTTTGGCTGCTGGAAGTTGTCATTTTTGACAGTTATAAATTGTTCTTTTTGATAGTTGAAAATTGTAGTTTTTAACAGTTAAAAATATTCATTTTTGGCAGTTGAAAATAGTCATCATTGGCATTTATAAATTGTCATTTTTGACAGTGGAAAATTGTAGTTTTTGGCAGTTAAAAATATTTATTTTTGGCAGTTGAAAATAGTCATCATTGGCATTTATAAATTGTCATTTTTGATGGTTCCAAATTACAGTTTATTGCATTTGAAAATCGAAGTTTTTGGCTGCTGCAAATTGCAAATTTTGGAAGTGATGACAAAGTATATAAACAGAAAATACAAGATTCACAGTGATGGCTGGTGACGATAAAAATAGGTTGGGCCTGGACAAATTACAACTTTTATTCTATTAATTATATGGCGAGTTCTATTTATAACTTTTTTTCTATTAATTATAAGGCGAGTTCTATTATTGATTTACAGTTATTATTTCAATGAAAATAATTAACCATCTATTTTCTTCATTCTTAAAATTAATTGTTTATTGACTTAATAAAAATGTATACTTTAAAACGAATGATTTAAAAAGACCATTAATCAATGAAAAATTCAATAACGACGAACAAATAAAAAGATAATAAAAAATAATCGAATCAGATTTCGGAATTATATTTTCTGCGGATGGATCGGATTTTAAAATTAAATGTTCTTTCTCTCAAGGTTAGCAGACAGTTAGCACCTGATGGATCAGTGCAACCATCACATATCATCTCCAGTATCATGAACGTTTTTTTTTTCATCTGCACTTTAACCTTAAATTATAATATTTTGATTTATTAAATTATTATATACCGGGTGTTTCAGACCACCCGTACCAGCCTATTATTTCGACAACGCTTGGTCGAATGTGACTGGGACAAAAAAAATTATTACCAAAGTGACTCTTTTCTCTTCTTCTTATTTGTTGGCCATGGACCGAAGGTCTTTCAGCCCTAAATTATTATATTAACCCTTATCTAACGAATTCTACCACATCCGCGACAATAAAAATTTTAAGTTCCCGGCGCATCCACCCTGCGATCAATTTATAAATGAGCTCTTTTTATATGAGCTCGTAATAATATTCTGCAAAAGATAATTGTAAACAAAAGTTATAAGGCCCTCGAGCTAATACATCCCCGGTTTATTTGTAAGGCGTGCATTTTCTTCTCGTATAATCGCATATTCCATTTGTTTCTCTTTTGTAGTTTTAGTAACACCAACAAGATTATAGGTTACGAACGCTTTGTTTAATTTTATATGGACATTTAACTTACATGTGGAAGTTAATTTAGAAACGTATAGCCAACCGAAACCAATGGAAGAATATAACCTACGCCAGAAAAGTAATAATGCAATATGATACGAACTCTTAAATTGAGGTCGGAGGATATATATACTACTCGGAGAAATAAACTGTCAGTTATGTTTTCGTGAAATGATTGTATTACGTATCGTACGAAGTATGTTGGTATAATAAAATGAAATATACGTCCGAAAATAAAACATTTTATTAAAGTTTTTCCCCGAGCAAATGCGATTTTCCGTCAGAATACATGTCCCGAGATCGGACTGTCTGCGAGGGACACGATCTGTGCCACGCCCTTTCAAGTATTCCCCGGAGAACCGGAACTTTGGAACTCCGCAGCGGGAGGGATACGCTCCGGGTGAATTCCCGGATTCATAACCACCCTTCAGCGTTCCGCCGCCACTATTTACGGGCGGCATGATCGTACGTTTTGCATTTAATACCAGAAGGAGTACAACAACGGATTATGTTACACTCGGTAACATAATTTATTTACATATATTTCATGAACGTTATTAATTATCCAGAAAGGCCTAATTACCCGGAACCGAATTATTATTGCGAGGAAATGTTATTATGTGTGGATTAAGTGTTGACTTGGATTGGATTTTGTTATGTATGCATTAACTTAGTGGAGATCTTGACTGAGTTTGGTTTATTTATGAACAAAATATACAATAATTTTCAGAGTCGATAATTTTCTACAATTTTTATATAAATCATATTTTTCTACCTTAAATATTTAAGGCCAAAAAGTTCATTGAGACACCTGGTAGATATTTTTTTGTAACTTTATGACCATACAATAAAGTGAAAAATTTGCGATACTAGCAAAGTGTTTAATTCAACCTCCTTAGTAATTAAACATGTATCACAATGTGATGGCGTCAATAATCACTCAATTATTACTATAATTTTTATTATTTATTTTAAATCATCAATGTATTATAATTTAAATTAAAAATTCCATTTTAATAATAAAACTCTAGAATTTGCTAGAATTTCATTTCTATATTATTTCATGCTTATTTAACGTACCAGATTGTACTTGTAACATATAAAAAATTTCTAAAGAAAGCTGAATCCGGTTAATCTCGAACAATAAAATTTACTCAATCTTTGTAAGCGACGGTAATGCAATTGCACTTGGAAAACCGGAGCGCGAAATTGGCTGTGAAATCTGGGAATTGTGTGTCTGCGTCTGTCTCTGTGTGTGTTTCCGTTTTTGGGGGAAACGGAGTAGTGAAATTGATAGCGGATTTCCAACAGTAAAATTTAATTATTCAATCAAGGGATTAGGTTACAGCTTTTGCGGAATCGGTTATGGATGTTGGGGGTGAACGTAATGGGCCCCGACAAATCCCCAGGTGTTTACGACAGCCACTGAGGTTACGACCCTCGAATACGTATGTCTGCTCGTCTGTTAGAGAAAAAGGAAACCACAGAAAATAGAGTAATAGTGAAATAGGAAAACGAGTGTATAATTAAACAGATTTTATAATACGACAGCCACTGAGGTTACGACCCTCCAATACGTATGTCTGCTCGTCCGCGAGAAAAAGTGCAAATTGTGAAGAGTCGATTTTTTTTGCACACGGTACAAGAAACCAAATTTGCACATTTAAACTTCAAAAACATTTTTTTTCCTTTAGAGGGAGTGGCAGGGGGTGGAATCGTTTTAGCAACAAAACAATTCACATGACGTTGAAGAGAAAATTTGAAACTGTTCAGACTGCAAAAGTTCATCGATTTTGGCGCAAAATTACTCAAGTTATGGCCAAAAAAGTGAAAACTGTAATTTTTTTCAAAAATTCATAACTTTGCTCCACATCATCGAAACGACTCGAATTTTCAAGACATTTGAAGGAAATTGATTAACTTTTTCTGCCATTGTGGTGAAATTTACCGCCGATAATTTTTGCGCACAGTACAGCTTGTCAAAGTTGGACAATTTTTTACTTAAAAAAACATTTTTTTCCATCGCGTTGTTGGACTTGGGGTCAAAATCAACTACACATTCTTAAAGATAAAACGACAGCGGTGGCATCTGCAGCGGCGGCGACGGTAGCGGCGGCGTCGGAAGCGGCGGCGGCGGAAGTGGCGAAAATGGCGTCGTCGGCAGCCGCAGCGGCCTCGGTGGATCGACGGTGTTTCAGCTGGTAAACTTCGAGTCGACTGTTGTGTTCCAAGTGACTGATGAATCCGACTGTTCGGAGTTGATGGAGTCGAATTGGATGTTTAATTCTGATTGATTGTGTATCATCTGCCTGATGAATCTTAGTCTGATGATTGTTGAAAAATGACTGATTGTTGAACAGTGACTGCTTAGTCTAATGTTTGTATCTCATCTGATCGTCTGGGGAGCGTTTCACGGCGTTTTATGGAGCGTGGTGGTGGTGGTGGTGGTAGGGTGCGACGGGAGCATCGAGGTTGGCGCACTTGTTCGAACCGGCAAATTGCGCTTCCAAGAAAAATTTGGGTTCGAGCCGATTTCGTCACGTACGCAGGCAGCAGGAGGAGGATCAACCGTATTTAAAGTTGCCCTTGCAGCTGCACATTTCCTACTAATAGTTCTGCGAAAATGGTCTAACGATGTGCTCGATGGGAAGATGCACAGCGGTGGAGGCTTATCCCTTCATTGTATTGTTACTGGCAGCTGTACTTCTTTGAAAATTATCTCGTTTGGAAATTTCAATAATGCGGAATTTATGTAAATATTGAAAAGGAGCAATGGCTAGGTCATAAAATGCAAATTAGGATAATTACGCATTTGTTAAGACGCGTAGATAAACCAAGCGCCGATAACAAATTGTCTAAACTAGATGAATTCCTTTCGGCAGACGAAGCTTTAAAACAAAATCCCACTTTGGGCCCGGATAATATTACAGCAATTATTGCAAGAGACTATCGTGATGCCTTACCAAATTTCTTACACTCCGGAAATCCTCCAAGATTATCCCAATTCACAAAAATAAGAACGTAGGTGACATTAATCCTTTGACCTACAACCACGAGTACTCCTCGTGTTTAAATGTTGGGGCCAAACACAACGACCACGAGCATATCTCGTGGTGCGCCGCTTGGGCCAATCACATCGAGTACGAGCTCAACTCCTGGCGCAGCGCTTGCGTTAGTAGTGCTGCACAATGAATGCATTTTCTTGCGAAATTTTTGAAGTCCATATTTTAGGTCGGAATGGTTTTTGCTGCTGCATTCGGACGTAAGGAAAGTAGGCCAAAGGGTTAATAGCGCTCTCAACCCATTTCCTTGATTGATAATTTTGCCAATATATTTAAAGTCATGTTTTACAACATCATATACAACCACATAGCACGACTCTTCAAATCAACACGGCTTTCTTGGAGGCAAGTCGACAGTAACTAACTTATACAACTTTACTTTGATACCTTGGATAATCGTGGGCAAGTTGATGTTATATGCACAGATTTATCTAAAGCCTTTGCCATTGTGCAATATGTGTTACTCTTCAAAAAGTTGCATAAGTTCGGTTTCAGCGATTGTGCGGTGAAATTGTTAACGAATTATTTCTCGGATCGAAACTTTGTGGAATATAAGGGTTTCCGCTTTCGTAGTTATATGACTACTAGTGAGGCTCAAACCTTAGTTTTCTCTTATTTTTAATATTTTACTGACTGCATAAAGTATCTCTTAAGTTCGCCCAATGTTGTCGGGCTGTGCGCGAACAGCTCGCGTAATATTCACGGATTTTACCCTGTTCGTCTCGAGTTCGCCAAAAGTCAAACTTTAAAGGGTATGTTCGCCGAACCTCAGTCAGGTGTAGACGGTGAAACTGTTCGCATCAATTTTAAAACGAAAAATTATGGAGTGGACGGATGATAACGTACTGACGCTTATAGAAAGCTACCGGTAAAAAGAAGTGTTGTGGAACGTCAAAATAACTGACTATAGGAATAAAATAAAGAAGAGTGACGCGTGGGAAATCCAGAACTGGATTGTTGCCGCGAAGAAGTTGAACGAAAAATGAAAACTCTTTTGGCTCAATTTCGACGCGAACGACAAAAGGCAGAGAAAATGATAAAATTTGGGATTGGCAGGGTTGAAATATACGGTAGGACATGGTTTGGGTTTAAATTTGATCCGTTTCATCAACACAAGGCATGTCTATTTGATACCGATAAAACTGGAGTACTGAGCGAACTTCTTGGCGAACAACGTTCAACGAAAATTAATTAATCTAGACATGTTCGTGTAACTGCTGGTGATCGAGATTGTAGCTGTTCAAAATAAGTTCGCCGGTGGAAACGCACCTTTATATGCCGATGATCTTAAACCTCTTAGGCCTATTAACTGCTTTAATGACTGCCCAGCCCTTCAAGTTTATATTGATTTTTTGTATAGTCCATGTACAAATAATGAATTTTCATTAAACATTAACAAAAGCAAAATAATGTTTTACAGTGGAAAACGTAACAATGTTGTATTTAATAATAATAATAATAATAATAATGGGTTTTATTATCCAAGAGACATCAAGATGTCCAATAATAGGATAACATAACAAAATACAGCTAAAAACAAATCATACATATATAAATAATAAAAATCTAGAACGCGGTATCAATTTTAAAGATCTGGGTATTCCTTTTGAAATGAAACTTTCATTCAATGCAACATTATTGACAAAAAAGTTTTCGTTAAAATCTCGGCTGGTCTCAAAATGCTATCTTCATATCGTCCATTGGATAAATAACAAATTATTATACTACATGAGCACAGAAACTTATTGTACGATTTCCATTGGTACCAATCACAACAGTACCTTAATAAACTTGCAGATCCAATTGCATTCGTTGTATATTCCACATAGCAATTATATTTTTTCCTACTCTTATGCCTAGAAGATACGGAAACTCTTATAATGTTTTCATTTTCTCTGTAAAAACCTACTTTTAGGTTGTCGTGTTCATCCAAAATCTCAGCCAGGTAGGAGATGGTTTGTTTCAGATGGCAGGTACCAGTAAAAAATATTATTAAGTCACGCCTTGTCAATTCAGGAAAGTCTAAGATATCGGAAGACGTCATTTTTTTGAATTCCCGTTTACGCTGATTCCAACTATTCTCCTCTAGTTCTTTGACCAGTTTGTTTTCATAAATTTTTCTAGGTGTCATTGCATCCACGATTTCCTCACTAATTTGAACATCAGAATCAAGCCTTTTGCCAAATTGTTGTTGTTTTGCAGTATGCTCTAGTTTTGAATGTTTCGAAGGGTTAGAAATAAGGGCGAAATGTGGTTTTTGGACGAAAAAAATTTTATCGAAAAAATTTAGAGGGCCAGAAAGTTTCACTTTCACGTTTTTGGGGGTGCCAAAACGATTTCCAAGGGATAGAAGTCTCCGAGAAGTCCCTTTTATGGACATTATGATGACTCAATACCTCCAAAAACGTCGCAAGGGGATTTAAAACCAGTCAAAAATGACCAAAATCGCCTATTTCGACGTTTTTTGACCTTTAGCACCGCCTAAAAATTTTAGGCAATACATCATTTTGAAGGCAATGAAAAATGCCATAAGATATATTTTTTGGATTTTCTGTGGCGAAAAAAAAACATGCTGCAAATCACTTTACAAATATTGAAATGGCCGCCAGTTTTCGGTAATCGACCCTAAAAATCTGAAAAAAATACCACAATGAGGCAGATATAAATCTGCTATTGACCGCCGTAATTTGCATGTAGTAATATTAGTTCTAGCTCGAGTTATCCCAAAAATACTGAAAACCCGTTTTTTGAGCTAGCGGCCCCCAGGGCTGATCCTAGACCCTTGGCTGCCCGCGTGCAAATGATGAGTTGGCCGCCCCCTCACGTGCAGCAAAACTTGAGGCGGGGGGCTTTTATTTTTCAATTCGAAAATTTTAAAAATCCTCTGTAATAATAATAACTATTTATTTCCCAACAGACATATACCCAATTATAGGGAAATGTAACATTATTTAAGACATTAATTTTAGTCCAGAACAACGGAACCGGGAGTGCAAATTCACATGGATGTCTGCGGTCTATTTCAAGAATCGAGGTCTGGATGTCGATATTTTGTGCTTTGCAAGGACGATTACAAAAATTCAGGACAGTTTATTTTCTGCAGCAAAAATCCGAAGTTGCTGAAAAACTGTGACAGTTCCCATCTGAGGCAGACACAGTCGGGATCTGTTAAGTGATAATGGCAAGGAGATCTGAAGGCGGCCATTAAAGGATGATTAATCGGCTACGATAACGATGACTGATACAGGATCAACAAGCTCTAACTCAACGCTCAACTTCGAAGAAAAATTGGTGGAAAAAGGGGTTATTATATCCCCCGGAAGCAACGAAGTTGAAGAGACGAAGCCTACTGAATGATTGAAGAAGACGA
Source organism: Ocypus olens (assembly GCA_910593695.2). Classification (NCBI taxonomy): domain Eukaryota; kingdom Metazoa; phylum Arthropoda; class Insecta; order Coleoptera; family Staphylinidae; genus Ocypus; species Ocypus olens. The sequence continues at coordinate 2,513,701 of OU343053.1, read as the reverse complement.
AGAAACCGATGACAGTGACAGTGACCGTGATTGGATAATTTTTGAAATGCCGGAAGCCAATGAAGAAGAGAATGCTGGTGAGACTACTCGAAAACTACGCAACGGAGTGTATTGTACAGCTCCACAGAAATTCCAGAATTGTGTGATACTCACATGACGACCTTCGAGGAACCAGACACCTACAACGACCACAAAATAAAAACAAACGCCTGGATCGATCGGCAAATTCAAGGCCAGATTAGTGATCAAAGGTATTTCCCAACGAAGAGGACTAGATTATGCTCAAACTTTCCGTTCAGTGGATAAAACAAACGACTATTCGAACGCTACTCAGTGTTAATCTAAATTCTAAAACAATACTTTTCGCGATTTTTTTTTAATGCAAATTCATCAATTACATTTGAAATATCGAAATTATGGCTAAATTAGCAAATCGCTCTTTTGATGTAATTTTTAATTAACATCAATTAAAAATAAACTATTGTTGTAAACTGTATTGTTAAAAATATTCTTAGACTAATACTGAAATTTGCAAAAGAAGGAACTAACAAGGGAACTAACTCAACTGTTCCTCTCCGATTTTAATAAAATCTGGTGGATTTGTAGAGGGGGCCAAAATATTAGATACCTATTTTTTTTTGTTTCGGCTAAAAAACATGTTTAAGGGGTGAACTCGCGCCTCGAAAATCAGCCTTCTTTTTGGTTTTTTGGCTATAACTTCTGAACAAATTTTAATAGCGTAATTTCGTAAATGTACATTTCAAATTCTATCCACTGGTGTAAAAAAAATGTGTGTATTGACTATTTCGGAACTGTAAAAAAAATATTTATAGCTTGTAATTGCTGCAATAATGATATTCGTTAAAAAATCATACGATGACCAAAACTAGTTTAATAATTTTTTTTCAAACGAGGAATCCAAATATATGTAAATACATTTTCTTTAAACAAGACCTTTCTACTAAAAAAAGGTTTTATGTTCACTAGCGAAAAATACGAAAATTATATTTTTTTTGAATTTTTTATTACATCCGAGGATAGGCTTTAAAATTTTCTACATTTACAAAAGTACGCTATCATGATTTGTTTAGAAGTTATAGCTATAAAACAAAAATATGGTTTACCCCTTAAACATGTCTTTCAGCCGAAATAAAAAAATAAAATCGAATATTTTGGCCCCCTCTACAAATCTACCAAATTTCATTTAAATCGGTGGGTTAGTTTCCTTGTAATTCTTGGCTAATTAAATGATTTGAAATTCCTTATGGTTTTAATTGAGGAGTTGAACTGCAAAACTCAACAAATCCACTTTTATAATTTGTTCAGAAACCGCGAAAAACGTTCTGGAAGTCTATTTGTTGCTTAAAAAAAATGAAAGTTTAGCCGCATTTTTAAATATGATTTGTTGCGTTTTGAAAGGTAATTCACACATATTCGGATTTATCTATGTTTGGACAGTAAGAATCGATACCAAGCTCATTTTGGCCCAAAATTGAATTAGTTGAGTTTTGCAGTTCAACTCCTCAATTGGGAATGATAAGAAACTAGTTCTCTAAAAGACAACAATTCCGTTCCATCGTTGTTAATTTTCTGTTTTCGGTTACCTGTAATTTTCTTAGATATTCGGACTCTGCAGAATGAAATACTAGCAAAAAGGAGCAGCTATTTTCTAACAGTTCAAAACGTTCGGATATCAAATTATTAGCGAGTTCAATATTTAAAAATAAAAGTCAATTCTAAATTTTTCCCTAGGATCGAAAACACTTTGCATGACTTATAATTGGACATCCGCGGTTTTTTTCTTATACGACTTTTAGATGAAGATCCAATACTTCTGCATCTTTGGCAAAATCATTACCCGGTTAGAAATCGGATACACTTTAGGTAGGGGTCCAGGCGACCGGCTGCTATTGCGGCGACTAAATTTTACAGATTTCAAGACCTTCTATTGGTGGTCCGCGGGCTTCTACGCCCTTTAAGAAATTCTCACACACGAACGGAACGCTTGGAACATTTTGCGGCACACAAATGTACCCATGGATACGCTTCTTGATTGGCAGTATAATGAAGGCACTTTAAACTGTTCACTGCTATTATTTACGCACATAACAGATCACACGGCCGATTATTCAACAAATTTAGGCTTAAAAAAAACAATTGGCAGATTAAATTAAATTTAATTAATAGTTATAGACTACTATAGACCAGTCTTTGTTCTTAAAGCAGCATTACTGCCTGTTAAAAGTATTACAGCAGTATGCATAGTGCAGTAAGTAGTTAGAGCCGTCCCAAAATGTAGTGACACCTGGGGGTAAAGTTTGCGCAGACTGAGAAAGTATTCGATAACAAATCCATGCGTGGCCACATCACCGAATAAAAGATGAATCATTACTTCGCGACCGATTTGCTGAATAATTATGATTTTCCGGCGTCCGCTCTATTGAAATGTTCACTGCGCAATGTGTCACGAAATTTTGGGACGGCTATACTAATAGTTATTTAACCAACATGATGTTGATTAATGATCGAGACATTTTCACGCACGAGCGCTTGCGCGAGTGCATTAATTGTTGAGATCATTAATCGCCAATTAACACACGAATTGGTTACAAGATTTTTCCGTTGATCGTAACTTAAATCAACATTAGAAATTAGATTAGAGAAAATCCATACCAAACAAACAAATACACTTGCTATTAAGCCCTTTGCAGCAATATCGGCAAAACATGCGAATAGCGCAGATTCCGAATGACGTCTTACCTGTTACTCCTCGCACCAGGAAATAAATTCTACGTAAGTTTTTTTTCTAAAAATGTGTACTCTTTTCCGGAAGCAAATTTAATGTTGCATTATTTGCAATGGCTAGTACTTTTGGCGGTGTTAATTTAAACTCGACACTATCGATAGTAGCAGACATTCACTCGATACACGCGTTTTATAAATTTGACGTTTCACACTTTGACATTATTGTATAACAAAATCGAAGGCGCTTCGCCGCTAATTTGTTTCTAACGCAGAGAATTGATATACTTTTGCATTTACATGTGAAACAAATTATAGATCGTTTTCTCGCTATTATCAGTTACACTTCCAGTAATTATGCGTAATTAGCCACTCATGAATTAGCTATTTAATGCTTAACTAGAAATCGTTATTTTCTTTTAGGAAATATGATTGATAGAAATTCGGGTTAGGGAATCGAGGATGATAGGGAATTGGCTTAGCCAGTTAGGGCATTTAGCCAAAACCGATGTATAGTATTTAATAATTCATTTAAGTTAAATGCGGACAAAGACTAAATATATCCAGGGACCCGCACGGCCATTTTTCGTGTTAAAAAAGTAAAAAAAGTGACCGTCCGGACGGGACTCGAACCCGCACCAGCGGGGTCTAGAGGCCGAACCTCTACCCACTAGACCACCGCGACCCTAGAAATCGTCCATTAATGAAAAATCGTTTATTAATGAAAAAATCGTTCATTAATAGAGGTTACGATTTTTGATACATTTGGGTACATTAAAGTTAGCCGTTAACCAACGAGCAACGGAAATAGTGTTTTAACATGTTCCAACGCTAGTTAAATACATGCCAGTAGCTACCGTCTGCATTATGCATACTGCTGTTAATGTTCAAATGCTAGATGGTGTCGACGACAACCAAAATTCTGTTTTAAATCAATTAATAGTTGCCCTTCAAACAACAGGAATCGATCAAATGAATGTAATTAATAAAATTCCGCCACACATTACTCTTGTCGCCTTACATCGACCAACCAATGAATGATTGATAAGCCTCGCGACCAGCTCCGTGCACTGATCCAGCAAGCTCTCTTTGTTTTCCCGTTCTCCTCCTGCGGGAGCGTAATATCGATTTTACATTACTCCACGGCCCATAAGCCCTGTCGAAATACCGAATATACGGCCCGTTGCAAATTTTTGTTGTTTACCGTGCCACAGACGCGATAAATAAATTGCCATAAATATTTAATGCGATTTCCCCGAGTGTTAATGATTAATGACGGCGATACCACGCGGGCGTTTATGGTCTCTTCAGATTGTGACGTTTAGATTAATGGGTGATTTATTTTTATTAAATATATATAAATTGTTTTAACAGAAAATAGCTACAATATACAGGGTGTCTTAAATAGAGTAGGATTGCATGGGTATCTTTCTTATTCTTAAAGCTAGAGATCTGGTTAAATGGGCATTGTTGCGCAGTTTTCTATGCTGATTCAGATTATGTTGAGAAATTTTCAAAATTCCGAGCAGTTTAGAAAATATTAAAAAAAAAACTGAAAATCGCGATTTTCAAAAAAATCAAATATCTCAATAATTATTAAAGATGCGAAAAAACGTTTTAAATAAAAGTTACTTGGTTTAATTAGGCAAACATAGAAATTAAGTCAAAATAAAATTGAAGATGGCGGTTTCCGAGATATTAATACCAACTTTCTTATTTTAAATGGCCGCCATATTTGATTTTTACACGCATAAATAGACTTTTTTTTCTCTTTTCAACGATGTACAACAACCTATGTCAAAATAAAAAATAATGGAAATATGAATTGTTTAAATTTTAATTTTAATTTTTTAAATTATTTTTAAAGCAAATGTAACAAAACAAAAAGAGGTAATACAACCAAGTAGTAAAATAATAATAAATTATAAAAAATGCTCAAAATGTTGACCGTTATTGGCCAAACACACAATTGACAGCGTTTTACAACACTGCCAGTTACTTTTCGCAATGTGTTGCGATTAATGCCGTTTATTGCCTCTGTCACTGCTTCGCGAAGTTCATCCACATTGTTATAATTGAAGTTACTTCCATAAACTTTGTTTTTTTAAGTGCCCCACAAATAAAACTCAAGAGGCGTCAAGTCAGCAGATCTGGCAGGCCACTGCACAGGTGTATTAGTCGCTATTACTTTATTATTAAAACGTCCATTTAGATAAAGTAATAACATCTCTGGCATTGTGTGCTGGAGCGCCATCTTGCTGGTACCATATTTGCATATTTTGTGCCAAAGGTAAATCATCCAATAAATCTTCTAAGGTTGTTTGAAGAATTTCCAAATAACGTTATGCAGTTAGAGTTCCATCAAAAATTATAGGACCAAGTAAACGGTTTCCCATTATGCCACAAAAAACACTAAAGCCGAACCGTAATTGGTTTCGCCGTGGAATAACTATGTGTGGATTTTCTTGAGCCCAATAGTGCTCGTTATGACGATTAAATAATCCACAATTAGAAAAGTAAGATTCGTCAGTCCATAAAATTGTGTTTATAAAATCACCATTTTCCGTAATTTTGTTGATTAACCACCTGCAAAATGTTAATCTACGGATGTTATCATTTGATTGTAAAGTCTGAGATAGGTGCATTTATAAGGGTGAAACTTGTGCTTTTTTTAAATTGTTGTTCGGATTAGCTGCCACACAAGCCAATGTTAATTCTTCATCATCAACGATCATATTTCTATTTCTCTTAGGTTTTTTTAAACTTCCATACAATTGCATATTTTCATCCAATTTTTAAATACCTTAATGTCCGGCTGCCTTCTTTCAGGAAAGTTTGCTTGGTATGTTTGTGCTGCAAGATGGGGGTTTTTGTAACACTTGATGTAATTACAAAACATATCGTATTGTTCAGATATTGAATAATTCGCCATTTCAAGTAATTAATATTTATCGATATTACAACAACTTAAGACAATACACATGTAAGAATGATTAATACAACTGATAAACTAATGTAAGATGACAGTTAGTCGTTATAACAAATTTTGTTTTATTTTTATTTATGCCTACTTGTTTTAAACTTACAACAATTAATATTTCCATTATTTTTTTATTTTGACATAGGTTGTTATACATCGTTGAAAAGAGAAAAAAAGTCTATTTATGCGTGTAAAAATCAAATATGGCGGCCATTTGAAATAAGAAAGTTGGTATTAATATCTCGGAAACCGCCATCTTGAATTTTATTTTGACTTGATTTCAATGTTTGCCTAATTAAACCAAGTAACTTTTATTTAAAACTTTTTTTCGCATCTTTAATAATTATTGAGATATTTGATTTTTTTGAAAATCGCGATTTTCAATTTTTTTAAATATTTTCTAAACTGCTGGGAATTTTGAAAATTTCTTAACATAATCTGATTCAGCATAGAAAACTGCACAACATTGCCCATTTAACCAGATCTCTAGCTTTAAGAATAAGAAAGATACCCATACAATCCTACTCTATTTAGGACACCCTGTATAATAATATTAATAATAATTGTTTTTGTTGAAAATAGTAAATTACATAACTAGAGTTGTAAATAGTAAATTACGCATAAGTCCCGTACTATACTTTACCCACGACCTTATATTTACTTTGACGATTTTTATTTAATAAAATTGCTATTTAAATGGTTGATAAAACGGGTTTTCTGCAAATAACTTTTAATGCGTTAGGAATTGGGACGGGGTTGTTATTAGGAAAAATGTTTGTTTTTTAATTCCGCATGGAATGACATAAAAATATACAGGGGCTTCAATTTAAAATAAGAAAAATAAAGTGCTTTAAAGTTTGAAATGTTTGACACTAAATTTTGGACACCCTGTATAATTCATATCGATCAAACTTGGTTAACGGGACTATCAGACCTTATTTAATAAGTATCTTGTATGATTTTATTAACAAGGCACTATTTTTATTTTTTATTCATTTTTTTAAAACAATAGTGCAAAACTGTTTTTTTTAGTTTTAATTTTTTTTGCTGATATCCCTGAATCGATTCCAATAAAATTATAGGAGTATGTAGGCAACCATAAAAGGTACCCAAATAAGCAATAAAATACATAGCATGTAATTTAAAAAAATATATCATCATGACGTCACGCTTTTTTGGGACACCCTGTACAATCAAAAATATTTTCCTGAAATGCATCATAGGATACAAATATATTCTACAAAATATCGAAATCCTTAACTAATTAGTAACTGAGCTATAGAAGACGGAAGGTGAGACGCATAAGTTTTGCAATAAAATTAAGGGTATATTTTTGAATATTTGACACACAAACACCTGTTCTCATTTAACTACTTTTTCACCTGTTCAATCAGCCAGGTAAATACATTATGAATGTGTCGAACTGAAGGGGCATTATTGGATCCTTCGAATGTGGGACGGCGTTTCAATACGCCTCGTTCCACGCGACGGATTTGTGAAAAAAAAGGGGAAAACGTCGATACTCATGTACTAATCATCCGATTTGGTTACCAGAAGTTCAACACCGTTATGGGTAATATAACACCGGCACAAGTTGTGGTAACAAGTTTTGGATGCGTGCAGGAGTGGGCTTAATCGTTGCACGGGGAATTGCGAGCGAGCTTGAAATATAAATTGGACGCATTATAAGCCTAAGCGTTTATGGCGTGTATTTTCAGTTAAGCTGTGTGCAAAGGAATTTACGGATTTGATAACTAAACAGGTCAGTTTATATTTGATGATGTTCGTTATTGTGCACAATAGGGATTACAAACCGTTGGTCCTCATTTTTACTTTCTCCGTTACGAAGTACGAGAAAGTATTGTGATCGTGATTTTCTTTTACAAAAATATCCGTTTTGCGGTCCCTAGATGCCATTTCAACAATTTCTGGAAAAAAAAAATTGTGTCTGTTATTATTTATATATTTTCATCTTTTATAAGTTTGACGTTCCTCGTGTGCAAATAACGAAAAAATTGACGAAAACCTGAAAAACCATCCAAGGGTCCCCCCTTCTTACTTTTTCTCAAAAATTGGCTTTGAATTAATTTCCTGAAGAAACCACTGGTTCGATTCCGGGTTTCTACAAACCACTGGAAAGAACCCTTCAAGACGCCTCGGAAAATGTACTTTCGCAAGAACAAATGTCAATTTGAAGCCCGTGACGCGTCAGCAAAAAAAACTCGAAAATGGGAAAAATTGAAAAAAACACTTTTTTAATAATTATTGTATACCTTCTTTTTTATCAAAAGAACGAGAGAAGTTGATTGGGGTCAAAAAAAATCAGCTTTCTTCAATAGTAAAAAAATTAGTGTGTCACCGTTTATAAAGAATAAATCAAAACGTTCGATTTACATTTAAAATATGATTTAAATCGAAAATAAATCATAAATACCAATGATTCTATCGAATCGGAGAAAGTAACATGATGGCCACATCACCGTTTTTTTTTGCTAGAGAGTAGCTGCTATAATTTATTTTGCTTCATGCTATCACAAGCCTTCTCAAAGCCAATATTTTCAAATATCCCTTGATTTATAACTAGGCAGCATTGGAAAGCAACGTTAATCCCTAAAAGCGTAACTCTCCGAACTGGGTATTGTTTATGTACTCCTACGTTTCCTGTAAATTCATTTGTGAACGATCTTCAAGAATAATAATATGAGCAGATCCAAAACTTGGTGCCTATGATATACCTTGAACGGTAGAATTTTGTATTTGAACGGTATCAACATGGACGTCCGCAGAAATTTTTCCAGGAGGGGGCAAAACTTTCATACAGAAATAGAACCGTCATAAATGACAATTTTGAATTATCAAAAATTCTGAATTTTTGCCCACGCAAACGGCACATAACGAAATTTGCAGCTGTCAAAAAATGTGGATTTTTACTATCAAAAACGGCATTTTTTTATATTAAAAAAAAGACAATTTTTAATTATCAAAAATTCTGCATTTCTGCCACCATAAACAGTAAATATAGAAAAAATAACAGCTGATAAAAATTATGAATTTTTACAATCAAAAACGGCATTTTTTGATGTTAAAAAAGAAAATTGCCATTTTTGTATTATTAAAAATTCTGCATTTTTGCCAGCACATACGGTGCGATTCAATGGTAAATAAAGAAATTTGCAGCTGCCAGAAATTGTGTTTTTTTACCATCAAAGACGGCATTTTTTGATATTTAAAAAAAAGAAAATATCAACTGATAAAAATGACAATTTCGAACTGTCAAAAATCGCACAACTATCACGACTAGCAGTAAAAAGGAAATTTTCAATTGCTGAGTACGCTCATTTGAACGCCCGTGACTCCGTCAATTTTAATCGGACTAATTCCAACTTTTTAGGCAATATTCTCTAAATATTGTACTTACTGAAAATATCAAAACCCAAAAATGGATTTTTTTTTAATTTCTGACTAGGCATGACCCCACGTGCAGATTTTCATCATCAATACTACATCTAATTCAATTCAATCATCATTGGATTTTATATTTTTTTATATATCAACATTTATATAATGTATACATATTTGAGTGATTCTTATTTTAGCAGTATATGAAAATCAACGGGACAACCCGGAAACTTGTTCGTATAGATGAAAAACTAATAACCGTAAATTTTGAGCCATATCTAACATTGTGTAACCGAGCCCTAGCCCTCTAAAATTTGAAAAAGTGGGTTTATTCCCTTTTTTTTCATTTTGGTCCACCCTAATATTAAACGGTCCACCCTAATGGCCATATTATATATTATGCCGATAGAGGACGTTAATATGAATCCAAAACGTGTTTATTTGTTGAAATTGGACTAAAATTGACGAAGTTATTAATGGTAGAAACGCCAAAGTGGCGGAATCTATTGCCTGAATGCTGTACTTGAAACTTGGCGTTTCTACCTTTAACGGTGTTTGGAATATTTATATTCCAATAGTAATCTCCGTTTCCCCATCAGCAACTAACTACACTGATGAGACCTGAAAGGTCGAAACCGGTCTGTAGGTGTTCTGATGGGGAAACAATATTTTTTGAAGTTATTAATGTTTAACGAAACTACAAGCCAAAGATCCAAAATATCGGCCGGAAAATCAAAAACCCTGGACTAAAAGTAAAAAATGCAGACCGAAAACTTGAGAATTCAAGTAAATGAAAATTAATTTGACAGTTTCACCCCCAAAATAATAAGCTCAAAGTAAATTTCTGGCCAGAAACTCGGAAATAATAGCCAGAAAATAGAAAATAAAATCACCCAACAAAATCAATCATTCAAATTAAAAAATCTAAAAAATATGAAGAAAATCATAAATTTAGACCAAAGTCGAAAATTCGGGACTAAAAATCAAAAACGCAGATTAAAAAAAATGAACAAAATTTCGGCCAAAATAAGGAAAAAACTATACCGCAAAGTCGAAAATGCAAGTAAAAAATCTAAAATAGAGGCCAAAAAATGAAAAATCAACAATCGTGGCCAAAAATTAAACATTTTGACTAGGGCCTAAAAATAAAAAATGCAGACCAAACAAATCGAAATTTTCTGCCAAAATAAAGGTAACGTAGGACAGAAGATTCTGAATTTAGATTACGAAATCGAAAATGCAGGTCAAAAATCAGAAATGTATACTAAAAAAAAATCCACAATCGGGACAAAAAAATCAAAACTTTTGACCAAAACTCGAAAACTCTGGTTTAAAAATAAAAAAATGTAGACACAACAATCAATCATTCAGGTTACAAATTCAAACTATAGGACCAAAAATAAGAAATTCGAGCCTAAAAATAAAAAATACGGACCAGAAAATTGAAAATTTAGGCCAAAATAAAGAATATTTCGACTGAATGATCACAAAAGACCAAAAAATTAGCCAAAAATCGAAGAAAACAGGCCAAAGATCTTAAATATGAGCAAAAAAATAAAAAATCCCGGTCTGGAAATAAAAAAATGACAAAAAAATTGAAAATTCTAGTAAAAGAAAAACAATTGTTCTTAGATATTTTTATATTAATAGAATTAATATAATTTTTCATAATTTCGCGCTCTGTACAAAAAATTGTATCAGACAATCTGATCAAGGTGTGTGTCCAACTTTTTCCAAAATCTTCATGTCGAATGAATTTTTGAGTTTTTTAGGAAAGTTTCAAATCGATTTTTATATTTATTTGAAGCCACCAAAATTATAACATTATTTTGCGATTTTTCGCAGTGATTACATGAAATTATGACACAATCTAGTGATGGTGTATAAGCAGTTTTCCGCATAATAATAATCTCAAATGAGTTTTGAGTAATTTCGAAAAATTTAAAGTTTTTGTTTGACAATTGTTTTTGTATATTCTTGAGAGCATTAAAATGATTAAAATTTTTCATAAGTTCGCGTGCTGTTCAAGTAAAAAATTGGTTTTGATATTTATCCAGATTTTCCCAAAATCATAATTTCGAATAAATTTTGAGTTATTTTGGAAGGTTTTAAATCGTTGGCAGTTGTTTTTATATTTATTTCAAGGCACCAAAATTATAACAATCTTTTTCCGATTATTCACACTGATTACAAGAAATTATCACAAAATCTGGTGATGGTGTGTAAGTATTTGTTTACGTAATAATAATTTCTAATGATTTTTGAGTAATTTTAGAAAATTTTGAGTCCATAACAATTGTTTTTGTATTTTTTTGAGAGCATTAAAATGATTACAATTTTCATAATTTCACGCGCTGTTCGAATAGAAGTATCACAAAATTTGGTTCAGGTGTGTATCCAGATTTTCCCAAAATCGTAATTTCGAATGATTTTTGAGATATTTTGGAAAGTTTCGAATTGATGGCAATTGTCTTTATATTTATTTAAAGCCACCAAAATTATAACAATTTTTCACGATTTTTCGTGATAACTGATTACATAAAATCTGTTGATTTTTCACATAATAATAATTTCGAATGACTTCTAAGTAATTTTAGAAAATTTTAAATCGACAAGAATTGTTTTTATATTTGTTTGAGAGCATTAAAATAATTACAATTTTCCATAATTCCGTGCGCTGTTCAAATAAAAGTATCACAAAATTTGGTTTTGGTGTGTATCCAGATTATTCCGAAATCATAATTTGGAACGTATTTTGAGTTATTTTAGAAAGTTTCAAATCGATGGAAATTATTTTTGTATTTATTTGAAACCATTAAAATTACTACAATTTTTTATAGTTTCGCGCGCTATTGAAATAAAATGTATGTAAAATTTGACGTTGGTATGGATCTACCTTTTCAGGAAAACATAATCTCGATTGAATTTTGAGTAATTTTGGAAATAGAACCATAACCACAAGCATAGCATTTATCAGTGAAGGGATCTCATCTGCTTTAGACAAGTGTAAAGTAAGTGACAGAAATACCGCGCATCTTCTAATTACCGTCGATGAAGGATTAGGTCACAAAACATCGAAATATACAAGTATGATCTAACTGCAACATTCACAACTCTGTCAATTTTAGTCAGATTTTAACAAATAAATTCGTTTTGAATTCGTATTAACATCCTCTGTCGACACAGTGTATCATTTGACCATTAGGGTGGACCGTTTAATATTAGGGGGGCTAAAATGAAAAAAAGGGGAAAAAACTATTTTTTTTTCAAATTTTAGACGCCCAGGGCTCAGTTAGGCCATGGTCGATATAGCTCAAAATTTACAGTTATTAGTTTTTTATCTATACGAACAAGTTTTCGGGTTGTCCCGTTGATTTTCACATACTTCGAAACTCCTCCATATATGCTATAACCAGTCTAATACATATGATACTAAGACTTTGTGTTCGGATAATAAGTATTTGAATGGGAAGTTCCTATAAATATACAAATCGAATAAATGACTCCGGTAATAAGATCATGACATAATATAGTCACAATTGTTCCGACGGAACCATTTCGGTCCCCTCTTACAACCTTAATTTTATGAAATTATTCCTCCGCCAGCAATTTGAATCAATTCGCATCCGTAACACTTTCCTATTCTGAAGTACTAAAGTTATTGTTCTTTTCATTTTCAGAAACACATATACACATAAAGTGAACGTGCGCTTTGTGAAATATTGTTGAAATGTTAAAATTAAAATGTTAGAATTTAGGCAATACAAATAAAAAAAAAATGGTGATGTGGTCATCATGTAACTTTCTCCGATTTGACGGTTTGCAAAACTGGGCTCCTCGTACGTCATTTAGTCGGATTAGAGATTTTTAATTTTTGATGAAATCGTGAAAAAAGACATTGGAAATTTTGTTATAAAATGCAACTTTCTTAAAAATCATCGTAGACCATGAATTCGACCTTTTTTTTCATCAGAAAGACGAGAGAAATTGATTGCCGTAAAAAAATTTCAGCTATCTTCAATAGCAAAAAAATTAGTCAGTCACCATGAACATTTAAGGAAATTTTAAGAAAATAATTGATTTTTCAGACTTTGATCGGCCGTAGCGTCCAAATTGAACGCGGTTTGCAAATCTGAGCTCCTCGTATGTCAGTTAGTCGGATTAGAGATTTTTAATTTTTGATGAAATCGTGAAAAAAGACATGACTAACCCCCTTGGAAATTTTGTTAAAAAATGCAACTTTCTTAAAAATCATCGTAGACCATGAATTCGACCTTTTTTTTCATCAGAAAGACGAGAGAAATTGATTGCCGTAAATAAATTTCAGCTATCTTCAATAGCAAAAAAATTAGTCAGTCACCATGAACATTTTTGAAAATTTTAGAAAAGAATTGATTTTTCAGACTTTGATCGGCCGTAGCGGCCAAACGAAAACTCCAAATTGAACGCGGTTTGCAAATCTGAGCTCCTCGTGCGTCAGTTAGTCGGACTAGAGATTTTTAATTTTTGATGAAATCGTGAAAAAAGACATGACTAACCCCCTTGGAAATTTTGTTAAAAAATGCAACTTTCTTAAAAATCATCGTAGACCATGAATTCGACCTTTTTTTTCATCAGAAAGACGAGAGAAATTGATTGCCGTAAAACAATTTCAGCTATCTTCAATAGCAAAAAAATTAGTCAGTCACCATGAACATTTTTGAAAATTTTAGAAAATAATTGATTTTTCAGACTTTGATCGGCCGTAGCGGCCAAACGAAAACTCCAAATTGAACGCGGTTTGCAAATCTGAGCTCCTCGTACGTCAATTAGTCGGATTAGAGATTTTAAATTTTTGATGAAAACACGAAAAAAGACATGACTAACCCCCTTGGAAATTTTGTTAAAAAATGCAACTTTCTTAAAAATCATCGTAGACCATGAATTCGACCTTTTTTTTCATCAGAAAGACGAGAGAAATTGATTGCCGTAAAAAAATTTCAGCTATCTTCAATAGCAAAAAAATTAGTCAGTCACCAAGAACATTTTTGAAAATTTTAGAAAATAATTGATTTTTCAGACTTTGATCGGCCGTAGCGGCCAAACGAAAACTCCAAATTGAACGCGGTTTGCAAATCTGAGCTCCTCGTACGTCAATTAGTCGGATTAGAGATTTTAAATTTTTGATGAAAACACGAAAAAAGACATGACTAACCCCCTTGTAAATTTTGTTAAAAAATGCAACTTTCTTAAAAATCATCGTAGACCATGAATTCGACCTTTTTTTTCATCAGAAAGACGAGAGAAATTGATTGCCGTAAAACAATTTCAGCTATCTTCAATAGCAAAAAAATTAGTCAGTCACCATGAACATTTTTGAAAATTTTAGAAAATAATTGATTTTTCAGACTTTGATCGGCCGTAGCGGCCAAACGAAAACTCCAAATTGAACGCGGTTTGCAAATCTGAGCTCCTCGTACGTCAATTAGTGGGATTAGAGATTTTAAATTTTTGATGAAAACACGAAAAAAGACATGACTAATCCCCTTGGAAATTTTGTTAAAAAATGCAACTTTCTTAAAAATCATCGTAGACCATGAATTCGACCTTTTTTTTCATCAGAAAGACGAGAGAAATTGATTGCCGTAAAAAAATTTCAGCTATCTTCAATAGCAAAAAAATTAGTCAGTCACCAAGAACATTTTTGAAAATTTTAGAAAATAATTGATTTTTCAGACTTTGATCGGCCGTAGCGGCCAAACGAAAACTCCAAATTGAACGCGGTTTGCAAATCTGAGCTCCTCGTACGTCAATTAGTCGGATTAGAGATTTTAAATTTTTGATGAAAACACGAAAAAAGACATGACTAACCCCCTTGTAAATTTTGTTAAAAAATGCAACTTTCTTAAAAATCATCGTAGACCATGAATTCGACCTTTTTTTTCATCAGAAAGACGAGAGAAATTGATTGCCGTAAAAAAATTTCAGCTATCTTCAATAGCAAAAAAATTAGTCAGTCACCAAGAACATTTTTGAAAATTTTAGAAAATAATTGATTTTTCAGACTTTGATCGGCCGTAGCGGCCAAACGAAAACTCCAAATTGAACGCGGTTTGCAAATCTGAGCTCCTCGTACGTCAATTAGTCGGATTAGAGATTTTAAATTTTTGATGAAAACACGAAAAAAGACATGACTAACCCCCTTGTAAATTTTGTTAAAAAATGCAACTTTCTTAAAAATCATCGTAGACCATGAATTCGACCTTTTTTTTCATCAGAAAGACGAGAGAAATTGATTGCCGTAAAACAATTTCAGCTATCTTCAATAGCAAAAAAATTAGTCAGTCACCATGAACATTTTTGAAAATTTTAGAAAATAATTGATTTTTCAGACTTTGATCGGCCGTAGCGGCCAAACGAAAACTCCAAATTGAACGCGGTTTGCAAATCTGAGCTCCTCGTACGTCAATTAGTGGGATTAGAGATTTTAAATTTTTGATGAAAACACGAAAAAAGACATGACTAATCCCCTTGGAAATTTTGTTAAAAAATGCAACTTTCTTAAAAATCATCGTAGACCATGAATTCGACCTTTTTTTTCATCAGAAAGACGAGAGAAATTGATTGCCGTAAAAAAATTTCAGCTATCTTCAATAGCAAAAAAATTAGTCAGTCACCAAGAACATTTTTGAAAATTTTAGAAAATAATTGATTTTTCAGACTTTGATCGGCCGTAGCGGCCAAACGAAAACTCCAAATTGAACGCGGTTTGCAAATCTGAGCTCCTCGTACGTCAATTAGTCGGATTAGAGATTTTAAATTTTTGATGAAAACACGAAAAAAGACATGACTAACCCCCTTGTAAATTTTGTTAAAAAATGCAACTTTCTTAAAAATCATCGTAGACCATGAATTCGACCTTTTTTTTCATCAGAAAGACGAGAGAAATTGATTGCCGTAAAACAATTTCAGCTATCTTCAATAGCAAAAAAATTAGTCAGTCACCATGAACATTTTTGAAAATTTTAGAAAATAATTGATTTTTCAGACTTTGATCGGCCGTAGCGGCCAAACGAAAACTCCAAATTGAACGCGGTTTGCAAATCTGTGCTTCTCGTACGTCAATTAGTCGGAATCAATTAAAATTGGCAATTTTTAATTTTTGACGAAAACCTGAAAATCTACCCAAGGGTACCCCCTTCTAACTTTTTCTCAAAAATTGGCTTTGGAATAATTTCCTGAAGAAACCACAGGTTCGATTCCGGGTTTCTACACACTACTGGAAAGATCCCTTCAAGACGCCTCGGAAAATGTACTTTCGCAAGAACAAATGTCAAATTAATGGCCGTGACGCGTCAACAAAGAAAACTCGAAAATGGAAAAAATCGAAAAAATGCAACTTTCTTAAAAATCATCGTAGACAATGAATTATACGTTTTTTTTCATCAGAAAGACGAGAGAAATTGATTGCCGTTAAAAAATTTAAGCTATCTTCAATAGCAAAAAAATTAGTCAGTCACCAAGAACATTTTTGAAAATTTTAAGAAAATTATTGATTTTTCAGACTTTGATCGGCCGTAGCGGCCAAACGAAAACTCCAAATTGAACGCGGTTTGCAAATCTGAGCTCCTCGTACGTCAATTAGTCGGATCAGAGATTTTAAATTTTTGATGAAAACACGAAAAAAGACATGACTAACCCCTTTGGAAATTTTGTTAAAAAATGAAACTTTCTTAAAAATCATCGTAGACCATGAATTCGACCTTTTTTTTTATCAGAAAGACGAGAGAAATTGATTGCCGTTAAAAATTTCAGCTATCTTCAATAGCAAAAAAATTAGTCAGTCACCATGAACATTTTTGAAAATTTTAGAAAATAATTGATTTTTCAGACTTTGATTGGCCGTAGCGGCTAAACGAAAACTCCAAATTGAACGCGGTTTGCAAATCTGAGCTCCTCGTACGTCAATTAGTCGGATTAGAGATTTTAAATTTTTGATGAAAACACGAAAAAAGACATGACTAACCCCCTTGGAAATTTTGTTAAAAAATGCAACTTTCTTAAAAATCATCGTAGACCATGAATTCGACCTTTTTTTTCATCAGAAAGACGAGAGAAATTGATTGCCGTAAAAAAATTTCAGCTATCTTCAATAGCAAAAAAATTAGTCAGTCACCAAGAACATTTTGAAAATTTTAGAAAATAATTGATTTTTCAGACTTTGATCGGCCGTAGCGGCCAAACGAAAACTCCAAATTGAACGCGGTTTGCAAATCTGAGCTCCTCGTACGTCAATTAGTCGGATTAGAGATTTTAAATTTTTGATGAAAACACGAAAAAAGACATGACTAACCCTTGTAAATTTTGTTAAAAAATGCAACTTTCTTAAAAATCATCGTAGACCATGAATTCGACCTTTTTTTTCATCAGAAAGACGAGAGAAATTGATTGCCGTAAAACAATTTCAGCTATCTTCAATAGCAAAAAAATTAGTCAGTCACCATGAACATTTTTGAAAATTTTAGAAAATAATTGATTTTTCAGACTTTGATCGGCCGTAGCGGCCAAACGAAAACTCCAAATTGAACGCGGTTTGCAAATCTGAGCTCCTCGTACGTCAATTAGTGGGATTAGAGATTTTAAATGTTTGATGAAAACACGAAAAAAGACATGACTAATCCCCTTGGAAATTTTGTTAAAAAATGCAACTTTCTTAAAAATCATCGTAGACCATGAATTCGACCTTTTTTTTCATCAGAAAGACGAGAGAAATTGATTGCCGTTAAAAAATTTCAGCTATCTTCAATAGCAAAAAAATTAGTCAGTCACCATGAACATTTTTGAAAATTTTAGAAAATAATTGATTTTTCAGACTTTGATCGGCCGTAGCGGCCAAACGAAAACTCCAAATTGAACGCGGTTTGCAAATCTGTGCTTCTCGTACGTCAATTAGTCGGAATCAATTAAAATTGGCGATTTTTAATTTTTGACGAAAACCTGAAAATCTACCCAAGGGTACCCCCTTCTAACTTTTTCTCAAAAATTGGCTTTGGAATAATTTCCTGAAGAAACCACAGGTTCGATTCCGGGTTTCTACACACTACTGGAAAGATCCCTTCAAGACGCCTCGGAAAATGTACTTTCGCAAGAACAAATGTCAAATTAATGGCCGTGACGCGTCAACAAAGAAAACTCGAAAATGGAAAAAATCGAAAAAATGCAACTTTCTTAAAAATCATCGTAGACAATGAATTATACGTTTTTTTTCATCAGAAAGACGAGAGAAATTGATTGCCGTTAAAAAATTTAAGCTATCTTCAATAGCAAAAAAATTAGTCAGTCACCATGAACATTTTAGGAAATTTTAAGAAAATTATTGATTTTTCAGACTTTGATCGGCCGTAGCGGCCAAACTAAAACTCCAAATTGAACGCGGTTTGCAAATCTGAGCTCCTCGTACGTCAATTAGTCGGATTAGAGATTTTAAATTTTTGATGAAAACACGAAAAAAGACATGACTAATCCCCTTGGAAATTTTGTTAAAAAATGCAACTTTCTTAAAAATCATCGTAGACCATGAATTCGACCTTTTTTTTCATCAGAAAGACGAGAGAAATTGATTGCCGTTAAAAAAATTTAAGCTATCTTCAATAGCAAAAAATTAGTCAGTCACCAAGAACATTTTTGAAAATTTTAAGAAAATTATTGATTTTTCAGACTTTGATCGGCCGTAGCGGCCAAACGAAAACTCCAAATTGAACGCGGTTTGCAAATCTGAGCTCCTCGTACGTCAATTAGTCGCATCAGAGATTTTAAATTTTTGATGAAAACACGAAAAAAGACATGACTAACCCCTTTGGAAATTTTGTTAAAAAATGAAACTTTCTTAAAAATCATCGTAGACCATGAATTCGACCTTTTTTTTATCAGAAAGACGAGAGAAATTGATTGCCGTTAAAAATTTCAGCTATCTTCAATAGCAAAAAAATTAGTCAGTCACCATGAACATTTTTGAAAATTTTAGAAAATAATTGATTTTTCAGACTTTGATTGGCCGTAGCGGCTAAACGAAAACTCCAAATTGAACGCGGTTTGCAAATCTGAGCTCCTCGTACGTCAATTAGTCGGATTAGAGATTTTAAATTTTTGATGAAAACACGAAAAAAGACATGACTAACCCCCTTGGAAATTTTGTTAAAAAATGCAACTTTCTTAAAAATCATCGTAGACCATGAATTCGACCTTTTTTTTCATCAGAAAGACGAGAGAAATTGATTGCCGTAAAAAAATTTCAGCTATCTTCAATAGCAAAAAAATTAGTCAGTCACCAAGAACATTTTTGAAAATTTTAGAAAATAATTGATTTTTCAGACTTTGATCGGCCGTAGCGGCCAAACGAAAACTCCAAATTGAACGCGGTTTGCAAATCTGAGCTCCTCGTACGTCAATTAGTCGGATTAGAGATTTTAAATGTTTGATGAAAACACGAAAAAAGACATGACTAATCCCCTTGGAAATTTTGTTAAAAAATGCAACTTTCTTAAAAATCATCGTAGACCATGAATTCGACCTTTTTTTTCATCAGAAAGACGAGAGAAATTGATTGCCGTAAAAAAATTTCAGCTATCTTCAATAGCAAAAAAATTAGTCAGTCACCATGAACATTTTTGAAAATTTTAGAAAATAATTGATTTTTCAGACTTTGATCGGCCGTAGCGGCCAAACGAAAACTCCAAATTGAACGCGGTTTGCAAATCTGTGCTTCTCGTACGTCAATTAGTCGGAATCAATTAAAATTGGCGATTTTTAATTTTTGACGAAAACCTGAAAATCTACCCAAGGGTACCCCCTTCTAACTTTTTCTCAAAAATTGGCTTTGGAATAATTTCCTGAAGAAACCACAGGTTCGATTCCGGGTTTCTACACACTACTGGAAAGATCCCTTCAAGACGCCTCGGAAAATGTACTTTCGCAAGAACAAATGTCAAATTAATGGCCGTGACGCGTCAACAAAGAAAACTCGAAAATGGAAAAAATCGAAAAAATGCAACTTTCTTAAAAATCATCGTAGACAATGAATTATACGTTTTTTTTCATCAGAAAGACGAGAGAAATTGATTGCCGTTAAAAAATTTAAGCTATCTTCAATAGCAAAAAAATTAGTCAGTCACCATGAACATTTTAGGAAATTTTAAGAAAATTATTGATTTTTCAGACTTTGATCGGCCGTAGCGGCCAAACGAAAACTCCAAATTGAACGCGGTTTGCAAATCTGAGCTCCTCGTACGTCAATTAGTCGGATTAGAGATTTTAAATTTTTGATGAAAACACGAAAAAAGACATGACTAATCCCCTTGGAAATTTTGTTAAAAAATGCAACTTTCTTAAAAATCATCGTAGACCATGAATTCGACCTTTTTTTTCATCAGAAAGACGAGAGAAATTGATTGCCGTAAAAAAATTTCAGCTATCTTCAATAGCAAAAAAATTAGTCAGTCACCATGAACATTTTTGAAAATTTTAGAAAATAATTGATTTTTCAGACTTTGATCGGCCGTAGCGGCCAAACGAAAACTCCAAATTGAACGCGGTTTGCAAATCTGTGCTTCTCGTACGTCAATTAGTCGGAATCAATTAAAATTGGCGATTTTTAATTTTTGACGAAAACCTGAAAATCTACCCAAGGGTACCCCCTTCTAACTTTTTCTCAAAAATTGGCTTTGGAATAATTTCCTGAAGAAACCACAGGTTCGATTCCGGGTTTCTACACACTACTGGAAAGATCCCTTCAAGACGCCTCGGAAAATGTACTTTCGCAAGAACAAATGTCAAATTAATGGCCGTGACGCGTCAACAAAGAAAACTCGAAAATGGAAAAAATCGAAAAAATGCAACTTTCTTAAAAATCATCGTAGACAATGAATTATACGTTTTTTTTCATCAGAAAGACGAGAGAAATTGATTGCCGTTAAAAAATTTAAGCTATCTTCAATAGCAAAAAAATTAGTCAGTCACCATGAACATTTTAGGAAATTTTAAGAAAATTATTGATTTTTCAGACTTTGATCGGCCGTAGCGGCCAAACGAAAACTCCAAATTGAACGCGGTTTGCAAATCTGAGCTCCTCGTGCGTCAGTTAGTCGGACTAGAGATTTTTAATTTTTGATGAAATCGTGAAAAAAGACATGACTAACCCCCTTGGAAATTTTGTTAAAAAATGCAACTTTCTTAAAAATCATCGTAGACCATGAATTCGACCTTTTTTTTCATCAGAAAGACGAGAGAAATTGATTGCCGTAAAACAATTTCAGCTATCTTCAATAGCAAAAAAATTAGTCAGTCACCATGAACATTTTTGAAAATTTTAGAAAATAATTGATTTTTCAGACTTTGATCGGCCGTAGCGGCCAAACGAAAACTCCAAATTGAACGCGGTTTGCAAATCTGAGCTCCTCGTACGTCAATTAGTGGGATTAGAGATTTTAAATTTTTGATGAAAACACGAAAAAAGACATGACTAATCCCCTTGGAAATTTTGTTAAAAAATGCAACTTTCTTAAAAATCATCGTAGACCATGAATTCGACCTTTTTTTTCATCAGAAAGACGAGAGAAATTGATTGCCGTAAAAAAATTTCAGCTATCTTCAATAGCAAAAAAATTAGTCAGTCACCAAGAACATTTTTGAAAATTTTAGAAAATAATTGATTTTTCAGACTTTGATCGGCCGTAGCGGCCAAACGAAAACTCCAAATTGAACGCGGTTTGCAAATCTGAGCTCCTCGTACGTCAATTAGTCGGATTAGAGATTTTAAATTTTTGATGAAAACACGAAAAAAGACATGACTAACCCCCTTGTAAATTTTGTTAAAAAATGCAACTTTCTTAAAAATCATCGTAGACCATGAATTCGACCTTTTTTTTCATCAGAAAGACGAGAGAAATTGATTGCCGTAAAAAAATTTCAGCTATCTTCAATAGCAAAAAAATTAGTCAGTCACCAAGAACATTTTTGAAAATTTTAGAAAATAATTGATTTTTCAGACTTTGATCGGCCGTAGCGGCCAAACGAAAACTCCAAATTGAACGCGGTTTGCAAATCTGAGCTCCTCGTACGTCAATTAGTCGGATTAGAGATTTTAAATTTTTGATGAAAACACGAAAAAAGACATGACTAACCCCCTTGTAAATTTTGTTAAAAAATGCAACTTTCTTAAAAATCATCGTAGACCATGAATTCGACCTTTTTTTTCATCAGAAAGACGAGAGAAATTGATTGCCGTAAAACAATTTCAGCTATCTTCAATAGCAAAAAAATTAGTCAGTCACCATGAACATTTTTGAAAATTTTAGAAAATAATTGATTTTTCAGACTTTGATCGGCCGTAGCGGCCAAACGAAAACTCCAAATTGAACGCGGTTTGCAAATCTGAGCTCCTCGTGCGTCAGTTAGTCGGACTAGAGATTTTTAATTTTTGATGAAATCGTGAAAAAAGACATGACTAACCCCCTTGGAAATTTTGTTAAAAAATGCAACTTTCTTAAAAATCATCGTAGACCATGAATTCGACCTTTTTTTTCATCAGAAAGACGAGAGAAATTGATTGCCGTAAAACAATTTCAGCTATCTTCAATAGCAAAAAAATTAGTCAGTCACCATGAACATTTTTGAAAATTTTAGAAAATAATTGATTTTTCAGACTTTGATCGGCCGTAGCGGCCAAACGAAAACTCCAAATTGAACGCGGTTTGCAAATCTGAGCTCCTCGTACGTCAATTAGTGGGATTAGAGATTTTAAATTTTTGATGAAAACACGAAAAAAGACATGACTAATCCCCTTGGAAATTTTGTTAAAAAATGCAACTTTCTTAAAAATCATCGTAGACCATGAATTCGACCTTTTTTTTCATCAGAAAGACGAGAGAAATTGATTGCCGTAAAAAAATTTCAGCTATCTTCAATAGCAAAAAAATTAGTCAGTCACCAAGAACATTTTTGAAAATTTTAGAAAATAATTGATTTTTCAGACTTTGATCGGCCGTAGCGGCCAAACGAAAACTCCAAATTGAACGCGGTTTGCAAATCTGAGCTCCTCGTACGTCAATTAGTCGGATTAGAGATTTTAAATTTTTGATGAAAACACGAAAAAAGACATGACTAACCCCCTTGTAAATTTTGTTAAAAAATGCAACTTTCTTAAAAATCATCGTAGACCATGAATTCGACCTTTTTTTTCATCAGAAAGACGAGAGAAATTGATTGCCGTAAAAAAATTTCAGCTATCTTCAATAGCAAAAAAATTAGTCAGTCACCAAGAACATTTTTGAAAATTTTAGAAAATAATTGATTTTTCAGACTTTGATCGGCCGTAGCGGCCAAACGAAAACTCCAAATTGAACGCGGTTTGCAAATCTGAGCTCCTCGTACGTCAATTAGTCGGATTAGAGATTTTAAATTTTTGATGAAAACACGAAAAAAGACATGACTAACCCCCTTGTAAATTTTGTTAAAAAATGCAACTTTCTTAAAAATCATCGTAGACCATGAATTCGACCTTTTTTTTCATCAGAAAGACGAGAGAAATTGATTGCCGTAAAACAATTTCAGCTATCTTCAATAGCAAAAAAATTAGTCAGTCACCATGAACATTTTTGAAAATTTTAGAAAATAATTGATTTTTCAGACTTTGATCGGCCGTAGCGGCCAAACGAAAACTCCAAATTGAACGCGGTTTGCAAATCTGAGCTCCTCGTACGTCAATTAGTGGGATTAGAGATTTTAAATTTTTGATGAAAACACGAAAAAAGACATGACTAATCCCCTTGGAAATTTTGTTAAAAAATGCAACTTTCTTAAAAATCATCGTAGACCATGAATTCGACCTTTTTTTTCATCAGAAAGACGAGAGAAATTGATTGCCGTAAAAAAATTTCAGCTATCTTCAATAGCAAAAAAATTAGTCAGTCACCAAGAACATTTTTGAAAATTTTAGAAAATAATTGATTTTTCAGACTTTGATCGGCCGTAGCGGCCAAACGAAAACTCCAAATTGAACGCGGTTTGCAAATCTGAGCTCCTCGTACGTCAATTAGTCGGATTAGAGATTTTAAATTTTTGATGAAAACACGAAAAAAGACATGACTAACCCCCTTGTAAATTTTGTTAAAAAATGCAACTTTCTTAAAAATCATCGTAGACCATGAATTCGACCTTTTTTTTCATCAGAAAGACGAGAGAAATTGATTGCCGTAAAACAATTTCAGCTATCTTCAATAGCAAAAAAATTAGTCAGTCACCATGAACATTTTTGAAAATTTTAGAAAATAATTGATTTTTCAGACTTTGATCGGCCGTAGCGGCCAAACGAAAACTCCAAATTGAACGCGGTTTGCAAATCTGTGCTTCTCGTACGTCAATTAGTCGGAATCAATTAAAATTGGCAATTTTTAATTTTTGACGAAAACCTGAAAATCTACCCAAGGGTACCCCCTTCTAACTTTTTCTCAAAAATTGGCTTTGGAATAATTTCCTGAAGAAACCACAGGTTCGATTCCGGGTTTCTACACACTACTAGAAAGATCCCTTCAAGACGCCTCGGAAAATGTACTTTCGCAAGAACAAATGTCAAATTAATGGCCGTGACGCGTCAACAAAGAAAACTCGAAAATGGAAAAAATCGAAAAAATGCAACTTTCTTAAAAATCATCGTAGACAATGAATTATACGTTTTTTTTCATCAGAAAGACGAGAGAAATTGATTGCCGTTAAAAAATTTAAGCTATCTTCAATAGCAAAAAAATTAGTCAGTCACCAAGAACATTTTTGAAAATTTTAAGAAAATTATTGATTTTTCAGACTTTGATCGGCCGTAGCGGCCAAACGAAAACTCCAAATTGAACGCGGTTTGCAAATCTGAGCTCCTCGTACGTCAATTAGTCGGATCAGAGATTTTAAATTTTTGATGAAAACACGAAAAAAGACATGACTAACCCCTTTGGAAATTTTGTTAAAAAATGAAACTTTCTTAAAAATCATCGTAGACCATGAATTCGACCTTTTTTTTTATCAGAAAGACGAGAGAAATTGATTGCCGTTAAAAATTTCAGCTATCTTCAATAGCAAAAAAATTAGTCAGTCACCATGAACATTTTTGAAAATTTTAGAAAATAATTGATTTTTCAGACTTTGATTGGCCGTAGCGGCTAAACGAAAACTCCAAATTGAACGCGGTTTGCAAATCTGAGCTCCTCGTACGTCAATTAGTCGGATTAGAGATTTTAAATTTTTGATGAAAACACGAAAAAAGACATGACTAACCCCCTTGGAAATTTTGTTAAAAAATGCAACTTTCTTAAAAATCATCGTAGACCATGAATTCGACCTTTTTTTTCATCAGAAAGACGAGAGAAATTGATTGCCGTAAAAAAATTTCAGCTATCTTCAATAGCAAAAAAATTAGTCAGTCACCAAGAACATTTTTGAAAATTTTAGAAAATAATTGATTTTTCAGACTTTGATCGGCCGTAGCGGCCAAACGAAAACTCCAAATTGAACGCGGTTTGCAAATCTGAGCTCCTCGTACGTCAATTAGTCGGATTAGAGATTTTAAATTTTTGATGAAAACACGAAAAAAGACATGACTAACCCTTGTAAATTTTGTTAAAAAATGCAACTTTCTTAAAAATCATCGTAGACCATGAATTCGACCTTTTTTTTCATCAGAAAGACGAGAGAAATTGATTGCCGTAAAACAATTTCAGCTATCTTCAATAGCAAAAAAATTAGTCAGTCACCATGAACATTTTTGAAAATTTTAGAAAATAATTGATTTTTCAGACTTTGATCGGCCGTAGCGGCCAAACGAAAACTCCAAATTGAACGCGGTTTGCAAATCTGAGCTCCTCGTACGTCAATTAGTGGGATTAGAGATTTTAAATGTTTGATGAAAACACGAAAAAAGACATGACTAATCCCCTTGGAAATTTTGTTAAAAAATGCAACTTTCTTAAAAATCATCGTAGACCATGAATTCGACCTTTTTTTTCATCAGAAAGACGAGAGAAATTGATTGCCGTAAAAAAATTTAAGCTATCTTCAATAGCAAAAAAATTAGTCAGTCACCATGAACATTTTTGAAAATTTTAGAAAATAATTGATTTTTCAGACTTTGATCGGCCGTAGCGGCCAAACGAAAACTCCAAATTGAACGCGGTTTGCAAATCTGTGCTTCTCGTACGTCAATTAGTCGGAATCAATTAAAATTGGCGATTTTTAATTTTTGACGAAAACCTGAAAATCTACCCAAGGGTACCCCCTTCTAACTTTTTCTCAAAAATTGGCTTTGGAATAATTTCCTGAAGAAACCACAGGTTCGATTCCGGGTTTCTACACACTACTGGAAAGATCCCTTCAAGACGCCTCGGAAAATGTACTTTCGCAAGAACAAATGTCAAATTAATGGCCGTGACGCGTCAACAAAGAAAACTCGAAAATGGAAAAAATCGAAAAAATGCAACTTTCTTAAAAATCATCGTAGACAATGAATTATACGTTTTTTTTCATCAGAAAGACGAGAGAAATTGATTGCCGTTAAAAAATTTAAGCTATCTTCAATAGCAAAAAAATTAGTCAGTCACCATGAACATTTTAGGAAATTTTAAGAAAATTATTGATTTTTCAGACTTTGATCGGCCGTAGCGGCCAAACGAAAACTCCAAATTGAACGCGGTTTGCAAATCTGAGCTCCTCGTACGTCAATTAGTCGGATTAGAGATTTTAAATTTTTGATGAAAACACGAAAAAAGACATGACTAATCCCCTTGGAAATTTTGTTAAAAAATGCAACTTTCTTAAAAATCATCGTAGACCATGAATTCGACCTTTTTTTTCATCAGAAAGACGAGAGAAATTGATTGCCGTAAAAAAATTTCAGCTATCTTCAATAGCAAAAAAATTAGTCAGTCACCATGAACATTTTTGAAAATTTTAGAAAATTATTGATTTTTCAGACTTTGATCGGCCGTAGCGGCCAAACGAAAACTCCAAATTGAACGCGGTTTGCAAATCTGTGCTTCTCGTACGTCAATTAGTCGGAATCAATTAAAATTGGCGATTTTTAATTTTTGACGAAAACCTGAAAATCTACCCAAGGGTACCCCCTTCTAACTTTTTCTCAAAAATTGGCTTTGGAATAATTTCCTGAAGAAACCACAGGTTCGATTCCGGGTTTCTACACACTACTGGAAAGATCCCTTCAAGACGCCTCGGAAAATGTACTTTCGCAAGAACAAATGTCAAATTAATGGCCGTGACGCGTCAACAAAGAAAACTCGAAAATGGAAAAAATCGAAAAAATGCAACTTTCTTAAAAATCATCGTAGACAATGAATTATACGTTTTTTTTCATCAGAAAGACGAGAGAAATTGATTGCCGTTAAAAAATTTAAGCTATCTTCAATAGCAAAAAAATTAGTCAGTCACCATGAACATTTTAGGAAATTTTAAGAAAATTATTGATTTTTCAGACTTTGATCGGCCGTAGCGGCCAAACGAAAACTCCAAATTGAACGCGGTTTGCAAATCTGAGCTCCTCGTACGTCAATTAGTCGGATTAGAGATTTTAAATTTTTGATGAAAACACGAAAAAAGACATGACTAATCCCCTTGGAAATTTTGTTAAAAAATGCAACTTTCTTAAAAATCATCGTAGACCATGAATTCGACCTTTTTTTTCATCAGAAAGACGAGAGAAATTGATTGCCGTAAATAAATTTCAGCTATCTTCAATAGCAAAAAAATTAGTCAGTCACCATGAACATTTTTGAAAATTTTAGAAAAGAATTGATTTTTCAGACTTTGATCGGCCGTAGCGGCCAAACGAAAACTCCAAATTGAACGCGGTTTGCAAATCTGAGCTCCTCGTGCGTCAGTTAGTCGGACTAGAGATTTTTAATTTTTGATGAAATCGTGAAAAAAGACATGACTAACCCCCTTGGAAATTTTGTTAAAAAATGCAACTTTCTTAAAAATCATCGTAGACCATGAATTCGACCTTTTTTTTCATCAGAAAGACGAGAGAAATTGATTGCCGTAAAACAATTTCAGCTATCTTCAATAGCAAAAAAATTAGTCAGTCACCATGAACATTTTTGAAAATTTTAGAAAATAATTGATTTTTCAGACTTTGATCGGCCGTAGCGGCCAAACGAAAACTCCAAATTGAACGCGGTTTGCAAATCTGAGCTCCTCGTACGTCAATTAGTGGGATTAGAGATTTTAAATTTTTGATGAAAACACGAAAAAAGACATGACTAATCCCCTTGGAAATTTTGTTAAAAAATGCAACTTTCTTAAAAATCATCGTAGACCATGAATTCGACCTTTTTTTTCATCAGAAAGACGAGAGAAATTGATTGCCGTAAAAAAATTTCAGCTATCTTCAATAGCAAAAAAATTAGTCAGTCACCAAGAACATTTTTGAAAATTTTAGAAAATAATTGATTTTTCAGACTTTGATCGGCCGTAGCGGCCAAACGAAAACTCCAAATTGAACGCGGTTTGCAAATCTGAGCTCCTCGTACGTCAATTAGTCGGATTAGAGATTTTAAATTTTTGATGAAAACACGAAAAAAGACATGACTAACCCCCTTGTAAATTTTGTTAAAAAATGCAACTTTCTTAAAAATCATCGTAGACCATGAATTCGACCTTTTTTTTCATCAGAAAGACGAGAGAAATTGATTGCCGTAAAACAATTTCAGCTATCTTCAATAGCAAAAAAATTAGTCAGTCACCATGAACATTTTTGAAAATTTTAGAAAATAATTGATTTTTCAGACTTTGATCGGCCGTAGCGGCCAAACGAAAACTCCAAATTGAACGCGGTTTGCAAATCTGTGCTTCTCGTACGTCAATTAGTCGGAATCAATTAAAATTGGCAATTTTTAATTTTTGACGAAAACCTGAAAATCTACCCAAGGGTACCCCCTTCTAACTTTTTCTCAAAAATTGGCTTTGGAATAATTTCCTGAAGAAACCACAGGTTCGATTCCGGGTTTCTACACACTACTGGAAAGATCCCTTCAAGACGCCTCGGAAAATGTACTTTTGCAAGAACAAATGTCAAATTAATGGCCGTGACGCGTCAACAAAGAAAACTCGAAAATGGAAAAAATCGAAAAAATGCAACTTTCTTAAAAATCATCGTAGACAATGAATTATACGTTTTTTTTCATCAGAAAGACGAGAGAAATTGATTGCCGTTAAAAAATTTAAGCTATCTTCAATAGCAAAAAAATTAGTCAGTCACCAAGAACATTTTTGAAAATTTTAAGAAAATTATTGATTTTTCAGACTTTGATCGGCCGTAGCGGCCAAACGAAAACTCCAAATTGAACGCGGTTTGCAAATCTGAGCTCCTCGTACGTCAATTAGTCGGATCAGAGATTTTAAATTTTTGATGAAAACACGAAAAAAGACATGACTAACCCCTTTGGAAATTTTGTTAAAAAATGAAACTTTCTTAAAAATCATCGTAGACCATGAATTCGACCTTTTTTTTATCAGAAAGACGAGAGAAATTGATTGCCGTTAAAAATTTCAGCTATCTTCAATAGCAAAAAAATTAGTCAGTCACCATGAACATTTTTGAAAATTTTAGAAAATAATTGATTTTTCAGACTTTGATTGGCCGTAGCGGCTAAACGAAAACTCCAAATTGAACGCGGTTTGCAAATCTGAGCTCCTCGTACGTCAATTAGTCGGATTAGAGATTTTAAATTTTTGATGAAAACAGGAAAAAAGACATGACTAACCCCCTTGGAAATTTTGTTAAAAAATGCAACTTTCTTAAAAATCATCGTAGACCATGAATTCGACCTTTTTTTTCATCAGAAAGACGAGAGAAATTGATTGCCGTAAAAAAATTTCAGCTATCTTCAATAGCAAAAAAATTAGTCAGTCACCAAGAACATTTTTGAAAATTTTAGAAAATAATTGATTTTTCAGACTTTGATCGGCCGTAGCGGCCAAACGAAAACTCCAAATTGAACGCGGTTTGCAAATCTGAGCTCCTCGTACGTCAATTAGTCGAATTAGAGATTTTAAATTTTTGATGAAAACACGAAAAAAGACATGACTAACCCTTGTAAATTTTGTTAAAAAATGCAACTTTCTTAAAAATCATCGTAGACCATGAATTCGACCTTTTTTTTCATCAGAAAGACGAGAGAAATTGATTGCCGTAAAACAATTTCAGCTATCTTCAATAGCAAAAAAATTAGTCAGTCACCATGAACATTTTTGAAAATTTTAGAAAATAATTGATTTTTCAGACTTTGATCGGCCGTAGCGGCCAAACGAAAACTCCAAATTGAACGCGGTTTGCAAATCTGAGCTCCTCGTACGTCAATTAGTGGGATTAGAGATTTTAAATTTTTGATGAAAACACGAAAAAAGACATGACTAATCCCCTTGGAAATTTTGTTAAAAAATGCAACTTTCTTAAAAATCATCGTAGACCATGAATTCGACCTTTTTTTTCATCAGAAAGACGAGAGAAATTGATTGCCGTAAAAAAATTTCAGCTATCTTCAATAGCAAAAAAATTAGTCAGTCACCAAGAACATTTTTGAAAATTTTAGAAAATAATTGATTTTTCAGACTTTGATCGGCCGTAGCGGCCAAACGAAAACTCCAAATTGAACGCGGTTTGCAAATCTGAGCTCCTCGTACGTCAATTAGTCGGATTAGAGATTTTAAATTTTTGATGAAAACACGAAAAAAGACATGACTAACCCCCTTGTAAATTTTGTTAAAAAATGCAACTTTCTTAAAAATCATCGTAGACCATGAATTCGACCTTTTTTTTCATCAGAAAGACGAGAGAAATTGATTGCCGTAAAAAAATTTCAGCTATCTTCAATAGCAAAAAAATTAGTCAGTCACCAAGAACATTTTTGAAAATTTTAGAAAATAATTGATTTTTCAGACTTTGATCGGCCGTAGCGGCCAAACGAAAACTCCAAATTGAACGCGGTTTGCAAATCTGAGCTCCTCGTACGTCAATTAGTCGGATTAGAGATTTTAAATTTTTGATGAAAACACGAAAAAAGACATGACTAACCCCCTTGTAAATTTTGTTAAAAAATGCAACTTTCTTAAAAATCATCGTAGACCATGAATTCGACCTTTTTTTTCATCAGAAAGACGAGAGAAATTGATTGCCGTAAAACAATTTCAGCTATCTTCAATAGCAAAAAAATTAGTCAGTCACCATGAACATTTTTGAAAATTTTAGAAAATAATTGATTTTTCAGAATTTGATCGGCCGTAGCGGCCAAACGAAAACTCCAAATTGAACGCGGTTTGCAAATCTGAGCTCCTCGTACGTCAATTAGTGGGATTAGAGATTTTAAATTTTTGATGAAAACACGAAAAAAGACATGACTAATCCCCTTGGAAATTTTGTTAAAAAATGCAACTTTCTTAAAAATCATCGTAGACCATGAATTCGACCTTTTTTTTCATCAGAAAGACGAGAGAAATTGATTGCCGTAAAAAAATTTCAGCTATCTTCAATAGCAAAAAAATTAGTCAGTCACCAAGAACATTTTTGAAAATTTTAGAAAATAATTGATTTTTCAGACTTTGATCGGCCGTAGCGGCCAAACGAAAACTCCAAATTGAACGCGGTTTGCAAATCTGAGCTCCTCGTACGTCAATTAGTCGGATTAGAGATTTTAAATTTTTGATGAAAACACGAAAAAAGACATGACTAACCCCCTTGTAAATTTTGTTAAAAAATGCAACTTTCTTAAAAATCATCGTAGACCATGAATTCGACCTTTTTTTTCATCAGAAAGACGAGAGAAATTGATTGCCGTAAAACAATTTCAGCTATCTTCAATAGCAAAAAAATTAGTCAGTCACCATGAACATTTTTGAAAATTTTAGAAAATAATTGATTTTTCAGACTTTGATCGGCCGTAGCGGCCAAACGAAAACTCCAAATTGAACGCGGTTTGCAAATCTGTGCTTCTCGTACGTCAATTAGTCGGAATCAATTAAAATTGGCAATTTTTAATTTTTGACGAAAACCTGAAAATCTACCCAAGGGTACCCCCTTCTAACTTTTTCTCAAAAATTGGCTTTGGAATAATTTCCTGAAGAAACCACAGGTTCGATTCCGGGTTTCTACACACTACTGGAAAGATCCCTTCAAGACGCCTCGGAAAATGTACTTTCGCAAGAACAAATGTCAAATTAATGGCCGTGACGCGTCAACAAAGAAAACTCGAAAATGGAAAAAATCGAAAAAATGCAACTTTCTTAAAAATCATCGTAGACAATGAATTATACGTTTTTTTTCATCAGAAAGACGAGAGAAATTGATTGCCGTTAAAAAATTTAAGCTATCTTCAATAGCAAAAAAATTAGTCAGTCACCAAGAACATTTTTGAAAATTTTAAGAAAATTATTGATTTTTCAGACTTTGATCGGCCGTAGCGGCCAAACGAAAACTCCAAATTGAACGCGGTTTGCAAATCTGAGCTCCTCGTACGTCAATTAGTCGGATCAGAGATTTTAAATTTTTGATGAAAACACGAAAAAAGACATGACTAACCCCTTTGGAAATTTTGTTAAAAAATGAAACTTTCTTAAAAATCATCGTAGACCATGAATTCGACCTTTTTTTTTATCAGAAAGACGAGAGAAATTGATTGCCGTTAAAAATTTCAGCTATCTTCAATAGCAAAAAAATTAGTCAGTCACCATGAACATTTTTGAAAATTTTAGAAAATAATTGATTTTTCAGACTTTGATTGGCCGTAGCGGCTAAACGAAAACTCCAAATTGAACGCGGTTTGCAAATCTGAGCTCCTCGTACGTCAATTAGTCGGATTAGAGATTTTAAATTTTTGATGAAAACACGAAAAAAGACATGACTAACCCCCTTGGAAATTTTGTTAAAAAATGCAACTTTCTTAAAAATCATCGTAGACCATGAATTCGACCTTTTTTTTCATCAGAAAGACGAGAGAAATTGATTGCCGTAAAAAAATTTCAGCTATCTTCAATAGCAAAAAAATTAGTCAGTCACCAAGAACATTTTTGAAAATTTTAGAAAATAATTGATTTTTCAGACTTTGATCGGCCGTAGCGGCCAAACGAAAACTCCAAATTGAACGCGGTTTGCAAATCTGAGCTCCTCGTACGTCAATTAGTCGGATTAGAGATTTTAAATTTTTGATGAAAACACGAAAAAAGACATGACTAACCCTTGTAAATTTTGTTAAAAAATGCAACTTTCTTAAAAATCATCGTAGACCATGAATTCGACCTTTTTTTTCATCAGAAAGACGAGAGAAATTGATTGCCGTAAAACAATTTCAGCTATCTTCAATAGCAAAAAAATTAGTCAGTCACCATGAACATTTTTGAAAATTTTAGAAAATAATTGATTTTTCAGACTTTGATCGGCCGTAGCGGCCAAACGAAAACTCCAAATTGAACGCGGTTTGCAAATCTGAGCTCCTCGTACGTCAATTAGTGGGATTAGAGATTTTAAATGTTTGATGAAAACACGAAAAAAGACATGACTAATCCCCTTGGAAATTTTGTTAAAAAATGCAACTTTCTTAAAAATCATCGTAGACCATGAATTCGACCTTTTTTTTCATCAGAAAGACGAGAGAAATTGATTGCCGTTAAAAAATTTCAGCTATCTTCAATAGCAAAAAAATTAGTCAGTCACCATGAACATTTTTGAAAATTTTAGAAAATAATTGATTTTTCAGACTTTGATCGGCCGTAGCGGCCAAACGAAAACTCCAAATTGAACGCGGTTTGCAAATCTGTGCTTCTCGTACGTCAATTAGTCGGAATCAATTAAAATTGGCGATTTTTAATTTTTGACGAAAACCTGAAAATCTACCCAAGGGTACCCCCTTCTAACTTTTTCTCAAAAATTGGCTTTGGAATAATTTCCTGAAGAAACCACAGGTTCGATTCCGGGTTTCTACACACTACTGGAAAGATCCCTTCAAGACGCCTCGGAAAATGTACTTTCGCAAGAACAAATGTCAAATTAATGGCCGTGACGCGTCAACAAAGAAAACTCGAAAATGGAAAAAATCGAAAAAATGCAACTTTCTTAAAAATCATCGTAGACAATGAATTATACGTTTTTTTTCATCAGAAAGACGAGAGAAATTGATTGCCGTTAAAAAATTTAAGCTATCTTCAATAGCAAAAAAATTAGTCAGTCACCATGAACATTTTAGGAAATTTTAAGAAAATTATTGATTTTTCAGACTTTGATCGGCCGTAGCGGCCAAACTAAAACTCCAAATTGAACGCGGTTTGCAAATCTGAGCTCCTCGTACGTCAATTAGTCGGATTAGAGATTTTAAATTTTTGATGAAAACACGAAAAAAGACATGACTAATCCCCTTGGAAATTTTGTTAAAAAATGCAACTTTCTTAAAAATCATCGTAGACCATGAATTCGACCTTTTTTTTCATCAGAAAGACGAGAGAAATTGATTGCCGTTAAAAAATTTAAGCTATCTTCAATAGCAAAAAAATTAGTCAGTCACCAAGAACATTTTTGAAAATTTTAAGAAAATTATTGATTTTTCAGACTTTGATCGGCCGTAGCGGCCAAACGAAAACTCCAAATTGAACGCGGTTTGCAAATCTGAGCTCCTCGTACGTCAATTAGTCGGATCAGAGATTTTAAATTTTTGATGAAAACACGAAAAAAGACATGACTAACCCCTTTGGAAATTTTGTTAAAAAATGAAACTTTCTTAAAAATCATCGTAGACCATGAATTCGACCTTTTTTTTATCAGAAAGACGAGAGAAATTGATTGCCGTTAAAAATTTCAGCTATCTTCAATAGCAAAAAAATTAGTCAGTCACCATGAACATTTTTGAAAATTTTAGAAAATAATTGATTTTTCAGACTTTGATTGGCCGTAGCGGCTAAACGAAAACTCCAAATTGAACGCGGTTTGCAAATCTGAGCTCCTCGTACGTCAATTAGTCGGATTAGAGATTTTAAATTTTTGATGAAAACACGAAAAAAGACATGACTAACCCCCTTGGAAATTTTGTTAAAAAATGCAACTTTCTTAAAAATCATCGTAGACCATGAATTCGACCTTTTTTTTCATCAGAAAGACGAGAGAAATTGATTGCCGTAAAAAAATTTCAGCTATCTTCAATAGCAAAAAAATTAGTCAGTCACCAAGAACATTTTTGAAAATTTTAGAAAATAATTGATTTTTCAGACTTTGATCGGCCGTAGCGGCCAAACGAAAACTCCAAATTGAACGCGGTTTGCAAATCTGAGCTCCTCGTACGTCAATTAGTCGGATTAGAGATTTTAAATTTTTGATGAAAACACGAAAAAAGACATGACTAACCCTTGTAAATTTTGTTAAAAAATGCAACTTTCTTAAAAATCATCGTAGACCATGAATTCGACCTTTTTTTTCATCAGAAAGACGAGAGAAATTGATTGCCGTAAAACAATTTCAGCTATCTTCAATAGCAAAAAAATTAGTCAGTCACCATGAACATTTTTGAAAATTTTAGAAAATAATTGATTTTTCAGACTTTGATCGGCCGTAGCGGCCAAACGAAAACTCCAAATTGAACGCGGTTTGCAAATCTGAGCTCCTCGTACGTCAATTAGTGGGATTAGAGATTTTAAATGTTTGATGAAAACACGAAAAAAGACATGACTAATCCCCTTGGAAATTTTGTTAAAAAATGCAACTTTCTTAAAAATCATCGTAGACCATGAATTCGACCTTTTTTTTCATCAGAAAGACGAGAGAAATTGATTGCCGTAAAAAAATTTCAGCTATCTTCAATAGCAAAAAAATTAGTCAGTCACCATGAACATTTTTGAAAATTTTAGAAAATAATTGATTTTTCAGACTTTGATCGGCCGTAGCGGCCAAACGAAAACTCCAAATTGAACGCGGTTTGCAAATCTGTGCTTCTCGTACGTCAATTAGTCGGAATCAATTAAAATTGGCGATTTTTAATTTTTGACGAAAACCTGAAAATCTACCCAAGGGTACCCCCTTCTAACTTTTTCTCAAAAATTGGCTTTGGAATAATTTCCTGAAGAAACCACAGGTTCGATTCCGGGTTTCTACACACTACTGGAAAGATCCCTTCAAGACGCCTCGGAAAATGTACTTTCGCAAGAACAAATGTCAAATTAATGGCCGTGACGCGTCAACAAAGAAAACTCGAAAATGGAAAAAATCGAAAAAATGCAACTTTCTTAAAAATCATCGTAGACAATGAATTATACGTTTTTTTTCATCAGAAAGACGAGAGAAATTGATTGCCGTTAAAAAATTTAAGCTATCTTCAATAGCAAAAAAATTAGTCAGTCACCATGAACATTTTAGGAAATTTTAAGAAAATTATTGATTTTTCAGACTTTGATCGGCCGTAGCGGCCAAACGAAAACTCCAAATTGAACGCGGTTTGCAAATCTGAGCTCCTCGTACGTCAATTAGTCGGATTAGAGATTTTAAATTTTTGATGAAAACACGAAAAAAGACATGACTAATCCCCTTGGAAATTTTGTTAAAAAATGCAACTTTCTTAAAAATCATCGTAGACCATGAATTCGACCTTTTTTTTCATCAGAAAGACGAGAGAAATTGATTGCCGTAAAAAAATTTCAGCTATCTTCAATAGCAAAAAAATTAGTCAGTCACCATGAACATTTTTGAAAATTTTAGAAAATAATTGATTTTTCAGACTTTGATCGGCCGTAGCGGCCAAACGAAAACTCCAAATTGAACGCGGTTTGCAAATCTGTGCTTCTCGTACGTCAATTAGTCGGAATCAATTAAAATTGGCGATTTTTAATTTTTGACGAAAACCTGAAAATCTACCCAAGGGTACCCCCTTCTAACTTTTTCTCAAAAATTGGCTTTGGAATAATTTCCTGAAGAAACCACAGGTTCGATTCCGGGTTTCTACACACTACTGGAAAGATCCCTTCAAGACGCCTCGGAAAATGTACTTTCGCAAGAACAAATGTCAAATTAATGGCCGTGACGCGTCAACAAAGAAAACTCGAAAATGGAAAAAATCGAAAAAATGCAACTTTCTTAAAAATCATCGTAGACAATGAATTATACGTTTTTTTTCATCAGAAAGACGAGAGAAATTGATTGCCGTTAAAAAATTTAAGCTATCTTCAATAGCAAAAAAATTAGTCAGTCACCATGAACATTTTAGGAAATTTTAAGAAAATTATTGATTTTTCAGACTTTGATCGGCCGTAGCGGCCAAACGAAAACTCCAAATTGAACGCGGTTTGCAAATCTGAGCTCCTCGTACGTCAATTAGTCGGATTAGAGATTTTAAATTTTTGATGAAAACACAAAAAAAGACATGACTAATCCCCTTGGAAATTTTGTTAAAAAATGCAACTTTCTTAAAAATCATCGTAGACCATGAATTCGACCTTTTTTTTCATCAGAAAGACGAGAGAAATTGATTGCCGTAAATAAATTTCAGCTATCTTCAATAGCAAAAAAATTAGTCAGTCACCATGAACATTTTTGAAAATTTTAGAAAAGAATTGATTTTTCAGACTTTGATCGGCCGTAGCGGCCAAACGAAAACTCCAAATTGAACGCGGTTTGCAAATCTGAGCTCCTCGTGCGTCAGTTAGTCGGACTAGAGATTTTTAATTTTTGATGAAATCGTGAAAAAAGACATGACTAACCCCCTTGGAAATTTTGTTAAAAAATGCAACTTTCTTAAAAATCATCGTAGACCATGAATTCGACCTTTTTTTTCATCAGAAAGACGAGAGAAATTGATTGCCGTAAAACAATTTCAGCTATCTTCAATAGCAAAAAAATTAGTCAGTCACCATGAACATTTTTGAAAATTTTAGAAAATAATTGATTTTTCAGACTTTGATCGGCCGTAGCGGCCAAACGAAAACTCCAAATTGAACGCGGTTTGCAAATCTGAGCTCCTCGTACGTCAATTAGTGGGATTAGAGATTTTAAATTTTTGATGAAAACACGAAAAAAGACATGACTAATCCCCTTGGAAATTTTGTTAAAAAATGCAACTTTCTTAAAAATCATCGTAGACCATGAATTCGACCTTTTTTTTCATCAGAAAGACGAGAGAAATTGATTGCCGTAAAAAAATTTCAGCTATCTTCAATAGCAAAAAAATTAGTCAGTCACCAAGAACATTTTTGAAAATTTTAGAAAATAATTGATTTTTCAGACTTTGATCGGCCGTAGCGGCCAAACGAAAACTCCAAATTGAACGCGGTTTGCAAATCTGAGCTCCTCGTACGTCAATTAGTCGGATTAGAGATTTTAAATTTTTGATGAAAACACGAAAAAAGACATGACTAACCCCCTTGTAAATTTTGTTAAAAAATGCAACTTTCTTAAAAATCATCGTAGACCATGAATTCGACCTTTTTTTTCATCAGAAAGACGAGAGAAATTGATTGCCGTAAAACAATTTCAGCTATCTTCAATAGCAAAAAAATTAGTCAGTCACCATGAACATTTTTGAAAATTTTAGAAAATAATTGATTTTTCAGACTTTGATCGGCCGTAGCGGCCAAACGAAAACTCCAAATTGAACGCGGTTTGCAAATCTGTGCTTCTCGTACGTCAATTAGTCGGAATCAATTAAAATTGGCAATTTTTAATTTTTGACGAAAACCTGAAAATCTACCCAAGGGTACCCCCTTCTAACTTTTTCTCAAAAATTGGCTTTGGAATAATTTCCTGAAGAAACCACAGGTTCGATTCCGGGTTTCTACACACTACTGGAAAGATCCCTTCAAGACGCCTCGGAAAATGTACTTTTGCAAGAACAAATGTCAAATTAATGGCCGTGACGCGTCAACAAAGAAAACTCGAAAATGGAAAAAATCGAAAAAATGCAACTTTCTTAAAAATCATCGTAGACAATGAATTATACGTTTTTTTTCATCAGAAAGACGAGAGAAATTGATTGCCGTTAAAAAATTTAAGCTATCTTCAATAGCAAAAAAATTAGTCAGTCACCAAGAACATTTTTGAAAATT
The DNA here is from genome assembly GCA_910593695.2 of Ocypus olens. Lineage (NCBI taxonomy): Eukaryota > Metazoa > Arthropoda > Insecta > Coleoptera > Staphylinidae > Ocypus > Ocypus olens. The sequence continues at coordinate 2,474,487 of OU343053.1, read as the reverse complement.
TTAAGAAAATTATTGATTTTTCAGACTTTGATCGGCCGTAGCGGCCAAACGAAAACTCCAAATTGAACGCGGTTTGCAAATCTGAGCTCCTCGTACGTCAATTAGTCGGATCAGAGATTTTAAATTTTTGATGAAAACACGAAAAAAGACATGACTAACCCCTTTGGAAATTTTGTTAAAAAATGAAACTTTCTTAAAAATCATCGTAGACCATGAATTCGACCTTTTTTTTATCAGAAAGACGAGAGAAATTGATTGCCGTTAAAAATTTCAGCTATCTTCAATAGCAAAAAAATTAGTCAGTCACCATGAACATTTTTGAAAATTTTAGAAAATAATTGATTTTTCAGACTTTGATTGGCCGTAGCGGCTAAACGAAAACTCCAAATTGAACGCGGTTTGCAAATCTGAGCTCCTCGTACGTCAATTAGTCGGATTAGAGATTTTAAATTTTTGATGAAAACACGAAAAAAGACATGACTAACCCCCTTGGAAATTTTGTTAAAAAATGCAACTTTCTTAAAAATCATCGTAGACCATGAATTCGACCTTTTTTTTCATCAGAAAGACGAGAGAAATTGATTGCCGTAAAAAAATTTCAGCTATCTTCAATAGCAAAAAAATTAGTCAGTCACCAAGAACATTTTTGAAAATTTTAGAAAATAATTGATTTTTCAGACTTTGATCGGCCGTAGCGGCCAAACGAAAACTCCAAATTGAACGCGGTTTGCAAATCTGAGCTCCTCGTACGTCAATTAGTCGAATTAGAGATTTTAAATTTTTGATGAAAACACGAAAAAAGACATGACTAACCCTTGTAAATTTTGTTAAAAAATGCAACTTTCTTAAAAATCATCGTAGACCATGAATTCGACCTTTTTTTTCATCAGAAAGACGAGAGAAATTGATTGCCGTAAAACAATTTCAGCTATCTTCAATAGCAAAAAAATTAGTCAGTCACCATGAACATTTTTGAAAATTTTAGAAAATAATTGATTTTTCAGACTTTGATCGGCCGTAGCGGCCAAACGAAAACTCCAAATTGAACGCGGTTTGCAAATCTGAGCTCCTCGTACGTCAATTAGTGGGATTAGAGATTTTAAATGTTTGATGAAAACACGAAAAAAGACATGACTAATCCCCTTGGAAATTTTGTTAAAAAATGCAACTTTCTTAAAAATCATCGTAGACCATGAATTCGACCTTTTTTTTCATCAGAAAGACGAGAGAAATTGATTGCCGTAAAAAAATTTCAGCTATCTTCAATAGCAAAAAAATTAGTCAGTCACCATGAACATTTTTGAAAATTTTAGAAAATAATTGATTTTTCAGACTTTGATCGGCCGTAGCGGCCAAACGAAAACTCCAAATTGAACGCGGTTTGCAAATCTGAGCTCCTCGTACGTCAATTAGTGGGATTAGAGATTTTAAATGTTTGATGAAAACACGAAAAAAGACATGACTAATCCCCTTGGAAATTTTGTTAAAAAATGCAACTTTCTTAAAAATCATCGTAGACCATGAATTCGACCTTTTTTTTCATCAGAAAGACGAGAGAAATTGATTGCCGTAAAAAAATTTCAGCTATCTTCAATAGCAAAAAAATTAGTCAGTCACCATGAACATTTTTGAAAATTTTAGAAAATAATTGATTTTTCAGACTTTGATCGGCCGTAGCGGCCAAACGAAAACTCCAAATTGAACGCGGTTTGCAAATCTGTGCTTCTCGTACGTCAATTAGTCGGAATCAATTAAAATTGGCGATTTTTAATTTTTGACGAAAACCTGAAAATCTACCCAAGGGTACCCCCTTCTAACTTTTTCTCAAAAATTGGCTTTGGAATAATTTCCTGAAGAAACCACAGGTTCGATTCCGGGTTTCTACACACTACTGGAAAGATCCCTTCAAGACGCCTCGGAAAATGTACTTTCGCAAGAACAAATGTCAAATTAATGGCCGTGACGCGTCAACAAAGAAAACTCGAAAATGGAAAAAATCGAAAAAATGCAACTTTCTTAAAAATCATCGTAGACAATGAATTATACGTTTTTTTTCATCAGAAAGACGAGAGAAATTGATTGCCGTTAAAAAATTTAAGCTATCTTCAATAGCAAAAAAATTAGTCAGTCACCATGAACATTTTAGGAAATTTTAAGAAAATTATTGATTTTTCAGACTTTGATCGGCCGTAGCGGCCAAACGAAAACTCCAAATTGAACGCGGTTTGCAAATCTGAGCTCCTCGTACGTCAATTAGTCGGATCAGAGATTTTAAATTTTTGATGAAAACACGAAAAAAGACATGACTAACCCCTTTGGAAATTTTGTTAAAAAATGAAACTTTCTTAAAAATCATCGTAGACCATGAATTCGACCTTTTTTTTATCAGAAAGACGAGAGAAATTGATTGCCGTTAAAAATTTCAGCTATCTTCAATAGCAAAAAAATTAGTCAGTCACCATGAACATTTTTGAAAATTTTAGAAAATAATTGATTTTTCAGACTTTGATTGGCCGTAGCGGCTAAACGAAAACTCCAAATTGAACGCGGTTTGCAAATCTGAGCTCCTCGTACGTCAATTAGTCGGATTAGAGATTTTAAATTTTTGATGAAAACACGAAAAAAGACATGACTAACCCCCTTGGAAATTTTGTTAAAAAATGCAACTTTCTTAAAAATCATCGTAGACCATGAATTATACGTTTTTTTTCATCAGAAAGACGAGAGAAATTGATTGCCGTTAAAAAATTTAAGCTATCTTCAATAGCAAAAAAATTAGTCAGTCACCATGAACATTTTAGGAAATTTTAAGAAAATTATTGATTTTTCAGACTTTGATCGGCCGTAGCGGCCAAACGAAAACTCCAAATTGAACGCGGTTTGCAAATCTGAGCTCCTCGTACGTCAATTAGTCGGATTAGAGAAAATCGTCGTAGACTATGAATTATACGTTTTTTTTCATCAGAAAGACGAGAGAAATTGATTGCCGTTAAAAAATTTCAGCTATCTTCAATAGCAAAAAAAATAGTCAGTCACCATGAACATTTTTGGAAATTTTAGAAAATAATTGATTTTTCAGAATTTGATCGGCCGTAGCGGCCAAACGAAAACTCCAAATTGAACGCGGTTTGCTAATCTGTGCTTCTCGTACGTCAATTAGTCGGAATCAATTAAAATTGGCGATTTTTAATTTTTGACGAAAACCTGAAAATCTACCCAAGGGTACCCCCTTCTAACTTTTTCTCAAAAATTGGCTTTGGAATAATTTCCTGAAGAAACCACTGGTTCGATTCCGGGTTTCTACACACCACTGGAAAGATCCCTTCAAGACGCTTCGGAAAATGTACTTTCGCAAGAACAAATGTCAAATTAAGGGCCGTGACGCGTCAACAAAGAAAACTCGAAAATGGAAAAAATCGAAAAAATGCAACTTTCTTAAAAATCATCGTAGACAATGAATTATACGTTTTTTTTCATCAGAAAGACGAGAGAAATTGATTGCCGTTAAAAAATTTAAGCTATCTTCAATAGCAAAAAAATTAGTCAGTCACCATGAACATTTTAGGAAATTTTAAGAAAATTATTGATTTTTCAGACTTTGATCGGCCGTAGCGGCCAAACGAAAACTCCAAATTGAACGCGGTTTGCAAATCTGAGCTCCTCGTACGTCAATTAGTGGGATTAGAGATTTTAAATTTTTGATGAAAACACGAAAAAAGACATGACTAACCCCCTTGGAAATTTTGTTAAAAAATGCAACTTTCTTAAAAATCATCGTAGACCATGAATTCGACCTTTTTTTTCATCAGAAAGACGAGAGAAATTGATTGCCGTTAAAAAATTTCAGCTATCTTCAATAGCAAAAAAAATAGTCAGTCACTATGAACATTTTAGGAAAATTTAAGAAAACAATTGATTTTTCAGACTTTGATCGGCCGTAGCGGCCAAACAAAAACTCCAAATTGAACGCGGAATCTGAGCTCCTCGTACTTCAATTAGTCGGATTAGAGATTTTTAATTTTTGACGAAAACGTGACAAAAGACTTTTGTTAAAAAATGCAACTCTGCTTTACAGATATCCAAAATGAGCTCATTAATGAATTATTATGGTGGCGGGAACCCAAACATTTACGCCATGCGCTCTACGTTATACTATAATACTCGAAGCCATTTAAATTTTAAATTTAGTGTTTTTTTCACAATTCATTTTAAAAATACGATTATAAAAATTTTGAATAAGTTTGTATAATCGAATATATATAAAGTCATATAATCTTCAAATTATTTTTATTGGAAAGAGCACACTGCTAAAAATCAATACATTAATTAGTAGTCCATACATTTTTAATGTGCGGTTTCGGTGGGACACCCTGAATATATTTCCGGTCTTTGGTCACGATATGCAAAAATTTAGTTCTAATGCATGATAAATATTCTAAATCAATCATATAATGTTTATTAACGTAAAAGTACGTTTTTAGTAGGAGGGTCAGACCATGTCAAATCGATATCGGAAGTTCGGCAGACATCTAACAACCCCCTCGTAAAAAATGGATAATATACGATCAACGGACGGTGATTATTTTACTGTATATAGATATTAATGGGCAACCGGAAATAAGGGTGACTCGACAAGTAATTCATATTGACCACCAAAATTTGTATTTAATTTGGGAATGAATTATGTTTTCACTTACTAATGGTAGAAAATTGTTAGGTGTAATAATAGATAATACCGAGTGACTGCAATTGATTGAGACTTTTTTTATGAAGTTTGCATCAAAGATGGCAGCACTGCGACGTAAGATATAATTAAAATAGAAATGATCTAAAAGTCGCAGATTACAGTGATCTGTTTTTGCGATCCTTGCGCCATCCGTTGCATCTGGTGCAGAAGCTTTAATGCGAATAATTTAGTTAAAATACAGGTTAGTGGCATAATAATAAAAGTCTCGCATTTTAACAGAGTTTTGCAGAGATGAAATTGTATGCATACTTTATTAATTATTAACCCACAATTGCCCGAGATTTAAATTAAAGGATAATAAATGATATGTTTCTCTAAATCATGTAATTAAGATTTAAAAAACACACAGAGGTTATTTTTCGCTTCCTGTCTAATGTCAATGGACTCTCACTGAACGTGAATACAAAAATGATAGATGGCGCTGACGATATTCTAGATATAATTTTAAGATGAATTTTAAAATAGTCGTCCTACATATAGAACTGGAGGCATTTTTGGGTTAAGTATAGTAAAATGAAATAGATATAAATTCTACCAATTTGTGTTTTTTTGTTTTAATAAAGCGTTGACAACTAGGTCATCTGCCACAACCCTTCGTTTGTATAATAATGTTTCGTACTTTTTTTTTCATTGTACATGTTTAATTAACCCTGTACTTGGCCTATAAAATGGCTGTTGGATTTATAAATAAATAAATAATTAAATAATATTAACTACCAATTTTAAATTCTGGAAATTCTCGACTAGTTTCGGCGTTTAAATGCGATTTTAATTCTCTTGAGCGATAATTTGGACCAAATATTCAAAATTTATTATGAGCAAACATTTCTACTCGTATATTTGTGGATTCGTTCGCTGTTGTAAATATTTTCAAGCGTAACAAAATGGCACACAGGGGATGTTAAATCGAATAATGGTGGACACTTTTAAATGCCATTATTATTTATTAGGGCATGGAATATCCCACACTGGCAACTGATAACGCTATCGGCTTTTCCAGGACAATTGCCACCATTGCGGCGCTAAATTAAGCCCAGATTTAAACGTGGATTCTGTCGAAAAGTAACGATTTTCCTGTTCAAATAAAATTATTTGTCAATGGCGCACTGTTTAATATTACATGGATTAATGTTTATTCGGGAGTGTTTGATTAAAGTCAAATTGATTCGTTTTAAATATTCATTGAACGCTAAACTAAATATAAACATTGTAACATGCTTATTTGGAGAATTGTTGAAAGGGATGTACATAAGTAAACTCATTTAAAAAAAGGTGATGGGCTTTAAAAAAATTTCATCTAGAAAAAATGCAAAAAAATGAATTTTCAAAAAAAGTCGATTTTTTCAAACTTTGATCGGCCGTAGCGGCTAAACGAAAACTCCAAATTGAACGCGGTTTGCAAATATGTGCTCCTTGTGTGTTAATTAGTCGGATTCATTCAATTTTTGACGAAAACCTGAAAAACCACCACTCGATTCGGAGTTTCTGCACATCACTGGAAAGATCCCTTCAAGACGCGTCGAAAAATGTACTTTTGCAAGACTAAATGTCAATTTGAAGCACGTGACGCGTCAGCAAAAAAAAACTCGAAAATGGAAGAAAACGAAAAAATCAACTCTTTTAATAATCATCGTAGACCCTTATGTAATACCTTTTTCTTCATCAGAACAACGTGCTGAATCGATGGGCATTAAAAAATGTCTTCTTGGAAAAAATCCAAAAAAATTGGCAAGTCACCATGTTGGAAAATTAAAAAAAAAACGTCGATTTTCTTTCTTTTCTTTTTCTCGCCTATATTTTAAATGCATGGCTTGTTTTTTCCATTTTTTTTCTCTAAATTCTTGATTTTTTTGGCCTAAATATTTTTTTGGCAACAATTTTCGATTTGTTTCTTAAAATTTATCGCGTTTTCGGTCTTCATTCTTATTTCTAGGCGTAAATTTTCAATGTTTGCTCTAAATTTTTGGTTTTTGAATCTGCATTTCTTATTTCTTGCCCATATTTCATATTTTTGACATATTTTATTTAATTTTTTGGTCTAATCTTCTTATCTTATGCGCAAATTATTTTATTTTAGCCGAAATTTTCGATTTGTTTGTTAAAATTTTCAATTTTTGAATCTGCATTTTTTATATCTTGCCTACATTTCAGATTTTTGACCCCTTTTTTTTTATTTTTCGGTCTAATCTTTTTATCTTCTACTCAATTTTTTTTATTTTAGCCGAAATTTTCGATCTGTTTGTTAAAATTTTCGATTTTTTAATCTGCATTTTTTATTTTTGGCCCAAAATTTTCGTTTTTTAGTCTAAATTTTTGATTCTACATTTTTAACTTGCTTGTTTCTGGTCGGAAATTTAGTTCGAGTTATTTTGGAGGTGAAAATGACAAATAATTTTTCCTCGAATTTCTAAATTTTTCGTCTGCATTTCTTATTATTAGATTGATTAATTTTTGATTTTCTAGCTGATATTTTATCTTTGGATTGTAATTCTGTTTTTTATTGAAAATGTTGGAATTTTTGGGCTAAATATTCTTTATGCTGGCCTAAATTTTCGAATGATTCGTAGTATACTTACAAAACATCTGTTTTTACAATTCATTTCAATTTTAGAAAATGTGTCAATTTTTGCGTGAGTTATGAATTTTTGAAAATTAATGTTTAAAGTTGTTGCATACTTGAACAAAAAAATAAAAAAAAATAAGTACAGATATGATAGACCTTCTGAAAAATTGTAGTACACTTACAAAACATCTGGTTTTACAATTAATTTCGATTTTTGAAAATGTGTCAATTTTTGCGTGAGTTATGAATTTTTAAAAATTAATGTTTAAAATTGTTGAATACTTGAACAAAAAAAAAAATAATAAGTACAGATATGATTGACCTTCTGAAAAATTGTAGTACACTTACAAAACATCTGTTTTTACAAATAATTTCGATTTTTGCAAATGTGTCAATATTTCCGTGAGTTTTGAATTTTTGAAAATTAATGTTTAAAGTTGTTGCATACTTGAACAAAAAAATTAAAAAAAATAAGTACAGATATGATAGACCTGAAAAATTGTAGTACACTTACAAAACATCTGTTTTTACAATTAATTTTGATTTTTGAAAATGTGTCAGTTTTTGAGTGAGTTATGAATTTTTGAAAATTAATGTTTAAAGTTGTTGAATACTTGAACAAAAAAATCTAAAAAAAAGATAAGTACAGATATGATAGACCTTCTGAAAAATTGTAGTACACTTACAAAACATCTGTTTTTACAATTAATTTTGATTTTTGAAAATGTGTCCATTTTTGCGTAAGTTATGAATTTTTGAAAATTAATGTTTAAAGTTGTTGAATACTTAAACAAAAAAAAAATAAAAAATAAGTACAGATATGATAGACCTTCTGAAAAATTGTAGTACACTTACAAAACATCTGATTTTACAATTAATTTCGATTTTCGAAAATGTGTCAATTTTTGCGCGAGTTATGAATTTTTGAAAATTAATGTTTAAAGTTGTTGAATACTTGAACAAAAAAATCTTAAAAAAAATAAGTACAGATATGATAGACCTTCTAAAAAATTGTAGTACACTTACAAAACATCTGTTTTTAAAATTAATTTCGATTTTTGAAAATGTGTCAATTTTTGCGTGAGTTATGAATTTTTTAAAATTAATGTTTAAAGTTGTTGAATACCTAAACAAAAAAATCTAAAAAATAAATAAGTACAGATATGATAGACCTTCTGAAAAATTATATTACACTTACAAAACATCTGTTTTTACAATTAATTTCGGTTTTTGAAAATGTGTCCATTTTTGCGTGAGTTATGAATTTTTGAAAATTAATGTTTAAAGTTGTTGAATACTTGAACAAAAAAATCTAAAAAAAATAAGTACAGATATGATAGACCTTCTGAAAAATTGTAGTACACTTACAAAACATCTGTTTTTACAATTAATTTCAATTTTTGAAGATGTGTCCATTTTTGCGTGAGTTATGAATTTTTGAAAATTAATGTTTAAAGTTGTTGAATACTTGAACAAAAAAATCTAAAAAAAATAAGTACAGATATGATAGACCTTCTGAAAAATTGTAGTACACTTACAAAACATCTGTTTTTAAAATTAATTTCGATTTTTGAAAATGTGTTAATTTTTGCGCGAGTTATGAATTTTTGAGAATTAACGTTTAAAGTTGTTGAAAACCTGACAAAAAATCCAAAAAAATAAGTGCAGATATGATAGACTTTCTGAAAAATTGTAGTACACTTACAAAACATCTGTTTTTACAATTAATTTCGATTTTTGAAAATGTGTTAATTTTTACGTGAGTTATGAATTTTTGAAAATTAATGTTTAAAGTTGTTGAATACTTGAACAAAAAAATTTAAAAAAAATAAGTGCAGATATGATAGACCTTCTGAAAAATTGTAGTACACTTACAAAACATCTGTTTTTACAATTAATTTCGATTTTTGAAAATGTGTCCATTTTTGCGTGAGTTATGAATTTTTGAAAATTAATGTTTAAAGTTGTTGAATACTTGAACAAAAAATCTAAAAAAAAACATGTACAGATATTATAGACCTTCTGAAAAATTGTAATACTCTTACGAAACATCTGTTTTTACAATTAATTTCGATTTTAAAAAATGTGTCAATTTTTGTTAGAGTTATGAATTTTTGAAAATTAATGTTTAAAGTTGTTGAATACTTGAACAAAAAAATCTTTAAAAAAATAAGTACAGATATGATACACCTTCTGAAAAATTATAGTACACTTACAAAAACTCTGTTTTTACAATTAATTTCGATTTTTAAAAATGTGTCCATTTTTGCGTGAGTTATGAATTTTTGAAAATTAGTATTTAAAGTTGTTGAAGGCTTTTTATAAAATTTAGGATTTTGCTGGAGCACCAACTAGAAAATGTATATTCCAGTAAATATGCAAATTGAGATATTATCCTATCAGATTACGGTTATTCGCAATCTAGTTGTAGGGATGCAGATAAAAATATCGATTGATGATGGTGGTAGTTCCCCGGAAGGGACGGCCACGCTGATGTATTCCTTGCGGAAAGGTCAGTGGGATAACGACGAATGGGCAGGGCTGCTTAATAAGACGGCTGGATTATGAAGACCCTGGATGGGATTATAGGGCGTGGAGGAAATTAGGACATCGGTATCAATGACATTATCACTTGCACGGATATAAAAAAACCTGATTGGGAAAGGGCGTGATTACACGGCCACTTTAAGCAGAAAATAATCAACCCTGATTGATGAACGCCTAAAGGTTGGGAGTATTAATATAGCGTGGCCTATTTTTGTATTTGCCCTGAAAATTAGGTCAAATTAATTAATTGATCAATTTTAAATACAGGGTCCTGCATCTCACCTCCCGTCTTCTATAGCTCATTTACTAATTAAGTTAGGATTTCGATATTTTGTAGAATATATTTGCATCCTAAGATGCATTTCAGGAAAATATTTTTGATTATACAGGGTGTCCCAAAAAAGCGTGCCGTCACGATGATATTTTTTTTAAATTACATGCTATGTATTTTATTGCTGATTTGGGTACCTTTTATGGTTGCCTACATACTCCTATAATTTTATTGGAATCGTTTCAGGGATATCAGCAAAAAAAAATTAAAACTAAAAAAATCAGTTTTGCACTATTGTTTTAAAAAATGAATAAAAAATAAAAATAGTGTCTTGTTAATAAAATCATACAAGGCACTTATTAAATAAGGTCTGATAGTCTCGTTAACTAAGTTTGATTGATTTTAATTATACAGGGTGTCCAAAATTTAGTGTCAAACATTCCAAACTTTAAAGCACTTTATTTTTCTTATTTTAAGTTGGAGCCCCTGTATATTTTATGTCACTCCATGCAGAATTAAAAAAACAATTATTTTTCCTAATAACAACCCTGTCCCAATTCCTAACGCATTAAAAGTTATTTGCAGAAAACTCGTTTTATCAGGGGCGGCTCGTTATATAGAGCCAAGGAGCCATGGCACTAGCAAGAATTTTTAATTAAGCCCTGATATTGATAAGTGATTTTGAGTGACGGTCAGTTATAGTTTTCTTTGATTTTAACCGAAATTTCACCTTTTCCCAATATTTGTCACAATAAAACTGATATTTTCGAGTTTTTTGTTGAATAACTCAAAATCAATCTGCAGAACGTTTTGATCTTTCGCAAAAATATTGAAGCCCTGATAACGATAAGTGATTTTAAGTGACGGATCATTGGGCTTTGCTTTAATTTTAACCGAAATTTCCCTTTTCCTCAATATGTGTTACAAAACTGATATTTTCAAGTTTTTAGTTGAATAACTCCAAAAACAACTTCGGAATGTTTTGATCTTTTGTTTGAATATTAGAATCTTGATAATGATAAATAATTTTGAGTGACAGTTTGTTGTGATTTGCTTCGATTTTAAGCGAAATTTTAGCTTTTTCAAACATTCGTTCCAAAAAATTGACATTTTAGAGTTTTCAAAAATCATCCGCAGAATTCTTGAATATTTTGCATAAATATTGAAGCCTTGATAAGTGATTTTGAGTGACAGTTAATTGTGATTTGCCTTGATTTTAACCGAAATTAATTAGAAAAAAATGACATTTCCGACTTTTCTGTTGAATAACTCAAAAACCATCTGCAGAATGTTTTGATATTTTGAGTAAATATTATAGCCCTAATGTGGGTGAGTGATTTTGAGTAACAGTTAATTGCGATTTCCTTCGATTTTAAGCGAATTTTCTCAAAATTAATTAGAAAAAATTAACATTTCCGACTTTTCTATTGAATAACTCAAAAACCATCTGCAGAATGTTTTGATATTTTGAGTGACTATTATAGCCCTTATGTCGATGAGTAATTTTGAGTAACAGTTAATTGCGATTTGCTTCGATTTTATGTGAATTTTCTCAAAATTAATTAGAAAAAATTGACATTTCCGACTTTTCTGTTGAATAACTCAAAAACCATCTGCAGAATGTTTTGATATTTTGAGTGAATATTATAGCCCTGATGTGGATGAGTAATTTTGAGTAACAGTTAATTGCGATTTGCTTCGATTTCAAGCGAATTTTCTCAAAATTAATTAGAAAAAATTGACATTTCCGACTTTTCTGCTGAATAACTCAAAAACCATCTGCAGAATGTTTTGATATTTTGAGTGAATATTATAGCCCTGATGTGGATGAGTGATTTTGAGTAAGAGTTAATTGCGATTTGCTTCGATTTTAAGCGAATTTTCTCAAAATTAATTAGAAAATATTAACATTTCCGAATATTCTATTGAATAACTCAAAAACCATCTGCAGAATGTTTTGATATTTTGAGTGAATATTATAGCCCTTATGTCGATGAGTGATTTTGAGTGACAAATTGCAATTTGCTTCGATTTTAAACGAATTTTCTCAAAATTATTTAGAAAAAATTGCCATTTCCGACGTTTCTGTTGAATAACTCAAAAACCATCTGCAGAATGTTTTTGATATTTTGAGTGAATATTATAGCCCTGATGTGGATGAGTGATTTTGAGTAACAGTTAATTGCGATTTGCTTCGATTTTAAGCGAATTTTCTCAAAATTATTTAGAAAAAATTGCCATTTCCGAGTTTTCTGTTGAATTACTCAAAAACCATCAGCTGAATGTTTTGATATTTCGAGTGAATATTATAGCCCTGGTGTAAATGAGTGATTTTGAGTAACAGTTAATTGAAATTTGCTTCGATTTTAAGCGAATTTTCTCAAAATTAATTAAAAAATATTAACATTTCCGACTTTTCTGTTAAATAACTCAAAAACCATCTGCAGAATGTTTTGATATTGTAAGTAAATATTATAGCCCTGATGTGGATGAGTGATTTTGAGTAACAGTTAATTGCGATTTGCTTCGATTTTAAGAGAGTTTTCTCAAAATTAATTAAAAAAATTGACATTTCCGACTTCTCTATTGAATAACTCAAAAACCATGTACAGAATGTTTTGATATTTTGAGTGAATATTACAGCCCTGATGTAAATGAGTGATTTTGAGTAACAGTTAATTGCAATTTGCTTCGACTTTAAGCGAATTTTCTCAAAATTAATTAGAAAAAATTGGCATTTCCGAATTTTCTGTTAAATAACTCAAAAACCATCTGCAGAATGTTTTGATATTTTGAGTGAATATTATAGCCCTTATGTCGATGAGTGATTTTGAGTAACAGTTAATTGCGATTTGCTTCGATTTTAAGCGAATTGTTTCAAAAATAATTAGAAAAAATTGACTTTTCCGACTTTTCTGTTAAATAACTCAAAAACCATCTGCAGAATGTTTTGATATTTTGAGTGAATATTATAGCCCTGATGTGGATGAGTGATTTTGAGTAACAGTTAATTGCGATTTGCTTCGATTTTAAGCGAAAAATTGACTTTTCCGACTTTTCTGTTAAATAACTCAAAAACCATCTGCAGAATGTTTTGATATTTTGAGTGAATATTATAGCCCTGATGTGGATGAGTGATTTTGAGTAACAGTTAATTGCGATTTGCTTCGATTTTAAGCGAATTTTCTCAAAATTATTTAGAAAAAATTGCCATTTCCGACTTTCTGTTGAATAACTCAAAAACCGTCTTCAGAATGTTTGAATATTTTGCATAAATATTAAAGTTTGGATATTAGTAGGTAATGTTGAGTAATAGTCCGTTGTGATTTGTTTTGATTTTAGCCGAAATTTCACTTTTTCCCAATATTTGTTCAAAAAAATTATATTTTTGAGTTTTTAGCTGAATAACTCAAAAGCCATCTTCAGAAAATTTTGATGTTTTGCTTGAATATTGAATATTGAATATTATATTGTATATGTGGCTCTACTATCAATACGTTCCATGAGCCGCCACTGCGTTTTATCAACCATTTCAATAGCCATTTTACTAAATAAAAATCGAAGGTGGCTTTGAAAAACAATTTATTGACATTAAAATTTAACAAAGTGACAAGAGACTATTTTGGCTTTAGTAATGTAAACGTTTAAAGCATTGTTAGCTTAAGTTTTTTATACTCGAGAATAATATTTTGTCATGGAAAAAATGGCTGTATCTCAAAAACTAATACAGTCTTATTTGGTAATCAGAAGAACTGAAAATCTTTTGGTAAAATTTCATACGCCGGCATCGGGTGTTTACCTTAACCGTTTTTTTCCAATATATTTAAAAAAAATGGAAAATTTCACGAAAAATTCAATTAAATATTTAAGACAGCTAAGAAATGAACATCATTTTTTTGAAAATATTTTTCATAAAATCATTGTTATTCGAGATTTTTTTTTTCATTTTTGAAACGATAATAGTTACAACAAATGTATGTTAATAATAATTGTAGAGAATGCCAAAACGAACAACTTATGAAGAATAAGTTTTTTTTTTCAAAATCTCTTTATTTTTGAGTTTGTGGTTGTAGGTCAGGGGGTTAAGCGAGAATAAAACGCACGGACAATTAATCCTCATCGCATTACAGGGTCAGAATTTATTACGGCAATCGCAATGTAGGGCACAAGCCCAATTACCTGATGGCGAATGCCAAAAATAAAGCACCAGTTTGTGGTTCACGATCGGCCGAACTAATTAATACCGGCATTTTTGGCCGTGACATCCAGCATTGGTCAATATTCCAATGGATGACCGCAGAAAGGAATTAATTTATAACTTCATTAGTATCGCTCATTTCGACAATGACCATTTCATTGGAAATTCTATCAATATCGTAGTGTATAAATCAAAACTGATTATAATTATTTACCCTTTAATTTAGGAAGCCAAAAACACGCACCACGAGAGTGTAAACAAAAATGTAAAAGCAACCAGTAACCAGTAAAGTAGTATAAGGTAATGTTCAGGGTGAAGACTGTTTTTTTTCCAACTTTCATAATTTTGACGTTTTAAACGTCAGTTTCATCCGAGTTTACACAACGATCGATGTACATTTAAAATATGATTTCAATTGATAATAAACCATGAAAGCGCAAATATAAATGATACCATCAAGTCAGAGAAAGTAACATGATGGCCACATCACCATTTTTTTAAATCTAATTCAATTGAACTAATAATAATATGCGACATACCTCATTTATCTCACAGCCAACCCTGAATCAAAATTTTCTGACTCACACGATATTATACGTTTCTTGACACGTGTTTCGACAGTTGCTCGTCATTTTCAAAGAAGTATAAGTAAACACGCAAACTGACGTAGTGAAAGAAACAGTCACCTTTGTGAGAAGTAATGAAACGCTCCACTTTGCCCACGTCATTCCTGAAACCCCGGAGCCCATAAACAATGCGGAAAAGGCAAAAGTCTTGAATAACATTTACAAATTCAATTCGCGTCCGGGATCGATTTTCCTGTTGGGGCTTCGCCCGCACACACTTTATTAGCTCCTATGCATTTCCAGTATTTCGCCAATAAAACGTTCCTGGGACAATCATTTATAACGTGATGTCGCCTTGTTCGTATTGTGCGGTCTCCTCCGTTGGTTGCCCCACGTCCATCGTTAGCAACAGTTTTATAACCCCGTAAATCTCGACCGATGTTACGATTTCATAAAGAAGGATTCTAGCAGTGTTTTCGAATTATTTAGGTGACAAACGGGAGACGGTTTTGGCGGTTTTATGTTGTCTTTAGTTTTATGAAGGTGGCACAACACATTTATTTCACAAAATGATTTTATTTAATTAATTTAAAAAAATAGTGACGTGGCCATCATGTTACTTTCTCCGATTTGACGATTAGACCAAAACCTTGAAAATACTGACAAAACATTAAAAAATCGCTGCTTTAGGTTAAAAATCTAAAATATTCACCAATCAAAAATTCGCTGATAGAAATCAATAATTAAACAATAAAACTAAAACATAGGCCCAAAAAAATCCAAATATCGAAAACTACGGCCTAAACATAAAAAAAAACGCAAACTAAAACATCGAAAATTTCAACAAACACATCGAAAATGTTGTCCAAAATAAAGATTATTTAGGCAAAAAAATTAAAAACTTGGAATAAATTGAGGCGAAAACAGGTAAAGGTAAAGATCTAAAATATGGACCAAAAAAATGCAGACCAAAATATTGTAAATTCAAGTAAAAGAAAAAATATTTAGCTAGCCCCTAAAATAATTCTTTGGCTCAAAATAAGTTTCCGACCAGAAACTCGAAAATAATGCAAAAAAAAAAAAATAAAAAACAATAATTCAGGTTAAAAAGTAAAGGGCAAAAAATCAAAAACCGACCAAAAAAACTCGAAAATACCGGCAAAAAAATCTCGCATAAAAATCAATAATTCAGATTAGAAAATTTAAAATACGAGTATAACACAAAAAAGCTAAAACTTAGGACCTTAATATCAAAAATACGGACCAAAAAATCGAAACTTTTAACAAATTTTCACGCCAAAATAAAGAATATTTAGGTCAAAAATCAAAAATTTGGAATAGAAAACGAAATTACAGGCCAGAGATCCAAAAATGCAGATAAAAAAATTCAAGTAAAGAAAAAATAGTTTGCCGTTTTCACCTTCAAAATAACCCTGTAACTCAGAGAAAGTTTCTGAACAGAAACTCAAATTGAAAATAAAAAAATCTAAAATATGGGCCAAGAAAACAAAAAAATAGACCAAATACTGAAAATTTGGGTCAAAAGAAATTAAAAAAAGCAGGCAAAAATAAAGAATATTTAGGCCAAAAATCAAAACTTTGAAAAAAAAGAAATTACAGGCCAGAGATCTAAAAATGCAGATAAAAAAAATTCAAGCAAAGAAAATATTGTTTGCCATTTTCACCCTCAAAATAACCCTCTAGCTCAAAGTAAGTTTCCGAACAGAAACTAAAATTGAAAATTGAAAAATTTAAAATATAGGACGAAAAAAACAAATACCGAAAATTTAGGGCTGAAAATAAAAAATACAGATTAAAAAATCGAAAATCTTAATAAACAAATGGAAAATTTCAACCAAATAAAGAAATCTTAGGACAGAAGATCAAAAATTTTTACCAAAAAATCGAGAATGCAGATCAAAATTTACCAATTGTGGCCAAAAGATTGAAAACATGGGCCTAAAAATAAAAACATGCAGACCAAAAAGTTAAAAAATCGAAAATCTTAATAAACAAATCGAAAATTTTGGCCAAATAAAGAAATCTCAGGACATAAAATCAAAAATTTAGACCAAAAAAATCCAAAATACAAATAAAAATTCAACAATTGTGGCGAAAATTTAGACCAAAAATCGAAAGCACGAGCTTAAAAATCAAAATACTGACAAAAAAGTCGAAAATTTTAAGATTGGGACCAACATAAAGAATATTTATGAAAAAAAATCAAGAATTTAAAGGAAAAAAATCGAAGAAACAGGCAAAAAATATAAAATACGAGCACAAAAATTCTGGTCGAAAAATAATTTGCCCCAAAAATAACACAAACTCAAATTAAGATACGATCCTAAAATAATGGTAAAAAAAAATAAAAAAATGGTGTTACTTTTTCCGATTTGATGGTACAGTACTTTATGTTTACACTTTCATGGTTTATTTTCAATTGAAATCACATTTTAAATGTGCATAGAGCGTTTAGTAAAATCAGATGAGACCGACGTTTAAAACGTCAAAATTATGAAAGATGAAAATGACAAATTATACTTTAAATTCTAATAGTCAATTTACTCAAAAACCAAAGAGATTTCGAAAAATACTTATTATATATAAGTTGTTCATTTTGCCATTTTCTACAATTATTATATAAATTTGCTGTAACTATTATCGTTTCATAATTTTAAACCAAAAATTGCAAAAAAAATTAATTGCTATTATTTTTCAAAAACCATACATTTCACGAAAAATGTTTTCAATCAAAAAATGTTCATTTATTTGCTTTCTTCAAGATTTGTTTGAGTGCTTTTATAGTACTTTTCATATTTAAAAAATTATCGGAGAAAAACAAAAAATGGTTAAGGTAAACACCTACTTCCGGTGCACGAAATTTTACCAAAATCTCTTCAGTTCTTCGGATTATCAAATAAGACGGATGTTCAAAGTTTCATGTCAATTGCTCCATTAGTTTTTGAGATACAACGCGCACAGACACAAAACATTTTTTTCCAGAAATTGTTGAAATGGCATCTAAGGACACCAAAACGGATATTTCCGTAAAAAAAAATTTTTGAAAAAAAAATCACGATCACAATACTTTCTCGTACTTCGTAACGGAGAAAGTAAAAATGGTGATGTGGCCATCATGTTACTTTCTCCGATTTGGTAGTATCATTTATATTTACGCGTTCATTGTTTATTTTTAATTTAAATCATGTTTTAAATGTTCATACAGCGTTTCGTAGAATGGGATGAAACTGACGTTTAAAACGTCAAATTTATGAAAGCTAGAATTGACAAATTATACTTTAAATTCTAATAGTCAGTTTACTCAAAAACTAAAGAGATTTCGAAAAATACCTATCCTTTATAAGTTGTTCACTTTGGCATTCTCCGCAATTATTATAAAAATAAATTTGCTGTAACTATTATCGTTTCATAATTATAAACCAAAAATTAAAGAAAAATAATAAATTTTTTTCTCGAATGGCAATGATTTTATGAAAAATATTTTCAAGTAAAAGATGTTAATTTCTTTGTTGTCTTTAATGTTTGTTTAAATGTTTTTGTGATATTTTTCATATTTAAGAAAATATTGGCAAAAAACAAAAAAAGAGTTAAGGTAAACACCCACTTCCGGTGTACGAAATTTTACCAAAAGCTTTTCAGTTCTTCGGATTATTAAATAAGACGTATGTTCAAAGTCTCATATCAATTGCTCTATTAGTTTTTGATACACAGACACAAACATTTCTTTTCCAGAAATTGTTGAAATGGTATCTAGGGACCCTAAAACGGATATTTCCGTAAAAAAAAATTTGAAAAAAAATCACGATCACAATACTTTCTCGTACTTCGTAACGGAGAAAGTAAACATAAATTAGGTTAGGTTAGGTTGAGTTAGGTTGGGTTAGTTTGGGTTAGGTTAAGTTTGGTTTGGTTCGGTTAGATAGAGCTATTCGGGAGCTTCGGTTTTTGTCTGAAACATTTCTCTCTAAAATCAATATTTTTGAAGATCAGTGAAAAAACAGGTAAAACTTGTTTTGTTAATAACTTTTTAACAAACAATGAGCGCTGCTTTTGCCCAAGGTAAAAAGTTGTTTGTCTTGCAAAAACGAGTCGAATGAACCTATTTAGAAGGTCCTTAGAAGGTGCTCCCCATGGGTAAATAATTACCAAAAAAATGGAATGTAAATCCCTGTGGCCCGCGTTACAATTCAACATCCTGTATGAATGAGAATAGTAAAAAATGCCAAAATGAACAACTTTTTCGAGATCCCTTTAGTTAAAAAAAAACGATATAAAATTATTTTAAAACCATGAAATCGGAGAAAGTAACGTGGACATTTTTTCTTTTAAAACCATTTTGCAGTTCTTTTTGAGAAAATATCAGCCGGATTGGTTATTAAGGTTAGCCCAGGGCCCCCAAACTTCACGGTCCGCCCCTGCATGCTTATTTGTATATCTGTGCCCCGCATATAAGATGCGTAATACATCCAGTTCGGGCAACAAAAGGGTTAATTTTTCAATTTTTTAAAAGAATTTACAACAATAATATGTATAAGGAAAAATTAACGAGTCGTACATTTTTAAAATTAATTAATCACATAAATTCATTCCAATTGGCTGAAAGACCTCGGTCGATGGCCTGTTGTATATCGATGTATCGATGTATCATTCCAAATATAGCGGCGACATCGTAACAATAATACCATTTATTTTCAATGTACGAAAAGTAACAATTAATCATACAATAATACAGTCAATTGGTACGGCACGAACATGGAAACACGTCAAGAACAATTTGCAACAATAAGAGAATTATTAAGAAACACTAACCTTAAAACTTCCTGATACTGCTTCCAACAGTGAATTCTGTGTCCATAGTATCAGCACGGTTCCACATTCACAAACATCACTTGCACTGTTAATCACTCGATATATTTACAATAATGAACACGCGTAATTATTACTCCAGCGTTACAATTGAAACGAGAAATAAACAAATGTTTTTTGAAGACGCAGGCCGCCGCTGACTCGATGCACGGGCGCTGTTGTTTGGCGAGAGCGAAGAAAACAAAAACGTATCGCTGGCCCTCCGCCACTCGACAGTAATCATCGTCATTTTGTAACGCGGTGGCCTCTCGCTATTTTCAATGAATTTCGAGTATTTTTTGGATATAATCGTGAGTGTATTAGGTGAACGTGTAGTGTAAATACGGAAGAAGAGTACTGTGTAAAAATTGCCGCTGGTTATACATTGCAAAGTGAAGAAATCGTAAATAATAGTTGTGGCGCCGGATATTCGTCGACCGGGAGTAAAAACGGACAAATATTAGGAAACGAAATGCGCCGGAGATATGCAAAAGGTTAGTACTTTTGATACAATACAATACAATGTGTAATAATAATTGGTTAGTAATCGTGTTTATAATCATAAGAAGAAGTGATGTGTACAAACACACAAACACTTACGCACACACAGACAACAGGGGTAATAAATTAATCGCAAAATTAATTATACACATTATTCCAAATAACAATAAACACAGTGAGGATCTATGCAATAGTGTGAACAAACGAAACGTTTTAGAACAACATTAAATGTACAGGGTGTTCCACGCGATTTCATGCAATTATACTCAGTAATGATTTATGCAATAATATACAGAAACAAAATACACAGCCAAGGTTTTCAACTATAAATATATACAGTGTTCTAATTTGTAATGCACAATATACACAATATCCGTTTTGGGGTCACTAGATGCCATTTCAACAATTTCTGGAAAAAAAATAATTGTGTCTGTGTGTCTGTACGCGCTGTATCTCAAAAACTAATACAACAATTAATATGAAACTTTGAACATAAGCTTTATTTGACAATTAGAAGAATTGGAAAGCTTTTGGTGATATTCTGTACGCCGGAAGTGGGTGTTTACCTTAACCGTTTTTTGTTTTTTTCCAACATTTTTTTGTAATTACGAAAACATTTTAATAAACATGAAGACAATTAAGAAATAAACATGTTTTGTTTGAAAATATTTTTCATAAAATCATTTTTATTTCAGAAAAAACTGTATTTTATTTTTTTTATTTTTGGTTATTAATAATTATGGAACGATAATGGTTATAGCAAATTTAAATGATAATAATAATTGCGAAGAATGCCAAATTGAACAACTTATAAAGAATTTTTTTTTTCGAAATCTCTTTGCTTTCTGAGTAAACTGACTATTAAACTCAACTCAGGTGCCACAATTTTAGGTTATGTCGCAAGCGAGCGATATAAATTCAAAATGCGTATGCTCGCATACTAGATCTAAGATAGAAATAGTGCGTGTCCTATTTTAATCCAATTTATTGTTCAAGATTTGATTTCTTGTATTATCGAAAAATCGAAAAATCAACTTTTTTTAATAATCATCGTAGATCATTAAAGTACACCTTCTTTTTCATCAGAAGAACGAGAGAAGTTGATTGGCATTAAATGCCAATTTCAGCCATATTCAATAGTAAAAAAAATAGCGTGTCACCATGAACATGTTGGAAAATTTTCAAAAAAATTCAATTTTTCAGACTTTGAACGGCCGTAGCGGCTAAACGAAAACTTCAAATTGAACGCAGTTTTCAAATCTGTGCTCCCTGTGTGCAAATTAGTCGGATTCAATTAAAATTGGCGATTAAAATTTTTTGACGAAAACCTGAAAAACTACCCAATTGGCTTTGAAATTATTTCCTGAAGAAACCACTGGTTCGATTCCGGGTTTCTATACATCACTGGAAAGATCCCTTCAAGACGCCTCGGATAATGTACTTTCGCAAGAACAAATGTCAATTTGAAGCCCGTGACGCATCAGCAAAGAAAACTCGGAAATGGAAAAAATCGAAAAAATCAACTTTTTTAATAATTATCGTAGACCATTGAAGTACACCTTCTTTTTCATCAGAAGAACGAGAGAAATTGATTGGCGTTAAAAAATGTCAGCTATTTTCAATAGTAAAAAAATTAGTGTGTTAAAAATTTTTCAAAAAAAAATCGATTTTTCAGACTTTGAACGACCGTAGCGGCTAAACGAAAACTCCAAATTGAAAGCGGTTTTCAAATCTGTGCTCCTCGTGTGCAAATTAGTCGGATCCAATTAAAATTGGCGATTTAAAATTTTTGACGAAAACCTGAAAAACTATCCACTGCGGGAAATAAAGGGTTAATTGTGCTGTGATTTTAGAAGTCGGTTTTCTTAGCAAATACAGATGAAAAGCTAATACACTCAGTAACTATTTTTTTAAATTTTATTATTTTAAACATTTGAAAGAAAACAATGTTATCATATTTATGGCTGCTATTGGTAGTATTTTTCATTAAACCAACTTAAGCTTGCTTGTGCTCTCGTAATTCTTTTCCTATGTTTTTAATACTGATGTAAGAAAATAAATACGTAGCCGAATTATTTAAGCAAATTCATGCATAAAAGAGAATTTATTATAATTAGTATTCACGGCCATTAATATCAGAAATAATTATAAATTATGTAAGAATTCGTGCAATTTTTATTCAAGAATTCTTAAAAGCCAACGTAGTCACAAAGACAATAATTATGTAAATCAATTCTTACTTTAAATTAGGTAACGATTAGTATATTTCGGCCAACTTTGCGTTGCACCCACGGAGTAAACATCAATGACAGTACTAATTAGTTTCCTGTTGTTGATTTAATAATAGCGAAATATAGTTTTATTAAGACTAGAAATCATTTTAGAATCAATATTACCAGTAAAATTCGGTCCTTTATTTTTTACTTACGCATGTGCCATTGAGTCACAACGAATATGTAATTTTGTATTTTTATTTTTTTTTTGGGATGAATAAATGAACAAATGAATAAATGAATAATGTCAGACGTATATACAACAACCATGGACCCGACGGAATACTTCACGATCCCCGAAAAATCTTTCGGCCGAGCTGGGATTCGAACCCACACGGCACGCGCTGCAACCGGCACAAGCGCTCGCCTGTACTTACTACACCAACTGGCCGCCCAAGAGAAAAATCCAAAAATAGCTAAAACTTGACTTTAGATTTTTATGCAGATGTATGTCTCTGCATTATATAGAGTGTTTCAGAATTGCACGGAATGTTTTCTCTAACATAAAACAATAAAATAAGTTCATATGCCTTCAATTATTTTTTTATCGAGATATTGAAGATACAAGATTTTATTTAACGCAAAAACATTGAGAGTAATATACCGGAAGTCCTACTGAAGCGCCAAAGTAACTTTTTGGTCATTTTAATCTCCAGGTAACAAGGAATCTAAAAATGCTTAAATATACAGGGTGTTACATTAAACAAAAAACAAACATTAGTTTGTTCTGCAACTTTGTTATGAGACACCCTGTATAAATTTAAATATTTTTAAGGCGTGCAGCTCACTATTATACACAACTTTTGTATAAAACAGTAGTAGTAAACAATGTTTTATTAGGGCTATCGACCTATCGGTCTTTCTGCCCCATGTATAAAACATTTTTCAAAATTTTGACAAATAAGCACGTGATTGACCGTTCCCAGAGCTCTGAAACACCCTGTATAATCATGTGTGCGCGTATTATGTATTCCCAATTTATTATCTTCAGCTTCGATATTATTTAGGTAAAAGATTATGCAGTCGAAAATATAGTAACCAAATAATGCAAGGAGTTGATTGTTCCTAAATTTTCCACGGCGTGATTGCCGGTGTCCCATTTTTAATATTATTCGTAGCAGGCGCGCACCCAGGGGGTGGCTATTGGCCTTGAGCCCCCCTCCCTCCCCCAAGACATTAATATACCGAATGTTAACCACCAAACCTGGCGATAGCAAAATAGTGCTTTTTGGAAATTTATTTATTTTAAAGTAATGTCTAGCGTACTGTATTATATTGTTTTTAACTTGTTTTTGTTTGTTTGTCACACAAAGTTGTCGCAATTTTAAATTGTAATTTTAATTTTTGTATCTTTATATTTTATATTTATATTTTATTTTATATTTTGTTTCATATTTTATATTCTAGTTAATACTTTAATGTACAGGGTGAATCCCGTAAATATATTATTACTATTATTAATGCCATTGCTATGTTGCACTTTTATTTAATGTCATATTCACGATTTTCAGTTTACACAAATGTCTGTATTTGAGTTATTATGTGAGTGAGACCCCCCAAGTCAAATTTCTGAAATCTAGAAGTGATGCGAATATAGTTTTTTTAAGAAACTAATTTGGAATGAATTTTAAGTAATTTTTGAAAGTTTCGAGTCGATAGCAATTGTTTTTATATTTATTTTGAATCTCCAAAATGGGTTCATTTTTTTCTATTTTTACTCTCTAACTGCATCAAAATTTAAAAAATCAAGAAATGGTGCGAATATAGTTTATTTAAGAAACCAATTGTGAATGAATTTTGAGTAATTTTTGCAAGTTTCGAGTCGATTGCAATTGTTTTTATATTTATTTTGAGTCTCCAAAAGTGATTCTATTTTTTATAACTTTACACTCGGATCACATCAAACTTTCCAAAAATCTGGAAATGGTGCGAATATAGTTTTTTTTTAAGAAATCAATTTAGAATTAATTTCGAGTAATTTCGAAAAGTTTCAAGTCGATAGCAATTGTTTTTATATTTACTTTGGGTCTCCAACATTAGTTCTATTTTTTTACAATTTTACACACCGAGCACATCAAAATTTTCAAAAATCCAGTAACGAAATGAATGTGGCATTATAAGATATCAATTTTGAATGGATTTTGAGTAATTTTGGAAAGTTTCAAGTCGATAGCAATTGTTTTTATATTTATTTTAAGTCTCCAAAATTGGTTCAAATTTGTACAATTTTACACACTGAGCATATCAAAATTTCCAAAAAATCTAGAAATGGTGCGAATATAGTTTTTTGAAAAGTCAATTTTGAATGGATTTTGAGTAATTTTTGAAAGTTTCAAGTCGATAGCAATTGATTTTATATGTAATTTGAGTCTCCAAAATTCGTTTAATTTTTCTTTTTAATTTCACCCTGCGACCACATCAACATTTCCAAAAATCTAGAATTGGTGCCAACACAGTTTTTTTAAGAAATTAATTTGGAATGAATTTTGAGTAATTTTGGAAAGTTTAAGTCGATAGCAATTGTTTTCATATTTATTTTGCGTCTCCAAAATTGGTTCAAATTTTTACAATTTTACACACTGATCATATCAAAATTTCCAAAAAAATCTAGAAATGGTGCGAATATAGTTTTTTGAGAAATCTATTTGGAATGAATTTTGAGTAATTTTGGAAAGTTTCGATTCGATAGCAATTGTTTTTATATTTATTTTAAGTCTCCAAAATTGATTATATTTTTTATAACTTTACACTCAAACTTTCAAAAAATCTGGAAATGGTGCGAATATAGTTTTTTTTAAGAAATCAATTTGGAATGAATTTCGAGTAATTTTTCAAAGTTTCAAGTCGATAGCAATTGTTTTTTATATTCACTTTGGATCTCCAACATTACTTCTATTTTTTACAATTTTACACACCGAGCACTTAAAACTTTTCAAAAATCCAGTAACGATATGAATGTGGCAAGAATATCTAATTAAGTATTTGGACAAAGTTCAAAATAAATTCTTAAGAATTGTTGCTTACAGAATGCATATTCCAATAGAATCATTGAGCTATACGAATTTAACAGTATCTCTTAAGATGCAATCATTAGTCTTTAGGCGTTACGTGGGTGACTTAGTGTTTATCTTTAAAATTGTTAATAACTTTATTTCGTGTTCGGAATTGATATCAGGCCTGTCTTTTAATATTAGAACTGTCGGACCAACTACGCGTAGTATGGCTGCATTTAATATTCCACATCACCGTACTAACTATGGACTTTATGAACCACTTACAAGAGCATCGAAATTAGTCAATAAACTACAAGTGTTTAAGGGATTTAATTTATATTCTAAAAACTTAGTAGCTTTTAAGTCTTACTTGTTCACACTCGACCTGGTGCATATAGCCAAATAATGTTATATATTTTAAGATAAGGATTACTATACTTCATAGAAATGTACATTTTAGTTATTTTGTATTTTTCAAGGGCGATGTCCCGTTAATAAATGTATTATTATTATTTTAAGAAATCAATTTTGAATGGATTTTGAGTGATTTTGGAAAGTTTCAAGCCGATAGCAATTGTTTTCATATTTATTTTGAGTCTCCAAAATTGGTTCAAATTTTTACAATTTTACACACTGAGCATATCAAAATTTCCAAAAAATCTAGAAATGGTGCGAATATAGTTTTTTGAGAGATCAATTTGGAATGAATTTAAAGTCATTTTTGAAAGTTTCGAGTCGATAGCAATTATTTTTATATTTATTTTGAGTCTCCAAAATTGGTTCAAATTTTTACAATTTTACACACTGAGCATATCAAAATTTCCAAAAAATCTAGAAATGGTGCGAATATATATTTTTGAGAAATCAATTTTGAATGAATTTTGAGTAATTTTTGAAAGTTTCGAGTCGATAGCAATTGTTTTTATATTTATTTTGAGTCTCCAAAATTGTTTGTATTTTTTATAACTTTACACTCGGATCACATCAAACTTTCAAAAAATCTGGAAATGTTACGAATATAGTTTTTTTTAAAGAAATCAATTTGAAATGAATTTAGAGTAATTTTTCAAAGTTTCAAGTCGATAGCAATTGTTTTTATTTTTATTTTGGGTCTCCTACGTGGTCGGGCAGTAATGTCTGCTCACGTCGATCACGCACTTATATTGTAAATATACATTTCCACTAATAAATGCACTTTTGTCACGTCTATATTCCTCTCTAAATTGAGTAATAAAAAGGTAATTTTCGAAGGTGATGTTAGAAAAAAACATTTGCTTTGTTGGTGTCGAATACAATTAAAATTATTGATTGAGTTGTCAATTTGTGCAGGTAACCAAAAATAATTTCAAGATTGATATTGAAATATAAGTTTTGTGGAGAAAAAGAAAACACTCAATACTGTTTTCTTTAATCTTTGTTGTTTCTTTTTAGAATGAATGATTGAATAGAGAAAAATACGTTATTTTCATAACCAACAAGAAGAAATATAAATCGTTTAAAAATGCTTAGACTTGTGGTATATAGCTCTTGACGGTTCATCATAAATATTTTTTGTTAAAAAAAAATGGAAACATTTGTTATGTAAGTCTGTCAATAAAAATGGCTAGTGTATATTAAAAAAAAAATCTGAATTAAATAGTGGTCCTATTTGTCCGATTCAGATTTCTCTTCGTTGATTGCTTCAGCCACACTTTTATTGCATTTCCTATGGTTTCATCACGCAAATTTGATGACTTGTTTTTGACTTTTAAATGTCAGTTCAACGGCATCTGAAAAATATAAGCTGACGCAATGTAAGGTTTCAAAATATTATATTACTCTACAACAATTGTTTGACCACTCAGTGGCTTCATTATGTACATGAAAAATATTATTTTTTAGTTAAATCTGTAATAATTGTAATTATTTTTGAAATACGAAAGGGCTGAATTTAGCTGGCATTGTATGTTGTGTTAGTTTCCCATCAAACTGCATATTAAAAGTGTATGAACTGTATTGTAATAAGATTTTCGGTATTTATGCAATCGAGAGTGCTCTTTTTAATGAAAAAACGATTATACGATTTCCGGTTGTACCGGAAGTCATCACCAACTTCCTTATTTTAAATGGAATACTATATTTTTTATTGAAAATTTTAATTCTACGAATTCTGCGGTAGCCTAGTGAGTAGAGCTCCTGCTCGCGAGTCTCGTGGTCGTGGGTTCGAATCCCATCCGTGCGGTCACTTTTTCGGAACGAAGAAGTGGCCGTGCGGGTCCATGGATGCCCAGTGTATGCCCCCCCCCCAACCATTATATAATATATAATTGACTATATATAAAATAAATAATAAGAAATCAATATATACAGTTAATTGAAAACTCTGACGTTATGAACCAGTTTCCTATGACAAGAAAAAAAAAACACTATTTGGCCCACCCGTTATGCTGGAAATCTCATTACAATACATTAATTTGTCCATATACAGATATTTCTTTACTTTGGAAATATAATTAAGCTATTATTAAGAGTAGACGATTGTTGTTCAAATAATTTTATCAAGAGAAATAAATGGTCATAAACATTATCTTCCTTGGCGTGTAAATAATAAATATCCAGTCTTTAAAGTGTGTTAATAATCATGTTCACGGGCAAGTGCTTGCCATCCTGCCGAAGCAAAACTGAATACCAAAATAGCCAATTTGCATGTTTCATTACTTTAGTTTCACCGTGCTATATATACAAAGTTTTCCACGAAATCGTGACTTGTCCCTAACAAGAAAACTTAAATTTGCTTTTGCGAATAACGAAGGCCTCGTTTATTATTTGCATATACACATTTCTGGTTACAATTAGGTTTTAATAATTGCGTATTATTAAAATAATTTAATTTGAAGTTCTCTGTGGTGAGCTGTTTATCGCGTATATTAAAATTGCACTTTTCCTTTCTTCCAGAGGAGAGAGAATTCTTGGCGATTCGAGCACGGATTGTCTTGCCATGCGCTGCATCGCTACGTGAATTTTCACTGACGTGCGTTCACACCGGACTAGGACACTGTCTGTGGGTGCTGTGTTAATAAAAAGAAAACAGTAGTTCGCAGAAGAAAAAAAAAACTAATTTTAGTGTAGTGCGTCGGACCGAATATTGCACCAGTCAGTCGGTGTTTAGGTGTGCGCCTTTGAGGATTATTGCATTAAGTGTAGTGTTCGAATTTTTGGAAAACATGGAGAGCAATTCAGTTTCGCCGATGCCGGAATTGGCACCGATAGCGGAATTCGATAAGACGCCGCCGACGCCACCGGAGGATACCGTGCCGATGGATGATTTGCCGCCACCCCCTGTTGCGGTTAGCGTTGCCGAGGAGAAGGAGGCTGAAGCGTGAGTACCTAAATTTACACTTGATGTCATGTGATATTATTTTAATACTCCAGTGGTCATTCACGTTATAATATTGATATTTCATTCACTTGTTTATGCATATATTATGATATTCGTCATAATACAACAAAATTGCAGATAATAGAAATATGATATAAAGGGTAGGTCAAATGTGTCAGAGCACCTGATGCCATTTCAACAATTTCTGTAAAAAAAAATTGTGTCTATGTGTGTGTGTGTGTGTGTGTGCGCGCTGTATCTTAAAAACTAATAGAGCAATTCATATCAAACTTTGAACATCCGTCTTATTTAATAATCTGAAGAGCTGAAAAGCTTTTGGTAAAATTTCGTACACCGGAAGTGGACGTTTACCTTAACTGTTTTTTGTTTTTTTCCAATATTTCCTTAAATATGAAAAATATCACAAAAACATTTAAACAAACATTGAAGACGACAAAGAAATTAACATCTTTTGCTTAAAAATATTTTTCATAAAATAATTTTTATTCGAGAATTTTTTTTTTATTTTTAATTTTTGGTTTATAATTATAAAACGATAATAGTTACAGCAAATTTATGTTAATAATAATTGCAGAGAATGATAAAATGAACAACTTATAAAGAATAAATTTTTTTCGAAATCCCTTTGGTTTTTGATAAAAATCAAATTTTATTTTTTAATGTTAAAAAACTTTATTTCTTTATTAAATATAAACCACCAGATGTTAAAATTACATTTTTATCGTGCGAAATATTTTCTTCCTGTACATTTCCCACATGAGAAGCTCAGATTAGTTTTGAAATTGCAAAGAATGTAAAAAATAAAAATCAAAATTTAATTTTTTAATGTTAAAAAAGCTTTATTTCTCTATTGAATATAAACCACCAGATGTTAAAATTATATTATTATCGTGCGAAATATTTTCTTCCTGTACATTTCCCACATGAGAAGCTCAGATTAGTTTTGAAATTGCAAAAAATGTAAAAAAATAAAAATAAAATTTTATTTTTTAATGTTAAAAAACTTTATTTTTCTATTGAATATAAACCACCAGATGTTAAAATTATATTATTATCGTGCGAAATATTTTCTTCCTGTACATTTCCCACACGAGAAGCTCAGATTAGTTTTGAAATTGCAAAGAATGTAAAAAATAAAAATCGAATTTTATTTTTTAATGTTAAAAAACTTTATTTCTCAATTGAATATAAACCACCAGTTGTTAAAATTACATTATTATCGTGCGAACTATTTTCTTCATGTACATCTCCCTCACGAGAAGCGCCGATTAGTTTTAAAATTGCAAAGAATGTAAAAAATAAAAATAAAATTTTATTTTTTAATGTTAAAAAACTTTATTTTTCTATTGAATATAAACCACCAGATGTTAAAATTACATTATTATCGTGCGAAATATTTTCTTCCTGTACATTTCCCACGTGAGAAGCTCAGATTAGTTTTGTAATTGCAAAGAATGTAAAAATAAAAATCAAAATTTATTTTTTAATGCTAAAAAACTTTATTTTTCTATTGAATATAAACCACCAGATGTTAAAATTACATTATTATCGTGCGAAATATTTTCTTCCTGTACATTTCCCACGTGAGAAGCTCAGATTAGTTTTGTAATTGCAAAGAATGTAAAAATAAAAATCAAAATTTATTTTTTAATGCTAAAAAACTTTATTTTTCTGTTGAATATAAACCACCAGATGTTAAAATTACATTATTTTCGTGCGAAATATTTTCTTTCTGTGCATCTCCCTCACGAGAAGCGCCGATTAGTTTTAAAATTGCAAAGAATGTAAAAAATAAAAATAAAATTTTATTTTTTAATGTTAAAAAAACTTTATTTCTCTATTGAATATAAACCACCAGATGTTAAAATTACATTATTATCGTGCGAAATATTTTCTTCCTGTACATTTCCCACGTGAGAAGCTCAGATTAGTTTTGTAATTGCAAAGAATGTAAAAATAAAAATCAAAATTTATTTTTTAATGCTAAAAAACTTTATTTTTCTATTGAATATAAACCACCAGATGTTAAAATTACATTATTACCGTGCGAAATATTTTCTTCCTGTACATTTCCCACACGAGAAGCTCAGATTAGTTTTGAAATTGCAAAGAATGTAAAAAATAAAAATCGAATTTTATTTTTTAATGTTAAAAAACTTTATTTCTCAATTGAATATAAACCACCAGTTGTTAAAATTACATTATTATCGTGCGAACTATTTTCTTCATGTACATCTCCCTCACGAGAAGCGCCGATTAGTTTTAAAATTGCAAAGAATGTAAAAAATAAAAATAAAATTTTATTTTTTAATGTTAAAAAACTTTATTTTTCTATTGAATATAAACCACCAGATGTTAAAATTATATTATTATCGTGCGAAATATTTTCTTCCTGTACATTTCCCACACGAGAAGCTCAGATTAGTTTTGAAATTGCAAAGAATGTAAAAAATAAAAATCAAATTTTATTTTTTAATGTTAAAAAACTTAATTTCTCTATTGGATATAAACCACCAGATGTTACAATTACATTATTATCGTGCAAAATATTTTCTCCCTGTACATTTCCCACACGAGAAGCTCAGATTAGTTTTGAAATTGCAAAGAATGTAAAAAATAAAAATAAAATTTTATTTTTTAATGTTAAAAAACTTTATTTCTCTATTGAATATAAACCACCAGATGTTAAAATTACATTATTATCGTGCGAAATATTTTCTTCCTGTACATTTCCCACACAAGAAGCTCAGATTAGTATTGAAATTGCAAAAAATGTAAAAAAATCAAAATCAAATTTTATTTTTTAATGTTAAAAAACTTTATTTCTCTGTTGAATATAAACCACCAGATGGTAAAATTACGTTATTATCGTGCGAAATATTTTCTTCCTGTACATTTCCCACATGAGAAGCTCAGATTAGTATTGAAATTGCAAAGAATGTAAAAAAATAAAAATCAAATTTTATTTTTTAATGTTAAAAAAAACTTTATTTCTCAATTGAATATAAACCACCAGATGTTAAAATTACATTATTATCGTGCGAAATATATTCTTCCTGTACATTTCCCACATGAGAAGCTCAGATTAGTTTTGAAATTGCAAAAAACGTAAAAAATAAAAATCAAATTTTATTTTTTAATGTTAAAAAAATGTATTTCTATATTGAATATAAACCATCAGATGTTAAAATTATATTATTATCGTGGGAAATGTTTTCTTCCTGTACATTTCCTACATGAGAAGCTCAGATTAGTTTTGAAATTGCAAAGAATGTAAAAAATAAAAATCAAATTTTATTTTTTAATGTTAAAAAAACTTTATTTCTCAATTGAATATAAACCACCAGATGTTAAAATTACATTATTATCGTGCGAAATATTTTCTTCCTGTACATTTCCCACGTGAGAAGCTCAGATTAGTTTTGTAATTGCAAAGAATGTAAAAATAAAAATCAAAATTTATTTTTTAATGCTAAAAAACTTTATTTTTCTATTGAATATAAACCACCAGATGTTAAAATTACATTATTATCGTGCGAAATATTTTCTTCCTGTACATTTCCCACGTGAGAAGCTCAGATTAGTTTTGTAATTGCAAAGAATGTAAAAATAAAAATCAAAATTTATTTTTTAATGCTAAAAAACTTTATTTTTCTGTTGAATATAAACCACCAGATGTTAAAATTACATTATTTTCGTGCGAAATATTTTCTTTCTGTGCATCTCCCTCACGAGAAGCGCCGATTAGTTTTAAAATTGCAAAGAATGTAAAAAATAAAAATAAAATTTTATTTTTTAATGTTAAAAAAACTTTATTTCTCTATTGAATATAAACCACCAGATGTTAAAATTACATTATTATCGTGCGAAATATTTTCTTCCTGTACATTTCCCACGTGAGAAGCTCAGATTAGTTTTGTAATTGCAAAGAATGTAAAAATAAAAATCAAAATTTATTTTTTAATGCTAAAAAACTTTATTTTTCTGTTGAATATAAACCACCAGATGTTAAAATTACATTATTTTCGTGCGAAATATTTTCTTTCTGTGCATCTCCCTCACGAGAAGCGCCGATTAGTTTTAAAATTGCAAAGAATGTAAAAAATAAAAATAAAATTTTATTTTTTAATGTTAAAAAAACTTTATTTCTCTATTGAATATAAACCACCAGATGTTAAAATTACATTATTATCGTGCGAAATATTTTCTTCCTGTACATCTCCTACACGAGAAGCGCCGATTAGTTTTAAAATTGCAAAGAATGTAAAAAATAAAAATAAAATTTTATTTTTTAATGCTAAAAAACTTTATTTTTCTGTTGAATATAAACCACCAGATGTTAAAATTACATTATTATCGTGCGAAATATTTTCTTCCTGTACATCTCCTACATGAGAAGCTCAGATTAGTACTGAAATTGCAAATAATGTAAAAAATAAAAATTATTATTTTTTTAATGCTAAAAAACTTTATTTCTCTACTGAATATAAACCACCAGATGTTAAAATTACATTATTATCGTGCGAAATATTTTCTTCCTGTTCTTTCAGATTAGTTTTGAAATTGCAAAGAATGTAAAAAATAAAAATCAAATTTTATTTTTTAATGTTAAAAAACTTTATTTCTCTATTGAATATAAACCACCAGATGTTAAAATTACATTATTATCGTGCGAAATATTTTCTTCCTGTACATCTCCTACACGAGAAGCGCCGATTAGTTTTAAAATTGCAAAGAATGTAAAAAATAAAAATAAAATTTTATTTTTTAATGCTAAAAAACTTTATTTTTCTGTTGAATATAAACCACCAGATGTTAAAATTACATTATTATCGTGCGAAATATTTTCTTCCTGTACATTTCCCACATGAGAAGCTCAGATTAGTACTGAAATTGCAAATAATGTAAAAAATAAAAATTATTATTTTTTTAATGCTAAAAAACTTTATTTCTCTATTGAATATAAACCACCAGATGTTAAAATTACATTATTATCGTGCGAAATATTTTCTTCCTGTACATCTCCCACATGAGAAGCTCAGATTAGTACTGAAATTGCAAATAATGTAAAAAATAAAAATTATTATTTTTTTAATGCTAAAAAACTTTATTTCTCTATTGAATATAAACCACCAGATGTTAAAATTACATTATTATCGTGCGAAATATTTTCTTCCTGTTCTTTCAGATTAGTTTTGAAATTGCAAAGAATGTAAAAAATAAAAATCAAATTTTATTTTTTAATGTTCAAATTTTTATTTCTCTATTAAATATAAACCACTAGATCTTAAAATTATATAATTATCGTGCGAAATATTTCCTTCCTGTACATTTCCAACACGAGAAGCTCAGATTAGTATTGAAATTGCAAAGAATGTAAAAAAATTAAAATCAAATTTTATTTTTTAATGTTAAAAAACTCGATTTCTCTATTGAATGTAAACAACTAGTTGTCAAAATTACTTTATTATCGTCCGAAATCATTTCTTCTTATACATTTCACACATGAGAAGATTTGAAATTGCAAAGAATGTAAAAACGCACATTTGATTTTTATGAAAAAAAAAACCTTATTTCTACGTTAGATACAAACTGACAGCTGCCAAAATTATATTATTTGACAGGTATTTCAGCACCGCATCTCTTCTTCCCCAATATTTTTGACATAAGAAGCTCAAATTCGTTTCTAAATTGCAGAGAATGTAGGAAAACTAAGAAAATAATAATGTTTTCATGTGGAAGAAAATGTTGTTTCTAGGTTGAGTAAAAATTTACAGCTGTCAAAATTATATCATTTTAGTACTGCACCTTTTCTATTCGTACCTTTTTAATGTGAGAATCTCAGAATTCCTTTGAAATTGCTTAAAAATTAGAAGGGAATTTTGTTTTCAATGGAAATTTTTAGGTTAGATCAAATGTGACCGTTGTCAAAATTAGATTATTTGACAGGTATTTTAGCAGCGCATCTTTTTATTTGTAAGTTTCCTACGTGAGAAGCTCAAATTCACTTGCAAATTGCAAATAATAAAGTTCTGTTTCCATGTAGAAAAAAAATATTTCTGGGTTAAATAAAAAGTGACAGCTGTCAAAATTGCATTATTTGACACGTATTTTAGTAGCGCATCTTGCTTTCTTACGTACTTTCCACGCGAGAAGTTCAAATTCACTTTGAAATTGCAAATAATGTAGTTTTGTTGGCATGTAGAAAATCCTTATTTCTGGGTTAAATAAAGAGTGACATCTGTCAAAATCGCATTATTTGACAAGTATTTTAGTAACGCATCTTGCTTTCATGTGCATTTTCCACGTCAAAAGCTCAAATTCACTTTGAAATTGTAAATAATGTAGTTTTCTTTTCATGTAGAAAAAAACCTTATTTCTAGGTTATATAAAAAGTGACAGCTGTCAAAATCACATTATTTGACACTTGTTTTAATAGCGCATCTTGCTTTCTTACGTATTTTCCACGCGAGAAGCTCAAATTCACTTTGTAATTGCAAGTAATAATACAGTTTTGTTTTCATGTAGAAAGCAACTTATTTCTAGGTTAGATAAAAACTGACAGCATTATTTGATATGCATTCTTATATTACGATATTTTAAATAAATGGCCACGATTTTCTACACCAAAATTTGGAACATCACATCTAAATGAGTTTGTCTAATAGATAAGCGGGAGTTTTATGTGTAATAATATAAAATAAACAGTAACATTAAACTGTGCGACGGTAATCCATGTTTAATCAGTCTGGTTTACGGCTAATGTTATCATGTTTGCGAATACTAAAACAAATGTTTATCATAAATTCATAAATAACTCTGCTCATACATTATGTACTATTATTCATAATAAGTGTTTGCGATTTAAACATAGTAAAAGTTTTTCTGGGCTATACCAGGTGTATAGTAACTTTGAAGTAACTTTTTGGCCTTAAATATTTAATGGTGCCAACTCGTTAGCTAAGGGTTCATATCTAATTTTTAATTGTTCAAAAATTTGGACAAGGCAATTATACATTTATTATCGCAAACCTACATTATCTTCAGTTTAAGTGGGACGTCGGCCATTTCCGTAAAAAAAAATACAATTTACATTTTATTATATTTGACAACATTAACGGGAAGCAAAGGAATCAAAACACCCGAGTCACAAATTTATGATAACAAAATTTAAGGATGTGAAAAATTATTAAAAAAATGGTGGCCATCATGTTACTTTCTCCGACTTGATGGTATCATTTATATTTACGCTTTCATGGTTTATGTTCAATTTAAATAATGTTTTAAATGTGCATCGGGCGTTGTGTAAACTCGGATGAAACTGACGTTTAAAACGTCAAAATTATAAAAGATGGAAAAATTATACTTCAAATTCGCTTGGGTCCGTGGTTATTGTATATGTCTTACATTATTCATTTATTCACATTTATTCATACAAAAATAACAGCCGTGTGTGACCGAGTCAAAAAAAAAAACTTCTTCAAATTTTTTTTAAGTTTCAACTCAGCCATAACTAACTAAAATCAGGACAACCGATTAAGTAAACGTAAATGTTACGAGGGTCAGTTATTTAATTGTATTGAAAATACAATGATCAATTGTTTTTCCTTATTTCTCCATTTCATGAGTTTTCTAATTTAATCGACAATTTAGCTTCAATAATAAAAACAGTGCAAACATAAATTTAAACACCCTCAATAAAAATAGTTCTATGTGTACATAATTCGAAACGAGTGGAAAGTTATAGATTTCGTACAAAAATCACTTTCTCGTTACATTTTTCGCCGCATCGTAATAATTTTCCAGTTGCTGTTAATTAAAGCAATGTTATTAAAGTTACTGAACTTGCAGATGTAACAGCACTTTCGAATGAAAGTGTCTTTTATTACAATGGAATGTCTGTGAGTTATTACAGAATGAGTGTTACACTTCCCATCAATGTAATTGTTATTTTTATATCATTATTATAATCGAGGGTAATCTTAAACAATTTCACAATGAGTTGAGATTTTTAAATATTTTGACTGTAAGCTGTTAATTAAGCTTGCTATTTAATATTACTATTCTTGAAAGGATATTTATTGCAAAGCTAATTAAAAAAAACGCATTGTACATTAAGTTGCAAAAATTTATAGAAAATGTTTAGTTGTGTAAACCTACCTGACATCAAAAATTTATAGAACATTTTTAGTTGTGTAAACATACCTGACCTCAAAAATCTATAGAACATTTTTTATTGCAAATTTTTACCTGACATTTGATATGTTAATTAAAGAGGAAAATGTTTTTACATTAAGATAATTTGCTGTGACTTGTAAAAAAAAAATTTGAAAACAAAATCACGAACTCAATACTTTCTCGTACTTCGTTACGGAGAAAGTAAAAATTAAATTAATTAACATTTGATATGTTAATTAAAGAGGAAA
This sequence comes from Ocypus olens, assembly GCA_910593695.2. Classification (NCBI taxonomy): domain Eukaryota; kingdom Metazoa; phylum Arthropoda; class Insecta; order Coleoptera; family Staphylinidae; genus Ocypus; species Ocypus olens. The sequence goes on along the minus strand of OU343053.1, from coordinate 2,437,157 downwards.
ATATTTTTACATTTAGATAACTTGCTGTGACTTGTAAAAAAAAATTGAAAAAAAAATCACGATCACAATACTTTCTCGTACTTCATTACGGAGAAAGTAAAAATTAAATTATTTTCTGGAAGTACTTTCAAAATTGTTTCAAGAAAGAACTCTTAGTTTTTCAAAATATCTATTAATAAAGTCGTAAAAAAATAAAAATTAAAATATTTTTTTTTAGTTTCTTATCGAATATCTCCGGGAATATTTTAATTTTTTTAAATTATCCAGCATTAAAATGCGCAACTTTTCCTTCATTTAACCAACTCTGTATCTCTTATAGTTATCGAGATGCTAATGCATAGAATTTAACACCCAGTATATACTTAAGTTGTCGACAGTTTCTTTTTTAATAAATCAACAAAAACTCGTTATGATTTTATAAAGAACCTTCTGGTCTATTTTCAACCATATAATAATTTCGTAATGTCGCATAACACCTTTTTGAAGAAAAATTGAAAAAGTTAACCTTCTTTTGTAGAAAAATTTAAAAAAATCGAAAATGTAATGGTTGGCCATGGAATTAAAATTTAACGAAATAAAACCTCCTTCAAAATTTTCTAAATCTTAAATAAAGTGTTTCTAACATCCCACAAAACAATTGACATAGCACAACTGGAAACACAGTGACACTCGAAATTGGTAAAAAAAAAGTACTTAGCGTTATTCAATTTTAAATTATAAAGGGCGTAAATTTCTTAATTTTAATACAAACAATCACTTAAGGGAAGAAACATTTACTTATTTTTAAGATAGAGAGCGCTCAAAATGTCAAGCAAATTTCGATTTTTTTTTTTTTCAAAAACCAATAGGATCTATAAGTTGATATTGAAATTCTCTAGAATTATTGTTAATGTGAATATAAACTGTTTTTATGGTTATTACCCAAAAATGACAAAAAAAACATATTTTTCGTTGAGAAAAAGATATTTTTCCAAATTTTTAACATTTTTCAAAATGATTTTGGAAAGTTTAGATAGAAGAGCTTTTTATTTTCGTTGAAAATTAGAACATGTTTATCAACAAAAGACATTAGTTTTTAAGTATATCTTCAATATTTTTCAAAATTATTTTGATTTTGATTCTTCAAATAAATTTTGAGTAGAAAAACAATTTTTTCTTTTATTTATGGAGCATATTTATTAATAAAAGAAATTATTATTTGCGTAATCTTTAACAATTGTTAAAATTATTTTGGAAATGTTGATTACGCAAATTTCGGGTAGAAAGACATTTTTTTGTTTTTTCGTTGAAAATTAAGAATTTATAGCACATGTTTATTAACAAAAGATATTAATTTTTGCGTTATCTTTAACATTAGTCAAATTATTTTAGAAATTTTTTTGTTGAAAGAAATTTTGGATATAAAATCTTTTTTTGCGTTGAAAATTAAGAGTTTATGTAGTATATTTATTAATAAGAGATATTATTATTTGCATTACCTTTAACATGTGTTAATATAATTTTGGAAATATTCATTATTTAAGCAAATTTTGGGTAGAAAGACAATTGAAAATTGAGATTTTAACATTTATTAAAATTACATTGTTTTTAGAAGATTTTTTTAATTGCACATCTGCAACTCTGATTTTGATCATTCTAACGGAAAAAAATGTGATGTGGCCATAATGTTACTTCCTGTTAAAAAGTTGTGAAAAAGAGTCAAGAAAAAAGTACTGCAAGAAGAGTCCTCAACAATGAAGCCTTCATATAAAACATCAGAAATAAATGTCCGAAAAGAAATCCGAAAAAGTTTCTCGAAAAAAAGTTAAAAAAATGAAAATTAATCCTATAAAAAAAATTCCTGAAATATAGTATTGAAAAAAGTCCTGTAAAGAAGGCTTGAAAAAAAATTCCCGAAAAATGTAATTAAGAAAATTCAGAAAAGAATCTTGAAAAGAAGTCCTGAACAAGAGGTTCTTAAGAAATTCTCGAAAAAGTCCCAATCCTGGAAATAAAGTCTTGAAAAAAGAGTCCTGATAAAAGTCGCGAACAAAAGTCCTGAAAAATAGTTTCTATACAAAATACCAGAAATAAATATCCCGAAAAAAGCCCCAAAAAATCCTGAAAGAAAGCTAAAATAAGTCCTGAAGGAAGTTCAGAAGAAGAGTCCTGATGAAATATTGCCCTTGAAAAATTTCCCTGAAAATAACATGTTTAAAAAACAAACAAAAAAATTTCTGAAAAAAAGCATTGTAGAAGGTCCGTAAAATGATCCTTATAAAGATCTGAAGAAATTAACTTAAAAAAGAAATCCCAAAGTGTCTTGAAAAAAATCCTGCAAAAAGGCCTAAAAAAGTTCTTAACAAAATTCCTGAAATAAAAATTTTTGAAAATAGTCTTGAAAAAAATGCCAAAAATATCTGAAAAAGTCCTTAAAGAGGCCACGAAAAGAAGAATTCTAAAATAAGTCCTGAAGAAAGTTCAGAAAAAGAGTCCTGATGAAATATCATAAAAAATGGTCCTTGAAAAATTGCCCTGAAATAAAATGTTCAAAAAATAAACAAAAAAATTCTGAAAAAAAAGCATTGTAAAAAGTTCTTGAGAAGATCTGAAGAAATTGTCATAAAAAGGAGATTCCAAAGAGTCTTGAAAAAATGTCGTGCAAAAAGACCTAAAATAAAAGTCCTTAATAAAATTCCTCAAATAAAAAGTTTTGAAAATAGTGTTGAAATAAAAGGTAAAAATATCTGAAAAAGTCCTTAAAAAGGTCGAAAAAGGGTCATAAAAATGTCATGAATAAAAATTCTGAATTTTTTTTTCTAAAAAAAATCCCGAAAAGAAGTCCTCAACGAAAAGTACGGAAAACGTTCCGAAAAAAAAATCCCGTTTTTGAAAATAAATCCTAAAAGAAAAAGTCCTAAAAATAAGTCTTGAATTTCCTGAAAAAGAATCCTCGTAGAAAGGTCTTTTAAAAATGCCCTTAAAAAAGTTTTGAAAACCATGTCCTGACGTACCAAAAAGGCCAAAAGAAGCTGTTGAGGTAAATATTCGGAAATACGAAATTCTACCAAAAGCTTTTTAGTTCTTCAAATTCTCAAATAACACTTATGTTCAAAGTTTCGTGGTTTCTTTTCTATATTAGTTTTTGAGATAAAGCGCGCTCAGGCAGACTGTTATGTAGAGAAAATATAGTGATGTGGCCATCATGTTACTTTCTCCGACTTTATGGTATCATAGCCATTTATATTTACATTTTCATGGATTATTTTTGATTAAAATCATATTTAAATGTACATCGTGCGTTGTGTAAACTCGGATGAAACTGACGTTTAAAACGTCAAAGTTAGGAAAGATGGAAAAATTATATTTTAAATTAAAAAACTCAGTTTACTCAAAAACTAAAGGGATTTTGAAAAAAACTTATTTTTTATAAGTTGTTCATTTAAGCATTCTCTACAAAACATTTTGCATAAAATCATTGTTATTCGAGAAAAAATTTCTTTTTTTCTTTTTTGGTTTATAATTATGAAACGATAATAGTTACAGCAAATTTAATAATTGTAGAGAATACCAAAATGAACAACTTGAATAGTTTTTTTTCGAAATCTCTTTAGTTTTTGAGTAAACTGAGTTTTTTAATTTGAAGTATAATTTTTCCATCTTTAATAATTTTGACGTTTTAAACGTCAGTTTCATCCGAGTCTACAAAACGCTCGGTGTACATTTAAAATATGATTTCAATTGAAAATAAACCATCAAAACGTAAATATAAATGGCTATGATACCATCAAGTCGAAGAAAGTAACATGATGGCCACATCACCATTTTTAATGACTTATTTTAGATTATAGAAAAAAACTTACATTTTTTTAAATAAGAAATTATGAATAATCACTAAAATCCGGAGAATGTAACATGATGGGCAAATAAATTTTTTTCTTTTTATTGAAAAATGATAACTGCATGAGGGCAGAAATACCTATAGTCGATATCCCATTAACCAAGTAAATTTATTGTATATTCAAACAAAGTACTGTTAAAAAATGTATGTATGACATGATACATGATACATACCTAACATCCCTCACTCCCTTGTATACGCTATGGTCATCAAATAATAGTGATTGAACGAATTGCTAAACATTATTATTAATAAATAAATGAGGAAATTGATAATATCCGTCATGCCTAATTACACCGGCCTCTCAATGAGTAATTGTCAGGCACCAGGTGAGATTAGGTAACGTCTTACTTCCTGACGGTGTTAATGTTTTTCAACCGACAATGGTGTGAGACAAACGTGAGAAAAGACGAGCAAATAATGCTCGGTACGTATGTAGAAATATCCACAGAAGTAACGGTGGCATAAGTTAAATACGGTGTAAATTAATCATCATGAAAATCCACAAAAAGGTAATTTATTACTTAGTGGAACTGAATAAATAAGGAAGACATAAATATACATTGTTATTAGTAAATTTATTATTCTTGGAATGGAAACGTTACAAGAATATAAGAGGTGTAGCGAATGTTTTAAATAAAAGTGGTAATATTTTTATTAACCCCTTACTGCATGATTTTTTAATTTTTATGAAACAAAAATAATTTTGAATACCTTTGGTGATCCAGTAATTGGGAAAAATATTTAAAAAATTTAATATTTATTTTTTACAAAAATACAGGGCGTTACATATCTGGCACGCAATGCAGTAATGGAACCTTATTTCGTATGACATAATAGGAAACAACACCTGTCTTTATTTAACCCTTTGCTGCATACGGGACTACAATTTGAACCACCAAATTTAGGCAAGCTGTGACACATCGGCCTACAAAATAGATCACAACATTTGCGGTTTAGCGACTGTCAGTACATATAACGCAAATTCTAATTCTGGCAAAAATCTCTTGTTTCCAGATGCCTATGAAAACTAGATATTTTCTTCAAGGCAAACCTATTAGTCTCTAAAATATATCTAAATATAAATTTTTACCACTAGCCGCTAAATAAAGCTAAAAATATATGCAAACTGCTTTGTGCCATATATGGCACGGTATGCAGAAAGGGGTTAAAAGAGTAGGAAAAACAGTTAAATACAAATATTCAATCCAATGCATATTGTTGTAAACCCAATACTTGTGATTAAATGTAGAAAAATTCGTAAGATATAGTTTCTTTAATATCTTAGAATTATTTTAATAGGTTATTTGACTAACTTTGTTTTCTAAGTATAATCAAAGAGAAATCAAAGTATTATACATATAGTCTTAGTAAGACTTAATTTTGCTTGCAGAGTTACGAACAGGTTGAATATTCATATACAGGGTGTATTTGAAATAACGAACAGGCATTTAAGAGCACGTACACAAAATATTTATGAACCCATTTCCGTCAAAATTTATTCGATTCTTTTTTTATTTTCCTAATTTTTCGAGGTTTTTTAAACATTTTGAGAACCGATGCTTTCCTCATTTAATTAGGTCTGCATGAAATGTGTGTTTGTTTACTTAAAACGATTTCTTGCTTCCGAAATTTGAAGTGTTATCGCAACGTTTTTTTTTGTAAAAGATAAACAGTCCTCAAGTTCATTGATGCTTAAAGAGCACTCAGATATTTCCTACGCGCTTGTTGTAATTCGATATCTAAAGCCGATGCCGTTTATAAATTAAGTAACATTACCACTGCCCCCAAACATGTTGCGTATTTTCACTCATTAACTTTAATAATTAATTGCGGGCTTTTTGTTACAGTTATAAACAAAATAATTGCGAATATTGTTTTAAAATAATATAATCTCTTTGTGGTTACGAGCCTGTTCGTTATTTCAAATACACCCTGTATTCAGGCTACATTTCGTTTTATTGAATTTAACATACATATAATAATTTATAGCTTTCGTTAAAATCCATCATCCCACGAAACTTTCTTGGAATGAATTGTAGTAGCTGGGTGATTACTTTTATGTGTTGAACGTTTTCGCCAAAACGAATTGAATCTATCATTCTCTGCCAAAGAATTCTAGCCTAGATTTTGTTGATGGCTTACTTCTCACGGAATATTGAGGATTCTCAGCGTCCCAATAATGCACGTTATGACGATTGAACGCACCATTGTTCGTAAATCAGGTTTCATCAGCTCACATACTCTAAATCAGACGTTCTCAATATTAATACATAACACTTTATATTCTATTAATTATAATATTGATTTGTATTTGTATTTGTTCCAGGAACCAAGAAATGTGAGTACAATTGAGCTAGAGAAAATCCGCAGCCCATGAAAAGTGCATATAAGGTAAATTTAGTAATAATTAATACAGGTATTAATTCTTTTTTAATCTGACGGGCCGTATAATTAATTCGAGTAAAACACTTCAATACATTTCTTTATGATTAAAAAGTCTATGAACACATACAGGGTCTTTTTTTAACTCAGAACATATGATTGTTAATGTTCTATGTCATAATAATCACCTCAACGCATTGCAATGTAGGCAACCATACTTACACTCAGTTTTATTTAATTGTCAAAATTGTGTTATTAATAAAAATATATTACACCACCGAAGAAAGAATACAAATAATTAATTGGTACAAGAGTGGAAACAGCATTCGACGTGTTGGAGATTTGTTTTCGGTTGAGTATCCGAGTAGACAAGTTCCATCTATCTCAACAATTTGAAATATTGTCCATCATTTTGACAATACTGGCTGCGTGAGTAATTTTCACATTAAAAGGGCTAAAGGAAATCACATTTTAACGGAAGAGATGAAATTCAACATTTTATGTTACGTAGAGCAGAACCCCATATCATCGTTAAGAGTTATCGCAACACAGTTTCAAATAAGTTCAGCTTGCGTTTACAAGACATTAAAAGAATTTAAATACAATACTTACAAGTTTTCAAATCATCAGCAACTATCAAATGAGGACAAAGGCAAACGAACAGAATTCTGTGAAACCGTATTCAATTTAATTAATAATGATCAAGAAATTTTACACAGAATAATATTTACTGATGAGGCATCATTTTCCTTAAATGGTGAAGTTAATCCACAAAATTATAGTTTATTAGTCTTCATTCCTTATCGATACCCATTCCTTACACCCATTCCTTCACCTTTTAGATTTTGGGCGTGCAATAATCCTCGCTTACAAAATTTGACGCACACACAATACAATGCAAGAGTTAATGTGTGGGCTGGACTAATTAATGATACCCTTATCGGTCCTTTTTTTATGAATGGAAATCTAAACAGTAATGTTTACTTAGATCTTCTGCGAACTCGTATAATGCCAGAAATTCATACACTAAACATTGCTGCTCGAGAGAAATTGATTGGCGTTAAAAAAATTCAGCTATCTTCAATAGAAAAAAAATCAGCGTGTCACCATGAACATGTTGGAAACGTTTCAAAAAAGTAGATTTTTTCAGATTTTGATCTGCCGTAGCGCTTAAACGAAAACTCCAAATTGAACGCGGTTTTCAAATCCGTGCTCCTTGTGTGTAAGTTAGTCGGATTCAATTGAAATTGGCGATTTAAAATTTTTGATGAAAACCTGAAGAACTACACAAGGGTCCTTTTACTTTTGCTCAAAATTTGGTTTTGAAATCATTTCCTGAAGAAACCACTCGTTCGATTCGGGGTTTCTACACATCACTGGAAAGATCTCTTCAAGACGCATCGGAAAATGTAGTTTCGCAAGAACAAATGTAAATTTGAAGCCTGTGACATGTCAGCAAAGAAACTTCGAAAATGGAAAAAATCGAAAAAATCAACATTTTTTTTTAAATTATCGTAAATTAACGATTGGCGTTAAACATGTTGGAAAATTTTCAAAAAAGTCGATTTTTTCAGATTTTGATCGGCGGTAGCGGCTAAACGAAAACTCAAAATTAAACGTGGTTTTCAAATCCTTGCTCCTCGTGTGCAAATTAGTCGGATTCAATTAAAATTGGCGATTTAACATTTTTGACGAAAACCTGAAAAACCCTCTTTAATGGCAAAAAAATAGCGTGTCACCATAAATTTTCAAAAAAAATCGATTTTTCAGACTTTGATCATCCGCCGTAGCGGCTAAACAAAAACTCAAAATTGAACGCGGTTTTCAAATCTATGCTCCTTGTATGTTAATTAGTCGGATTCAGTTAAAATTAGAGATTTTTAATTCACTCCCCTCAACAACTAGATAAAAAGTTAAAATACAATAAAAACATAAAGAGTATTTTAGTCTGCTAGTAGATGGAGCATACTTGCACATTTTATAATTAAATAAATCATATCATGACAGTCAGTCATCCCACAAGGTAGAGTAAAAAAGTAAAGAGACGCGTCCCTGATTTTTTGAGATATTTCAAGCTAAAATCACAATTGTTCGACTCAAAAATTCAAATTTCGTTTTGAATCGGATAAATTGAAATTTCTTAAGTAGTTCGTCGTCGAATTTTGTTTTAGGATCGAAAGTAAGTCATTCTACAAGGTGGCGTCAAAAAGTGATATCACGCATTTCGTAGTTGGAGATCTTTCGAATTGAGTCCGCGCTTGTTTGATTCAAAAATTTTATATTGACTCAAGTAGCGTCAAATTTCTTCAATGGATAGTCGTCAAATGTTGTTTTTAAGGATTAAAATAAGTCCTTTTACATGGTGACATTAAAAAGTGAATGCATGTACTTACCAGTTTTTTGGTAATATTTCCAGTTGAATTCGTGTTTGTTCGACTCGAAAATTCAAATTTCGTTACAGTAGGATTCCCTAAATAGATCGTCTTCAAATTTTGTCTTATGATTAAAAATAAGTTATTCTACAAGATAGAGTCGAAAAGTGAAAACACGCCTTCCTTAGTTTTTGAGTTATTTCGAGTTGAAATCGCCAAATTTTGTCTTAAGATTGAAAATAAGTCATTCTACAAGGCGGCGTCAAAAAGTGATAACACGCCTTCCCTTATTTTTGAGTTATTTCGAGTTGAAATCGCGCTTGTTAGACTCGAAAATTTAAATTTCCGATAACTGAAATTGCTTAAGTAGGTGGTCGTCAAATTTTGTCTTAACCTTTAACGGCCACACTTCATTACCAAAACATAACGGCCACACTGGGATCCGTTTAGACCCCATCGTGAAAAATCGTTATTAAAAAAAATATGTAGTTTTGGCTTGAAAAAATTCTGGAATACTCTTTGAAGGTTAATTTAAAGTTTCCAGTGGTTTAAAAAACTAGAAATTTAATTTAAGTTTATAAAAAAAATCAGAAAAGGCCAAAAAAGTGAAACAAATTTATAACTTTTTAATTAATTTATAAATTGAGCTGAAATTTTAAATGAGTCTTCTTTAGACGTAGTACTTTAACAGGATTCCCAAAATGCCAAAGTCTAAGATTCTTTCGGAGTTTCGCAGTTTCAAATCGATCCTCCAAGTGTGGCGTGACGAGATGGATATATAATTTGTCTAAGCAAAGCAGGGAAGTTTTGCTGTTTTGCTTTGATCGCACGCAAAATCCTAGCATTTACTATGGCCATGTCCAAAATGCCATAAAAAAATCTAACCGGCCACCTGTTTGACCTCTTTCGTACAGTATACGAACAACAATTTGACAAAAGTATTTAATCTAGAAACAAAAAATGACATCAATTTATTAGTTCGTCAAATTATAAATATGAACAGAATTGATTTCATTCAGTTTGATTAATAAATAAATATGTAATAAAGTAGTTGTTATTATTAGAAATATTTGTTACCACGTGTGAAATAAGAGCCAAAGTTGGCGATTTAATAAAACACGTTTTATTTCCACCGTCCATGTAAATGTTACATTACATGCATTTTTGGTTACAGTGTAAATTCGTCTTTATAAGTATGAGACCTGTAATAAATTGAAGCAGGACTCGTAAGTCAACGATCTCTCTCTTTCTTGTTGATTCACATTGGTTGCAGACCTGTTAAACCGCTATCTCTCTCATTAATGTTTATTTTTTAATCTTGTAAATATGGCTGCCAACATGTCATCGGAATTTGTTGGTTACATTGACATATTGACAAACTTCACATTACTTTTTCGAAACTATCGGTAATATTTCCGCACTTGCAGCATCCGCTTGTATACTTACATAAGCTTCAGCCATAATTTCACAAAACTTATGTCAAATCAAATCTAGCGAACAGCGCGTAGCGCCACAATAGCCACTATCGCATTTCACGTGTACTACATCAACAATTAATCATGATCACTAATCGCGTCACCTACTAATGAAAGATCTACTTACACCATAATACAATCGCCTAAATCATAGCGTCCTATTTTTGTTTGTTTATTATTTATTTTAAAAAAAGCTTTAGAAAGGTGAAAATAAAACTTTATACAAGAGACGCTTTGCAATTAATTTTTACTGGGCTCACTTGGTTATGAGGCTCGCTCCAGCGTCGCTCGCCTCACAAACTCCAAGTGAGCCCAGTAAAAATGAATTTACAAAGCTGGTCCTGTAAATATCTATTACTTATTCCTAACTTGAAACTTTCTTCGAGAAATACATTCCATATTCTAAACGAAATATAGCCACTCCGAGAAGTAGTTATCCAAGTTTTTTTTCCCCTCCCAGAGACTCTTGATGTAACGCACACTGTCCATGAATAACGACCCGGCGAAGAAACGCGCCCGCAGTTTCCCACTTTTGATAAACACATAAAACATTACGGAGGCCCCGTTTCCCCATTTCCATTTTGGAAGGGCGGCAATGAAAAAAAAATGCCTTTCCGGAAGGCCGGCGGCCTTAATTTCGGGTGTACTCTGTGATTTGCCTGTCGTCCGCGTCTCTTTGATGTTTAATAGAATTACCTAATTAGCGATTGTCCACAGTAGCGTTCGTGTTAACACAGAATTGTGCTTCAGGACTGATAATATTGTTGTATAATAGGATAATTAAATTGCTGGTTTAATTGCATGCCGGATGGTATAAATAACTATTATCTACCACTAACGTATAACGTGCGTATTATGTTCTTGATTTTAGCTAAATAATGCTATACATTATTCCTGCATTATTTCCAACTTTTCTGTTGAATAACTCAAAAACCATCTGCAGAATGTTTTGATATTCTGAGTGAATATTATAGCCCTGATGTTGATGAGTGATTTTGAGTAACAATGAATTGCAATTTGCTTCGATTTTAAGCGATTTTTCTCAAAATTTATTACCAAAAGTTGACATTTTCGACTTTTCCGTTGATTAAATCAAAAACCATCTGCAGAATGTTTTGATATTTTGAGTGAATATTATAGCCCTCATATCGATGAGTGATTTTGAGTAACAGTTAATTGCGATTTGCTTCGATTTTAAGCGAATTTCTCAAAATTAATTAGAAAAAATTGCCATTTCCGACTTTTCTGTTGAATAACTCAAAAACCATCTGCAGAATGTTTTGATATTTTGAGTGAATATTATAGCCCTCATATCGATGAAGGATCTTGAGTAAGAGTTAATTGCGATTTGCTTCGATTTTAAGCGAATTTTCTCAAAATTAATTAGAAAAAATTGCCATTTCCGACTTTTCTGTTGAATAACTCAAAACCATCTGCAGAATTTTCTGATATTTTGAGTGAATATTATAGCCCTTATATCGATGAGTGATTTTGAGTAACAGTTAATTGCGATTTGCTTCGATTTTAAGCGAATTTTCTCAAAGTTAATTATAAAAAATTGACATTTCCGACTTTTCTGTTGAATAACTCAAAAACCATCTACAGAATGTTTTGATATTTTGAGTGAATATTATAGCCCTGATGTCGATGAGTGGTTTTGAGTAACAGTTAATTGCGATTTGCTTCGATTTTAAGGGAATTTTCTCAAAATTAATTAGAAAAAAATGACATTTCCGACTTTTCTGTTGAATAACTCAAAAACCATCTACAGAATGTTTTGATATTTTGAGTGAATATTATAGCCCTGATGTCGATGAGTGGTTTTGAGTAACAGTTAATTGCGATTTGCTTCGATTTTAAGGGAATTTTCTCAAAATTAATTAGAAAAAAATGCCATTTCCGATTTTCTGTTGAATAACTCAAAAACCATCTGCAGAATATTTTGATATTTTGAGTGAATATTATAGCTCTGATGTGGATGAGTGATTTTGGGTGACAGTTAATTGCGATTTTCTTCGATTTTAAGCGAATTTTCTCAAAAGTAATTAGAAAAAATTGACATTTCCGACTTCTCTGTTGAATAACTCAAAAACCATCTGCAGAATGTTTTCATATTTTGAGTGAATATTATAGCCATGATGTGGATGAGTGATTTTGATTAACAGTTAATTGCGATTTGCTTCGATTTTAAGCAAATTTTCTCAAAATTAATTAGAAAAAATTGACATTTTCGACTTTTCTGTTAAATAACTCAAAAACCATCTGCAGAATGTTTTGTTATTTTGAATTAATATTATAGCCCTGATGTCGATGAGTGATTTTGAGTAACAGTTAATTGCGATTTGCTTCGATTTTAAGCGAATTTTGTCAAAATGAATTAGCAAAAATTGACATTTCCAACTTTTCTGTTGAATAACTCAAAAACCATCTGCAGAATGTTTTGATATTTTAAGTGAATATCATAGCCCTGATGTCGATGAGTGATTTTGAGTAACATTTAATTGCGATTTGCTTCGATTTTAAGCGAATTGTTTCAAAATTAATTAGAAAAAATTGACATTTCCGACTTTTCTGTTGAATAAATCAAAAACCATCTGCAGAATGTTTTTGATATATTGAGTGAATATTATAGCCCTGATGTCGATGAGTGATTTTGAGTAACAGTTAATTGCGATTTGCTTCGATTTTAAGCGAATTTTCTCAAAATTAATTAGAAAAAAATAACATTTCCGACTTTGCTATTGAATAACTCAAAAACCATCAGCAGAATGTTTTGATATTTTGAGTGAATATTACAGTTCTGATATAGATGAGTGATTTTGAGTGATAGTTAACTGCGATTTGCTTCAATTTTAAGCGAATTGTTTCAAAATTAATTAGAAAAAATTGACATTTCCGAATTTTCTGTGGAATAACTCAAAAACCATCTACAGAATGTTTTGATATTTTGAGTGAATATTATAGCCCTGATGTAGATGAGTGTTTTTGAGTAACAGTTAATTGCGATTTGCTTCGATTTTAAGCGAATTTTCCCAACATTAATTAGAAAAAATTGACATTTCCGACTTTTCTGTTGGATAACTCAAAACACATCTGTAGAATGATTTGATATTTTGAGTGAATATAATAGCCCTGATGTCTATGAGTGATTTTAAGTAACAGTTAATTTTAATTTGCTTCGATTTTAAGCGAATTGTCTCAAAATTATTTAAAAAAAATTACCATTTCCGACTTTTCTGTTGAATAATTCAAAAACCATCTGCAGAAGGTTTTGATATTTTGAGTAAATATTATAACCCTGATGCCAATGAGTGATTTTGAATAACAGTTAATTGCGATTTGCTTCGATTTTAAGCGAATTTTCTCAAAATTAATTAGAAAAAATTGCCATTTCCGACTTTTCTGTTGAATAACTCAAAAACCATCTGCAGAATGTTTTGATATTTTGAGTAAATATTATAGCCCTGATGTCGATTAGTGATTTTGAGTAACAGTTAATCGCGATTTACTTCGATTTTAAGCGAATTTTCTCAAAATTAATTAGAAAAAATTGCCATTTCCGATTTTCTGTTGAATAACTCAAAAACCATCCGCAGAATATTTTGATATTTTGAGTGAATATTATAGCCCTTATGTCGATGAATGATTTTGAGTCACAGATAATTGCGATTTGCTTCGATTTTAAGCGAATTTTCTCAAAATTTATTATAAAAAATTGACATTTCCGAATTTTCTGTTGAATAACTCAAAAACCATTTGCAGAATGTTCTTGATATATTGAGTGAATATTATAGCCCTGATGTAAATGAGTGATTTTGAGTAACAGTTAATTGCGATTTGCTTCGATTTTAAGCGAATTTTCTCAAAATTAATTAGAAAAAAATGATATTTCCGACTTTTCTGTTGAATAACTCAAAAACCATCTGCAGAATGTTTTGATATTTTAAGTGAATATTACAGCCCTGATGCGGATGAGTGATTTTGAGTAACAATTAATTGCGATTTGCTTCGATTTTAAGCGAATTTTCTCAAAATTAATTAGAAAAATTGACATTTCCGATTTTTCTGTTAAATAACTCAAAAACCATCTGCAGAAAGTTTTGATATTTTGAGTGAATATTAAAGCCCTGATGTGGATGAGTAATTTTGAGTAACAGTTAATTGCGATTTGCTTCGATTTTAAGCGAATTATCTCAAAATTAATTAGAAAAAATTGACATTTCCGACTTTTCTGCTGAATAACTCAAAAACCATCTGCAGAATGTTTTGATATTTTGAGTGAATATTATAGCTCTGATGTGGATGAGTGATTTTGAGTAACAGTTAATTGGGATTTGCTTCGATTTTAAGCGAATGTTCTCAAAATTAATTCGAAAAAATTGCCATTTCCGACTTTTCTGTTAAATAACTCAAAAACCATCTGCAGAATGTTTTGATATTTTAAGTGAATATCATAGCTCTTCTGTCGATGAGCGATTTTGATTAACAATTAATTGCGATTTGCTTCGATTTTAAGCGAATTTTCTCAAAATTGATTAGAAAAAATTGCCATTTCCGACTTTTCTGTTGAATAACTCAAAAACCATCTGCAGAATGTTTTGATATTTTGAGTGAATATTATAGCCTTTGTGTCGATTAGTGATTTTGACTAACAGTTCATTACGATTTGCTTCGATTTTAAGCGAATTTTCTCAAAATGAATTAGAAAAAATTGACATTTCTGACTTTTCTGTTGAATAACTCAAAAACCATCTGCAGAATGATTTGATATTTTGAGTGAATATTATAGCCCTGATGTGGATGAGTGATTTTGAGTAAAAGTTAATAGCGATTTGCTTCGATTTTAAGCGAATTTTCTCAAAATTAATTAGAAAAAATTGCTATTTCCGACTTTTCTGTTGAATAATTCAAAAACCACATGTAGAATATTTTGATATTTTGAGTAAATATTATAGCTCTGATGTCGATGAGTGATTTTGAGTAAAAGTCAATTGCGATTTGCTTCGATTTTAAGTGAATTTTCTCAAAATTTATTAGAAAAAATTGACATTTCCGACTTTTCTGTTGAATAACTCAAAAACCATCTGCAGAATCATTTGATATTTTGAGTGAATATTATAGCCCTGATGTGGATGAGTGATTTTGAGTAAAAGTTAATAGCGATTTGCTTCGATTTTAAGCGAATTTTCTCAAAATTAATTAGAAAAAATTGACATTTCCGACTTTTCTGTTGAATAACTCAAAAACCATCTGCAGAATATTTTGATATTTTGAGTGAATATCATAGCCCTCATATCGATGAGTGATTTCGAGTAATAGTTAATTGTGATTTGCTTCTATTTTAAGCGAATTTTCTCAAAATTAATTAAAAGAGATTGCCATTTCCGACTTTTCAGTTGAATAACTCAAAAACCGTCTTCAGAATGTTTGAATATTTTGTATAAATATTAAAGGATATTAGTAGGTAATGTTGAGTAATAGTTCGTTGTGATTTGTTTTGATTTTAGCCGAAATTTCACTTTTTCCCAATATTCGTTCCAAAAAATAATATTTTTAGTTTTTAGTTGAATAACTCAAAAGCTATCTTCAGAAAATTTTGATGTTTTGCTTGAATATTGAATATTATATTGTATATGTGGCTCTACCATCAATACGTTCCACGAGCCGCCACTGCCGTGGACTCTGTTTTAATAATGATCTAAATGAAGAGTCTATTAATTGTTAGTCGTAGATAAAGGAGCGTATAATGGCTATTATACCCCTTTTATCCTCGGAAATAATAGTTATCATTATTGACTCGTTTTATAATCTACTATTATAAGGTGTGAGCCACAGAATTTTGTTGCTCAGTTGGCCATGCCTGAGAGAGAGAAACATAGCACTCATGTCTGAGAATAATTCAATTGAACTAATCTAGTCTTCTATGACGTAATAATATGCGACATACCTCATTTATCTTACAGCCAACTTTGAAACAAAATTTTGTGGCTCACACGATACCACCAAATCGGAGCAAGTTACATCATTTTCTTGTAATTAACTTCTGTTACTGCCATTGAAAACTTCTACCAGAGATACGTCCCTTACAAATACCCATCATTTACCTTATCGATACCTCACACATGCACAGACATCCTTTATCCGAACGAGTTCCCATTTCACCGTTCGGATAAAAGAAAACGAAAACTCCTCTTGATCCCATCAGAGCGGGTGCCCGATATTTTATTACCGCACTAAATATCACGTTCGGGATATTCGGAAAGGGCGGAGGCGCGTGCCCGACGAGCAACGATGGCCCTTCGGCCCTTCCACGCCGCTCCTATAAGCCATTACCTCGTTTCTGGGTCTTTCAGACAGCTCCCCCTGGGGGTGACAAATGTTGGGTCCCGCTTAGTTTTTTTTTCGCTCGCTCACGTGCGCGTTTTCGCGAAATACGTCGGCCTTAATGTTCCTTAGAATGAGGAATGGCGACAGGTACTTCCGGTGTTTGGAGTACGGGTTTTGGTACGCCGAATGGATTGAAATTTAGGGAAAGTGCGGAATAAATTAGTGTAATAAATGATAATTACAAGTCGGAGTTTAAATTCATTTTGTAAGGGTTATTATTTTCCCATCCATAGAGAAAGAGTTATTATGATAGTGGTTATTGCAGAAAATTATCACATTGAAATTAAAAAAAAACTGTAATAACAGAATGCGCCCTCTGGTGCCACCCATATGAACTTGTTTTGCCGAGCTAGAATTTTTTAAAAATGGTTTTCAACAACTTCACATCAAGACTTTATACAGAGCCATGAAAATTTATAATTAATTTGTTTGAAATATATTCAAACATTGTAACAAATTCACCACTCAATCAAAATTTAATGATAACCATATCTACAAATCCGATTTACGTTTCCCCTCGCCTTTAATATTTTATAATTAATTAATTCATTCAGTCTGCTTATTATAATTTCTTTTGAATACGTAATAAACTTTAACACGATCCTTCAACATTGACTCAACAAAGCACTCTCTGTAATTATTATTTATGCATTGGAAGTGTTCCGAAATATTTCAACAAAGTATTCCCGACATTAAAGATTAATGATAAAATATTCAACAATGCGCACATATTCCCAGTTCCGGAATATTCTACCTCCGTTTCGAATCGATACGGCACGGGTTTACGGCTTATGTGGGAGGGTTTCAAATACCGCTGAAACTTTATTTTCATTCATATAAAGTAGAGTTTTAATTAATTTTTATTTGAATTATTCTAACTATTGGAAATTCGATTTATTCGCAAGTTTTTGCTAGCGAGTGCAAATTTGTAAGTATTGGAAATTTGCTTTCGGTTTATTCGTAAGTTTCTGCCAACTGCGAGTTTGTGTGCATGCCTCTAACTCCACCAAGTGATCTCTGTAGCATCGAAAGTGCACGTAACGTGAAAATCTCGAGAAAAGGTTCCTGTAACGATCCCTACTCTTGCGTAGTTAATGGCCTTGGCTTCTTTACAAATATAACAATGAGTCGAAGTAATAATATCTTATTATTTCTTGAGCCGTTTTAGTAGTAAGTAGCCCCCTCCAGTTAAAGTCACTTCAGAACTATTGTTGTCTCAAGCGTTCTTACGTCTTGAGTACTGTTAACTTCGTTATTAGAGCTTAACGGTTAATGTTTATCAGTATGAAATAATTGCTGCAAAGTTTTGATACCTCCATTAATTCAAAAGGAAGACGCTTAAGAGGAACAGAGCTTCATAATCGATCCGTTTTGTACCAGCTATATTTGACAAGATTGTTTTTAATTAGGCCGGCCAAAATAATGGTTCCGGATTTAAAAAATAAAATTCAACTGCTATTTTTCTTTATTTATACGCGAATTTATTTATAAAGATTCTCCAAACTTTACCTGAATTAACCAGAATATTATCAGGAAGTAAATGTCTCTGATATTTAACAGTTTAAAACAGTAATGGCTAATATTATTTTTGGTATACTGTAGAAATAATAAATATTAAATATTTGGTACATTGGATCATTATTTCTGGATCGTATCACAGTTTTAATTACAATGAACGCGATCGGTGGAATTTATTATTCGATTCTGCGGGCGGTGAAATGTGACTGATTTGCTTTTAATCAAATTAGAAAACTGTTTGGCGTCCTCTTCCGACTTTCGGTAATTGATGGATTTAATTAGGGAAATGCGACGTAACGGACGATTTGGTTAAAAAAAGGTTTCTCCCTCGCAACATAAAATACTGAATAGTTAAAAAGCAGTAGAAATGGGTAACTAATGAGTGAGTACACTCAAAGAGTCAACTCTTACAAGTGAGGTGACTCCTATGTAAATTCGCCTTTTTTAAACATGGTTCCCAACCGAGATATTTGCAAAAAACTTTACTACCGCATATTTTGAATTAAAAACAAAGGTTTTCCATGAAATCATAATGGCGGATATTTAATTTTGTTCTAAAAAGTGACGCTTGCTGTCGCATTACGATTTACAATCGGCCGTGTATTCTGCATAAGAAAAAGTATTTATGATTAAACTGTTTTACTCAGGTACTATTTTAGAACTGTACATGAATTTCTGGGGGAGGCAATATCCAGCAAAAGTATAATTTGATGAATAATGACTACTTTACTTTTAAAATTTAAAATGTGTTACAATTGGCTTTCTTAATTATTTTATAATATCGGTCTACTTACATTATTTTTAATACTCGTTTAATAGTACTTTTGCCGGGTATTGCCTTCTCCGTAATTTCAACACTGAACACCTAAAATAGTACCTGAGTAAAACCATTTACTTATAAATACTTTTTCTTGTGTAGAATACATTGTAATGTGACAGTAGCTGTCACTTTTTAGAACAAAATGAAATATCCGCCATTATGATTTCATGGCAAAACTTTGTTTTTATTTGAAAATAATTGTAAAGTGGTTTGAAAATATCTCGGTAAATACTGTGCAGAAACCATTGAGTGAGGTACCAAATCATCAGCTTAAAAAGCTTTAAAAATAATGTATAGACGTTCAAGTAGATATGTGTGAACATAATAACAATAAGTATGGTAAATAATAACTAATTTATGTTCAGTTTATGTACATCTCAAATTATATTATAAAGTAAAATAAACATTACATTTTAAAATGTAACATAGTTAGCTATTAACTGTATTTTAATTTAAATATATTTGACATGTACATCCTCATAACAGTGGCGAAGTTACGAATAAAGAATTTGAATTTGAATTTGAATTTGGTATTAAATAGTAGGCAATTTATGGTAAAAAAATGTTTTTAGTTCTGGGCCACAGAAGAATTTTACCGGGCCGCGAAAAAATATAGTAAAAACACAAAAATTTACATATTATTTTTTTATAACACTTAGTCACCAGGAATAGTGGCAAAGTGTGTATTTGTAGTTTTTCGTATAGCAGACTTTTTATCGAATTTTGCAAGAAAATGGGGAGTGATCATAAACACCTCCTTTTGTATTGTAATTCACGATGGCTTTCAAAAGGAAACAATTTCAAACGTCTGAGCTAAAAGACGAAGCGTTGGTATTTCTGAATGAATACCCACCAAATAAAAGAGATGTTATTTTTTTTTTATTTAAGGACAAATTCCTCGATTTTGCGTGGTTATTGTAAGTAGCTTATTTGTGCGACATATTTGCTGCATTCTATTAATTGAATTTAAATTTGCAAGGCTTTGGTTTAAATATTTTCAAAGTATCGATAAAAGTCGCTGCAATAATTTAAAAAAATGGTGATGTGGCCATCATGTTACTTTCTCCGACTTTATATTTACGTTTTCATGGGTTTTTTTCAATTGAAATCATATTTTAAATGTACATCGAGCGTTGCGTAAACTCGGATGAAACTGACGTTTAAAACGTCAAAATCATGAAAGATGGAAAAATTATACTTCAAATTCAAAAACTAGATTTACTCGAAAACTAACGAGATTTCTAAAAAAACTTATTCTTTAGAAGTTGTTTATTTTGGCATTCTCTGCAATTCTTATTCATATAAAATTGCTGTAACTATTATCGTTTCATAATTATAAACCAAAAATTTAAAAAAATTAATAGTTTTTTTTCTCGAATAGCAATGATTTTATGAAAAATATTTTCAAGCAAAAGCTATTCATTTATTTGTTGTCTTCGATGTTTGTTTAAATGTTTTTGTGATATTTTTTATATTTAAGAAAATATTGGCAAAAAACAAAAAACAGTTAAGGTAAACACATACTTCCGGTGTCCGAAATTTTACCAAAAGCTTTTCAGTTCTTCGGATTATCAAATAAGACGTATGTTCAAAGTTTCATATCAATTGCTCTATTGGTTTTTGAGATACAGCGCACACAGACAGACACACACACACACAGACACACACACACACAGACACAAAAAAAAATTTCCAGAAATTGTTGAAATGGTATCTAGGGACCCCAAAACGGATATTTCCGCAAAAAAAAATTTTGAAAAAAAAATCACGATCACAATACTTTCTCGTACTTCGTAACGGAGAAAGTAAAAAAATGACTGTGAAAACAACGACTTTCAAGAGAAGTTTGAAATATTTTGAAACATTACATAAATTTATTGAAACTCATGCAAACTATGATGAAACATCTAGAAACACTAACAGTTTCAATTTAAGAACATCTTTCGGAGCTAATAATTAGTATTACAGACTACTTTCAGGATATTCTTTCAAATAATCACTTGAATACCCCCTTAATTCTGAAATCGAGCCTTTTGAAAATTGCAAATAAACAAATAAAAAATACACTTGAAATCTACCTAAAATAAATTGCACTTAATTTTTCCAAAAAAATTTCTACCCTAGATTTCGAAATAATCACACTCCTGTTCAATTCTGAGGTCGAACATTTTACATGCCACCCCCCCAAAAAAAACAAAGCACAAAAACAATTACAGCATTCTCAAACCTTTTCCAATTTAATCAAAATAGATAGCGTTTCGTGATTCTATAAAAATCTATCAACGCTCTTAGCCTCAATTTTGAAATATTTACTCTAAAACACTAAATTCAATTTTGAGGTTGGACATTTTCCGAGTTGCCTTGAAAATAAAAACCAATTGCAAAAAATTCTAGATTTTTAAAATTTCCTGAAAACGGATTATTTTTCAGTTCTATAACAAAATCGGCAATCAATCAATGCCCAAATTTTGATATAATCACACTTGCAATAAAAAAGCATTTTTTTACTTCAATTTACTCAAAACATATGAATCTTCGGTTTCAATGCAAAATCATGCATTTGCCTAGATTTTCTTAATTTCCTAGAAAACAACCTAGTGGATTATGTTCAAATTTTACATACACATTCTATAGATTCGTAGTAATGAAACAAGTAAATAATAAAACAAAATAATGTGAGCTAGTTTTTCCGAAATTTCAACTCAAATATTTAAGTGCAAAATTCACCTAGATGCTCTTAATTTCCTAGAAAATCCCTTAGTAAATTCTCTTCTAATTATAAAATCACACTCTGTAGACTTCCAGTAATAAAGCAAGTAAATAATCCCAAAATAATTTAAGCTAATTTTTCCGAAATTTCAACTCAAACATTTTTGAAAATATATATTTGTCTAGATTTTCTTAATTTCCAAGAAAGTCTCTTAGTGGATTATCTTTATACTTTAAAAGCACACTCTGCATACTTAAGCAATAAAAACAGTCAATAATAAAAACATAATTTGGGCTGGTTTTTCAAAAATTTTGACTCAAACATTTTTGAAAATGCAAAATAATGCATTCGCCTAGATTTTCTTAGCTTTCTACAAAACACCTTATTGGAATATCTTTAAATTTTACAGACACATTCTATAGATCCGTAGTATTAAAACAAGTAAATAATAAAAAAATTGTCGCCATCATGTTACTTTCTCCGACTTGATGGTATCATAGCCATTTATATTTACGTTTTCAAGGTTTATATTCAATTTAAATCATATTTTAAATGTACATCGAGTATTTTGTAGATTCGGATGAAACTGGCGTTTAAAACTCACAATAATGAAGGATGGAAAAATTATACTTTAAATTTAAAAACTCAGTTTACTCAAAAATCAAAGAGATTTCGAAAAAAAACTTATTCGTTATAAGTTGTTCATTTTGGCATTCTTTGCCAGATTTCAACGTTTGCGTCATCAAAATCAGACAAAGCATTTAACAGTTGTGCAATTAAAAAAAAAAATCAAAATCGCAATTTTAAATCTTCGGAATTTAAAAACGTACAATTTTGACGTTTTGCGTTGATTTCACGAAAATATTTATTTACCCGTTTTTAAATTGCACTCAATTTTCAACTTTTTGACGTTGGAGTCATAAAAATCCAACGATGCGTTTGTCAGCTGGGAAATTTCAAAAATCGAAATCACAATTTTAAAATTTTCGATTTTTGAAAAAGTACGATTTTTGCAGTTTGATACTTTTCACGAAAATAAATTGTAATCAGTTTTAAAATTGCACTCAATTTTACACACTTTTACGTTTGAATCGTCAAAATCAGAGAGAGCATTTAACAGTTTTGCGATTAAAAAAATAATAAAATTCGCAATTTTTAATCTTCGAACTACTTATCCTAACCGCCCTGAGCTGGCCATATAGACTTGCATCCGAGGCCAAAAAAAAAAAATATATCTTCGAACTTTGAAAAACGTACAATTTTGACGTTTTGCGTCGATTTCACGAAAATATTTATTAGCCCGTTTTTAAACTGCACTAAATTTTCCATTTTTTGACGTTGGAATCATAAAAATCTAACGATGCGTTTGGCCGCTGGAAAATTTTAAAAATCAAAATAACGATTTTGAAATATTCGAATTTTGAAAAAGTGCGATTTTCGCAGTTTGTGAAAGTTTAAAAAAAATTATAATCAGTTTTAAAATTGCACTAAATTTCACACACTTTTGCGTTTGAATCATCAAAGTCAGAGAGAGCATTTAGCAATTAACAATTTTTTGCAATTAAACAAAAAATCTAAATCGTAATTTTAAATCTTCGGACTTTGAAAACGTGCAATTTTGTCGTTTTGCGTTAATTTTACGAAAATATGTATTTGAACCGTTTTTAAATTGCATTACATTTTTCGTCTTTATTGACAGACATGATTTTTATACAATAATTTTTATATATTTAATTTATGTTGAACTGTCAAGGACCTTAGGTCTTTCTGCCCGTCTTTGTCAGTCTTGTCTCGTCCGTCAAAAATTGCGATTTTTGCAGTTTGTGTTAAATTCACTAACATAAATTGTAATAAGTTTTAAAATTACTCTAAATTTTCCCGATTTCTACGTTTGCGACTTTAAAATCAGACAAAGCATTTAACAATGTGTAGTTAAAAAAAAATCAAAATCGCAATTTTAAATCTTCGGACTTTGAAAACGTACAATTTTGATTTTTTGAAATCGAAATCACGTGTGTGTGTGTGTGTGTAGATGTGTGTGTGTGTTTCTCTCTGTGTGCGCTGTATCATAAAAACTAATAGACCAATTGATATGAAACTTTGACCATACGTCTTATTTGATAATCCGAAGAACTGAAAAGCTTTTGGTAAAATTTCGTACACCGGAAGTGAGTGTTTACCTTAACTGTTTTTTGTTTTTTGCTAATATTTTCTTCAATATGAAAAATATCACAAAAACATTTAAACAAACTTTGAAGACAACAAAGAAATGAACATCTTTTGCTTGAAAACATTTTTCATAAAATCATTTTTATTCGAGAAAAAATATTATTATTATTTTTTTAATTTTTGGTTTATAATTATAAAACGATAATAGTTACAGCAAAATTATGTTAATAATAATTGTAGAGAATGCGAAAATGAACAACTTATAAAGAATAAGTTTTTTTTGAAATCCCTTTAGTTTTTGAGCAAACTGAGTTTTTGAATTTGTTGTATAATTTTTCCATCTTTCATAATTTTGACGTTTTAAACGTCAGTTTCATCCACTCGACGTACATTTAAAATACGATTTAAATAGAAAATAAACCACGAAAGCGTAAATATAAATTACTATGATACCATCAAGTCGGAGAAAGTAACATGATGGCCACATCACCATTTTTTAATGTTGAAATCATTTTACAATGCGTTTGGCGAAAATCAAAATCACGATTTTAATTCCACTAATTAAAATGTTTTTTTTTAAGATATATGAGAGCAAAATATTTACTAGACCTTTAACAAAGGATACAAATTACTACTACATGAAATGTAGCTCCAAATTTAACAGCACGATTTTCGTCCATTAATTTAATGGCGGATTTAATTAAATTTAATAAACCTTTACAATACCGAAATTCCCAATTAAATTAGTTTAGTAGTTCAGGAAATTTTAATCATAATGGATTTTGTGGTACAATACAGCCCCTAAATATTTTTTTTATTCTCCGCAAATCCACTTTACTACACACACACAAAAACTTTTAATTCTCCCTAATCGAAAATAAAAGCCACTCCGGAATTATCGATCGCAAACCCTCGTCGGCACATACGCAAACTACCCAAATAGTAAAATAGTTATTTAATCGAGCCTCTTTGTGCCGCTCGCGTGGATCATTCGTCAGTGCGTGCGGTGGTGGTTGTAATATTAAGTGACATTCTGTTCGGCGGGTGATAGTGGTGTGTACTCGGTGAGTTTGAGGGTGCGAATTGTTCTATTCAAGTCGTGTCAGAAGGGGATGTACTCGCAGCTACACAAAATGTTGGTAATTAAGTTTTTCCTCTGTTTTTGCGAATTTAGATGAATTCACTTTAATCGCGGCCGCCACTGTTCTCTCTGTGGAACGTGCCTAAATTACCTCGGGTTGTTAATTGTGCACTTTGTTTTATTTTAGCATCTACCTTTATTAACGCGGACAAAAAAAAGTCATAACCACGTAGCCGCCATTTGTTCTACAGCTAATTTATTTTTATATTTACTTTAAGAAAATTCGAGCGAGTGTGATTTTTTTAAATATTACTTTGGAAATAATTGCAATATGCAGTAAGATCAATGAATAACCTTTCGAGTTTGAAAGATTACATTTTTTTTTTGGCTTTGGTGTTAACTTTTTAGCCACTAAAATAGTAATAGAATTAGTACAAAGTACTACAGAATAATAAAGTTTAATGTCTGCTCTAATCAAAGTGCTGAAAAGTTATAAAAATAAAATTTTATAAATATTACAACATACAACTGCCCAAATATCATAGTGCACTTTCAAAAAAATCAGCAAATTAATCAAAAATGGTGATGTGGCCATCATGTTACTTTCTCCGACTTGTTGGTATCATTTATATTTACGCTTCCATTGCTTATTTTCAATTGAAATCATATTTTAAATGTACATCTGGCGTTTTGTAAACTCGGATGAAATTGACGTTTAAAACGTCAAAATTATGAAAGATGGAAAAATTATACTTCAAATTCAAAAACTCAGTTTACTCAAAAACTAAAGGGATTTCGAAGAAAACTTATTCTTTATAAGTTCTTCATTTTAGCATTCTCTACACTTATTATTAACATAAATTTGCTGTAACTATTATCGTTTTGTAATTATAAACCAAAAATTAAAAAAAAAGAATAAATTTTTTTCTCGAATAAAAATGATTTTATGAAAAATGTTTTCAAGCAAAAGATATTCATTTCTTCGTTGTCTTCAATATTTGTTTAAATTTTTTTGTGATATTTTTCATATTTAAGAAAATATTGGCAAAAAACAAAAAACAGTTAAGGTAAACACCCACTTCCGGTGTACGAAATTTTACCAAAAGCTTTTCAGTTCTTCGGATTATCAAATAAGACGGATGTTCAAAGTTTCATATCAATTGCTCCATTAGTTTTTGAGATACAGTGCGCACAGACACACACACAGACACACAGGCACACACACACACACACAAAGAGATACAATTTGTTTCTCCAGAAATTGTTGAAATAGCATCCAGGGACCCCAAAACGGATATATCCGTAAAAAAAAAATTTGAAAAAAAAATCACGATCACAATACTTTCTCGTACTTCGTAACGGAGAAACTAAAAATGGTGATGTGGCCATCATGTTACTTTCTCCGACATGATGGTATTATAGCCATTTATGTTTACGCTCAATTTAAATCATATTTTAAATGTACATCGAGCGTTTTGTAGACTCGGATGAAACTGACGTTTAAAACGTCAAAATTATAAAAATGAAAGGTAAAAATGGCTACTTATGTTTCAAATAATAATCTCTACCGCAAGTTTACTGAAAAACTAAAAATAATTCTAAAAAAGCCTTAAAAAAGATTTCTAAAAATAGTTCCGATTAAAAAGTCCTAAAAAAATGGTGATGTGGCCATCATGTTACTTTCTCCGACTTGATGGTATCATTTATATTTACACTTTCATGGTTTATTTTCCATTGAAATCATATTTTAAATGTACATCGAGCGGTTTGTAGACTCGCATAAAACTGACGTTTAAAACGTCAAAAATATAAAAGAATATACTTCAAATTCAAAAACTCAGTTTACTCAAAAACTAAAGGGATTTCGAAAAAAACTTATTCTTTATAAGTTGTTCATTTTAGCATTCTCTACAATTATTATTAACATAAATTTGCTGTAACTATTATCGTTTTATAATTATAAACCAAAAATTAAAAAAATAATAATACATTTTTTTCTCGAATAAAAATGATTTTATGAAAAATGTCTTTAAGCAAAAGAGGTTCATTTCTTTGTTGTCTTTAAAATTTGTTCAAATGATTTTGTGATATTTTTCATATTTAAGAAAATATTGGCAAAAAACAAAAAACAGTTAAGGTAAACGCCCACTTTCGGTGTACGAAATTTTACCAAAAGCTTTTCAGTTCTTCAGATTATCAAATAAGATAGATGTTCAAAGTTTCATATCAATTGCTCTATTAGTTTTTGAGATACAGCGCGCACAGACAGACACACACACACAGCCACACACACACACACACACACAGACACAACATTTTTTTTTCCAGAAATTGTCGAAATAGCATCTAGCGACCCCAAAACGGATATTTCGTTAAAAAAATTTTTGAAAAAAAAATCACGATCACAATACTTTCTCGTACTTCGTAACGGAGAAAGTAGAAACAAGAAAGTCTTGAAAAAGATTTGTAAAAATAGTCCTGAACAAGAAAGTCTTAATAAAAGTCCCGATAAAAAAGTCCTGATAAAAGTCCAGAAAAAAGAGTCCTGGCAAAAAAATTCCTCGAAAAACAGGGTCCTTCAAAAATACCAGAAAAAAAGTCGCGAAAAAAGAGTTCTGACAAAAAAAAGTCCTGAAAAAAGTCCTGGAGAAACAGATTTGGACATGAAGTCTTGAGAAACGAATCCTGTTAAAAAGTTGTGAAAAAGAGTCGTGAAAAATCGTGAAAAAAGTACTGCAAAAAGAGTCCTTAAAAATTAAGTCTTCATATAACACACCAGAAATAAATGTCCTGACAGAAGTCCCCAAAAAGTTCCGAAGGAAAGTCCTAAAATAACTACTGAAAAAAGTCCTGATAAAGTATCCTGAGAAAATGTCTTGTAATAACAGTTATGAAAATAACATTGTAAAAAAATGCTAAAAAAACATTTTTGAAAAAATTAAAAACACCTGAAAAAGTTCTGAAGAAATTGTCCTAAAAAAAATCCCAAAATAGTGTCTTGAAAAAACTCCCAAACAAGAAGTCCTGAAAATTAATCCCATAAAAAATGTCCTGAAATATAGTACTGAAAAAAGTCCTTCTTTACAGGACTTGAAACAAATTCCCGAAAAAATAATTCTGAAACAATGCATTGAAGAAAATTCTTAAAATAATCTTGAAAAGAAGTCCTGAACAACAGGTTCTTAAAAAAGCCTCGAAAAAAGTCCTGGAGATAAAATCTTGAAAAAACAGTTCTCATAAAAGCCGTGAAAAAAGTCCTGAAAAATAGTCTAGTACCAAAATACCAGAAATAAATGTCCCGAAAAAGAGTCCTAAAAAGGCCTAAAATAAGTTCAGAAAAAGAGTGAAATATCATAAAAAATTGCCCCGAAAATAACATCTTTATAAAATAGGCAAAAGAATTTCTGAAAAAAATGGTGATGTGGCCATCATGTTACTTTCTCCGACTTGATGGTATTATTTATATTTACGCTTCCATGGTTTATTTTCAATTTAAATCATATTTTAAGTGTGCATCGAACGTTTCGTAGACTCGGATAAAACTGACGTTTAAAACGTCAAAATTATGAAAGATGGAAAAATGTACTTCAAATTCAAAAACTCAGTTTGCTCAAAAACTAAAGAGATTTCGAAAAAAACTTATTCTTCATAAATTGTTCATTTTGGCATTCTCTACAATTATTATTAACATAAATTTGCTGTAACTGTTAGCGTTTCATAATTGTATACCAAAAATGAAAAAAAAAATAATACATTTTTTTCTCGAATAACAATGATTTTATGAAAAATGTTTTCAAACAAAATAATCGCATTTCTTTATTGTCTTTAATATTTGTTTAAATGTTTTTGTGATATTTTTCATATTTAAGAAAATATTGGCAAAAAACAAAAAACAGTTAAGGTAAACACCCACTTCCGGTGTACGAAATTTTACCAAAAGCTTTTCAGTTCTTCGGATTATCAAATAAGACTGATGTTAAAAGTTTCATATCAATTGGTCTATTGGTTTTTGAGATACAGCGCGTACAGACACACACACACACACACACACACACACATACATACAGACACACACACACACATACAGACACACACACACACACACATACAGACACACACACACACAGACACAAAAAAAATTTTTCCAGAAATTGTTGAAATGGCATCTAGGGACCCCAAAACGGATATTTCTGTAAAAAAAATTTTTGAAAAAAAAAATCACGATCACAATACTTTCTCGTACTTCGTAACGGAGAAAGTAAAAAGCATTGTAAAGAGTCCTTAAAAAAATCTGAAAAAATTGCCCTGAAAAAGAGTCGTGAAAAAAGTCCCAAAACAAGTCCTGCAAAAAGGCCTAAAATAAGTCCTTAACAAAATTCCTGAAATAAAAAGTTTTGAAAATAGTCTTGAAAAAAAATGCCAAAAATATCTGAAAAATTCCTTAAAAAGGTCAAAAAAGGTCATGAAAAAAAAAATTCTAAAAAATGCCATGACGAAAATTCGGAAAAAATTGTTCTGAAAATAATATCGAAAATAAGACCTCAGCAAAGGGGTTCTTGAGAGAGTTCCGAAAACGTCCCGAGAAAGAAATCCTGAAAATAAAGGTCCTGAAAGAAAAAGTCCTAAAATAAGCAAAAGAATTTCTGAAAAAAGCATTGTAAAGAGTCCTTAAAAAAACTGAAAAAATTGCCCTGAAAAAGAGTCGTGAAAAAAGTCCCAAAACAAGTCCTGCAAAAACGCCTAAAATAAGTCCTTAACAAAATTCCTGAAATAAAAAGTTTTGAAAATAGTCTTGAAAAAAAATGCTAAAAATATCTGAAAAATTCCTTAAAAAGGTCAAAAAAGGTCATAAAAAAAAAAATTCAAAAAATGCCATGACGAAAATTCGGAAAAATTTGTTCTGAAAAAAATACCGAAAATAAGTCCTCAGCAAAGGGGTTCTTGAGAGAGTTCTGAAAACGTCCCGAGAAAGAAATCCTGAAAATAAAGGTCCTGAAAGAAAAAGTCCTAAAATAAGCAAAAGAATTTCTGAAAAAAGCATTGTAAAGAGTCCTTAAAAAAACTGAAAAAATTGCCCTGAAAAAGAGTCGTGAAAAAAGTCCCAAAACAAGTCCTGCAAAAACGCCTAAAATAAGTCCTTAACAAAATTCCTGAAATAAAAAGTTTTGAAAATAGTCTTGAAAAAAAATGCTAAAAATATCTGAAAAATTCCTTAAAAAGGTCAAAAAAGGTCATGAAAAAAAAAAATTCAAAAAATGCCATGACGAAAATTCGGAAAAATTTGTTCTGAAAAAAATACCGAAAATAAGTCCTCAGCAAAGGGGTTCTTGAGAGAGTTCCGAAAACGTCCCGAGAAAGAAATCCTGAAAATAAAGGTCCTGAAAGAAAAAGTCCTAAAAATAAGTTTTGAAAAAAATTTCTTAAAAAGTCCTGAAAAAGAATCCTCGAAGAAAGGTTTTTAAAAATGACGTAAAAAAAGTTCTGAAAACATTGTCCTGAAGTGCCAAAAAGGCTAAAAGAACAAAAACTGTGAAATATATTCGGAAATACGAATTTTTTCCAAAAGCTTTTTAGTTATTCAGATTCTCAAATAACACGTATGTTCAAAGTTTTATGTCATTTCTGAATTAGTTTTTGAGATACAGAGCGCACAGTTACATACAGA
Source organism: Ocypus olens (assembly GCA_910593695.2). NCBI lineage: Eukaryota > Metazoa > Arthropoda > Insecta > Coleoptera > Staphylinidae > Ocypus > Ocypus olens. The sequence continues at coordinate 2,406,695 of OU343053.1, read as the reverse complement.
CAGACTGTTATGTAGAGAAAAAATGGTGATGTGGCCATCATGTTACTTTCTCCGACTTGATGGTATCATAGCCATATATATTTACGTTTTCATGGTTTATTTTCAATTGAAATCATATTTTAAATGTACATCGAGCGTTGCGTAAACTCGGATGAAACTGACGTTTAAAACGTCAAAATTCTTAAAGATTGAAAAATTATACTTCAAATTCAAAAATTCGGTTTACTCAAAAACTAATGAGATTTCGGAAAAAACTTATTCTTTATAAGTTGTTTATTTTGGCATTATCTACAATTATTATTCACAAAAATTTGCTGTAACTATTATCGTTTCATAATTAGAAACCAATTAAAAATTAATACATTTTTTTCTCAAATAAAAATTATTTTATGAAAAATGTTTTCAAGCAAACGATTTTCATTTCTTTGTTGTCTTTAAAGTTTATTTAAATTTTTTTGTGATATTTTTCATATTTAAGAAAATATTGGCAAAAAACAAAAAACAGTTAAGGTAAACGCCCACTTCCGGTGTGCGAAATTTTACCAAAAGCTTTTCAGTTCTTCAGATTATCAGATAAGCCGGATGTTCAAAGTTTCATATCAATTGCTCTATTAGTTTTTGAGATACAGCGCGCACAGACAGACACACACTCAGCCACACACACACACACACACACAGACACAATTTTTTTTTTCCAGAAATTGTTGAAATGGCATTTAGGGACACCGAAACGGATATTTCCGTAAAAAAAAAATTTGAAAAAAAAATCACGATCACAATACTTTCTCGTACTTCGTAACGGAGAAACTAAAAATATTGCTGGGTACAAAATTTTACACGAGCATGTATGCGTGGCTTTACGTGCGAGATTATAAAGGATGAAAATACATTTCAACATAACTCCCACTGCGATGCATTAGTAAACACGAAAACCTGAAAATTGTAGATAAAAACACAATTTTGCATATCCTCACTGTTCGTTGATTAGATTCTCCACACAAGATTACACAAACGCAAATAGTTTGACAATAGCAATTCCGGCAACACGTAATAGCATTACCAGAACATGCATTATTCAACGGAAGCCAATTTAAACAGCAACTACTCCTTCCGATCCGACCCAGAATTATACTCAATGTTTCCAGCAACGCCTCATTATAACCGGGAGAGCAGAGAGCAAATAGTCGGACCGATTCAATATCTGAGGAAATTTAAGGACGTCGCCCTTCAGGGGTTGTTACCGTGTAAACAGTACGCGTTTTGTCGCGGTGTATCCAATACGCGAAGGGATTAATAATACAACAACCCCGAATCCATGTATTTATATTTGCGGTATCCATGGAGACATTACGGTTGAATGAAGTTCAAAGCCGCCTTCGCCTGCATGCGTGAATCACGTGAAAGGTCAAGTTTGATGTACTCGACGGAAAGTATTAGGTCAGGTTTTATACCTAATGAATATTGATGGTATTTTTATTATACGTGCTTAAAAAATATCTAGAAATTAAAAGTAAAATATGAGACTGACGAAAAGTCAAAGCCATATATTTCCCGGCGCATTCACCACAAGTGCGGTGCGATTTTTATATTTTATAAATATACAGTGCGTTTCTTTATAGATGCACCATAGGGATTTACGTGTTAAAATTTGTATGTCTGTTAATGGTTTTCCTATTGCAAATTTTAGTACCATTTTTGGTACGCTTTAAGTTTGCATTGTCTTTCACAACTTCTAATAGTCTTTATAAAAAAAATCGCAAATTTTAAAGAAATTTAGGAGAATATTTTTCGATTTTTTGGTGCTTAATTATTATTTGTTTTATTAATAGGCACTTTTGTTAACAATCAATCAACAATAAATAACTTACGAAAGTAGTAAATACGTATTAGAATATAAAATACAACTTAATAAAAATGTAGCTCTGGAAAATGTTTAAATTTATACTAATAATATAATAAATATTCAAATTGTTTCCTGTAACAAGTTAAACAGTAACCTAGTCTATTTTGAAAATGTCTTTTAACATTTTGCAATTGCCTAACAGTTATTCCATTAAAGGCATCGATTATTCGATCTGTTAGTTCTTGCAAATCTCGTGGCCTGTTTCTAATGTTATCAAACACTTTTGTTGTGATATATCCCCAATAAAAGAAGTCCAGTGGACTCTAATCACACCTTCTTGGTGGCCATTTAAAAGGTTCAAAACGACCAATCCAATTATTTGGAAATTGGTCGTTTAAAAATTGTCATGTTGTCATGTTGGTAGATTATTCTGCCGTTTACTGGAATTTGTTGAACAGCTGGAAGGATGCGTTCGTTCAGTAAATGTAAATATTTTATACTAGTTAACGATCCCTCGATAATAAATGGCCCAATAATAAGGTGGGTGGGGAACAAACACGCCTACTGATAAAAATAAAATAATATTTAAAAACAAAACTGTTTTTTTTTATTATAAAAACTATTAGAAGTTGTTAAAGACAATGCAAACTTCCAGCATACCAAAAATAATATTGAAATTCACTATAGGAAAACCATTAACAAGCATACAAATTTTAACATGTAAATCCCTATGGTGCATCTATAAAAAAACGCACTGTATAAGATCCCTTCAAGACGCCTCGGAAAATGTACTTTCGCACGAACAAATGTCAATTTTAAGCCCGTGACGCGTCAGCAAAGAAAACTTGAAAATGGAAAAAAATCGAAAAAGTCAACTTTTTTAATAATTATCGTAGACAATTAAAGTATACCTTCTTTTTCATCAGAAGAACGAGAAAACTTGATTCAGCTATCTTCAATAGTAAAAAAATTAGCGTGTCACCATGAACATGTTGGAAAGTTTTCAAAAAAAATCGATTTTTCAGAATTTGATCGGCCGTAGCGACTAAACGAAAACTCCAAATTGAACGCGATTTTCAAATCCGTGCTCCTCGTGTGCAAATTAGTCGGATGCAATTAAAATTGGCTATTTAAAATTTTCGAAGAAAACCTGAAAAACTACCCAATGGTCCCCCCTTCTTACTTTTTCTCAAAAATTGGCTTTGAAATAATTTCCTGAAGAAACCACTGGTTCAATTCCGCGTTTCTATACATCACCGGAAAGATCCCTTCAAGACGCCTCGGAAAATGTACTTTCGCAAGAACAAATGTAAATTTTAGGCCCGTGACGCGTCAGCAAAGAAATCTCGAAAATAGAAAAAATCGAAAAAATCAACGTTTTTAATAATTATCGTGGACCATAGAAGTTTGCCTTCTTTTTCATCAGAAAAACGAGAGAAATTGATTGCCGTTAAAAAAATTCAGCTATATTCAATAGCAAAAAATTAGCTAGTCACCATGAACATTTTAGGAAATTTAAAAAAATAATTGATTTTCCAGACTTTGATCGGCCGTAGCGGCTAAACGAAAACTCCAAATTGAACGCGGTTTGCAAATCTAACAAGGGGAGGATCAGATGTGTGACTCACCGATTTCATCTATCTTTGGCACTCGTGTAAGTCATAACTAGGAATGGAACAGGTGCAAGTAATAGGGCGCACTATTCAGCCGTTTTCGAGAAAAAATGGTTTTTAAATTTGTTATTCATTCGTATGTTTATATACCTTTTGCGTTAACAAGCATAAACCGACCTTTTGGCGCATCGATAGAACCGCCGATTCGTAGTCGGAAGGTCGAAGGATCGAACCCCATTGTTGAAGTTGGGTTCATTCGTTTTTTTTTATAGTTTTTATAAATCCATGTGTATTTAAATATCTTAATTTTAGAATCAATCAATTATTTTTCTCGGAAACGGCTGAATAGTGCGCCCTCTTACTTGCACCTGTTACACTCCCAGTCATGACCTACACGTGTGCCAAAAATGAATCAAATCGGTGAGTCACACATCTGATCCTCTCCTTGTAAGATCCTCGTACGTCAATTAGTCGGATTAGAGATTTTTCATTTTTGATGAAACCGTGAAAAAAGACACGATTGCCTCCGTGTAAAACTTGTATTTTTTTATTTTTTATGTGTAATATTATTTTTGTATACTGTGTAATCTTATGTTATCTTTATTTTTATGTATATGTGACGTGTGTAAGACATTGCTGTCAAGACATGAATAAAGCACTTACTTACTTACTTACTTACTTACTTACGAGGAACTTTTGTTAAAAAATGCAACTTTCTTAATAATCATCGCAGGCTATTGAAGTATACATTTTGTTTCATTAGAAAAACGAGAGAAATTGATTGCCGTTAAAAAAATTCAACTTTCTTCAATAGCAAAAAAATTAGCCAGTCAACATGAACATTTTAGAAAATTAAAAAAAATAAATGATTTAGATAAACATTACAGTTTTTGACAGTTGAAACGGTAATTGGTTGCAGTTGACAATTTGTCATTTTTGACAGTTGGGAATTGTGGTTTTTGGCAGTTGAAAATTGCCATGTTTAGCAGTTGAAAATATAAGTTTTTGGTTATTGAAAATGATCAATTTTGGCATTTCAAGATTGTAGTTTTTGGAGGTTGAAAATTGTCATTTTTTGTACCTCAAAATTATTATTTTTAACAGTTAAAAGTAGCCATCGTTAAATTTGTAATTTTTGTCGCGATTTTGATATTTGAAATTGCACACCTGCCGAATGCGTCGTTCGATTTTGATGATTTAAACACGTCAAAATGTGGCAAATTTAGTGTAATGTTAAAACAGATTACAAAATATTTTCGTGAAATTAACACACGTTTTAAAATCGAAATTTCGATTTTTTAAATTGCACACCTGCCGAACGCGTTGTCCGATTATAATTATTTAAATTTCAAAATATGTCGGATTTAGTGTTATTTTAAAATGGATTCATATATTTTCTCGGGAAATTAACGCAAAATGTAAAAAATTGGAATTTTTTTAATTTCCAGAATTTAAAAAACACGATTTTAATTTTTGGAATTTTACACCTGCCGAATGCGTAGTTCGATTTTAATTATTTAAACGTCAAAATATGGCGAATTTACTGTTTTTTTAAACGGATCACAATATTTTCTCGTGAAATTAACACGAAATGCAAAATTGCAGTTTTTAAATTTCCAAGATTTTGATTTTTTTTTAAATTGCACTACTGCCGCACGCATTGTTCAATTGTGATAATTTAAACTTCAAAATATGGCAAATTTTATGCAATTTTATTATGGGTTACGAAATTTTCTCTTGACATTAACACAAAATGCAAAAATTGCATTTTTTCAATTTTCAACATTTTAACTTTTGAAACGAGGACGAGATTTGTAAAATTCTTTCGGCGAACTCTTATATTCATCCGGAAGATGTAGAAAAAATGTCTCGACTGATGGAAAAAGAATATAACTCAGTAGAGGATTATATCAATTGCAAATGATTTTGTTCTTGTTTTCTGTGACGTATTTAATCAGCTGTAGAATTTGATTTTGTTGTGATGTACTTTGTTTTAATTTGTCATGTACTATATCTAAATTTGAATAAAATTAAAAAAAGAACCAAAAAATTAAATTTGTTCAATTGTTTTCCGGGTTTCACAGGATAACTCTTCAGCGTATAATCAAATTTGGCAAATTCTTCCAGCAAAGTGTTGTACTCGTCGAATGGATGCAGATAAGACCAAAAAATTAAATGTTTCCTTCAATTGATTTCTGGTTTTTGAGGATAACTCTTGAGCGGATGATCGAATTTGGGAAATTCTTCCAGCAAAGTCGAATAGATGCAGTTAAGACCAAAAAATTAAATTTGTCATATAATTGTTTTCTGGTCTTTAAGGACAACTCTTGAACGGATAAACATATATTGAAAAATCTTTCAGCAAAGTATGTGTATATATAAAAAAAAAATAATTGCTCAATAGTTCTTTGGTTTTGAGAAGATAGCTCTTGAACAAAATGGTCGATTTTAAAAATTCCTCCTGAAAAGTATTTCTACTCATCGAATAAATGTACAGGACCAAAAAAATCATTTATTTAAGATAACTTGTGAACGGATGACCAAATTTGGCAAATTCTTTCAGCAAAGTGTTGTACTTGTCTAATAGATTTTTGGAAATTTGTAGTTTTTTGAGGATGATTCTTAAACGAAAGGAAAGATTTTGCAAATTCTTTAAGATAAGATAAGAGTTGGTCTTTTGCATTGTATTTACAATGCGAGACACGTCAAAATAAAGAGTAACGTAGGTCAACTAACAAACCATTACACAAAAATAAACTAAATAAAATAACTTAAAAATAACTTACCACAACTCAACGTTTTAAATCTTCTAATTTTTCATTTTTTTCCCTTTCGGTAGTCATTAAAGAGATATAGATAAGATAAAAAAATAATTTTTCGTTTTTTAACCAAAAATAAGTTTTAAATTCTTAAAGTATTACACTATGCGCCACTATAGTGGCTTTCGCGGATGCGATTTTCAAATTGAACTCTGCCGTACAGAGCAACAGTCCCGTGCGGGCTATTTTTCGTTTTTTTTTTTAGTGCTTCTTCTGATCGATTTTTCTTTCCTAAAAAATGAGACGGTGAGATATATTGTGTGTGCTCTACCGTCAAAATTTTCCTAGAGCCGCCACTGCTCCGGGCACAAGTTTAAGTACTATTTTTTTAGAGCAAAAGTACTTCATCCTATCTGTAAAAATTGGGCTTTTCACTGTTGTATTAATTATTTTAAAATACTAATAGCTCACGAAGATATA